>CM033649.1:67639302-67723454 GCA_019512145.1 Engystomops pustulosus
AAGCCACTTATTTATTGCAAAGTGCCAGCACAGCAATTTAAGCGTAATTTATTTCTCCTTTTTCTTTGACAATTTTCAATCGTTCAGCCTCCTAAAGACACCAACGCAGTTGAAAGTAGGAGGGCAAATTTCCCTATCATTGTAGGAAGATTCTCCAGGAAGATTCTTTGAGTCCTGTCTGGTGAATTTCATTCTGGGTGATGACCTGGTGCCCACCCGAGGGCTCCAAGTGCCGCCTCTGGCACTAGTGCCATAGGTTCGCCACCACACCTAGACCATGAATAACAGTGTACTGCCCCAGCAGGGCCGCTGTGGTAGCAGGCTGTATGTTATAAATACTGTATGGAGATCCTAGTCCTATCGTTAGAGATATAGTGGACTGAACGGTCTAGGTGTTGATCTAGGTCTGATATTATCTATCCCTATTGCAACTGATGGTATTATAATTATTGCCACTGCCTGCCTAAGATCTGCCACACTGCTGATTAAAACTTTCCAAATATTAGCCCCCCGACATGTTTCACCAGTACACTGGCTTCATCAAGGGTTTGGGATAAATGCTAAGCGCGGGCTGTCACACCGACGAGTATATAAACAATGAAGCCCCTCCCCGTGGGACCAAGTTGAACCTATGAAAGTGGGTCCTTCACAAAGAAGCGCATCCCATTTAAAACATCAGTGATGGGCACCATGATACACCAATGAAGTGTCCAGGAGGAGGCAATGACTCCTCCGCTAGGAAATGATGGGAGTGTAGCCCATACATTCTCCAATAGCAGCAAATATGTCATCAAGCCCCCTGATCAGCTGACTCATGGACTGTCCGTCAGCTGACCGTCGGCCCGACGAAAACACGCGCATGACATTGGACTTAGTGCAAATATCGGCACCAAGCCCTGTCAAGATCGCATGACTGTGGACTTAGTGCAAGGTACATCATTAGCCTTGGGAAGATGGTCTGCATGACAGTATGTATGACAGCAGACTTAATGCAAGCTACGCCACTGATTTAGGATGTGACGATCAGCATAATATTTGGTAATATCTTTAGAAAGTGAAATATCCTCAGTATGTTTAACATAGCTTGCTAGTTTGATACCTCTATGGCTTGATGGTATATGTGCAAATACATTGGATAGACATTGTGCCACCACAATGGATGCATGATGAATCGTTACAGGTAACCCCAGTGGTATGTTGGACCGGGAGTAGCACTTAAGATGGTTATGAGGAAGGTTGTGAGTGTTGTAGCAAATCACTTGGGGTACATGTTTGTGATATGTCTCCAATCATTATGAGTCATATTGGCTGTTTTGAAAAATTATGCATATATTCTCAAATATATGGATCACATGTCACACAATTTTTCTGGGTAAATGGCCTGAAGAATTTTATTGGGGTATTGCCTTCTATGGAGAGAGTCAAAGGGCTCAAATGTTGGGCCTTAATGAAGGTTTTACCTTCACTGCATACATTTGAGCCCTTTGACTTAATGTACTCATACTTGTAATATTAGTATATATTTTGATTTGTTATCACCATCCGATGATTATCCTTCATGTATATTTAGTACTCCACTATGCTGCTGTGGACACTACAGCCTCCTGTAGGCCCCATTAGAGGCTACTTTGACCAATGTTTCCTCCTTCTCCAAAATGCATCCTTTCTTTAACTCCTTCTCCAATATGCATCCCTTTAACATCCCTTTTTCAAAAATCTTTTTCAGATCGCACATCCTAAATCAGTGGCGTAGCTTGCATTAATGTCTGCTGTCATACATACTGTCATGCAGACCATCATTTCCCAAGGCTAATGATGTACCTTGCACTAAGTCCACACTCATGCGCATCTTGACAGGGCTTGGTGCCGATATTTGCCACTAATCCAATGTCATGCGCGTGTTTTCGTCGGGCCGACGGTCAGCTGACGGACAGTCCATGAGTCAGCTGATCAGGGGCTTGATGACATATTTAGCCGCATTGGAATAGTACGGCTACACTCCACTCATTTCCTACTGGGAGGAGTCATTGCCTCCTCCTGGCACTTCATTGGTGTATCATGGTGCCCATCACTGATGTTTTAAATGGATGCGCTTCTTTGTGAAGGACCCCCTTTCATAGGTTCAACTTGGTCCCAAGGGGAGGGCTTCATTGTTATATACTCGGTTGGACAGCCCCGCCTTAGCATTTATCCCAAACCCTTGATGAAGCCAGTTGTACTGGTGAACATGTCGGGGGGCTAATGTTTGGAATTTTTTAATCAGCAGTGTGGGACAAATCTTAGGCAGGCAGTGGCAATAATTATAATACCATCAGTTGCAATAGGGATAGATAAATCAACCTAGATCACACCTAGACCGTTCAGTCCACTATATCTCTAACATGAGGACTAGATCTCCATACAGTATTTATAACAATACAGCCTGCTACAAGAGCAGCCCCTGCTGGGGCAGTACAGGCACCACTTTATTCATGTTCTAGGTGGTCATTTTAGGGCTCTAACCCATACAATAAGATACATTACGGTAGCAGACATACTGCTTAGGACAGTCCTCTTTATTGCCAATAGTGGACTTATAGCAATTATTATAGGTGGATATGGACCTGTATTGTGCCCACTATCTCACTTTCTACCACTGACCACCTGCAAACTGCCTTGACCCAATTCACACTGTGGCTTTTAATCCACTGTTGTTGTCCTGTGCATTCTAGTGGTTTGTGCCACACAGCTTGTAAATAGTGTAATCTTTTTTTAGAATCCCTAATAAAGTGATGTTTTACTTTATTTTTCATTTGTCCGGTATGGGTTATCTTGACTGCCCAAAGGCAGTTTTGTAAAATATTTCCTCTGAGCATAATCAAGCATAAGGCGGATACTTTGAAAACCTAGAAGATAAGACATTTTTCAGTTGTTCACACACTTTTTTTTGTTAAGCATTTAATTCCACAATAATTCCATTCTACAAAATGGCTATGTCCTTAAGTAATTGTGAAACCTCACCCTATTAGATAGGGCACACCTAAGTTTCTGTTGGCTTGCAGCTATTCCCGTTCCTTTCTCTATAAAATGTTAATTAACTGTGTAAGTTCATTACTATAGAGGTGTACTCCTGAATTACACCATCTGGGATATTATAATTTCTTCATTGTCATTCCATAGCTGAAGTGAAGCTAGGGCACTGCTGGCCAGATCTGTGTATACATTGAGCCAGCATAATACCCTGTTTCCTCCCCTAAAATAGGACATCCCCTGAAAGTAAGACCTAGTACAGTTTTGCCCTGGCTTAGAAATTAAGGCCCCCCCCCTGAAAATAAGAACCTACGGCAGTCATTGCAGCGTTTTCCCCCACCCATACATGAGTTGGTAGATTCTTTAGATGCTGCAGAAGGTTGTGGGGAAGAATTCATGGCAGTAAATCACTGACTGTTGTGCTGCAAATGTGAAACCATCAGCTACCAAGATAGAATGGTCATTTATGGAAACTGCTTTTACTTAACATGAGACATTGGGGCCAATGATTCTAATAGAATGGAGTCACAATAAATACAGCATGAAATTCAGAGTTTGGAGAGTCACAAGAATGTTAGAGAAGTAGATTTTTTGTTTAACGATAATGTAAATTTCTTGTTCGATAGAAATAAGCACCTCCCCTGAATAAGACCTAGTAAATTAATATAAACACTGTCTTATTTTCGGGAAACAGGGTATTAGGTTCAGGGCTCTGAGGTTGCATACTTGTACACAAAGTCTTGAATATAATAACCCAAAGGTTTAATTGCATCACTCAGTATAAGTAGCAAATAGATACAATGACCACCTACCTAATAAAATAAAAGCATAATGATGCAGAATGCCTGATGATGGGCTCTGCAGCGCTCCTTGATTCCATATTGCGTGTGTGGTGGCGGTGCTAATAATTCGCTTTGTGTGTTGGGTGGGGGTAGGGGAGTGCGTTCAACGAAGGAAGTGAAAGAAAACCCATGCAAAGAAAGGCGGTACATGATCTTAAGTGTAAAGTTGGCACCACAATAAAGTGTAAGATTAAAAGGTAGTGTGGAGGTAATGTGCGATGATGTAAAAAAATGGGTAGTGATGCAACGATAAACATGAAAAGTGCAGAAGCAAGAAGGACATCAAGACAGAAAGAAAAAAGTAAACCCCTGTCCCACAGGATGGGAAAATAAAAAGAAAAGGCAAGAAAGATAATGTGAAGGGTGTAGCAGATGGGGGGAAGGAAATCACAGTGTCGCGAAGGGGGGTCTGCAAGGGGGTTGGAAACAAAAAACAGGGTGTACAAAAACATAGCCACACTGGGAAAAAATACGGGAACAGATAGGCACAAAGCTGTGCGATCATTAGAACACTAATACATAGTAAAAAACGATTCGACTTAGTGAGCGTCGTTGTGGAATATCCTATCCGCGTAGAAGGGAAGAATGAAGCAATGAAATTTACGAGTAGAAAGCCGACAATGTGGCTGAAGGTGTGGGTTCTACTACTATGGTGAATAAGAAGTGTAACATAAAACAAGTAGTAGGTAAATGTCGCGTGGGAAACAAACAGGAAAAAAGGAAACAACAAGAAATAGACGGGAAAAGGTGAAGTGGACCCACACGCGGTTAATGTCGTATATACAAATAATTAGAGAAGGAAAGATATGAGAGCTGGAAGCGAATGAACGAAAGGGCGTGATGGACACAACCAAGGTGTGAAAACGCGAAAAAACTATACACACAGTAAAGGTGTTGAATAAGCACAGATGTGAAGAGGGAGTGGGAAAAGATCGTGTATGAAGAAGGGGCAAAGTGTAGTAAAATATCGCAAATACACTTATCATGTGTAAAATCAGAAGGGGGGGGGTGTGGACAGAGCCGTCAAAACATGTAAGACTGGCTAAATTGGTGGTATGAGTGACGGACGCATATCAGGGTGGAGACAAAGGTGTAGCGTAAAGAGATAAAGGTGGAAAAAAAATACCAGGTGCATCAATCACAAGGTGTAGTAGGATAGCAAGAGGATGGTAATCTATAAAAAATCGTGCTTATGAGACCGGGAACACCAAGAACATGTAGCGTAAAATGCAGACCAGGTAGGTGGCCTGGGGTAAAACCACTAGTGGTCACGAAAACAGGTGAGTTAGCCTGCCATTGAGTTTGTGGATGATGGATAGAGGAGAAGGACTGGCTGCCCAAATAATGGCGGATTAGATGACAAAAAATAATTATTAGGTGTAATACAATTGCTATAACCTTATTTCACTGTGTGGTGGAAAGGATGCTTATCCTACTGGCCTGTAACTTTATGTGTGGCAAAGTATAAATACACATGGAAAAGACATGATGTAATCCACACCAAAGAGGGACAACTTGCAGGCGTAGTCTGAATAGGGATTAGTGGGCAGACGATCGGAATGATACAATTACATCCTTAAAGTGAGGGGAAAATACTGAAGCTGCAGGGACTAAAAATATATGAAGTGTGTCTGTGAAGGGGATGAACGGGGAAATAAAGGGTCAACAAACGCGACAAGGACTAACTGAAGATCTTCGCCGGGGGGGCAGATCCTCATGGAAGAAGAGGATTGAGAATGAAAATGCCATAGATTTGGTGGAATCCACAGTCAATGAATCTACTTATGGGCGTTTCTTAGTTGAAAGTGGAAAATGGTCTATACCTAAGCGAAAGGGAAAAATAGAACGATTGAGGGTTCCATAATAAATAACAAAGAAATATTCGAGTGTAACCAGTGTATTGGACCAAAACTCCAGCTGAGTAGGAGAAGACTGTTTCAACACCGACATCAATTTTTAAAAAGACATGTGTTCGGTAATCATGGTAGTAGTATTGCGATGATAGGTGGAGAGAAAAGAAGGAAGAAAAAAAGGGAATATGACAAAAATGGAGCAGAAAATGGAAGTGAAAAGAGAAGATGGGGGGGAGGAGGTGGAGTGGGGGAGGAGGTGTAGTGAAAAATAAGTGGTAGACGAGATGGTGACCAGATATGGGCACAAAGTAACTGTAAAGCATGATATGTGGCAAGGGGCCGGGAAATCCTAACGGGAGCGGCTGACAATACCAGGAAAAATTGGTGAAAAACAGAAAAAAAGACAAAGGGCAGGGGTAGATAATAGATAGCAACACTTGTAAATAGAGCGGAGTATCAAACTAACCAAAAGAAAATACATCATTGAGGCGTCTAAGTAGGGATAAATTCCAAATAGTGTGACGTCTTTTAAAGATTGAGGTAGTAAGGTGAAACAACTGAAAATATGTCTTATCTTCTAGGTTCTTCAAAGTATCCGCCTTATGCTTTGATTACTGCTTCAGAGGAAATATTTTACAAAACTGCCTTTGGGCAGTCAAGATTAACCCATATCCGGACAAATGAAAAAATAAAGTAAAACATCACTTTTATTAGGGATTCTAAAAAAAGATTACACTATATTACAAGCTGTTGTGGCACAAACCACTAGATGCACAGGACAAACAGTGGATTAAAAGCACAGTGTGAATTGGGTCATAGGCAGTTTGCAGGTGGTCAGTGGTATGAAATGTGAGATAGTGGGCACAATACAGGGTCCATATCCACCTATAATAATTGCTATAAGTCCACTATTGGCCAGATAAAGAGGACTGTCCTAAGCAGTATTGTCTGCTACAGTAATGTATCTTATTGTATGGATTAGAGCCCTAAAATGACCACCTAGACCAGCGATGGCTAACCTTTTAGAGCCGGAGTGCCCAAACTTCAACTAAAAGCCACTTATTTATTGCAAAGTGCCAGCACAGCAATTTAAGCAGTAATTTATTTCTCCTTTTTCTTTGACAATTTTCAATCGTTCAGCCTCCTAAAGACACCAACGCAGTTGAAAGTAGGAGGGCAAATTTCCCTATCATTGTAGGAAGATTCTCCAGGAAGATTCTTTGAGTCCTGTCTGGTGAATTTCATTCTGGGGTGATGACCTGGGTGCCCACACCGAGGGCTCCAAGTGCCGCCTCTGGCACTAGTGCCATAGGTTCGCCACCACTGACCTAGACCATGAATAACAGTGTACTGCCCCAGCAGGGGCCGCTGTGGTAGCAGGCTGTATTGTTATAAATACTGTATGGAGATCCTAGTCCTATCGTTAGAGATATAGTGGACTGAACGGTCTAGGTGTGATCTAGGTCTGATATTATCTATCCCTATTGCAACTGATGGTATTATAATTATTGCCACTGCCTGCCTAAGATTCTGCCACACTGCTGATTAAAACTTTCCAAACATTAGCCCCCCGACATGTTTCACCAGTACAACTGGCTTCATCAAGGGTTTGGGATAAATGCTAAGCGCGGGGCTGTCACACCGAGTATATAACAATGAAGCCCCTCCCCTTGGGACCAAGTTGAACCTATGAAAGTGGGTCCTTCACAAAGAAGCGCATCCCATTTAAAACATCAGTGATGGGCACCATGATACACCAATGAAGTGTCCAGGAGGAGGCAATGACTCCTCCCAGTAGGAAATGATGGGAGTGTAGCCCGTACTATTCTCCAATAGCGGCTAAATATGTCATCAAGCCCCCTGATCAGCTGACTCATGGACTGTCCGTCAGCTGACCGTCGGCCCGACGAAAACACGCGCATGACATTGGACTTAGTGCAAATATCGGCACCAAGCCCTGTCAAGATGCGCATGAGTGTGGACTTAGTGCAAGGTACATCATTAGCCTTGGGAAATGATGGTCTGCATGACAGTATGTATGACAGCAGACTTAATGCAAGCTACGCCACTGATTTAGGATGTGACGATCTGAAAAAGATTTTTGAAAAAAGGGATGTTAAAGGGATGCATATTGGAGAAGGAGTTAAAGGGATGCATTTTGGAGAAGGAGTAAACATTGGTCAAAGTAGCCTCTAATGGGGCCTACAGGGGAGGCTGTAGTGTCCACATGCAGCATAGTGGAGTACTAAATATACATGAAGGATAATCATCTGGGATACTTTGAAGAACCTAGAAGATAAGACATATTTTCAGTTGTTTCACAGTTTTTTTTGTTAAGCATTTAATTCCACAATAATTCCATTCTACAAAATGGCTATGTCCTTAAGGAATTAATTGTGAAACCTCACCCTATTAGATAGGGGCACACCTAAGTTTCTGTTGGCTTGCAGCCTATTCCCGTTCCTTTTCTCTATAAAATGTTAATTAACTGTGTAAGTTCATTACTTATAGAGGTGTACTCCTGAATTACAGCATCTGGGATATTATAATTTCTATGCATTGTCATTTCCATAGCTGAAGTGAAGCTAGGGGCACTGCTGGCCAAGATCTGTGTATACATTGAGCCAGCATAATACCCTGTTTCCCCTAAAATAGGACATCCCCTGAAAGTAAGACCTAGTACAGTTTTGCCCTGGCTTAGAAATATAAGGCCCCCCCCCCTGAAAATAAGACCTAGCGGCAGTCATTGCAGCGTTTTCCCCCACGCCATACATGAGTATTGGTAGATCTTTTAGATGCTGCAGAAGGTTGTGGGGAAGAATTCATGGCAGTAAATCACTGACTGTTGTGCTGCAAATGTGAAACCATCAGCTACCAAGATAAGAAGGGTCATTTATGGAAACTGCTTTTACTTAACATGAGACATTGGGGCCAATGATTCTAATAGAAATGGAGTCACAATAAATACAGCATGAAATTCAGAGTTTGGAGAGTCACAAGAATGTTAGAGAAGTAGATTTTTTGTTTAACGATAAATGTAAATTCTTGTTCATGGAAAAATAAGACATCCCCTGAAAATAAGACCTAGTAAAAATTAATATAAGACACTGTCTTATTTTCGGGGAAACAGGGTATTAGGTTCAGGGCTCTGAGGTTGCATACTTGTACACAAAGTCCTTGAATATAATAACGGCCAAAAGGTTAATGCATCACTCAGTATAAGTAGCAAATAGATACAATGACCACCTACCATATATAAAATAAAAGCATAATGAATGCAGAATGCCTGATGAAGGCTCAGCTCCTGAGCCGATATGCGTTGTCTGCATAAAATCCTTTGTTTGAGAAATCTACACAATCCCTCAAGGCTCTTTTTTTTCCAACTGTATTTTTATTAAATTTTTTTCAAATACATCAGCATAAGTAAAACAAGAACAATCATTAAACAAGGTTTTTGCAGATCCATTACATCTCTTCTAGGTGGACATATAAAAGAGCGCTAACATTGCACTTACACTTCATTACACTTCAGACTCTATATTCCCCCTAGAAGGGAAAGAAGCAATTATGCCATTCAATGGTAACACATAATTAAAGTAACAAGTAGTAGAAAGCCTGAAAAAAAGAAGGTCTTCAAAGAATATTAGACTGACTACAGCGAGACAAGGGGAAGAACAGTAGGGGAGATGGGGCAGGCTGTGGACCTATTCATCACAGTGTGGCCCTCAAGGCTCTTTTTAAGCACCAGTAATTACTGTATCCCTTCGATTGGGTCATTCTATTCATTACCAAGCTATGATCCCATCATCTGTAACGGTTAGCTGCCATTTTGGATGAAGGAGAAGACTGGCTCCCATACATCATTAGTATATGCACTTACCTTTAGAGTGAGAGTCCTATCTGCCTTAACTTTGCGGTCACAGAATAATTTTCCAAATTGACTGCACTAGGGCAGCGCTCTGTCTTTCCTTTGTACTTTCATTACTTTGCTCTTGGAGGACTAATGTCCACCAGTTACAAAGTTCCCACGCTTGGAAAGCATAATGAATCATTTTTAAAAGTACAATGAATAATAACTATGGCGTTCCTAGGTTGATGTTAATATCTATATAGAATACATTTTCAATATAAAAATCAGTAAATTGGGAAAAATAAAGTGTTCAAAACATTTTTAAAAAGACATGGATGCTGTTGATTCTTGTATGACTTGGAGCAGGTGGAGGGCAAAGGTGCCCCCCACCTGCTCCAAATGCCCAGTTCCCTGTGTCGATCCCACCTAACAGTGCGTCTTCATTGCGCTAAGCCAAATACTATTTATTTATATAGATATCACCATAGATTTTATTAACGTCATCATACATTTCGGTAAAAAAATGTTGTTTAAAAAAGTCATTAAAAGTTTTTTCTGTTGACCCATTGAAATGTGAGCTGATTTGCTGTGGTTTATGACACTTTAAGGAAGGACTTAAAGGAAAACTTCCACCACCACCACGGACCGACTTACTAAGGTAAATCCTGTGGCAGGTTCCTCTAATCTGCAGTGGGATATCCCTTTTAAGGGTTAATGCTGTATTCCCCCAAATCTTTTAAAATTTTTAATGGCAAATTTTATATGCAAATTCACTAAAGAGGCTACTGGGACGTGGAGTAGCTGGAGCTGAGGCTACACTGCGTGGCTACTCCACATCCTCCACATGCACAGCACATAGGCCGATGGCTGCAAGGTCTCATCTCCGAAGCCGGAGCTACTGCGCATAACGTGTATGAGTGTGCGCAACTCCTCGTTGCTGCTCGCTGAAAATAGATTGGTAGGCGGAACTCTAGAGGCTACTGGGGCATGGAGTACCCGCGCCTTGTAGCCTAAGCTCTGGCTACTCCACAACTCAGTAGGCTATTTAGTAAATTTGCATATTATGGCCACTAAAATTATAAAATATTTGGGGGACTAGAGGATTGGCCAGATTCGTGGTGGTAGGTTTCCTTTATAAATTGCAGTAAAATATCTTAATGAAATTTGTAGGCAGCAATTTATGTTAATGAGCCCTGCCTTCTATGCATCTTACAACACTAAAGCAGTTCAAAACATTTTTAAGAGAACCGCCATGAAGTAATAGCTCGCCTTACCAGTTTAGTAAGTGTTTTCAAAACCGGAGATAAACATTTTGTACCATATCTATAAGTAGCTCCCACGCTTCTTGTTTTCTACATCTTTTGGTTCTACTTTAGATATTTCAATAAATGTACAAATCCTAATACAATATAGTTTTACTATGAGGTTAAGCGTCCACACACTAATGCACAGTATGAATAGAGTCCTATGCAACAATCTTTTCATACTGGCAATTTTCAAATTGGAAGTTGTGGGTAAATTGGACAAATTCTTATAAGCAAGCTCCTAATATAGATGAGATAATATAATTCTACCTATATTTAAAGGACACCTGTCATCAGGTCTGTGTCATTTGTCCTGTCACCACTACCTGTTAGAGCAGCTCACAAAAATCCCATCCCAGCCTTTATCTAGTCAATTCATACATTAATCATTGCAAAATCATCTTTTCTTTATTATGTAAATGAGGCTGGTCACATGGTCAGAGGCAGTGATGTCACCCCTGTTACCCCTCCCCTCTTCTCCCCCTGCTCATGTCTGTGTGTAATGTATAGTAAAGCATTGCTAGTGTCTGTGCTTTATCTGCTGACATGCTGCATCCTCCTAATACACATGTGTGAGACACAGACATCAGCTATACAAGTGCCTGACATGTTCTGCTATAACATGGCTGCCTGGAGCTGTTGTATCTCCTATACACACACACAGGCTGCAGGGGGCGCCAACACCAGGAAGCACATTACACCATTATACAGGCTGTCAGTCATGCACCGGGGGTGTGGCCGTACCTCCCACTCATGAATAAGCTGGGCAGCTTGAATATGCTAAAGACTCATTGGACATCTCACAGGTCATTTGCATACAGCTTCAGGACCTCATTGCTTAAGTTTACAGGCATGTAGAGGGACAATGAAGGGATACAGGCAATGCTCTCTAATGGCAGTTTATGAAAATATATTTAGTTTAGGGGGTTATTTTGCCTGATGGGTTCTCTTTAAGATCCTCACCAAACTAATTTAAAGGAAACCTGTTAGTCAAATTTGCCTCCCTAAACAAAATATATTTCTTTAAATAATATTCTTATAACGCAGCCCACATGCCTGTTTTTTAGGTTTTTCTCTATGCTATGCTAACAATCCGTTTCTAAATTTTTCACAGCAGGATTGCTAATTGCGTGATGTGTGTCCAATCATGTAGGCTGTAACAATAAGCAGAAGATGTCTCAGCCAACCCCTGCTCTCTCCCTCCCTCTGTAAACTAGCAGCTGCAGGAAGTACTGCTCATTGTAACAGCCTGTAAAGCTAAAGCACTGAGGGGCTCTGGTGACACTCACCAGAGGCCTTCAGGCTCAAGAGCATAATTATAAAAGTTGATTTTAGAAGGAAGAGGGCATGGATAACAAATATAAGAATATAACCACAGTCACAGAGCCTGAATCTATGAGTAAGTGTCCCTGGTTTATCATAATGGATTTTGATAAAAGATTTCCTCTAGAGCAGTGATTTTCAACCAGTGTGCCATGGCAAACTATGGTGCCCCCTGTGTTTTGTTTCCCAGCAATGCGCAGTGATGTGCAGTCACGGCTTCTTACAATGTAGGAGACGTGTACAATAACACATGCGCAAGCTTTGAACCTCGCGCGACAAAATGACGTCACTGAGGCCGGCGCATCATCATGAGAGCGTAGAGACTCGCATTTGCCCACCGCCAAGGTAATGCCCACCAATAATGCTGACTATATGAGCTTTTGCCTGAGTATATGAACTGTTTGCAGAATACTCAGCATATGAGCTGGTACTTTTAGTACTCCAGCAGTATACTGCATATAACAATGAGAAATGTAAAATGAGAAATACTATAGTCATGAGGCTGTAGTGCTACAAGTACCAGCTCATATGCTGAGTATATGAGCTGGCACTTGTCCTCTGGCCTCATGGTCTTAGTACTTCTCATTGTACCCCTTTATTTTGCAGTATATGAGCCACATAATAATCAGCACCATATACTAAAAGCAGGGAGAACCTGAGAACTGTTGAGGAAGAGCTTCGTGTGTGTCTTTCCACCATTCCTGCCAGGATATCCCTTTTTGTGATTATCGAAACAGGCCCAGGTTTCACACTGAGTGAGTAAAATAAATTTAGAATCTATATTATTAACTATATGACTGTTTTAGTGTCATTTTGTGCTATTTTGGTTGGTGGCGTGCCCCAGGATTTTCTAAGTATAAAAAGTGTGCCGCGGCTCAATAAAGGTTGAAAATCACTGCTCTAGAGGATATCTACTATTTGATTTCATGTATTATGAACCAAACATACCTTGAGAATGCTTTAGCTACACTGATACAGGCACATATCTTGTTTAATCCCTTCGCTGAGTGGTTTTGCTGAAAAAACAATTATAACATTCAGGACCTTGGGAAAGCTTGGTTCAGCCTGCCATTGATAAACACATTACACGGAGCTTTGTGAACAGTCCAGATAGGACTAATCAACCTGAGCTGGATCACTCATACACAGCAGCTGGGGGATGGTGCAGCAATTGCTATCTTCTGCCTCTCAGGGATAACACATTGATTACGGTACATCATCCTCTGGAGCAGTGCATAACTAATGTGAGAGGAAAAGCGCTGAGCCAGGCAAAGGAGCGATAAAGCTTCACGATCATAATTTTTTGATATTTTTATTTAACAAAACCACTCTGCTCAGAGAGAGTGTCAACCTCCAGTATAAGACACAAAAATACAATGAAGTAGATGATGGTTTGAATAAGTAAATATATAAAAACAATCCTTTATTTCATCTCTACAGAAAATCGTCTAAAGAGATTAAATAAAGGACTGTTTTTCTATTTGTAATTATTTAGAATGCAGGATAACTTCACAAGCATGAAAATAACTTGCTGACTAGGTGCAGTTTGCCTGTGTAGTGTGCAGGGGGCGCCAGATTAATGAATTGTGGTTCATGTTCTTCATGAATCTGGTGCTCCGACAGATGGCACCAACTTCTTTTTTGTGCACCTTTAACATGGGGCATGCGATGCAATTCTGTAGAGTTGCGGTGATAAATGTGGTGCACTGTCCGACTGTAAGCTGAAACGCCCCTTTATGTGCAGACATTTGTGTATTTATAAATACATGTGCAAGCAGTTTGGACTGAAAAGTATGTGCAAAGTCAGACAGAAATCTGGCGCAGGGGCCAGACTGGGATAAAAAACACGGTCATGTCAGAGTACAGAGATTATATAAACAGTGATGTCACAGTACAATCTGCTACATATAGGAAACCCTCAAATAATCACACCAGATCCCATACCAAAGGGATCAACTATACCATGATATCATAGGTCAGAAGTAATGCAAAAAGAAAACAACATATTTTGATGGTTCAATGCTTGATAAATTATATTTATTGTTGTTTTGTATATTTCATGCTAACAAATTCTGCAAGCAATTCTCAGTTATCTACAAGGAAACAAGCTGAAATAATGTCCAGATCCCACATACACAATTAGGAGATGGAGGCAGCAGTGGATGCTAATAACATTTCCTAGCAGTTCAGTTTAGGCTGATTGAAGAATGTCTCTACTGAGATCTGATCCCAGGCTCCCATTGCTGTTGCATACTGATTGGCTCACTTTGACTTGACTCAATCTACACACAAGTGTTTGATTGGGTTGAGGTCTGGGGACTGTAAGTGCCAAGCCAGCAACTTTACTTCAACATGTTTAAACCACAGATGAAATTCCCAACCTAAACTGTCTCCTCCCCCCAGGGGCGTAACTACAGTGGTAGCAGCCATAGCAGCTGCTATGGGGCCCACAGTGTCAGGGGGCCCCATCATCCAACCTGACAATGATGGACACCATTAAATACATATACATTGTACAACATAATATGTATATAACATATGTGAAGTATATATGCTGTGTCTATGATGTGTAAATACTGTATGTCTACACAATGTATGATGTGTATATATACTGCATTATGTAACTCACATTTGTGAGCATATAAATATGTATAGTTTTTAAGGGGTAATGGGGGCCCCATTCAGAAGTCTGCTATGGGGCTCTGCCTCTCCTAGTTACGCCACTGCCTCCCCCCCCCCCCCCCCACACCACACACACGACACCCCCACCCTTACTACCTTCTAGCCTATTACAGTATCTGGATATACTCAGATGTTGTTAACTTTGTTACTTCATTTATGTATTTAATCTATGATTGTTATATTCTTCTTTCTAGAAAAACAGTTCCTTGCTGTTTATGATGAAACGGATTGTACAATTGATGTTACCCACATGTACATTTCTGTAATACGGGTTTTTCTTGAAAAAAATGTAGAAAACAAAGGTTTTAAAAACAATATCATTGAACCATTTCTTTGCTTGATTAGTTCCTTGACCTGCTGTAATCCTATATCATCTTTTTTATACCCATACAAAGTAACTAATCTTGTAGGACACTCACATCTAGCTCAGGAGTGAGACCACCGACGATCCGGGTCAGGCATCCACTGCCTTTGGCTGTGGCACAACACATACACTGAACTTGCCTGTTCCTTCAATTTCTTCATCTGTTAGACCCCTTTTCCCTTGAGTCTTCCAGACTCATTTGCATCCGTCAGACTTTTGTCTCATTGCTCCAAATCACCCGTTTCCAATTTCCCACTGTCCGCTAGACCCGATGAAGATCTGACTTGTTGATATTTTGTTGATATTAAAGGGGTTGTCCACTTTCCGCAAATATTTGATACGGTTTGTGTAAGGAAAAGTTATACAAGTTTCCAATCTACTTATATATAGATTTGGTATGCACAAATAAGCTCCGTACACAGAAATATGAAAGATTGATAGATTTTTTTTGGTGGGGAGCAAAACATGAACAAATAAAGGCTGTGTCCTTAAGGGGTTAACTGGCAGCCTTACTAGCTTGACATTGCAAAAATGGTGTGCCTTTCCATAGTGACTGAAACCCTGTAGGTTTTTTCAGATGAAAGACAAAAAGGTGACCCTATCAGCCATAGAAAGAGAAGTTGGTCAACCAATCAGAGGTGTAACTACAGAGCTTGAAGCCATAGCAGCCGCTATGGGGCCCACAGTTTGATGTGGCCCCAGCATGTGAGGTATTGGGTGTATGCTGTGTGGTGTGTAAATAATGTGTGCGTGTGTATATGCTGTATGTCTGTATATGGGATGTGTATATAGTGAAAGGGGGGCTGAATATAATGAAAAAGGGGGGCTGTGTATATTTTGAAATGGGGGCTGTATATAATGAAAAGGGGGGCGTTATAGAATGAAAAAGATGGACTATATATAATGATAAAGGGGGCTGTATATAATGAAAAAGGAGGCTGTATATAATAGAAATGAGTGTCTATATATAATAGAAAAGGGGGGGCTGTATATAACAAAATACAAAAGGGCTAAATATTATATAATACTGGGGTTGTATATCATAATACAGGGGCTGTCTATTATATGTGTATAGTATAATAAGGGGGCTGCATAATATGTAAGGGGGTTGTATATTATAGAATATGGGAGCTACATATTTTATAATAAGGGGGAGGTGGGAGGTGAGCTGGACACTATATAACCTAGGGGTGGCTTTTAACCATAATTTAACTACATATTATATAATCAAGGTGGGCTGTATACAATATAACTTGAGGGTAAAGAATTATATCAATATAGGAGGGGCTGTATATAATATAAGTATAGGAGGGGGCTGTATATAATATAAGTATAGGAGGGGGCTGTATATAAAAGGGAGAGGGGTTTATATGGGGTACTGTATGTCATTTAAGTGAGTGGGGGCTCAATTTAAATAAAATTTTAGGGTGTTAAATCAGTATCAGAACGTCACCTGTGAGGTACTAGATGCCACTATTGTCTGAGTTACTGACTGGCTAGTGGCTGTTAGCATGCGTGGTGTCACAGAGGGCCAGTGACTAATTTTAAAAAGGACCTGACAGCCATAAAAAGCACTAGCGCTACCCCAGATGCAGCAGTGTTACACTGCTAGTGTTATCGAAACCCAGCTCCTAGTGCTTTTTTTTTATGGGTGACAGGTCCTCTTTATGTAATGTAGTCAGCAATCAGGTTATAAATGCTTTTTAAATTTTCGCCTCAGGCAGCAAATACCCTAGAATTGGCTCTTTGTGTATGGTATTGTATGTACGTGTGTATTCGCTGTATGTGTGTGTATATGTGATGTGTATATGCTGCATGGATGTATATGGTGCTTTATGTTTGTGTGTATATGCTATATGTATGTATAGGTGGTGTGTGTGGGTATACTGTATGTATGGTTATGCTGAATGTGTGTATATGGTGTGTATGCTGTATGTATTTTACTGTATATATAAGTATATTAATTCTAATTCGTCTTTATGAGAGGTAGGATTAGCAATTCATAAGACTTACAAGTTTGAAAAAGCATTAACATACAGCTTTCCAAGACACCAACCAGTGGAGATCTTGCGGCTGTGGGAGGGATATTGGCAAACTACTTCTTAAAACGTTTAGGATGAGAAAAGGATTGGGGATTGTCAGGGCTCTCATAGTACCCATAAATGCAGTGGAAGCCTGGGATCGAGGGACTCTGGGGGCAAGGCTCCAGGTCCCAGAAAGAATGACAGGAGGTAGAGACAAAGGAAGCAGCTATCGTGTGATATCGTAATGGTCATTAATTTAGAAATGTAGTGAAGACTCTCACCCTTGATGAAGATGTATAGGCATGTAATGAAATAGCTACCAGCAGCTGCCACTCCTGGGAGACCACTTGCCAAGGACCAGGACCTGGAACGATGTGGAATGGAGGAAGAGCCCGACGAGAGGTTCAGAGGAGGCCTTGGTGCAAACACAGACGTAGATCCAATGGATAAAGGAATCCTTTTATATTGTTAAAAATATTTATCTCATAAAATGAGCATATCATAACGTTTAAAAATACGTGCGACGCGTTTCAGCTCTGGACTAGAGCTTCATCAGATGCCTTGAAAGTCTAGTCCAGAGCTGAAACGCTTCGCATTTGTATTTTTAATACGTTATGCATATGCTCATTTTATGAGATAATATTTTAACAATAATAAAAGAGATTCTTATCCATTGGATCTCTGCTCTGCTGTTTTGCACAAGCGCCTTCCTGAACCTCTCGTCGGGCTCTTCCTCCATAGTACCCTAAAAATATTCATACGTTGTGTAGAGATACAACCCATGTGATACGCACACTACATCCTGTGACTATGCCATTAAATAATGTTATGTTTTGTTAATTTTGTTTGACAAGGTGAAATAGCAAAAAGCTAACAGAACTGTGCAAACACCACAAGGGGATTACATAATAGAGGAGAATTTGTATAAAAGTGTCAAGTTGGGTTTAATTCAAACTGCTGTGATGACCATGTAATATGAATTGTACACTAAAGATCTAAAGATTCCTTTTATGGTGATTTTGATATGACCTTGCTGTTAAAGTTTTGAAAAACCAATAAAAATCATTTTACAAAAAAAAAAAATTATATATATATATACTAATGTACCTTTATATATATATATATATTATATATATATACTAATGTACCTTTGTATAAGTGTATAATATGTAAATTTTTTAAAGGGGGTTGGGGGCCCAATTCAGAAATCTACTATGGGGCCCAATTAAGAAATCTGCTATGGGGCCAGAGGACATGTGCGTCCCATATGACATGTCTACTGTATTCTGTGGGTTGGTGCTATTATAGGAATGCCAAATTTATATACGGTAGGTTTTGCAATGTATACATTTTATACATTGTATACATTTATTAAAAAATTAAAATAAAACACCGTATATAAATTTGGCATTCCTATAATAGCACCAACCCACAGAATACAGTAGACATGTCATTGGGACGCACATGTCCTCTGGCCCCATAGCAGATTTCTTAATTGGGCCCATAGTAGATTTCTGAATTGGGCCCCAAACCCCCTTTAACAAAATTTACTTAATATACACTTATACAAAGGTATTAGTATATATATAAATATATATTATGATATATATATATATGATATATATATATAATTTTTTTTGTAAAATGATTTTTATTGTTTTTCAAACTTTACAGCGGCAAGGATCCAAAATCCATAAAAGAATCTTTAGATCTTTAGTGTAAAATTCATATTACATGGTCATACAGCAGTTGAATTAACCAACTTGACACTTTATACAAATTCTCCTCTATTATGTAATCCCCTGTGGTGTTTGCACAGTTCTGTTAGTCTTTTGCTATTTCACCTTGTCAAACAAAATAACAAAACATAACATTATTTAATGGCATAGTCACAGGATGTAGTGTGCGTATCACATGGGTTGTATCTCTACACAACGTATGTAAATTTTAGGGTACTATGGAGGAAGAGCCCGACGAGAGGTTCAGGAAGGCGCTTGGTGCAAACAGCAGACTAGAGATCCAATGGATAAGAATCTCTTTTATTATTGTTAAAATATTATCTCATAAAATGAGCATATGCATAACGTATTAAAAATACAAATGCGAGCGTTCAGCTCTGGACGTAGAGCTTTCAAGGCATCTGATGAAAGATCTAGTCCAGAGCTGAAACGCGTCGCAAGTATTTTTAATACGTTATGCATATGCTCATTTTATGAGATAAATATTTTTAACAATATAAAAGGGATTCCTTATCCATTGGACTCTACGTTGTGTTTGCACCAAGGCCTCTCTGAACCTCTCGTCGGCTCTTCCTCCATTCCACATCGTTCCAGGATCCTGGTCCTTGGCAACGTGGTCTCCCAGGAGTGGCAGCTGCTGGTAGCTATTTCATTACATGCCTATACATCTTCATCAAGGGTGAGAGTCTTCACTTACTTTCTAATTAATGACCA
The DNA here is from genome assembly GCA_019512145.1 of Engystomops pustulosus. NCBI lineage: Eukaryota > Metazoa > Chordata > Amphibia > Anura > Leptodactylidae > Engystomops > Engystomops pustulosus. The sequence continues at coordinate 67,659,007 of CM033649.1, forward strand.
TTACGATATCACAACGATAGCTGCGCCTCTTCCTTTGTCTCTACCTCCTGTCATTCTTTCTGGGACCTGGAGCCTTGCCCCGAGTCCCTCGATCCCAGGCTTCCACTGCATTTATGGGTAATATGAGAGCCCCTGACAATCCCAATCCTTTCTCATCCTAAACGTTTAAGAAAGTGTTTGCCAATATCCCTCCCACAGCCGCAAGATCTCCACTGGTTGGTGTCTTGGAAAGCGTATGTTAATGCTTGTTCAAACTTGTGAGTCTTATGAATTGCAATCTACTCTCATAAAGACGAATTAGATAATATACTATATTACAGTAAAATACATACAGCATACAACCATATACACACATTCAGCATAACCAACATACAGTATACCCACACACACCACCTATACATACATATAGCATTACACACAAACATAAAGTCACCATATACATCCATGCAGACATATACAATCACCATATACACACATAACAGCGAATACAACGTACATACAATACCATACACAAAGAGCCAATTTAGGGTATTTGCTGCTGAAGCGAAAATGTAAAGATTTATAACTGATTGCTGACTAACATAAGAGGACCTGCACCCATAAAAAAAAAGCACTAGGATCTGGGGGTTTCGATAACACTAGCAGTGTAACACTGCTGCATCTGGGGGTAGCGCTAGTGCTTTTTATGGCTGTCAGGTCCTTTAAAATTAGTCACTGGCCCTCGTGTGAAACACACGCATGCTAACAGCACTAGGCCAGTCAGTTAACTCAGACAATAGTGGCATCTAGTACCTCACAGGTGACGATCTGATAAGATTTACCGCCCTAAATTTATTACAATGAGCCCCCACTCACTTAAATGACATACAGTACCCCATAATAAACCCCTCTCCCTTTATATACAGCCCCTCTACTTATATTATATACAGCCCCCCATAACTTATAATATACAGCCCCTCCTATATTGATATAATTCTTACCTCACAGTTATATGTATACAGCCCACCTGATGAGATATATATGTAGTTAAATTATGGTTAAAAGGCACACCCCTAGGTTATATAGTGTCCAGCTCACCTCCACCTCCCTATATTAATAAAGTGTAGCTCCATATTCTATAATATACAAACCCCCTTACATAGTATGCAGCCCCTCTTATTATACTATACCAATATAAAGACAGCCCCGTATTATGATATAAAACCCCAGTATTATATAATATTAGCCCTTTTGTATTTTGTTATTACAGACCCCTTTTTTATATATAGAACTCATTTCTTTAATTACGCATCCTTTTTAATTATATACAGCCCCTTTTCATTATATAGTCCATCTTTTTCATTATATAAGCCCCCTTTTCATTATATACAGCCCCTATTTAAAAACATACACAGCCCCCCTTTTTTTACATTATATTCAGCCACCCTTTCACTATATACAATCCCATATACAACATACAGCATATACACACGCACCACATTATTACACACCACACAGCCATACACCCATACCTCACATGGCTGGGGCCACATCACACTGTGGGCCCCATAGCGGCTGTATTGGCTTCAGCTCTGTATTACACTCTGATTGACCAACTTCTCTTCTATGGCTGATAGGGTCACACTTTTTGCTTTATCTGAAAAAACCTACAGGGTTTCAGTACTAGGAAAGGCACCATTTTCTGAATTGTCAGAGCTAGTAAGGCTGCCAGTTAAACCCTTAAGAACAGCCTTTATTTGTTCATGTTTTGCTCCCCACCAAAAAAAAACTATCAATCTTTCATATTTCTGTGTACGGAGCTTATTTGTGCATACCAAATCTATATATAAGTAGATTTGGAAACTTGTATAACTTTTGCCTTCAACAAACCGTATCAAATATTTGCAGAAGTGGACAAACCCTTTAATATCAACAAAATATCACAAGTCAGATCTTATCGGTTCTAGCGGACAGTGGGAAATTGGAAACAGGGTGATTTGGAGCAATGAGACAAAAGTCTGACGGATGCAAATGAGTCTGGAAGCTCAAGGGGAAGGGGTCTAACGTGAAGAATGAAGAAATTGGGAACGGAACAGGCAAGTTCAGTGTACTGTGTTGTGCCACAGCCAAAGGCAGTGGATGCTGACCCGGATCGGCGGTGGTCTCACTTCTGAGCTAGATGTGAGTTGTCCTAAGATTAGTTACTTTGGATGGGTATAAAAAGATATATAGGATACAAGCAGGTCAGGAACTTATCAAGCAAATAAATGGTTCATGAATTGTTTTTAAAACCTTTGTTTTCTACATTTTTTTCAAAAAAACCCGTATACAGAAATGTACATGTGGGACTCAATGTACATCCGTTTCATCATAAAACAGCAAGGAACGTTTTCTAGAAGAAGAATATAACAATCATGATTAAATACATAAATGAAGAACAAAGTTAACAACATCGAGTATATCAGATACTGTATAGGCTAGAGAGCTAAGGTGGGGGTCTTAGCTGGTGTCGAGTGAGTGCGCAGGGGTGGTGGGGGTCTAGGGGGGGGGGGGGGGGGCGCGGGGCCGTGGGGCTGAGGGGGGGGGCGTGGGAGGGCCAGTGCGTACTAGAAGGCAGAGCCCATAGCAGACTCTGAATGGGGCCCATTACCCCTTAAAACTATTACAATTTATAGGCTCACAAATGTGAGTACATATGCAGTATATATACACATCCATTACATTGTGGTAAAAATACATATTTACCATCATAGACACAGCAATATAATACTTCACATATGTTATTTACATATTATGTTGTACAATGTAATTATTTAATGGTGGTCCATCATGTCAGGTGTGGATGATGGGCCCCCTGACACTGTGGGCCCCATAGCAGCTGCTATGGGCGCTACCACTGTAGTTACGCCCTGGGGGGAGGAGACAGTTTAGGTTGGGAATTTCATCTGTGGTTAAACATGTGAGTAAAGTTGCTGGCTTGGACCTTACAGTCCCCAGACTCAAACCCAATCAAACACTTGTGTGGTAGATTGAGTCAAGTCAAAGTGAGCCAATCAGTATGAACAGATGGGAGCTGGTATCAGATCTCAGTAGAGACATTTTCAATCAGCCTAAAATGAACTGCTAGGAAATGTTATTAGCAGTCACCACTGCTGCCTCCATCTCCTAATTGTGTATGTGGGATCTGGACATTATTTCAGCTTGTTTCCTTGAGATAACTGAGAATGTTGCAGATTTGTTAGCATGAAATATACAAAACAACAATAAATATAATTTATCAAGCATTGAACCATCAAATATGTTGTTTTCTTTTTTGCATTACTTCTGAACTATGATATCATGGTTAGAGTTATACCTTTGGTATGGGTATGGTGTGATTATTGAGGGTTCCTATTGTAGCAGATTGTACTGTGACATCACTGTTTATATATATCTCTGTACTCTGACTGACGTGTTTTTTATCCCAGTCTGGCCCCTGCGCAGATTCTGTCTGATTTGACATACTTTCAGTCCAACTGCTTGCACCATGTATTATAAATACACAAATGTCTGCACAATAAAGGGGCGTTGTCAGCTTACAGTCGGACAGTGCAACCACATTTCACGACAACTCTACAGAATTGCATCGCTGCCCATGTTAAAGGTGCACAAAAAAGATAGTTGGTGCCATCTGTCGGTGCACCAGATTCATGAGAACTGAACCACAATCATTAACTGGCGCCCCCGCACACTACACAGCAAACTGGCACCTAGTCAGCAAGTTATTTCATGCTTGTGAGTTATCCTGCATTTAATAATTACAAATAGAAAAACAGTCCTTTATTTATCTCTTTAGACGATTTCTGTAGAGATGAAATAAAGGATTGTTTTTAATATTACTTATTCAAACCATCATCTACTTCATTGTATTTTTGTGTCTTATACGGAGGTTGACACTCTCTCTGAGCAGAGTGGTTTGTTATTAATAAAATATCAAAAAATTATGATCGTGAAGCTTTATCGCTCCTTGGCTGCTCAGCGCTTTTCCTCTCACATTAGTTATGCACTGCTCAAGAGGATTGTACGTAATCAATGTGTTACCCTGAGAGGCAGAAAGATAGCAATTGCTGCACCATCCCCAGCTGCTGTGTATGAGTGACAGCTCAGTTGATTAGTCCTATCTGGACTGTTCACAAAAGCTCGTGTAATGTGTTTATCATGGCAGGCTGAACCAAGCTTCCCAAGGTCCTGCATGTTATAATTGTTTTTTCAGCAAAACCACTAGCGAGGGTTATTAAACAGATATGTGCTGATAGTGTACTAAGCATTCTAAGGTTTTTGGGTCATAATACGTGAAATCAAATAGTAAGATATCCTCTAGAGCAGTGATTTTCAACCTTTATTGCCGCGGCACACAACTTTTTATACTTAGAAAATCCGGGGACAGCCACCAACCAAAATAGCACAAATGACACTAAACCAGTCATAGTTAATAATATAGATTCTAAATTTATTTTACCACTCAGTGTGAAACCTGGGCCTGTTTCGATAATCACAAAAGGGATATCCTGGCAGGAATGGTGGAAAGACACACACGAAGCTCTTCCTCAACGTTCTCGGTTCTCCCGGCTTTTTAGTAATTGGTGCTGATTATTATGTGGCTCATATACTGCAAAATATAAAGGGTGTGATAAATGTGAAGTAACAATGACCATGAGGCCAGAGGCAAGTGCCAGCTCATATACTCAGAATATGAGCTGGTACTTGTAGCACTAAGCCTCATGATATAGTATTCTCATTTTACATTTCTCATTGTTCATATGCAGTATACTGCTGGAGTACAAAGTACAGCTCTATATCTGATATTCTGTCAAACAGTTAATTACTCAGGCAAAGCTCATTTATGTCGCATTATTGGTGGGCATTACCTTGGGGTGGGCAAGCGATGTCTCTAACGCTTCATGATGATGCGCCGGCCTCAGTGACGTATTTTGTCGCCCCGATGGTCAAAGCTTTGGCATGTGTTATTACACGTCTCCTACATTGTAAGAAGCCGTGACTGCACATCACTGCGATTGCTGGGAAACAAACACACGGGGCACCATAGTTGCCATGGCACACTGGTTGAAAATCAACTGCTCTAGAGGAAATCTTTTATCAAAATCCATTATGATAAACCAGGGACACTACTCATAGATTCAGCTCTGTGACTGTGGTTATCATTCTTATATTTGTTATCCACGCCTCTATTCCTTCTAAAATCAACTTTTATAATTATGCTTTGAGACCTGAAGGCCTCTGGTGAGTTACCAGAGCCCTCAGTGCTTAGCTTCAGGCGTTACATGAGCAGTACTCTGCGGATAGTTTACAGAGGGAGGGAGAGGAGCAGGGGTTGGCTGAGACAACTTTCTGCTATGTTACAGCTAATGATTGGACACACATCACGCAATTAGCAATCCTGCTGTGAAAAATTTAGAAAGGGATTGTTAGCATAGCATAGAGAAAAACCTAAAAAAAAAACGGCATGTGGGCTGCGTTATAAGAATTATTATTAAAGAATATATTTGTTTAGGGAGGCAAATTTGACTAACAGGTTTTCCTTTAAATTAGTTTGGTGAGGATCTTAAGAGAACCCATCAGGCAAAATCAACCCCTAAACTAATCAATCTGTTTCATAAAACTGCCATTAGAGAGATTGCCGTATCCCTTCATTGTCCTCTACATGCCTGTAACTTAAGCAATGAGGTCTCGATGCTGTATGCAATATGACCTGTGAGATGTCCAAGAGTCTTTAGCATATTACAAGCGCCCAGCTTATTCATGAGGGAGGTACGGCCACACCCCCGGTGCATGCCTGACTGACAGCCTGTTATAATGGTGTAATGGCTTCCTGGTGTTCTGTGCCCTGCTGCACCTGTGTGTGTGTATAGGAGAGATACAACAGATGCAGGCAGAGATGTTATAGCAGAACATGTAGGCACTTGTATAGCTTGATGTCTGTGTCTCACAGATTGTATTAGGAGGATGCAGCATTTGTCAGGCAGATAAAGCACATGACATCTTGCCCATATGCTTTACTCATACCATTTACACTACACGTACATGAGCATGGGGTGGAGGAGGAGGTGGAGGGGTCCCTTGGTGGTAACTAGGGTCGAGAATTCATGTCCCTGATCATGTGACCGCCTCATTTACCATAATAAATGAAAAGATGATTTTGGCATATGATTTAAGTGTATGATTATGATCTAGATAAGGCTGGGGATGAGGATTTTTGTGGAGCTGCTCTCTACCGGTTAGTGATGACAGGACAATGACAACCAGACCCTGAGACAGGTGTCCTTTAAATTAGGTAGAATTACTTGATCTATCTAATCATCATTTTATTAGAGTGTCTTATTAAGGAATGTCCAATTCGCCACACATTCAATTTGAAATAATTGGCCAGTATGATAAGTATGGGTTGCATAGGATATTTATTCATACTGTGCACTTAGGTCGGGAGTCTTACACCACTGTATAAAAACTATTTTGGTATTACGCCCCGAGTTCTGTACAACATTTATTGAAATATCTTAAGTAAGAAACCAAAAGATGTAGAATACATAGAATGCGTGTTGGAGCGATACTTATAGATTGGTTAGCCAAAGTGTATTCTTCCCGGCTTTTGAAAAACACTGTACCTTTAACTTTGTCCTATAGGCGGCTATATTATCGTCATTGGCGGTTCTCTATAAACGTTGAACTGCCTTTTGACTGCTTTCGTGTTGTAGATGATAGATAGGCAGGTCTCATTTAACATAAATTAGCTGCGCTCAAATTTCATTAGATTATTGTTACTGCAATTTATAAAGAACCTACCAGCCAACACTCTCTCCCCTCTCAGTACCCCAAATCACTGCTTAAATTTAGTGGCCCCCCAAATTATTCGCCATTACTAATATCAGCCTCTGTGCCACTTGAATTCGTAATTAGCCGAATTTATGCCCCTTTATTTACGGCTAGCCCGAAGGGTGGACGTAAGGACATGCATGCCTCTCAGTCCGTCTAAGATCTTTGCGGGCTCCAATTTCTATTTCACAGCTGAGCCTCTAGAGTTGCGTCCACGCTATTCAATACTTCTTTTTAGGATGCCATGTAAAGAGTGAACAACATGCTCAGAGCTCTTCGGAGATAGAAGCTTGCAGCCACGCGGGCCTATTGTGCGTGAGTGGTGGGATGATGTGGTAGCCAACGTGTGTAGCCGCTCCAGCTCAGCATACTCCACGTCCTTTTCCCCAGTAGCCTCTTTAGTGAATTTGCATATAAAACTGCCTTAAAAATTTTTACTTAAGATGTGGGGGAGATATACAGCTTAAGCCCTTAAAAGGGATATACCATCTGCAGAATTAGAGGGAACCGCCACAGGATTTAACTCGTATAGTCTGGTGCCGTGGTTGGTGGTGGAAGTTTTCACTTACGTCCTTTCTCTTAAAGTGTCTAAACACACAAGCAATACAGCTCACCATTCAATGGTGCAACAGTAAAAAAACTTTTTACCAAAACTTAGGACTTGAAAAATTAACACATTTTTTTTACGAAATGCCTTATGTATGACGTTAATAAAATTCTCATGGTCCCGATATACTATATAATCAATAGTACTTTGGGGTCATAGTCGCAATGATAGACGCATCTGTCAGGTGGGATTCACACAGCCAGAGAACTGGCCCTATTTGGACGCTATGGTCGGTTGGGCATGTCGTTGCGCCTACCACCTCCTCTCTAAGTCATACAAGACATCAACAGCATCACATATTGTAGGCTTTTTAAATGTTTTGACACTTTATTTTCCCAATTTAGATTTTTATACTTCCTAAACGTACTATATACCGATTCATAACGATCCAACCCTACGGAACAGCATAGTTATTATCATGTACTTTTTTAATTAATGATTCATTATGCTTTCCAAGCGCCGGAAGGAACTTTGTAGCTGGTGACCTACTTACGCTCAACGCAGCAAAGTATTGAAGACCAAAGGCAAGATCAGAAGCTTCTACCTTAGTGTAGTCAATTTTTGGAAAATGATTCTGTTGATCACGCAAAGTTATACGGCAGATCACTCTCACTCTAAACTGTCAGTGCAATATAACTAATGATGTTATGGGAGCATCCTCTCCTTCATCCAAAGTGGCAGCAACCGTTCACGATGAGGGATGTAGCTTGGTTAACCTGAATAGAATGCCCCAATGGAAGGGATACAGTAATTGACTGGTGCTTAAAAAGAGCCTGAGGGCCACACCTGTGATGAAGGTCAAGCCATGCAATCCGCCATAATCTGCGCCTATTTTTCCCCTGTCCCGCTATGTATGTCAGTCTACATAATTCTCTTTGAGACCTTTTTTTTCTTACAGTGTTTGCCTACTACTTCTTCTTGTATATCGTAAATGTGTTACTCATCTGAACTGGCATAATGGTCTTCTCTCAACCTTTACGGGGGGAATATAGCAGTCTGAAGTGTATGAATGTGTAGTGCTATATTTTAGCGCTCTTTATATGTCCAATGCAGAAGAGATGTAATGGTCTGCAAAAAACCTTGCTTTTTTATTAATGCGTGTTTTTGTTTACTTATGGCACTCTTTGGGCCCCTTGGTACCAATTGAGCATCGTTGCAACGCTACAGCCTACCTGAGTATTGTTGCTGACCATGTCCATCCCTTTATGACCAATGTATACATTTTATACATTGTATACATTTATTAAAAAATTAAAACCTACTGTACAAAAAAAAAATTTTCATTTTACCATCTTCCGGTACTAATAACTTTTTTTGGAGCTGTGTGTGGTGTCATTGTTTGCAACTTTGTTTGCTTCCATTTTCAAGTACTCTATGGCCTTTTGGTCACTTTTTATTTAATTTTTTAGATTTTTAAAAAATGTTTAAAACGTGTCTTTTTCAACTTTGGGTGCTATTTTCCGTTACTGGTTAAATGCCGGGAATAACTGTTATTATATTTTGATAGATCGGACGTTTTGGAATGCGGCAATACCTAACCTATATACCTATGTTTATGATTTTTACTGTTTGTTTATATTTACAGTTTATGAGTTCTAGGGAAAGGGGATGATTAAAAAAAAAATGAAAAATTCCAATTACATTTTTTTTTTATATATTTTTCAGTTCTTTAACTCTAGGTTGTCTGATTGATCCTACCATGTATGGCTACACTACAGTATACTGTCATACTACATACACTCAACGGCCACTTTATTAGGTACACCTGTCCAACTGCTCGTTAACACTTACTTTCTAATCAGCCAATCACATGGCGGCAACTCATTGCATTTAGGCATGTAGACATGGTCAAGACAATCTCCTGCAGTTCAAACCGAGCATCAGTATGGGGAAGAAAGGTGATTTGAGTGCCTTTGAATGTGGCATGGTTGTTGGTGCCAGAAGGGCTGGTCTGAGTATTTCAGAAACTGCTGATCTACTGGCACCAACAACCATGCCAAGTCTCGATTTCTGCTGCGACATTCGGATGGTAGGGTCAGAATTTGGGGTCAACAACATGAAAGCAGGGATCCATCCTGCCTTGTATCAACGGTTCAGGCTGGTGGTGGTGGTGTGGCACTCTTTGGGCCCCTTGGTACCAATTGAGCATCGTTGCAACGCTACAGCCTACCTGAGTATTGTTGCTGACCATGTCCATCCCTTTATGACCCGTTACTAGCATGGTGTACCTAATAAAGTGGCCGGTGAGTGTATACTGCCATACTACAGAATGGCAGTACAGGCGGTCTCCGGGTTATGTACAAGATAGGTTCTGTAGGTTTATTCTTTAATTGAGTTTGTATGTAAGTCGGAACTGTATACTTCATGATTGTAACCCCAGTCAAAAAAATTTTTTGTCTATGTTTTTTTTGGCTAAAGTACAGCAAATTACCAACATCCAGAGGTCCGTTTGTAACTAGGGGTTGTCTGTAAGTCGGTTGTTCTTAAGTAGGGGACTGTCTATATATGGAGATTTACCACATCGTGTTAAAACTAGACAGCCTCGGGTCTTCGTATGACCCGAGGCTATCATAGCTACAGATCGCCGTTCCTCAATGATGTCACGGTGAGAGACGATCTAAGCCACTTTCTTTTTAGTGTCACTAGAAGCTTTGCCAGTGGCGATTGAGGGGTTAACACAATGGGGGTCATTTACTAAGGGCCCGATTCGCTTTTTTTCGTGGGGTTTCCCGAATCTTACTGATTTACGCTGTTTTTCCCTGAATTGCCCCGGGTTTTTGGCGCACACGATCGGATTGTGGTGCATCGGCGCCGGCATGCATGTGACGGAAATGGGGGGCGTGGCTGCCGAAAACCCGCCAGATTCTGAAAAACCACGGAATTTTTTTAAAAAAGTGTCACTTGACAGACGCTTACCGGCACCCAGGATAGGATAGTGAACTCCGGTGAACTCCAGCGGACTTCAGCGCACCAGCGACACCTGGTGGACATCGGGCGCACTACCTTAGTGAATCCTGGTCTGACCCGAATCAGCGTCGGAGAACCCTAATATGCAGAAAACACCCACTGTGTATGGAGAGGACTCAACCCGTGTGCCCTCTCCATACAGCAGCAGCAGTGATGTACTATTTTGTCACACATCAGTAAGGGGTTAATTTGTCTACGGCAAAAATATGTAATAATTTGTAGCTGAAATTCCGTGTGCCACATTTATTAAAAATGTTAGACCATTTTTAGCAAGTTTTCCAACTTTTCTGGAAAAAGGGTCAAGTCCTCTGTAAATAGGGGGCGTGGCCATATAGAAAATAGCCATGTGCCAGAAAATTCTAATTCTCTTGTGGCGCAGCAGAGAACTGTCTAGTTCTACTCTGCCCTGGTCTGAATACTGACACATTGGGCCTTACATATAAGGGTCTGCGGATCACACTTTCGTCGGATTTTCCAATTTTTTAGGGGATTGCACGGCTGTGACAGGTATTTAACTGGGAAATGTGTCACACGCAAACGGATTGTGGCGCAGAGGCGCTTTCATGCAACAGAAATCGAGGGGAGTGCTGTCGGACGATCTGTCTGGTTCGGACTAAGCGTGGGATTTAACTTTCAATTTGTGTCGCAAGACACGAGCGAGGAGGCGCCCTGGGCGGGCACACAATATTATTGAATCGCGCCAGAGTGCATGATTGTCGGACAATGCACTTTGGATGAATTTCTCGGCCTGGTAAGTAAATGTGCCCCATTTAGGCCCCTTTCACATTAGCGTTTTTCACGCGTGAGTTCTACACGTATTTTTTACATGTAGAATTTGCGTTGCACTAGACTTGCATTTTTTCCATGCACACCAGCGCAATTTTTTTATGCATTTGAAAATCTCAGCATCCGTAGCAAGACATGCATGTAAAACCACCAATGACTACTAGAAAAAACTGACTAAAAACTCAGACAAAAATGTCCATTTTTTCCGCATTGCTTTTTGACGTGATCTGCAACGCAAGTGTCACAGAGGCCTAATACATGTACCTAATGCGTCAAAGTTCTGAGTAAACCTACAATCCATAAGTAAAAAAGCTCAAAATGGCGTATCCACATTTATGACATTATTGTACCTAAGGTTAATCTACTTAACCCCTTAAGGACGCAGGGTTTTTTCGCTCATTTCTTGCTCTTGACCTTCAAATATCCATAACGTTTTAATTTTTTTGTGTACAGAGCTGTGTGAGGGCTTATTTCGTGCGTAACAAATTTTACTTCTTCGGCACATTATTTGTTATGCCATGCCGTGTACTGGGAAGCTGGAAAAAAATTCCAAATGTAGAGAAATTGGAAAAAGTACACGTTCGCGTCACATTCTTGTGGGCTCAGTTTTATGACTTTCACCGTGCACTTCAAATAACACCTCTACTTCATTCTTTGGTTCGGTATGATCACGTGCTACCAAATTTTTACAGGTTTTATTGCGTTTTAACACATTTTCAAAAGTTCAACGTTTGTATATGAAAAATAAAAATTTTTTTTGCCAAACGTTTTCATACTTTGGAGCTGTGTGAGGTGTCATTTCTGTCTAAATGAGCCGACGTTTTCATTGCTACCAGGACTGTGCAACATTTTGGTCACTTTGTATTCCATTTTTTATATGATGTAAAATGGTGTAAAAGTCGCGTTTCGGACATTTGGGTGCTATTTTCCGTTATGTGGTTCACCGCCGGCAATAACCGTTTTTATATTTTGATAGATCGGGCATTTTGGGACGTGGTGATACCTAGTGTGTCTGATTTTTACTGTTTATTGCGTTTTATATCAGTTCTAGAGAAGGGGGGGTGATTTGAACTTTTAGGTTTTACTTTTTTTTTATTATTTTTGAAACTTTTTTTTATTATTTTTTTAGACCCTCTAGGGTACATTAACCCTAGATGGTCTGATCGTTCCTACCCTATACTCCTGTATTGCAGTATATGGCACTTTTGCACAGTATCTTCAGAAACCATGCAACCTCGGGTCTGACGAAAAGGCTGTCATGGCAACCGATCGCGCCACAGACCCTTAAATGCCCCCAACATTGGAAGAGTTAATAGCCAGCACCGACCGCGGTTATTAACGGTGGGGGTTTGTTGCCCAAGAGCCCTCTTCATACACCCCCCGCACCTCTGCGACGTACAGCTACAGTGTAGAGCGTCAAGGGGTTAAAGGATGAAGGATTATAAACCAAGCACACTGACATACCAGTGTGTGCCCCCTCTGGCAGGGTCTGCTCTTCGTTTGCCTTATTATGCCCTGGATTTTCCCAAAAATAGGTTTATAAAATTATGTTAATGGAGCCTGGAGCGTCTCCTTTGCATAATTTCTAAAGTTTTTGTTTTTTCTTAAAAACACGGGCATAAGAAGCTTTAAGAAGAGTGGAGCCTGTCAGAAGGGGCACACACCAGTATGTTAGTGTGCTTTTTGTACAATTTATCATCCTGGTGGTAGATGTCCTTTAAAAGAAGTCCACTATTTCTCAAGCAATATAATCTCCTGGCAGCATATTATATAGCAATGAACTATGATTTCAATATCACCTTCACTATTTCTGGCCATTACTGAGAAATTTCCATTTTATGAATTATGGGCATCTCATTTTACCTCTATTTTTATCTTTATGAATTAGTTTTAATGTTCTTTCTTTTTTTTCATTCTTTTGAGTATGTATGCTAATGAGGCTAATGAGGTCCAACCAAGACTGCAGCACCCAGAGCACCGCTATTCCTTTCTGGACTACTATCTTCTCTGTCAGATACACAGATTATCCTTGTGGAAAGCATGGGGTGACATTGGAAGAAGAGGATTTAGGCTGGAATAGCAGTGCTTGGACACTAATTGCCACATTAGCATATGGATTGATCTAGGAAATTAGATAGTGGACAAAAATAATAATAATACAACATGCTGCCTGTGTGTTATACAGCTTGGTGGATGCGGTAGACTGCTTTTAATAGATTTTGTGTTCCTTTTGACGCGATAAAGGGGCGCTAAATATGGCATAAATGAACAAAAATTAAAATGTTTACTTTGCATCTTTCACTTCACATTCAATTGTGGCGAGTATTACAGAGGGCAAAAATTGGTCACTTTTTAGGAGTTAACTTTTGGTTTAAATGCCCAGATTAGGCCTCATGAAGACACAACTTCTTCCAAACCTGCGCCTCCTGTCACCACTGTCACTTCTAACCCATTCAGACAATTTTTTCTTTTGTCTGTCGAGGATTTTTCAGCACAGAAAGAAAACCTCTTTAAAGAGAACCCGTCATGCAAAATAACCCCCCTAAACTAAATATATTTTCATAAACTGCCATTAGAGAGCATTGCCTCTATCCCTTCATTGTCCCTCTACATGCCTGTAAACCTAAGCAATGAGGTCCTAAAGCTGTATGCAAATGACCTGTGAAATGTCCAATGAAGCATTAGCATATTCAAGCTGTCCACTCTATTCATGAGTGGGAGGCACAGCCACACCCCCAGTGCTTGACTGACAGCCTGTATAATGGTGTGAGGCTGTATAATGATGTGCTTCCTGGTGCTGGTGCCCCCTGCAGCCTGTGTGTGCATGTGTGTGTGTGTATAGGAGAGATACAGCAGCTCCAGGCAGCCATGTTATAGCAGAACATGTCAGATTCATGTGTATTAGGAGGATGCAGCATGTCAGCAGGTACAGCACTCACACTAGCCATGCTTTACTATACATTACACACAGACATGAGCAGGGGGAGGAGAGGGGAGGGGGAACAGGGGTGACATCACTGCCTCTGACCATGTGACCAGCCTCATATACATAATAAAGAATAGATGATTTTACAATGATTAATGTATGAAATAACTAGATAAAGGCTGGGATGGGATCATTGTGATCTGCTCCAACAGGTAGAGGTGACAGGGCAAGTGGCACAGACCTGATGACAGGTGTCCTTTAAGGTTGGAATCAGATGGATCGGTAAAGATGATTTATTAGGGCAACATTATGAGGCAACTATGCTCCATTATTATGTGGCAATTATGTGGGAATTATAGATAAACCCTCTAAACTTGAAAAAAAAAAGGCTCAAGTCTGTTAAAAAGATTATAAGAGCAGAAGCTGCTGTGAAGATGAGATCACCTAACACAACGTGACAGACAGAGAGCCAAGAAGCAGCAGGGCGGGAGATAAACCACAAAGACGCCGCACACAAAGAAGCGTGTGAGGAGACAGAGCCGCGCCAGCTGCCGCCTGACAGGAAACGCGCCATCTGCATGAGGGGAATGTGTACACAATAGGTGACTGTTTATCCTCCGTCTTCGCTTATACACGACGTCTTGTGGTAGAGAAGCAGTTTGAGGAGGCAATAAGCCAAGTACTGCCCTTTCCTGCAGAGACAGCGCCCCCAGTCTGCCTCCTCCCTGCCCGTTCAAACCCTCCAACACGGAGGGCGCTGCCGTATTGAGTGGCAGCCGGGCAGACCAATGTCATGGCTGCTGATGGTTATTGCAGACAGCTGCATCCTTGGATGACAGCACACTGTGTGTTTGTGTCACTGTCACCCGCGCACACACACGGGACATCGCATGAGTGAAGGAGCCCGGGCGGGAGCCCCTCCGTGCAGACAGGTCTTCTTACCCCGCTCCACCCCCTCCCCTCCCGACTCTTCTTTGTTCTGTGTTGACAGGATCTTGTCAGATTATAATAAACCCCTTTATATCTCTACTATTTTTCTGACTGGTCCCACATTATCCTGGTGCTGGACACTCCACCATCTGCCCCCATATCTGCTGTGTCATTTATTGTATATTGTCCTTTTAACTTTCAGTGAATTCTTGTCACAGAGGTAAAGTTGGCTGTCAAAGAGTCCTCACATGTGCCAAATCCGTTGTATCCCTGCAGATTCCCTCATCCTTTCATACTTGCTTGTTCAAAGTCGCAACAAAGTGACAAAAAACACAGGAGATACATTTGCTGAAGTTGGACACCTGGAAGAAAAGTCTGGATATTCGTCTGGAGCTCTACAACTGGACAAGGTGACTATTTCTACAGCCGGACTTACCTGGAAGGGTTGTGGGGGATGGGTAATAACATGGTATTGTTGGTACGCATAGTTTTTTGTTACTTTGAATGGGGTCTCCCAATGTGCGTTATCTGGAGAGGGTTCAAGGTCCCCCAATAATACAAAGTCAGCTCATCAAACAGGCTACCCTTGCTAGAAGGAGCAATCGTTTTTCTGAAGTGGTCAAGTTCACCATAGTAAAAGCTGTTATCTATCTCCTGGATGATAGAGGTAGGTCCATTGATGGGGACCACCCATCTCTAAAGTTCTTATTCCCTATTATAGACACACTCTTTATACTTGTGTTGCTGTTCCAGCCATTGCATCTTGGGTACACACAAGGGGTAAAATGTGTGACAGCCTAGCAGCCATACGTACTTTTATTTGGGTGCGCTTGTCTTCCATTTAGCTCTAAAAGGATCCAAAACATAAAAATGGCTATTTATTGAGAAAATCTGTAGGTACAGGAAGTCCCCGAGTTGCATACAAGATAAGGTCTGTAGGTTTGTTCTTAAATTGAATTTGTATGTAAGTCGGAAGTGTATATTTTATCATTGTAACCCCAGCCAGAACTTTTTTGGTGACAATTGGGTTTTAAAAATGTTGGGTTGTCATAAGAATCAGAATTTCAAGTAAAGCTTCATTACAGACACCTGTGATAACTGTTACAGCTGATCATTGTAGCCTAGGACTAAAGTACAATAAATTACCAATATCCAGATGTCCGTTTGTAACTAGGGGTCGTATGTAAGTTGAGTGTTCTTAAGTAGGGGACCGCCTGTACAGCCAAAGATTGGCAACAATCATTTATTTTCCCACAAAGATATTGAGCTTTTTTATTTTATGGTGGTGACCAAATTTTGAAAGTTACAACAGGAAGTGCTGCCGCGTGGGTTGTCGCCTTTATGTGAAGTGACTTTATTGATCGAAAAACTTACCACATGGCATTTTGTTTTGACAGATTTCTGTACAAAGTAAATGTAGTTTATTTAGTATAAAATCTTTTTTACTAATAATATACAGGCAGTCCCCGGGTTACGTACAAGATAGGGTCCGGAGGTTTGTTCTTAAGTTGAATTTGTATGTAAGTCGGAACTGTATATTTTATTATTGTAGATTCAGACAAAAACAATTTTGGCCCCAGTGACAATTGGAGTTTAAACATTTTTTTGCTGTAATGGGACCAAGGTTTGTGAATAAAGCTTCATTACAGACTTCATTGCAGCCTGGGACTATAGTAAAGCATCCAGAGAGCTTCACCAGAGGTCAGAGGGGTCTGTCTGTCACTATGGGTTGTCTGTAAGTCGGGTGTCCTTAAGTAGGGGACTGCCTGTATAGTAAACAAAACATTTTTCTAACTCTTTCATGCTAAAAAACACTAGGGCACATTTATTATTAGGCAGGATCTTGCATGAGATGTTAATGTTCTCGAATGGTTGTGCGACTTTTTAATTTTTCCTTCATTACTAAGTGACTGGAGTGGATTTACGCCTTAATTGGCAACATTTTGAAAAGTCCCACTTAATAAGTTTGCCTAAGTTGTCTGGATTTACACAATAAATCTGATATAAACAAGCACAAATCAGACATTTTAAAAAAGTAAGTTGTCCAGGTTGTTCAGGGCTTGTATGCCAGAAAGCTCCACCATTGTCTTTTATACACAATGGTGGTAACTTGTAAAGTGATGGATTTATTGCGTTTCTTTGTTTTCAGGATCTTAGGTATTATGACCCACCCAAATGACACAAAATGTCTCAAAACCTTCTACAAACTTCAGGAAGTTTTATTACCAATGCAGAGATTGCTGATGTAATAAAATATTGGTAATGCTAAAAAAAATGTTTTAAAGTTTTTAAATAATATTTTCAGTTTATTGTTTATTAATATTAATGTAGATAAATGGCAACCTGTCGTTGGTTTTGGGACACTATACGGTGGCTTAGAGCCCCAAATTGCCCTATTCTAACTTTGCTTATGGCTACAATTTAAAAAAAAACAAACCATAGCCAGTCTGATGACTGTCTGCGCACTAAGCTCTTGTTCTCCCGGCCCCTTCATGTTTCTTTATTGAAGCTGGGGAAGGACACTGGCCTCACAGCAAACATGCACATGCTTGAGGTCCTGCACAGATGCTTTGAAGATGGGGTTTACTAACCTGGCTCTGGTGAATAGCTAGCACTATAACGTTAGGTATTTTCATACTGGTTTTTATGGCTGTGAATGGTTGTGTGTATGTTTTGCATTTGTTTTTATATTATTCACATACAGGCTCACATTTATTAAAGCCCCTGCACCAGTTTTCTGTCTGTCTTTGCACATTCTTTTTAGTGCAAACTGCTTATGCATGTATTTATAAAGTGTCCGTGACACATTTGTGCCGAGGCTGCGCTTTACCCAACGTGACAAAAAATTCTGCACATAAAGGGGCGTTCCAGTGCACAGTTGGACCACGCGACACATTTATCATGTCGAGTCCAACAGAAGTGTATCACACACTCTAGATAAAGGCTGGGGCGGCTGCAGGTTTCTGTAGACCCCTGGGTGACAGACCCTGGGCGCCAAAGGCGCACCAAAAAAAAAGTTTGTGCACTCTGCCGGAGCAGAGCAGGGGGCACCAGAGTCATGAAGAAAGTGCGCCAGAAATAATGAATCTGGCGCCCTCTGCACACTACACAGGCAAACAGCACCTAGCCCAGTTTGCCCTGTTTTTCATAAATGTGGGCCATAGTGTTTTACCAAATGTCATAGTATTTTTATATAGCTTAGACAAGAAGTTAAATTGTGCAGCCATTATGAGCAGGTCAAAAATTCCTGTTATCTAGATTTCTGCCCAGAACTGCAAACTCAATAATATCATAAATATATGTTACAGAGCTACACTGCAGTCTAATAAAATAACTAAGGTAGATCTCTGTGTAAGGGACATAAAGAAAATCTACCATCAAAATCAACCATGATATACCCCAGTACACTTACCATACTCATAGATCCAGGCACTGTAATTGTGAGAATCTTCTTGTGTTTGCTATTCATTTCCTCCCTCCTACTAAAATCAACTTTTAAAATTATGCGTATGGCTCTGGGCTGTGTTACCGGAGCCCCTCTAGTAAGAACTGTTTTCACAGACCCTTTCTGGGTCCATGGGAAAAAAATGACAATACCATCCAAGTGCTGTCAGTGTAAAACTGGTGGTTCCTGGGATACAGTATTGAGCATCACAATACAGGCGGTCCCCTACTTAAGAACACTCGACTTACATACGACCCATAGTTACAAACGGACCTCTGGATATTGGTAATTTACTGTACTTTAGTCCTAGGCTACAATAAACAGCTGTAACAGTTATCACATGTGTCTGTAATGAAGATTTAGTGTTAATATTGATTCTTATGACAACCCAACATTTTTAAAATCCAATTGTCACAGAGACCAAAAAACTTCTGGCTGGGATTACAATGATATAATATACAGCTCCGACTTACATACAAACATAACTTAAGAACAAACCTACAGACCCTATCTTGTATGTAACCCGGGGACTGCCTGTACTTACTGTATTGATCAGCTGATCTGACCTGGTACCTGGAGAAGGGACGGATTTATATATTGTGTAGTGACCCATGAACTGTACTCTTACTATCATCCATTTACATGACAGCATCTTCCATCCAAGACCCCTACATATAACTATATTAATAATAATAATCTTTATTTATATAGCACCATTGTATTGCATTTCACATTACAAATAAAATAAAACATGAGGGAGTACAGGCGGTCATATGGAACAATAGGAGTGAGGGCCCTGCTCGCAAGAACTTGAGTCTATGAGGATTAGGGGGAGACACAGGAGATATAAGAGCTCGTATAATGGTTCAGAAATTTTTTTTTTTTTGTGTAGTGGAATATACATTTAGAAGCATTTTGGTTCCTTAATTGGATGACTAGGAGTCAGGCACCCATTTTGCTGATTGTTATCATTAATAATAAACTCCCAGAAATCCCCGTTTAATACTACAAAAGGCATCTCCAAACTTGATAATCTTCCCACGAACGTGTCACACCCCACTACACACAGGATGTTATATGTGTCGCCACCTCGTAATGTGCTCTTTGTGCAAGTTTCAAAGACTTTGCTTCCATCCTGGCAGGTGAACATGTCAAGACGCAGCAAACGCCTCAGTGCCATTGATCTGGAGGATGACAGGATCAGCACAAGCAGCTTGGAGAGTCAACACCTGTTCAGAGATAGCCCTGTCAGGTATATACTGTGAATTATTATATAGCATTTGAGGTTATTTAGGTTTGTTTTGGAGTTGAATTTGTATGTAAGTTGTAACGGGTATACACTCACCGGCCACTTTATTAGGTACACCATGCTAGTAACGGGTTGGACCCCCTTTTGCCTTCAGAACTGCCTCAATTCTTCGTGGCATAGATTCAACAAGGTGCTGGAAGCATTCCTCAGAGATTTTGGTCCATATTGACATGATGGCATCACACAGTTGCCGCAGATTTGTCGGCTGCACATCCATGATGCGAATCTCCCGTTCCACCACATCCCAAAGATGCTCTATTGGATTGAGATCTGGTGACTGTGGAGGCCATTTGAGTACAGTGAACTTATTGTCATGTTCAAGAAACCAGTCTGAGATGATTCCAGCTTTATGACATGGCGCATTATCCTGCTGAAAGTAGCCATCAGATGTTGGGTACATTGTGGTCATAAAGGGATGGACATGGTCAGCAACAATACTCAGGTAGGCTGTAGCGTTGCAACGATGCTCAATTGGTACCAAGGGGCCCAAAGAGTGCCAAGAAAATATTCCCCACACCATGACACCACCACCACCAGCCTGAACCGTTGATACAAGGCAGGATGGATCCATGCTTTCATGTTGTTGACGCCAAATTCTGACCCTACCATCTGAATGTCGCAGCAGAAATCGAGACTCATCAGACCAGGCAACGTTTTTCCAATCTTCTACTGTCCAATTTCGATGAGCTTGTGCAAATTGTATCCTCAGTTTCCTGTTCTTAGCTGAAAGGAGTGGCACCCGGTGTGGTCTTCTGCTGCTGTAGCCCATCTGCCTCAAAGTTCGACGTACTGTGCATTCAGAGATGCTCTTCTGCCTACCTTGGTTGTAACGGGTGGCGATTTGAGTCACTGTTGCCTTTCTATCAGCTCGAACCAGTCTGCCCATTCTCCTCTGACCTCTGGCATCAACAAGGCATTTCCGCCCACAGAACTGCCGCTCACTGGATGTTTTTTCTTTTTCGGACCATTCTCTATAAACCCTAGAGATGGTTGTGCGTGAAATTCCCAGTAGATCAGCAGTTTCTGAAATACTCAGACCAGCCCTTCTGGCACCAACAACCATGCCACGTTCAAAGGCACTCAAATCACCTTTCTTCCCCATACTGATGCTCGGTTTGAACTGCAGGAGATTGTCTTGACCATGTCTACATGCCTAAATGCACTGAGTTGCCGCCATGTGATTGGCTGATTAGAAATTAAGTGTTAATGAGCAGTTGGACAGGTGTACCTAATAAAATGGCCGGTGAGTGTATTTTGTAATTTTAACTCCAGACAAAATAATATTTTTGTCCTGGTGACAATTCGATTTTCAAGATTTTATGTTCTCATGGGAACAAGGATTATCAATAAAAATTCAATGCAGACACCTTACAGGGGATCATTCCAGCCTGGGAATCTTCAGAGGTCTCAGAGGGCAGGGGTGTTCGTCTGTAAGTTGGGTGTCCTAAAAGGACACCTGTCATCAGATCTCTATCACTATTTCTGTCACCTCTACCTGTTGGAGCAGCTCACAAGGATTCCATCCCAACCTTTATCTGGTTAATACATACATTAATCATTATAAAATCATATTTTATTTATTATGTAAATGAGGCTGGACGCATGGAGAGAGAAGGTGATGTCACCCGTGTTACCCCTCCCCTCTCCTCCCCCTGCTCATGTATGTGTGTAATGTATAGTAAAGCATTGCTAGTCCTTGTGCTTTATCTGTCACGTACCTGACATGCTCTCTCCTCCTATACACATGTGAGAGACACAGACATCAGCCGGATGGTCAGACGCAGACACCAGATGAGGTGTTCAGAAGCAGGGAAAGCTTGACTTTTGTGTTAAACTCTCTACCTCTTTAATTTTATACAAACAATTAACATCTCACTTCAAAGTAAATTTTCTGGTTGATGCCACCAACCTGGGCCATGAAATAAACATGACCTACAAGCTGCTCAGCTGCTTGACAACATACTGGTTTATTAGGTCAATTTCTGCTGACAGGTTCCCTTTAACTGATTTGATTGTGATCCCCATTGGGGACAGGAACTGATTTGGTAAGCTCTGTGCAGTGCTGCGTAATCTGTGTGTGCTATATAAAAAAAATTATTATTACATTTGAGCAGCTAGGGAGCTTTTTCTAATTTACCGTAATTTAACCTAATTGTCATTTATCTTACAAACCTGAGAAGCCAAACAAAAATAATACAAATATTAATTATCACTAGACCTTTTCTATAGTCTATTTTTATTGAGTAATGTTCATTGTGTGATTTTCTTCCCAGCTTTTTATTTTAATGTTTATGAGTAACATAACTTAGTAATGGCTCTGGTATCTCCATAGCTGTCGTTAGGTGGTGAGTCAGTAAGTGAGAAGCTCATATTGTCACATCCTGTGGTATGCGGAGAGGAAACAGCAGTGATACAGGAAGCTCTATGTTTCTTGCTACCTACCGTATATCTTCTTGCTGAATTGTGCACAGAATAAATCGACAACTCCTTTAAAATGTTCCAAAGTACGGAAACATTTTGCAGCTCTTTAGTAAAAACAGGGGTTTTTTTGGAGGGGGGGGGATAGGTGGGATGTATTAAATAGTTTTTGTCACAAATAGTACTTTTTTTTTAATTATTCCTATTTTACATTTTCTTTTCAATTCCTACAACCAGGAAAATTGTAAAAAAAAAAAGGTTCCTGGTGAGGGTTATGAACATACATAGCATTAAAGAAACTTGAGGGACAAGGGATAGGAATGGGAAGGGTTAATGCGGAGTTCAACCAGTCGGACTAACAGAAGATGCTGCATCTGGATTGGTCTCTTACACAAACTGTGTGATCCATGTATTCTCATATTTATACAATGGATTTTTTTGCGGAGCGTAGGGCAAAAGTCAGTGTTGTTTGTCTTAACTCCAAAACATTTTTGCATGAGTGTAATTAATGTTATGTTTTTCATTCATGGGACTAGGTACTTTTTTTTTTTTTAAGTATAGTTGGGTATTACGCTGTTTTAGTGCAGTTGGCAAACCTAAGTATACTGGCAAGGCTGACTCATACTATCTTGCAGAAATGGGGTTATGTAGACTTTCTCTCTCAAGGGATGAAGCTTTAAAGAAATTCCAGAAGAAAATTTCTTGCTAAGAACATTCGTTTTATATTTCACCATTTTTTAATGATTCTGCGGAATGTTGTGTATAAGGAAAAAAAAAACAGAAATGAACTACATTTATATGTAAAAATCCATACATCACAGCAGTGCACAGGGAAACAACATTTGACAACGATGTTGTTTCCTTGTGTACTGCTGTATTTTACTATTTGGAATTTTAAAGACCCCGATGTCTCCTTGCCAGAAGGCCACTATTGCCACCAATTCTAAATCACGGTCAGTAATACAATAGTATCACCTCTTTATGTCAGATTCATAATAAGTGAGAAAACCGGACATGGCAGATAGTAATATACATTCTTATTTTATATATTCTCATCTTGGTCCTTTTCTTTTTATAGGACTAGTAGAAGGAAAGTTACCACCATTAGACGAGTTCCCTCCTCCCAACAAACAACTGAACATACATACTACAGCGAAACATCCAGCTACGTTACTCGAGACAAAAGTGATGTGTCTGCAGCCCTGGAAGAAACAGGTTATGGAGGGAGCACATGGGGTAAGAAGGAGGGAATATGGAGTTTCTATGAAAGATTATACATATTTTCTTAGGGTGTCCTTTTGCAAATATCTCTAGATGTATTTTTTTGAGTAATTACTTTTACCTGTCAGACATTTTGAGACCCTTTGAGGTTATTATTGGAGCTGCACAAAATGTAGTTTTTCTATTTTTAAACCTGATAAATAGATAAAGAGCAGTGTTTTTCTACATATAAGGGAATGAGGTAAGTGATGAGGACTGAAGTTAATCTGGCTTTCTCAGTTTTTCTGTTCCTCAGATACAATAAAAAATAGTTTCTCCTTAAAAAAACTAAGGCAATATTCACACTTTGTTTATTCCCTTTGTTGTAAGGATATTTCAGTAGGATTCTGGATATGGAGGGCATCGGCATATCCTACTATATGCTCATACCGTGGCATAAATCCTCCTGGCTGGTCCATCCTGAAAGCCGAAGGAGTACTGTGTGTCACCTGAGTTATGTTACTGTCCTTATATGAACAGCTACGTCGCAGGGAGTAAGCTCAGCGGAGGCCAAGGATGGATGCAATACAGTTGTATCTGTTTCTCGTAGCTTGTAATGGCCTCCACTGAGCGCATACTACTTTATCCAGCAGGATGATATAGTGAAGGCTGCTGGACTTTTCATCCAGTCTTTGCATCTGAACACCTATACTGTGCAGGAAAAAACTGATGTCTGCCTCTGCCAGTATAAGTCTATGGCCATGTACATCATATGCGGCAGATACTTTCCTATTCAGGACATCTCTATGCGCTTTACCCTCTGTAAGCTAAAATACCTTTCAAAAAAGGACTAGTATTGTATTTCCACTCTGCCGAAGATGCCCTCCATGTGGACCCTTAGGTGATGGTCCCTGTTTCATGCGGGGCTTATATTCATTCACCTTCTCCCCATTGTAAAATGTCTTTACTGAATACAGAAGATAGTAAAATATATTTTTTAATTGAGTGAATCAAACATAATGTATGAAGATGCAATTCACAACTCCAATGATGAATCTGTCTTGCAGGAGAAAGCGATTTGGTACGTAAAAGGTTGGGAGTAGATGTCTCATATAATAACAACACCAAGAATGGCTTCTCTGAAGTACAGCCAGCCGCGTATGACAAATCTACCTCATCTTCTGGATATTCCTCAGAGGAAGACTACACCAGTAAGAACCTTTTTTTTTCTCCTTGTGATTCCTTTTATGCAGAGCTATTTAAAGAGGATCTGGTAGATCTCCTGATATGTTTCTTTACTTGTATACTCCATAACATATTAATGGGACTCTGAGCTGTACCAATGCTGTTGTGTCCATCTCTAAATCATTACTATTTAATTGTAATCCTCCTCTATGGTAACGGTGAGGAGCGCTCCCCCTTCTTCTTCCTCCTCCTCCTCCTCCTGGCCGTGTGCATGAAGCCTAAAAGAAAACTACCATCACAATCCAGTATGAATAAACTAGGGACATTTGTGACTGTGGTAATCTTCTTATATTTTTTATGCATGGCCTCCCTCCATAAAAATTGAAGGGCTACTGGGGCGCTTCCCAGAGCCCCTCCATGCTGCGGATTCACAGGCGGTTACACTGCCTCCACCTTGCCTTCAGCACTTTATCCCTCCCTCTATCTGATGTAATCTCACTGCAGCACAGCTATTTTCAGTACACAGTGGGAGGGGGAAGTGCCTCTTGCACCCTGTAACAGCCTGTGAATCTGCACGATAATGGGGCTCTTGGTACCGCCCCAGTAGCCTTTCAGGCTCATTAGCCTAATTGTAAGTTGATTTTAGAAGGAAGGAGGCCATGGATGACAAATATAAGAAGATTACCACAGTCACGGTGCCTGGATCTATGAGTAAGTGTCCCCGGTTTATCAATGCTTGATATTGATGGTAGATGTCCTTTAATCAAAAAAAGAGATACAACTTGACATGAAAACCTTTTATATGTTTAATTTCTCTGAAACTGTTTTTATCACTTTCTCATGATAAAGACAAATAATATACAAATTTGTTGTCCCCAAAATAGTACCCGCCAGGAAAATAATGTCTTTCATGGTATTTATGATACAATGTTAAAACAGTAAATTAATATTAAAAATTCAGAATTAATTAATAAAGTTTTGCAATAAGTTCTATATACCACAATATAGTAGCCTTGAGAAAATGTAACCCTGATACCGCTATGAAAGTTATGGCCCAAAACTGGCTGGTTGCTTAATAGGTTAAAGAGTTTATTTTGTTAATCCACTCTGACACAAGACAAAAGCTAAAACATAAGGCTGTGATTGGACCATGAAGCCTGGACTATGTGCTGGATTTGCACTGGATTTCACGGTGTGAGAGTGCCGGTGAGTTTTATGATGCATGATGCAAGGAGTCCCTTTCTCTTCTTCATAAAAACAGCACTGGCACTGTTATGATGCTATACATCTCTCACTGCCTCGAGGCCGCTCCCTTCCCAATGTTATATGTTGAGAATAAACAGCAATTAAAGACCAAGGAGAAGGAGAAGTGCAGAATCAAACTTTGAACCTGCTCAGTCCAATGTGTCATTTCCCCTTCCCTTGTTATTGATAGGGACTCGCAATGTTGTGCTGTGCACTTTTATCTAAACAACATGTGGATCATGGATCATACCAGTGATCTGGTGGAGGGTAAATTATTGTGATACTTTCCACCTGGATGTTCTTTTGAAGTTTAGATTTTGCTTGTCTTTTCTCTTTTTATTGTTTTATTTCTTGTCATGAGTGTAAATAAAGATGAAGTTTGTTGCAGCGTAGCTTGCTCTTTCTCTTCGTAGCTCCCTTAATTGGCAGATGCTTTGGTCTCAGTCTAGAATGAAAAACAAAATTTCTTTCTCCTTATAGGTAATTCTTATTCCCAGAGAGGAAACGCTCACATGTCCCAGTGGAGAAAATTGATTCATCAGTTGCTTTCCTATCCAGGTAGAGATATTTTGGTAATAACAGTGACACATTGCTGCGCCTGCAACTCCCAGATCACCAGCTAGACTTATCTGCTGTCATGTTTGTATTTTATGCTGCATGTTATTACTGCATCCTTAACCCCCATGTCTTTTATTGTATCAAAGTAGCAGCTGTTGTTTTGTATGCTGTTAAAATTTAATATGAAATAAAACAGAATGGTGAAAGGGATATGTTGTTTCCCAGTGTAATGTGCTCTTTGATGAGGTTTCATATGCTTAAAGTACACCTGTCATCAGGTCTCTGCCACTAGTCCTGTCACTACTACCTGTTGGAGCAGCTCACAAGGATCCCATCCCAGCATTTATCTAGTTATTTCATACATTATTCATTGTAAAATCATCTATTCTTTATCATGTAAATGAGGCTGGTCACATGGTCAGAGGCAGTGATGTCACCCCTGTTACCCCTCCCCTCCCCTCTCCTCCCCCTGCTCATGTCTGTGTGTAATGTATAGTAAAGCATTGCTAGTGTGAGTGCTGTACCTGCTGACATGCTGCATCCTCCTAATACACAGAGACACAGACATCAGCTACACATGAATCTGACATGTTCTGCTGTAACATAGCTGCAGCCTGGAGCTGTTGTATCTCTCCTAAACACACACACATGCACACACAGGCTGCAGGGGGCTCCAGCACCAGGAAGCACATCATTATACAGCCTCACACCATTATACAGCCTCACATCATTACACAGGCTGTCAGTCATGCACTGGGGGTGTGGCTGTGCCTCCCACTCATGAATAGAGTGGACAGCTTGAATATGCTAATGCTTCATTGGACATTTCACAGGTCATTTGCATACAGCTTTAGGACCTCATTGCTTAGGTTTACAGCCATGTAGAGGGACAATGAAGGGATAGAGGCAATGCTCTCTAATGGCAGTTTATGAAAATATATTTAGTTTAGGGGGGTTATTTTGCATGACGGGTTCTCTTTAAAGAGAGGTAGTAGACCATCTTCAATTGTTATCTAATAAATTACTCAACTGAGACTAGTGGAAATTCTTCTTATTTAGTTTTATTCAGGGCTGTGTAGTTGGTAAGCCAAGCTTCCTACTCAATTTCTCTAACTCCGACTCTGATTCCACCAAAATGGTCACCAACTCTTCACTCCGTCTCCACATCCCTGTTTTCCAGACAGTAAGACAGTAAGCTCGAAATCAATTGCTTTAATACACCAAAAAAACACTTAAAAAACAATTAAAAATAAAGAAATATAGTCTGTACACTATGACGGATGCTTTACTGTTATAGGCACAACACTTGCCTTATCACCAGTATGGCAGCCTCCTATGTCCCTCCCCCTGTAGGTAGACTTGTATAGGGACTTTAAACTTTATTTTCACTGTATATTTATTGGTATATAATGATTATATACTTTTCACAACCCTGTGTATTGGTAATTTTTATTGGTTTAAAAAAAATACCTACAGGGGAAGGGACAAACAAGGGGGGGGGGGGGTATAGTGGTGATAAGACAAGTACACTAATTTGGCATCCATTATAAGGTACAGACTATCTATGTTTTTTATTATTTTTAGTTCTTTTTAATTGATGTGTTTTTTGATGCATTAAATCAGGCAATTAATTTAGAGCTTGCTGTTTTGATCCCTTGATTCTTTTTTTTTTTTTTCTGTAAATAACTACTTATATGAAAGATGGACGACTGGAGCTTGGGTATTCACTCCGGTGGTGCCAGCTTAACTTTTAGAAACATCCCCGTTTTCCTGGTCCCTTTAACAGTTCTAAAAAGAGTGCCCAGTGCCTTTTCCTTCCAATCCATAGCAGAAGAGTTTCACTACTGAGAATGTACATAAAGTGCAGCGCAAATTTATCTCAACTAAAAGCAGCTGAAGGGTGCACAACCTGCTGCTGATGGGCTACATGCGGCCTGCACCATGCTTAGTGTCAGAGTCCATAAGTGGAAGAAGTGTTAACTACCCGCAGGAAGCCGCACCAGGGTGCTCTCCTGTCACTTTGTTCTGTGTCCTGAGTCCTGTCACTGGTTGATTGTGAACCCTTCAGGGTCCAGAGCAGAGAGGCCCCAGGAGCAGGAGAGCACCAAGCCAAGGCTTCGTAAGTACTTATTCGGGGTACAGTACAGCTCTCCAGTCCTCTACTGCTCCTGGTGCAGCTCTGCTCTGGGTCCTGACACTCATACAACGAGCACAGGACCCAGAGCAGGAGTAGTAAGCACTTGTCTTCTGTACTGTGCTGCTCCCACGTCCTCTCTGCTTCTGGCACTGCTTTACTCTGGGTCCTGATGCCAGTGCATACACCCAGCATGGGACCCTTGGTAAAGTGCCAGAAAGAAAGGAGAGTATTTCCTTGTCTGCTCTGGGACACTCCGGTTTTGGTAGTTGTCTGCTCCGGGGGTCCCCAGAATTATTACTGTCTTCTCTGGGGTTCTCTGGTGTTTGTAGTTGCCTGCTTTGGGGTCTCCACTATTATTGTTTGCTGTGAATGCAGCATTTGGTTGATGGGATAGTATTTATTGCTGAAGCAGTATGACAATATGGCCCCTTGACCAAATCAAAGTTTTTCACCCTGGGCCTAAATCCTTAGTTCTGGAATAGAATAAACATTGAAAGGACATTTCATAATTTTCCCAAATTCTTATGAAAAAATATTACTATAAACATACTGCATTGATCAAACTGTACCAATTTATTATATATTGTCTGAGTGGGTCCCTTATTATGACTTCAACTCCACCAAAGTGGTCACTGACTCCAGAGCCCTTGTTTTATTGTTTGTGGATAAGCAGCAGGGTTAATGTATATAAAGGATTCCCTATATCTTATATTGAGATGTTTTATTGCACTTTCTTTTCAATGGTTTCTCTTCAATTTTATAGGTCGTGTGTTTGGACTATTATACTGGTGGATTGGTACAACGTGGTATCGTCTTACAACTGCCGCTTCCCTGCTGGATGTCTTTATTTTAACCAGGTTAGGCCACCAAATACATCTACAATTTTAGGTTGATTCAGGATTTCTTTGGAAAAAACTCATTATTTTCAATTTACATTTATAATGAAGCAAATATTCTCCCAATAAAATAGTTGTCCTCTACCAGCATTTTGTACGGCACAGGGAGTCCCTGACTTGATAACACCCGACTTCCTAGTTACCTTTCTGTCCACTGTGACCTACGGTTGAAGCTTTCTGGATGCTGCTAATGTACTGAATTTTAGTCCCCAGTTGCAATGATCAACTGTATGGTGTCTGTAATCAAGCTTTATTGTTAACTCTTATTCCCAATACAAATTGAAAATCCAATGGTCATAGGAACAAAAATAAAATTTGGGGTTACACTTACAAAATAGACATAATCTTGTACATAACCCAGGGACTGCCTGTACTTTAAAAATATTCCGATATATCTTTCTTGTTCAATTTGTTTATCCAGAAAAAATGTAAATGAGATTCTTGAAACTCCATGGGTTTTGGCTGTGCTGTCTGGTGCCCCTATTTTACTTATTCTATAAAGTGATTGATCCCAGAAGTAAATGTTTTGCAGGCATTACAGTGTTCTGAAGAAGGTGTTGCAGATTCTGTTCCTTCTGCTATTCCTGGCACTGATCGCAACAGGTAAGTACCAAGGGCAGATTGGGGTTCATTTACTAAGGGTTGTGCTGCTCACTTTCGTCGAACTGTTCACCTTTTTCGGGGATTACACGGCTTGGACACGTATTTAATAAGTGTCTGCGCTGGGATTGTGTGGCATGTGATCCTTTTGTGGCGAGGCTATGCTGGCTTCCTCTCCACACAATTTAGGGGGTGTGCCATCGGATGATCCGAGTGATTCGGACAAAGTGCGTGATTGGACATTCAAATTGTGTCGCAAGCACTTACATGCACCGCTAAAAAGAAGGTGAACTCTGTCTGACCTGAGCAGGAAGAGACACATGCAGGATATCGGCGCACGATCTTGAATTGCGGCAGAGTGCATTATCGTCGAATAATGCCCTTTCGGTGATCTCCAGAGACCAGTTATGTTAAACTGCCCCATTATTTTAAAAGCAGAGTATAAAAAAATTTCCCTAGCAATATGTAAAAATAAGAAAAACAAGTTGTGAGATGGATTGTAAATGTACATTACTTGTAGTATAGCATATATATATCACATGACAGATTCTTGATTTGTATTAAGATAGATTTGCATGATTTGATTTCTTAAATTACATATTCACTATCTCCTATTAAATCTTTCTAACAGGACTGTGGTATTTCTATCCATTTGGACTCCAAGACTTGTTTGTTGTCCCAAAGGCTACTATTTCTGCAGCAGAAAACCCAACGAAAGACGATTCTCTGAGGAAAGTGGATCCAGGGCCACAAAACCTGCTTCTGTCATTCCAGGTTTGTGAGAGAACAGAACGGTGGGCAGTGCTTATTATCGGTGTAAAAAAAAAAATGTAATTTAAAAATCCAAATTAAAATAAAAAACAAACAATATGGGAGTTAAAGCATTTATCTTTGATTTTGCTGGGGGGAAGGTCATTGGCACAAAAAAAAGCTGCATCTCTGTTTTTTGAGACTTTTTGCCATTTGTGCTGAAAAAAATTGCACAGGGCTATTCTCGCCGATGAAACATAAAAGTGCTGACTGACAGATTTATCAATTTCTTGGCTTGTGGCTGTGCACGGCCGTATTTCCTCCAGCCCCTTCATGGTGCATGTGAAGCACATGTAACTTTTTCCACCTTTTGATACTTTTTGACAAAAAAAAACAAAACACTAAATCAGTGCAGGAAAAGACTGCAGTCAAATTCATTAGAGGGGTAAAGCCCTTTAAGTAAATGTGAAGGGCAGCTGAGCTCCAAAGACAGTCATAGAACTGCCCTAAGGAGTCTGACTTGATGATGAAAAATAAAGTTATGAAGGGTTATTTAACTTTTTGTTGTCACCGTCAGTTTTTTTTTTTTTTCATCATAACCCAACAGGAGCAATGTTTTTAGATTTTTTTCTGGCTGAAAGTGTGTGCAGCATTGTGGATCAGTGACAGATTTGGAAGCGTTTGTCCAATGTGAAGCCGAGTCCAATGGGATTCCAGCACCAAGTTTCATTTGCTTGTTTTTAGTTTGCGTTTACTTTCATGTATAGGATATTTGTGCGAGCATTGTTTACATTTTTTTTTATTTTTTTATTCTTAAGAATGAATTAGTATCTCGCATGGAATCTCTAGAAAAGAGGTTTCAAGGTCTTGAAAATGAGCAGAAATCGCTGAAGCAAGGGGGAACTAGTTTAAAAGCAGTCAGCGGTCTCAGCCGTGATGAAGTGGTTCAGGTCTTCAGTGATTTGTCTTCTTCCAAAGAAGCAGCATTAAAGGAACATATTTTGCAAGAAGGTGCAGCCAAAACAGAGGTAAGTATTGATCAATTAATGCATAGTAATAGCAAGTTAGTAATGCAAGTAATTTGAATGAATTTGTTCTGCTTTATAATGTAGATTGAACTGGCAACCATAAAAAAGGAGCAGCAGCATAGTCTTCAGGAAGCCAATGAGAAAATAAATCGCATGTCCAAGGTGAGGAATACACAGTAATAGAATAATGGGCTTTTGTTGTAAAATCCCTTTTAATCTGCTGTGCAGAAATATGGCTAAATGCCAGGAAACAAAAATAGTCCAACAGTAGATTAAGAGGAATTTATTTTATTAGCATATTGTTGTATAATGGTTTCATGGCATCTCTGACATTGGATGTAATGTTGGCTGCTTCATAATTGGAATTGTATTGTTATATGTTTTGTATTTATTTGCTGACATTAGAGGTTGGACCCACTGGCCAGCCAGGGCAGGGGAAAATGAAAAAGGAAAATATATTCTGCATGCTCTGGTTCCCTCTTTCAGTATCCAGGTACCCTATCTTGGCACTGAGACCCTTTTTTGTGCCAGGGATTTGATGTCTGCAGCCAATTACTGGCCTCAGTATAGGGCTACATTCACACAACCGTGAGGTGGAGGTATGTATGGCCGCAAGCGTTTCCATAGACACAATAGCCGCACAGAATGGTCCGGTGAGCACAATGTGTGCTCACTGTACCATTTCCTAGCCGCAAAAAGATAGAGAATGCTCTTTATTTGGCCGTATTTACGTCTGTGCTGCCTCATTTTCAATGGAGGGGTCACTCAGAAAAATAACAATATTGCCAGCTCACCCTCGTGGTTGATCCACAATCCTCCTGGTGCAAGGAAATTTTCAGCGTGCAAGCCTTCCACGCACTAGCAAAACAAACATCCAAGAGGAAATCCAGCACAATTACGGGGGATGCGTTTAAAAATCCACTTCCTTTATTCCAACATTGTTAAAACTGCAGGGCAACATATACAGCAACACACGAACAACCTAGCACAGACGAACGCGTCTAAGTCTAATCAACTTAGTCATGGTCCCATCTAACAAACACAAATCTGATCTATTTAAGCAGTGTTAATGCACACCTGTGAACCTGGGTAGGAGTCACATAATACAAGGGAGGGGGAGGGAAAAACAACCTGTTTCACCCATTTCTAAGCACATATTCAGACTCCGTATCGTATCTACCCATTCACAGTGTGGCATAATTAGAAATATATTGAAAAACATACATTTAAGAAGATAGGCTTCTCCATGTGTTTGTTCTCTGCCAACACATCTTCATTGTGCCCCCTCCTTCAGCTGTGCCACGTTGTCCCGAAGCCATATATATATGTGCAATAGAAGAGGATGAATCTAGCGCATGCGCATATCGAAGTGTGATGAAGACACACTGCTAGGCAGATAAACACAGGCTACTTGGCTGTGGCTCCCACTCCATGGCGAGGCTACTCCACCCCCCAGGAGCCCTGCCGTTGGTTTACATAAGGATTTATAATGATTTTATATGAAAATACTGAATGTAATGCCTATACAAAAACACTATGGGGTGAGAATTACTTTGTAGCAGCTGACTGTGACCCGCACTTCCTACGTAGGATGCCGCCCTGAGCCGTTAGGCTCAACTTTCCTCATGGAATTGCACAACGGATTGTACCGTATAAGTACTATTGTAGTTACCTAGCCTGGGTTGGTATGGGTGTGGCAGTACCAAAATGTGTGCGCTCTTACAGGGTTTTCTTTTTGTTTGTTTTGTCCCAAAAGGATGTGATGTATTTCATAATACGTTTCACTCCTTTTGTGGTTCTGTGTAATGAACTGTAAGAAAATGAAAATAAGGTATAATAATTAAACCTATGGTCCTTCAATGGACCCCCTGCTGCCATGTGATGCTGAATGGTGACATGGAGACCCCCCTCCCTCTGAGCTGTTGTTACGGCCCGATCATATCGGCGTTTCTATTGGGAACGTTTCTATCGCCTGCTATCGGGAACAAGTCGCTGGTGTTTTGCGTTAATTTAATGCAAAACACCGTCGGCTTGTTCCCGATCGCATGTAGGCGCGGCTTTGTTTGCGTTTTCTAACGCAGACAAAGCGGTGCGTGTGGCACCGGCCATACAAAGAAAAGAAGTACCTTCAGCAACCATGAATGCACATGATGAGATACTACATTTCTGTATTAAAATCTATGTAATTCCAGAAATAAACTTCTAATTTTTCTCCTATCCTTAGGAAATAGAAGGACAGATTTTACAGCTTAGAACAGAAGTCAAAAGGTAAGTTTGAGGTGCAATGTAAATATAGTCAAATTGGTAATATATGTCATGCAGGTTTTTATATATATCAGCGACTGACACTGTATAACATAAAACTGCTTGGAACAGTAGTATTGTTACAGATATAGACACAGAGGATCTGAATGACATGATGGCATTAATGTGTAGGGTGGTTGCATTTGTGAGTGCTGTGGTAGTGATAACTTTCCACACCAAATAAAACTGCGGGATCAAAAGCCTCTTGCTGAACTAAGAGCAAAAACTTCAAAGACCTGCTCTCTACATATGTCTCAGGTTATACTGATTACCTAGAAACCATTACTTCCTTCTGGAAAAAAGCTTATATGCTTACATTCCTCTTGGGAATGTTACCATAAAGTTTCCTTTGAGGAAGGTCAACTTTGAAATGGCAATGTCCTTTTCTTATAGGCCATAAGATTTCTATAAGTCATAATCTGTTTCTTAGTAAGGCCCCTGCATGAGGACGTGCTTGCTTTGTGGATCGTCAGAGACTCCTTGCATCATTTATCACTGATTTGGCAAGCTCTGTGCAGCGCTGCGTAATCTGTGTGCGCTATATAAATAATTATTATTATTATCACTATGATGCAAGGACTCCCGTCCACTGCACTATGCTCAGTCTATGGGATCTGACCTGCACATGGATCCATTTCCACAGACATTCATGTACAGGGGCCTAAGGTATTTGTTAGATTATTTTAAAATTCATGGGGCAGATTTATCTAAAGTGTCAAAACTTCTACCAAAGTTTCTGACGTACTATAAGACTTTCTTTACTAATTAAGTACCTCCTATTAATTGGCTTAATTTGTACCAGATAAATGCATCATTGTTCAGGATATTTGCTAAATTTATGGGGCAGGTCCCCAAAGGCCATGGGGGGAATTTATCATACGTTTGCGCTCAAACTAAATATATGGGGCTTGTATTTTGCCATTTGCCAAGATGTGAAATTTACAAAACATTCTGCTTCTGGTTGAGACAATATATGTTCTTATGTTTTTTATGAGTTATATGGTAATCACTCTGGTATCTTCTGTCTTTGTAGTTCTCCTCAGAATATGAAAGAAATCTTTACACATGATGTTGGGAAGCTGGAAACAAAACTTTTGAGTCTTCAGCAAGAATTGGAGGCGGTGAGAAAAGCTCAGTCTGAAATTTCCCTACAAATGAAATCTGTACCTGAGCAGATAAGAGGAGTGAAGGATGAAGTGAGTGTCTTTTTTTTAAACTTGTTTTATTGAAATTGAGTATCGGACAATACAACACATCGGGCAGAGTCAGAACACAAGCCGACTCTGTTAGCTGTTTAAAATTACAAACAACAACCAGTGTCAGGTACAACAATACAGAAGTACATTTCAATGATATGGGATAAATGCATTCACCGCAAGAAATACAACAAACAAGTGGTTTAACATTTAGTCCCATAGCCATCCCTTTATTTATTAATAGCAGGTCACTAGTGTCTCATGGCATTTATCTGAGTGGTAAAAGAAGCAACTGTGTTTTGCGTTAAGAGTTTGTTGCACCACTTTCCCCACACCTTTTGAAAAATTTATCTGGGCATCCTCTATCTTATATACTAAACAGTTTAGTGGGATGACAGTCTTTACAAGTTTTCTCCACATAAAAAAAGGTTGGCAGAAGCAGGGACATCCACCATTGTTCAAACGCTTTCCTTACCAAAATAAGGGATTCGCTCAAAAATATCCTTGTGTGATGTAGCCATGCCTCTTTATCCAATATCCCTAGCAAGCATATCTCAGGGCCAGAGAGACTGGCGTCTCTAAAGTGCTAGACAAAAGGGATGTCACTGAATCCCATTGTGATTGGGAAACTGGGCACATCCACATCATGTGCCAGAAGTCTGCGTATGGGGCTCTGCAGCAGATTTACTCTGAAGTAGGAATGCGTCCCATTTGCTGCAATCATGCTGGTGAATTGTAAGGTAGCATTGGGGAATTAATAAAAGGCAGTATCATTTTGTTGGCAAAAGGTGACCCCCACCATTGGACTCTAGACCTGTCTCATACATTTCTTCTGTCAGAGAGGGAATTAATGTCGTCCACCTACGCAAGGCTGGGTCATTCTGGCGTTCTACCTTCGCTGTAATCAAGTGTGAGTAGAGCTTAGAGATAAGGCCCGGGGGTCCCTGGGATCTGAGAACACCTATCAGGGGTAGCTGGTTAATACCATAGAGAGGTCTGGAAATTGTGAGGAGAGAGCATGTCTTAGCTGAAGATACAGGTAAAACTTGGAGCGTGGGATGTCATGCTTAGTTTGGTGTTGCTGAAAGGAGCGAAGGACAGAATTATCATACAGGTCTGATAGTGTAAGGAACCCATATTGCTCCCATGACTCCAGGTCTGATAGTATTCGGAGGAAGGTAAACAACCAGTTCCTAATATATTTTAACTGGCTAAATAATACAGATGTAGATCTGGGAGAGCCGCTCCTGCCTGGTATTTCGGTCTTTGCAGAGTTGATAAACTCAATTTATCCCTAGATGAGCCCCATATAAAGGAAGTGAGAATCTTTATGGTTAGGATATATACAAGTTACCTCATGCCGCAGGGCTGCTACAGTTTGTTTAAAGAGTAAGGACAGCAACCAAACCAAGGTAATGACTGTATAAAATTCAGTATAAAATAAAAACATATTAAACAATGACTACCATTACATAATCAATTGCAAATATTATGGTAGTTATTGGACACCTAATGGATAGTATCCCACATATTTGGTGCTGATATAAAGGGCCCCAGCGATTCATCCATTTAATATTGTTCCCTGAGTTGCTTGACATGATAATTACAAATAAAATGTGGTTTTCTCTGCACTCAATGTACTTGAGTACATGTAGGTGCTGTCTTAAATAACACAGCTCCACGAACATTAAGGAAATCTACCATAAAACAGAAACGTGACAAACTAGGGACATGTAGCCATAGATTTGGGCACCGTGACTGTGGTAATCTTCTTATATTTGTTATCCATGGCCTCCTTCATTCTGAAATCAACTTGTAAAAGTATGCGAATGAGCCAGAAGGACTCAAGGGGGTGTTACCAGAGCCTCTGTGTGCTGCAGAGTAACAGGCTGTTACACTGTGTAGGAGCACTTTCCCCTCCCACTGAAACTTCCTCTGCTGCTGTGAGTTTTTCAGCAGGGGAGTGCTGAAGAGGGAGATGTGCCCCAGCACAATGTAGCAGCATGTGAAGCCAGAGCATGGAGTGGCTCTAGTAATGCCCCAGAACCCTTCTGGCTCATTAGCATAATTATAAAAGTTGATTTTTAGAAGGAAAGAGGCAGATAACAAATATAAGATGATTAACACGACCATTGTGTCTGGATCTATGATTTACAAATAACGGGCCTCAGGTGACTGGTTCCTTTACTACTGGTAATGGTAAGTCTTTCATTTATAATCTGTAGATACATAACTATATGTTTTCTCTTGCTAGGTTCAGTCACTTTTCCCAGTTTGGTTCCAAAGTAACATGGAAAGAAAGGACGGAGGGTCGGCATCTCTTTCTGAGATTTTCCTGCGCCGTGACGAGCTGGAGAAGTATTTGGTGGAGTTGGAGAGGAAGATCCTAGCGGGAGTCACTGCAGACAAACAGCTTTGGGCATCTCAGGCGCATGTGAACATAGACAGGGAACTGCAGGCAAGCGGATTATCTGGAGTATCTCAGGAGGTAAGTCTTTCTCTGAACTTCTTTACTACCTCAGCTTTTAGCTGTTTATAACCATTGGTCTGATTTGTGTAGTAAAATATATAAATAGTATAGTAATATATAAAATAATGATTATGAATGGATATATGTTACATCTTCCATACTTCACAAGGCGTAGGTCATAGATACAAATTTCGTATGCAGAAATTCATTGACCCTCATTTATGAGTTCAGTTGTGCAAAAATATTGTCAGCGTTTCAGACAAGCA
This sequence comes from Engystomops pustulosus, assembly GCA_019512145.1. NCBI lineage: Eukaryota > Metazoa > Chordata > Amphibia > Anura > Leptodactylidae > Engystomops > Engystomops pustulosus. The sequence continues at coordinate 67,697,079 of CM033649.1, forward strand.
CCCGATTTAAGATTAGATTAAGATTTTGCAAATTTAGAACCCCTGGCTTTGTCATTTTAATGTTTCTGTCTACAATAGGACTTGGAATAGGATTATTTTCTCAATGGTTTTTCTAATATTAATCTAATCTAATAACTGCTCCTTCTTAAAATTGCAACAAATTTTTGCACAAAAAACCTTCTCGTTCTCAGAGAAGGGGAAGCCAACACACTTGGAACTGTTTATTTGTAGGCGGTTCATCTGTTTTGGGAACAAATCATGAGGAATAGGCCAAAGATTTTTTTTTTACTCTGCAATACAGAACCATATGGACCTTGTGCGCAGGACACATGACCGAGCTCACAAGTGACAGAGTTTATAGTGAAGTGGAAAACCCTTTAAGCACAAAAAGCACTGCTTTTAGGAAACCAAGTGAAACTGACACCTACACAAACTACTCATAATAATGTGTTCTTTGGCTGAGTACCTACACAAACTACTCATAATAATGTGTTCTTTGGCTGAGTACCTTCTATTTCTTTTCAGGAGGTGTATGAAATAGTTAACCGTGCCCTGCAGAGGTACAGTGAGGACCGGATTGGGCTTGTGGATTATGCTCTGGAGTCATCAGGTTGGTGCTTGTAAACTTACTTTATATACATTATTATGATGTAAGGTAACTCTCCCAAGTCTCTAATGACATCTATATATCTATATAGGTGCCAGTGTCTTAAACACAAGATGTTCTGAGACGTATGAAACAAGGACGGCTTTGATCAGCCTGTTTGGAGTCCCTCTATGGTACCAATCCCAATCCCCCCGTGTAATTCTCCAGGTAAAATTTACAATTTCAGGAATGTATTCTTTTCTCATTTAATTTGTAAATGTTGATGTACAGTTCTACACCAATTATTCTGTAAAATTTTTTAGCCGGACTCAAATCCAGGTAATTGCTGGGCGTTCAGAGGTTCTCAGGGCTATGCAGTTATCCGTCTCTCCAGCCGGATCAGACCAACATCTGTCACACTGGATCATATTCCTCGCTCCTTGTCGCCCAAGTCCACCATTGCAAGTGCACCTAAGGAATTCTCTGTTTATGTGAGTAACTTTCTGCTTTCCTAAGGGAGAAATATTCTCCTTTCTATGTCCCACACACTGACTCGTACCAAATTAGGTGATACAACCAATGCCCCACTTCACATGCTATTATCAAGATAAAATTAATTTAATATGAATGGGGCTTTGTTATCTGCCATATTTTTTTTTTTATTGAAAATTCCTTTACTGAAATCCATATCAAAGAAATCCTAATCATTTGGTATTGTTCATCCCCTGCAGGTCAGCTTCCATAGCGCTGTGTGTGTGGCCAATTGCTGCAAGATCTCCTTTCTATGTAGCATTTGTAGCATAGTATGGCAGGGATACATTATTTTAAGAGATTACTTTCTCTTTTAACTATCCCTTTTGGTTGTTATTAAAGTGTAGCTAAACTTGTATGTCAAACTGCAGAAATCAATAGTGCAGATTATAAATATAAACTTTTTAATATATTGAATTAAGAAATAAAAGAAATACGTCCCTTTGTCCTATTTTTCTCTTCCCTTTCTAACAGTTTTTAGCAATGTGTCCTTCCTATATCCTTGACTTTCATATACGGAGTTCTTGTAAAGATCTCAGTCCTGATTAATCACTTAGTGCATTAGTTTTATGTATCACTTTGTTTTTGTAACGTTTTAAATCTGGGTCGGCTCCAGGTTTCAGTAGGCCCCTGGGCAACAGAGCCTCATAGCGCCCCTATAAATGAACTCATGTGGCAGCATTAAAAATTAAGAAATTAAAACAGTCTCTTGTTCACTAAAATATTGTCTAGTTTATCATACCAAACATCCCCCTTATGGTTATTTTATATAAAGCCTCCCGTACTCCCTATGGATTCATTAGAAATAGCCCCGCTCACCCCAATGGATTTGCACAGCACTTGCACAGCTAATACCTAGTGCTGACGCTGGCCCCGTTTTAAATGTCTTAAGGAGATTTGACGTCATGTGGGGCAGTAGATGTATTTTTTTTACAAGCCTTCTAGGGGGCCCATGAACACCCAGACCACACTCCAAATTTTATACTGAGAAGGACCTTCACCTGTGAAATCCTTGTACATCTGTTACTGCTCTCAATACACATGTACATAGGAGCCATTTCAGGACCAAAGGGTCCTGAAACAGCTTTTTGGGGAATAGAGGATGTGTTCTTTTTGCCTGATTTCAATCAACGGATTCTAGAACCATATGTAGAAAGTGATTCCAGACTTGTAGGGGCTATAATATTCATACAGTCCATGTGAGTCTTAATCTGCCCATGTGTTAAATTCCCTCTGATGTCAGTGTCTTAAGAGTCATGTGATACTAAGATTCAGCTGACCTGAATTGAGGTCAGTGTGAGGACTTGAGAAGGCTTTCATATACACTGCTCACTACAGGAGAAGAAAGGAGCTAAATTCTGTCCTTCATAAAGTATATTGCAAAGTTTACTATTATTCACTTCTAAAATAAAAAAAAAGTTTGCTTTTAAGGTTTATTTTGGACAAGTATACATGTTTGGGTTGGAATATGCTACATTTAATAATACAATAATTTCTACAGGGTTTAGTGGAAGAGACGCAGAAAGAAGGAGTGCTTCTTGGGAACTTCACTTACAATCAAAATGGAAACCCAATACAGACATTTCCTCTACAGGTAAAAACATATTGCAACTTCCATAAGCAACATATTTAGACTTCATTTAACCCCTTACCGACGTGTGACGTACTAGTACGTCACACGTCGGCTGCAGTTGAATGGAGAAGGCTCACGGGCTCAGCCCTCTCCATTGCCTGTTAGTCTTTGCTGCATATTACTGGTAACACGGGTGTTATCGCGGGTGTTAACCTGTCCATCACCATCAAATCGAGCCTTCGTCGCTCGCTGTGACATCATCAGAGGGGGGGGTGATGAAAACGCAAAAACGAAAAAGGGCCTCGGCAGGGATAAATGGCTTTTCTAGTCTCTTTTATAAAACCTAAGAGTGGGAATTAATGAGCGATTAGGAAAGTCTTGTACCTGTACGTGTGATTGGAGCAGTAGAGTTGCCGTGGAGAAGATCCATATACATTCCTACCTATCAAGAATACTTGGTAATAAATCCTGTCAATTTAATTATTAATTTCTTTCTGATCCAACCCAGTCTGGTAAATGGCTGTGTATATAAGATGAGGAACTGTGGAACTTATTTTGCCAACTTTAGAAGAGGTAATGGGTAATAGTTCTGTATAGACTTGAATCTGTTGGCTTTCACTTGGCCAAAAAACTTAAGCTCCCTCTCATAGGGGCTTCTTTTAACTTTTATCTTTTTGTTTTAAAGGGAAAAAACATTTCCACATTTGATTTCATTGAACTAAGAATCCAGAGCAACTGGGGTCATCCTGAATATACCTGTATCTACCGATTCCGGGTGCACGGTGAGGCTGAACCATAGCAGATGATTATACATGACGACGCATTATGGTTCTGAAAAAGATCACTGAGCAGCGGTTCTCCCTTGGCAGCTTGTGCGGATCCAGTATTAGATATGAATGCTTTACGGCACCCTAAATAAGCTGCGCAGCAGCAGCCATAACAATGTCCTGCCAGACCGTTTACCCAATGGGTTAAATGTGCTGACTTTTATCTGTACTTGATATGACGTGTATTAGTTATCCAGCACACACAAGAGAAACTCCAATATACCTATTAACAAGTAATACAACGTACATTTAGGTCCATTCTGTAAATGTAATGTTTCTGAATAGACTTGACCTTTTCTCTCATCCATAAAACTGAATAGTTAAAAATTGATTTCCATCCAAATTCTGAATTATAAGAAGAATTACATTGATAGGATGAAATAAAATCACTTGACCCAGGTCATCTCTCTGTGGATTAGCCCTATAAAAATGTCATAGTAAAATCTGGCACCATTACGTAGTGAAGGAAGATGATGCATGTGCCCAGCTCCCCAGTAACTTTACACCCCCTCGACTTCTCTAGATTCCTAAACCTCCAGCTGAATATCATTATTCTGGCTGTTTAGTAGCCACAAACCTAGTGGCAGCTTCCATTACTGCAACTTTGTACAGTACAGAAACCTAAGATATTGTGATTGTTCTCTTGTGTGACCTTAAAGGACCTCTACCACCAGCATGAAGGACATTATGCAAATGGAGCCTGAGGGGCTCTGGGCTCTATTGACACCTATGGAAATTGGAGCTCATTTGCATACACTCCTTCATTCTGGTGTTAATTGCCCTTTAAGAAAGGACAAGCTGGAGAGAAAATGTATCATAAACTGTAAATACTTTGTTCTTTTTGCACTTGACTGCCTTGAATGATGCACTGTGGGTGCCACCTACCTGCCTGTCCTGTAAGGGGCAGTATTTACTGAAGTATATTGTACACTGTTTAGCAGTTTGTTGAATGAATGTCGGTACAGGATGTCTTATAGTCATTGATGGATTCATTCTCCCAGCTCCTTCCTCTGATCTCTGTAGTGGTAGCTAAGAGGGGAATGCATTACATTGAATCATACATGATTCTTCATGCTGGACACCATTGCCATACAGGAAGGGACACTTATTATACACAATGAGCCTCTTCACAGCAAAACAAATAAGCAACATATTATTTAGACATAATGTGTGGTGTTACATTATCAGCTTTTCATTGCATCAAATAGAAATTAGACAAGGTATTAGAAATTTGTGGTATTAAAAGGTATTAAAGGGTTTGTTACATTTAAACAATGTAAACCCTACTAGAGCAATACTGTTACCTTCTAGTCCAGAGGTGACGCTCAGTGCCCTGTCTGTGGGCACCCAGGCCATCACACCCCAGCACAGCAATCACCAGGCAGGACTTGATGCCATCGTCCTGCAATCCGAGGAAGCCAAGGATGTGCAGCACTAGGCGCTATTTTACAGTGACACATCCTTGGTTGTCTTTGACCATCGGAGGAGCGAGAAGGTGTGGACAGAGCTAGATTTTTTTTTTGAGCTCATGCTGTGGGCCCCACAATACTTCCTGTTCAGGGGGAAGCTACAATGATGCAATACATTTCCCCACTTTCTACTGTATTGAGGTCCTCAGGATGCTGATACGATTGAAAGATGAGACACAGAAGGTACCAATTAGTTACTGCTTACATTGCCCGTTTGGCATGTTATGACAATTAAGTGGTTGTGTCTGACAATCTATACATACACACCACTGATGACATCCAGCAACATGGAATGCTTAAGGGAACCTGTCAGTAGGCAGCAGCACATACCAATAAGCTACCTTGTTGATACGATCTATGGGAAAGCTTTATGGTTTGTCTGAAAGAAAAGCAGCCTTTGTGTCCACAGTAGCCAATGCTTAGCTCCTCCTGCTCTATAACGTGCTGCCTTCAGATGAGGCTTTGTATAAAAGGTTTGCTACATGGAGGATACACCATCTTCCGATAGTTTGTTACAATAAAACATTGCATAAAAAATATAAAGTAATAATTTCCATTTCCAGTTGTAATAATCATTTTACACAGTTAACATTGCCTGACACCACTAAGTATTATATACTCAGGAGCGCATCTCCTCTACCCGTTACCTCTAGCGGCTGTTCCTATAGGAACGGCTCTCATTGTGTTAATAATTGGGCTAATAAGGCATCCACCACCCTAGTCCTTGCACTTGTGTGATAATTGTAATGCTTGTATTATTTTGAAGAATGTAAACTTTTTTTTGTCATTATTTAGAAGAATTGCAGTATTCATTGTATTTATATACCTGCCTCTGTATTAATTTATCTGCTATTGCACTGGCCGCTGGATGTAGCGGCGGCTCCACTGATTCTAGAGAAGCTTCTGTGTATGTAAATGTAGAGATCTTGGTTTTAAGTAGAAAGCGTAGAGCGCAATTTTATAGGAGTCTTTGCCTTATTTGTGTTATTTCAAACTTTTGCATTGTGTTAAGTCTTTAAACAGAGCCTGTAAAGTATTAAAAGGAGTTGGCCACTTACACTAAACTTTAGCCGGCTAGGTATGAGGGTGACAATATTGGGGTGTCATATGAGATCTTACTCTGCTAAAGTTTGCTGGGAGCTGTGGGTCAGCAGGACTTCTGGCATAAAGAGGGGGGTCATGCAGTCATTTCTGTATTTGGAGAAAGGTGTGAGGATGTCCTTGGCACACCCCACCATCCTGCGGAAGCCGCCAGAGTACCGGACGTCACAAGACACCCCAAGTCCTGCCACCAGCGGGTCAAGTAGCTCCTGGCAATCTTTAAAAGATTTTGGCCTTTTATATTGGCATTGGTTTTCTCTCAGATTCTTTTTCTCTGTGATGCATCCTTTTTGTCTCGGTGTCCGCAAAAAAAAAAATTACAAACAAACATAACTCCTGGTTTTTCAGCCTCAGTCAAAAAAAAAGGATGTTGCATTAGGTTTTTTTTTTGTGGACCCATAGACTTCTATTGCCTTCCATGATCCACATCAGTGAAGAAGAAAAAAAAATAGGACACATTTTCAGAATTTTTTTTCAGATGGGTCAGTAAAAATACAAGCCAATGTAAAAACACCCATAGAAATCGATGGCTTTGTGAGGCATCCATGGAAATCACTGAACCAAAGACGTGAAAAACAACGGAAATGTGAAAGAGCCCAAATATCATACTCACCCACTTTAGTATAAGAAGCTATCAGCTTTGCTCATATAATGTGTATGTTTTCTATTCTGTGACATTAACTCATTCATACATTTAGCCTTATTGACCCTGATCAATAAAAAATATCCTTCTCAATTTCAAATTGAAACAATGGGGGGAATTTCTCACTGATTCTATGCCATTTTTCTGATGTAGAAGCATGTTATTACATGTGGGCATAGAGGGGGCGCTGGCAGAGCGAGTGTTCAGGCCTCGTACCTGCAAACATGCCAGGTTGGATCTAGGCCTCTTGATGTAGGAGCGTGGCTCTCATCAAACGCCAGCACACAATAAATTCTAAATTGTATAAAAACAAAACAAAGGAGATGATGGGTGATACGTGTCTGACCGGTGGGACATTCATCAATAAACCGGCAACTAGGTTATAAATCCTGGTTCACACATTTCTCCTAACTCTATTCCTCCAGTACAAATGAATGTATTACTGTAATCCTGATTGTGTCCTTCAGTTTCTTTACTGCCTGAGGCTTGCTACTTGTTTATGTAATTTATTAATAAATTGTCTGATTTGGTAAATGGAGTCATTTTATGTTATTGCCGCAATGACCAAAGCTCTATTTTTCAAAAGTGATCACCATCTCTTTATCAAGGAATAACTTTAGGGCCTTTCACTTACCGAGGGGATTGAGTTTTTTCATGAGAAAGGACATTTGGTGAAATTTTGGAAAAACTCACTAGTATCAAAATTCTAAATGTTCTGGTACCCAAATTAGTTATTAACCTTTACCAAACTTGGCTTTGTTTTAAAGTCCCATTAATAAAAACCATAAACGGTCACGCACTGACAGAGCGACGAGGGGCCTGACGGAGGTTCATGAGACCCCTTGTTTTCATGATCTGTAGGGGTTTCATCACTGATCAGTAAGTTAGGTCTTATCCATAGGAGAGGGGCCTAACTTGCTAGTGCTGGGAGTGAACATTCCTTTTCCTGCCCCGGGTTGTTTTCTCTTCAAGCATTTTACAATTTGAGGAGTTTCCCATTCACTGTATAACATGGAAAAAAAATAAAATTTTTCTTGTCCATGGAGCTGTGCGGGTTTAACTTGAAGATGACATTTTAGATTTGATCGCTTTTCTTTTCTATAATAATTTGACTTTTTTTTTTACTTTACTGTGTTCACTAGTAATGATTTATTTGTTATTGTTTGGGTTGTGATGGACCAAATTCTTGAATTGTACTGATTTTCACTTTTTCCACATTATAGGTTATATAGATTTTAAATGTATTTTAACAAATTTTATTAACAGTATGGAATAATCAATGGCATAACCAATCCCCCTCTGTGCCGTAGCTTCTGAATCTGCTGCACCGTCTACCCCCCTCCCCCTGACTCCTGTAATATCACACAGTGGGGTAGGGGGTAGAGCTCGTGCATTGCACAACAGCCATCTCACACATTTTCATAAAAGAAAACCAGTGGTTATGTCAGACATCTTTATTTACAAAAACAAAAATGGTACCAATTATGGAGAATGGTGGGAAAATCTCTCTCAAAGCAACATTTAGGAGACTGCACTGGCAATATGACTGCTAAAAATGCCTCTTTAGAATTTGTGGAGGGGGAAAAAAAAAAAAAAAACACACATAGAAAACTCAAATCTCGAGCTGGGTCAACTTTTACTGATGCGGCTTTAAAGCCATTCTAGCGGGAGAGAACCTACCGTCAAAATTTTGACTTTCAAACACCCACACCCCCTTCGTCACCTGAGATTTTGGGGAAGGCAGGATTTCTATGGCAGTATAGTTATGAGATGGTCTGAACAGAAAAATGTAGGGATGAAAATGGACACTAACAGGATTTAAAAAAAAAAAAAAGATAGTAAAGGGAGAGGGGAACACGTGCTCGCATCCTGGATGCATTACCTACCTGGAAAGAAAAAGCTTAGTAACACAGGGCAGGGGGAGATTCTTCTATAAAACAATCAATACAGCAACCAATGTCAGATAGATGGAAATATACATGGAGGTAAAAGGGGGGAGAAAAAGGCGTCACGTGAGAAAGTTGCTACCTCATCCTAGATGATCTCCCTATCAAAAACCTAGAAAATGATGGTCCTGAAAACATGTTAATTGTACAGAAATTGAAGTTGAGGTATAGTGAACACAAGGTTTTTCCTCAAATTCAATTCCTATCATTTGACAAAAACCTTAAGGAAAAATGATTTTAAAAATAAAAGTATTTTACAAAATGAACCCGCTTAAAAAACAGAACAGAAAACAAACAATGGAACTTGTGAACCAGCTAATGGCTCACTTTCGTGCTGGTGGAGGTGGAGGAGGGGGAGGGGGTGGGTACTGATAACTAGCTGCTTGATTCATGTAGTTCAACAAAGGCGTACCGGGCGGGGCGAACTGCTGGGACATCAGCGGCTGTGGTGTTTGGCCGTATGTTGCTGCACCATAGCTGCCAGCTGCCCCTGCTGTAAACGCGCCCTGCCCGTAGCCATACTGGGTCGGCTGGAAGTTAGAAGTTTGCCCTGCATAACCATATCCAGGACGAGCCTGGTCTCTTCCGGTTCCATTGCTGGCAATTCCATCCCGAGTATTCCGACCATCACGTCTGCCAACATCTTTGCCACGCATTCTCCTGTCACATTCTTCCTGGTACATCATGTTTGGGTTATTACTGGTGGGAATAGTGCGGTACCTAGATCGACCACCTATGGAAAACAAGATATAGAAAATTTTACATGTTAGTTTTCTCAAAGGATCTGAACTGAAATCAAATCTGTAGGGGATGAGATGTCTCATGGCATAAATCCCCAAATATATACGACAGGTGCAGAAACTTATCGATATAAAGGAACACACATAACGAAGTAGAAAACGGAATATATAATATACTTCAATTGTTTGAAACCTTGTAGATATCATGCAGCTTTTTTGTTTCCTGCAGTGTTTTATTTTCAGCCATCGAAGGTAAAGCACCAGGGAAAAACATTTATGAGCACATGTTGGAATCTGTGAAGGACCAGGAATATATCCACATTGCCTGCATTATGCCAACGTGACACACACAGGACCCCTTCTCTCAGCAGAGATGGCTGCACCTTTTTGGATGTGTCCAACCACTAGCAACATCTTATTTTCTCTCCTCTCTACAACAACATGTCACCTACTAGTGACACTGAACCATCTACCAGAGAGCAGCACATGGGAATTACATGTACAGAATCCAGAGGAGGAGTAAGCAGTGCAAGCCACTTCTGATCACTAGTAGTGTAGACTTGTACCGTGATAGACCCAGAGAGCAGAAGAGAAGGAATCAGGCTAGAAATAATGACCCTCTCCCGGGCACAAGTAATGGAATGCATCAATCTTGTAGAAATCCTGAGAAGAGCATGAATTCATATAAGTTACCACAACCATAAATTCAGTCTGGAAGTTGAGTTTCCAGCTGAAAAATGTTGCAATATGTTTGTGAAATGAAAAATCCCCAGAGTTTTACATGGGGTTTTAATATCTAAGAATTCAGGATAAATGAAAGTTGACCCCCTTACAAGAACAGATAGTGACCAGAGAACACAACCTCTTCTGTAGCCTATTGTTCTCCCCAAATAAGACATTAAAAGTGTAACTTATTTTTTTCTATTGTACTATATATGCTGTAATATACAATCGTTACCTTATTGCAGCAATTTGCCTGCTGGTGCTCTGTCTTAGCCCTGGACTCTGGTTGTCATGATGAAACCATACAGGAGATAACGGGAAGGTCTCCAGGACTAGCAGTGGGGGTATGTAATGTGCCCACCCCAGAGCCTCTGCTGTGTAATAACAGGAAGCCGCGCTCGGTTCTCTCCATTATGTTTCCAACTCCTCCCCTGCAGCTGCTCAGGTTAATAAAGAATCTGGGATGCACATAATATCATCCACGAGTCTGCTCTGCAAACCACATCCTCCTCTCTAGGCTTTGACATGTCAGGAGAGTGAGAAGGGTCAGCACAGCATGATAACTATTTACTTCTCAGTGTGCTGCGTCTCCCCCATCCTCCTCCTAGAAGTCTGCTGATGTTTTCTTATAGTTCTCTTTAAAGGGGTTTTCACATGACAAGTTAGGTGTGGGTCCCTTCACTGCGATAGACCCTATCACAAAAACAGGGGTCCAATAAACCCGTCATACCACTGAGATGGCAGAAGCAGCTGGTCGTGTATGGCCGGTCTGCTTTATTCATCTCTTTGGAGATGACGGAGATTGACAGAGTACAGCCCTTGGCAAAATGCGTCAATTCCATAGGGATGAACAGGGCAGCCTGTGTATGCATTATTAGCTACATCGGACCCCATTCTCGTGATCTGTGCGGGTCCCATCACCAAGACCCCCGCTGATTAGCAAGTTATGCCCTATCTTGTGGATTGCTTTGTGGGAAAACCACTTTAAATTCCCCCTCTCCCCCTCCTCCAGGAAAATGATGGCATCTTCTTAAATGCATGAAAACCATTTACTTCTCAGTGTGTGCTGTGTCGCCTCCATCCATCAGTCAGGCTGAGTTGTACAGCAGTAACACTGAGGAGAGGCTTCAGTCTGAGATTCTGTGTTGGGCTGCTTGTGCTGATAGATATATCAGGTCAGTGCTAGGAAGAAGCCAGCAGCAGCAGTGCTACAACTATTCCTGTTATTAACAGAACTAGAAACACTCACCTCCTCCACCGCCACCGCGATGATCTACCAGCTGCATGAGTTTAGGGTTGATAGTTTGGTTCGCCTCTTGAAGCACCTTGACTAGTTCGCGAGCTTGTTTAAGGTTTCCAGGAGTGAAGAAAGTGTACGCCGTGCCTTTATTTGTGCTGCGGGCTGTGCGTCCAATACGATGCACGTAATCCTCGGAGCTATTTGGGTAATCATAGTTAATGACGAACTTGACATCTTCCACGTCTGTTCAGTGATGAGGATAATGGATGTGTTGGGAAAGAGAATACATTGAGGAGAGGGACAAAGAAAAACAAAAACTGAAAGTTAGGAAACTTACAAGATAAAAATAAAACTAATAAAATAATTAAAACTGGACACAAGCACAATTGAAACAAAAATAACAGACAGGGAGGCTAAATGTAGCCAGAACTTATTCTAGATGTAATCTAAATGGGATTCTATAAAATTTAACTAGTAGCCCTCTCCCCTACCATCCAACCCAATATACATTTCCAAGTAAATCTTATACTTTGGAATTTACATATTGTGCAGATACGTATACTGCAATAGCTAGGGGCATTTCCCTGGTTATTCTGGTGAAAATGTACCTTTTTTATGTAAAAACTGCATGAATCTAAGCATTTAATGTGTGAACTATCTCCCAAAAATGCAGGGGAAAAAAATACACTACTATTTATTACTATGTCCCTTGTATAATGTATTTGCTGACAATGCCTGAACTAAACCATAAAAAAAAAAAAAAAAAAAGAAATTCATCTAAAAGCACACAATTTCACAATCATTTGGTTCCTTATTATGAAGTCGAGCTACTCCATGGGATTCATCCTCGGGTGAGCTTTTGTCCGGACCGATGCACACTCCCTCAGTGAGGTGGGGAACCAGCTGTCGCTAATCCCATCCTTTTGGCATTTAGCGGTCCGACCGCCTTCATCCACGGCCACCGGAGCAGGGAGCATGCATCGAAAGGTCCAGGCGCAGCAAGAGGTCCCAACACGTGCACTGGCTTGGCTAGATGCTTCTGTGGGAGAACCACTAGCTCCAGCTCCAACTCCAGCGAGCCTGTTAATATTCGAAGAGAGACCCCGTCCTCCACCACTTCGTTGTAAACAATTAATAAAACGTCAGTGGGATCCCCACAGTTTCACATGCCCACCCCACTATTGCGAGAAATAACATGGTGGCTTCATATAGGTCTGTTTCTTATTACAGGAAGAATATTTACAAGTGCTGCAGGTTATTCCAAGCTTTGGAGGATTCATTTTAGGGGAGAAATGCTAAAATCAGCACAATCTGCCCAGTGTTCTGGGGAAGGGGAATTTAGAAGTGAAAATGTGGTTACCGACAAGAAAATAATTTGGGCTTCTTCAGAATGGGGAGATGCAAAATAGGGTAAACGTCACTTTAAATGGCACTTATTTTTCACAAGGCCACCAAGATAAATGCAGACAATGAAACATACCTTGCAGCATTCTAGCTCATTTTAAGATAGAGAGAAGGGCTAATACAATTGGTAATGGAGGAAGTCACAGGAGTCTGTAGAAAAAGGGCAGAAGAGTCTATTCTTCTGCTTCGAATGCCAAGAGACTTCCCAAGTCCTCCTTGGCTTGGAACTTTCCCACAGCTTCTCAGCAGATAGCATAGTGGGAAGCACCAGGTGATCTCCCTTCTAGAAAGGTGGTCCTTCTATTGAATATGGCATCACACCAGCAGCCATAAAGGGAAAGGGGTGTAGACCCATCTCAGCTGTCAGGGTGGAAAGCACACATTTTGCACCCCGCTGTAGAGTGGGAAAGTTAGGGGGCGGAGATGCAGACCCAAAAACTGCCTCTTCAGTACAAGACCTTTGCGAGGGAAGAGTGTTAGAAGCCAGTGCCCTTTTAGCGGGGCAGCTTCCAGTGTTCATCCCCCTCTATTTTCGACAGGCAGCTGGCCCTGTACTGAGAGTGATCTGCAGCTTCTGTCAAAAACAAACAAAAAAAAGATAAGATTTAATATTACAATCTACTTTAAAAAGTTAAATATATACTTTATATATATAAAATCCCTACAGTGAGCAAAGTTATTTCATTAACAAATTATAACTTACCTGTCGCCTAATGCGGGAAATTGCATGCACAGCAAATAGCCATGCATTTAAGTGCAATCATATTACTAAAAACCACATAACTAATATTGAAGGCCTACACAATTCGTACTATACGGAAGGAGCTGTCCACACAGTACTTGTGCTAAATCCCTGTAGAAACACATTGTCCCACACTAGTGAACCACCTTTCCATTGGGGAGAAGGAGACCAGGAAGATAATGATAAGTAGTTATTGTTTTGTCAGGTAGCCAATGGTGAACTTCCACCAGGAGCAAGCTCTCCAATCCTCAGTAATACATGGAACATGATAAAACAAAATAAATCCGGCTCATCCTTCCATAAGACAGAAAATAAAATTCTATAGAGCAATACTAAGTAGTATAAAGTCTGTAAGTAACAAGAAACAGACGGATTTCCTTTTTACATAATAAAAGCTATTTAGGCCTGCCCTAAAAAATAGGGATTACACAAAGAACTGAGTCACAATGTAAAGTATAGGAAGCTAGCAACATGCTAACTGTCTAACAGTTCAAAGTAATACAAGTATTACCGACTTAGAAGACTGCCCCATGAGCAAATCCCACTAATACTGGAAATAAAGACTGAGATCAGTCTTTAAATGAAGCCTTGACTATGTGCTTTAATCTGTAGAGGCTTGTTCAGCCTGGTTTAACCTGTAAAGTTACAAACCTAAACCTCGTGATGCAACATCTGTAGCGATTAGGATTGGTGCTTTTCCAGTGCGAAATTCTGTAAAGTAAACAAAAAATTAGTTTCTTGATACTGAGAATTTGTAGACCTAATGACAATCAATACACTCAGAGGATCTTCCATCACAAACTACAACTCTCTGTGTCCTAACAGGGGAAGCTCCACTGATTTATACTGTTTTATGCATTGCTTACAGTCACATATGGAGCTCACAGATAAGAGCTGAGGAGTGACTTGCTCATGTTCTGTATGCTCAATCATTCCTGGTACTGGCTCACAATAATAATTAATGCAAAAGTACATTTATGAAACAGCCCTAAACAGGCTCTAAATAATAAACCTGCCTACTAGTAACCACTATGTCCTCAGTGAGGTGCACAACAGCAATATTGTGATTATTTAACTTGCTGCTGCCTTAAACGCTTTTTAATTTATCCAGAGAATATCTTAAATCTCTATTCTTTCACTCTGTTTCACTGTAGACAATTGGCAAGCTCAAAAAAATAAATAGATGTTTTTACTCATTAATGTACACTCTACACCCCATCCTGACAGAACAAACACATGGTCATAAGTATTAGATATTGGATTTTGTGAAACTTTCTCCCATCACTGCAGCCTCCACCAGTTGTGGCTTTATGGCAGAGTGTGCCGGTGGATCCTCTCATCAGTGCAAGACATATGAAACCCTGCATACAGTTTACAAAAAACACATGTAGGACTATGAGATAAGATTCTCTGGTCTGATGAGATGAAGCTTGAACTTTTTGGTGTTCATATTTTGCAGTATGTGTTGAGACACTGCTCATCACCTGCCAAATACAATCCCAACAGTGACACATGGTGGGGGCAGCATCAGGCTATGGGGGGGGGGGGGGGGTTGTCAGTTGCAGGGACAGGTTGCAATTTAAAGAAAGATAAATGCAGTAAGTACAGAGATATCCTGGATAAAAACCATTTCCAGAGTGCTCTGGACCTTAGGTTCATCTTCCAACCAGACAATGACCCTAATCACACAGCTAAAATAACAAAGCAGCAGCTTCAGAACATCTCTGTGACCATTCCTGACTGGACCAGCCAGAGCCCGCACCGAAACCCAATTAAGAATTACTGGAGAAACTTGAAAATGGCGTCCACCAACGTTTCACCATCCAACCTGAGGGAACTGGAGAGGATCTACAAGGATGAAGGAAGAGGATCCCCAAATTCAGGTGTGAGAAACATGTTGCATCATTCCCAAGAAGACTTATGGCTGTACTAGCTGCAAAGCTGCTTCTACTCAATGCTGGGCAAAGGGTCTGAATACTAATGATACTTCAGTTTTTCTTGTTTAATAAATTAGCAAAATTATCGATTTCTAAGGTGTTTTCTGTCAAGATGGGGTGCAAAGTGTACATTGAGTAGAAAAAAAAAGTAACGTCATTGATCTTACCAATTGGCTGCAATGAAACAAAGTGAAAAATTTTAATACCTTCCTTGTCCACTATATGTTTTCAGGGCTATGTTATTAACCTCAAACGCATCAAATGAATAGTGTCCAAAAGCAAGACTGACCACACAGGTTTTCTGGATAAAATCTTCCTTTTACTTCATAATTTCTTGTAAAAACATTCACATTTTTTGATAAATTGACCATATATTCACTATAATAAAGTTCAAAGAGCTTGCATTCTCAGACCACGAGGTAACGCGAGTATGTTAACATATTTGTAAACTTGCATAAGCATAATCACAGTCCATCCTTTGAATGTCCTTTAAAACAACTCACGTAACCTGGTGCATGGACGGAGACCCTAACTCAAGCAGACGCCTCCCGAAAGTGCTGTGAGCACTGTGCTGTGAGTATGTTAACATACTCACGCTACCTTGTGGTCTGAAAATGCAAGCTCTTTGAATTTTATCATAGTGAATATATGGTCAGCACCAGGATACGCGAGTTGTTTAAAAGGACATTCAAAGGATGGACTGTGATTATGCTTATGCAAGTTTACAAATACGTTTACAAATATGTTAACATACTCACGTTACCTCGTGGTCTGAGAATGCAAGCTCATAGTGAATATATGGTCAATTTATAAAAAAAAATGTGAATGTTTTACGAGAAATTATGAAGTAAAAAGAAGATTTTATCCAGAAAACTTGTGTGGTCAGTTTTGCTTTTGGACACTATTCATTTGATGCGTTTGGGGAGTGAAGGAGAGCTCCTAGTCCTAGACCACATCACAGATTAATATTAGCTTCACCGTTTACATATTTGTTCTATGTTATTAACCTACCATTCAAGACCCAGTCTCGCTCCTGTTGACTCTTGTCACCATGGATACACATTGCGGGCCACCTATATGAAAATAAACAAAATTTAGTAACATGAAATAAAGAGGAAAAACACACACGATAAGCAGAGTTTGTGACCTACCCATCGCGCCTCATTCTACGAGTAAGATCATCACAGCGACGCTTTGTTTCTACAAAAATAATTGTTTTGTTTTCTTTTTCTGCCATTATTTCTTCCATTAGTTGGATAAGTCTAAAAGAAAGGGAAAAAAAAGTTACATATAAAAATCATATAATGTTAAGCATCAGAATAAGAAAGTCTAAACAAATATTATTTAACTTACTTGTGGTCCTTCTCGCTCTCCTGGCAAACATCAACAATCTGGAGGATATTATGATTGGCAGAGAGCTCCAAATTTCCTACATTGATCTGCACATAATCCCTTAGAAAGTCCTCAGCTAGTTGGCGCACCTCTTTTGGCCATGTGGCACTCCACATAAGCGTTTGTCTGTCAGGCTACACAAAAACACAGAATTTCAAGTATTAAGACACATTAAATTATATCCATCTCATGATAATAGCTTCAAATTTTGTGCCAATTTTAGACATTTAAAATAATGGAGCAGATTAGTAATGTGCACTTCAGTATGGAGTGATGAAAAACAGAAGTGGACTTAACGGATACAAGGTATCATTTTGCTGTGTGAGAATTTAACAAATGGGAAAGAAGAGATGGGCGAGTAAAATCAGTAAAACAATAAATAAAAAGGTACCCGGATTTGGTCCACAATCTTGCGGATCTGTGGCTCAAAGCCCATGTCAAGCATTCTGTCAGCTTCATCCAACACCAGGTAGGTACAACGACGCAAATTAGTTTTCCCAGCCTCCAGAAAGTCGATAAGCCTGCCGGGAGTGGCAATGCAAATCTCCACTCCTAGATGGAAATCATATCATTAATATGACAAACATTTTGAAAGAGACATCATAATGACAGTCAATAACTATTCATTTTAAAATCAGACATATGTAGGTTTCCTTAAACCCATGTAGTCTTACCTCTTTCAAGATCGCGTATCTGTGGACCCTTAGGAGCACCACCATAAATGCACGTACTCTTCAGCCGTGATGACTTTCCATAGTCGTCAGCTACTTGCTGCACTTGTTGAGCCAGTTCTCTAGTTGGAGCAAGGACCAAACACTGCAACACAAAAAAAAAAATTATATTTTTAAAAGGAAATCTGGTTTTTCTGACAGGATGCATTAAGTTGAGTAGAAATATTTGATAGGAACATTACATACAATTGGTCCATCCCCTCGCTCCAGGTAAGGCTGGTGGTTGATGTGCACCATTGCAGGCAGCAGATACTGCAGAAACAAATAACACTTGTTAAGGCTGAGAACTAGTTAAGTGAATACCTGGCATAACAGGTTTTGGTTGTGATATGAAAATAAAATAAATACCGCTAGAGTTTTGCCAGATCCAGTCTGGGCAATTCCCACCATATCGCGACCGCTCAATGCAAGTGGAAATCCCTGACATTGGATAGGAGTAGGTTCCTTAAATCGCTGATCCATAAGAACATCCATTACATACTCTGTAGAATGAGAACATAAAACACATGTACAACACGTGGAGAGGGGGGCAGAGAGTCTAATGAGGACTAACGAGTTATGACCAGTAACACTTATAGCATACTCATAGAATACTTGTGTGATTTACCAAAATTAAAATTCAATGTAGTTATTTCCTATTTTGTCTGTAAAGATATGATATATAGAGGGCACACAGCTGAAGTGCTGCAATAATCAACTGGAAAAAAAACTCAACTAACCATATGAGTAAAGTTGGCAATGGATGTCTGTCAGACCCCTTGATTGTCAGGGATTTCAGCATTCAGGCTGAACAGTTACATACAGGAAGTGTATACTAGGAATATGCCATCAATATTACCAATACTTAACTAAAAATATCAAGAAAAGAAGAAACCAAATAAAGCAACTTACGAGGAAAATTCGCCTGCATAAAAGAATAGACAGGTTTAGGGCAGTTTACCCCTCGGATAGTGATCTCTTTCTTCCTGCGGAGTTCTTCCACATCATGCTGGATCAGAAGAGAATACAATTACATGGAGGTTACAAGCCCAACTAGATTTATAAATATGAACTTAATGAGCAGTGTTTGTACCATGTTTAATATTTAAGATATTTACAATTAATCTATATGGTTTGTGCAAGGAAAAGTTATACAATTTTCCCATATACAGGCGGTCCCCTACTTAAGAACACCCGACTTACAGAAGACCGCTAGTTACAAACAGACCCCTAGTAATTGGTAACTTACTGTACTTTAGCCCTAGGCTACAATAAATAGTAATAATACATTTATATAGCGCACACAGTTTACGCAGCGGTGCACAGAGCTTGCCAAATAATAAACAGTTAACAGTTATCACAGGTGTCTGCAATTAAGCTTTATTGTTAATCTTGGTTCTAATGACAATCCAACATTTTTAAATTTCAATTGTTACAGGGACCCAAAAAAAAAATTTGTCTGGAGTTACAATTATAAAAAATAAAGTTCATACTTGTATACAAATACAAGAACAAACCTACAGAACCTATCCTGTAACCCGGGGACTGCCTGTACTTTATACATCAATACCTCACGGTTTTCTAGATCTCTGCTTGCTGTCCTGCTATAGAAAGCTTCTATGCTTACTATCCGTAGATAGAAAACTGTCCACGGTCATGTGATGTCACACAGGTGCACAAGAGGGCAATCCAAGACGTGTGCTAATAATGGCTCCTGCATGTCCAAGGACAGATAACTATCCACTGGAATACATCAATTATTGATTGGCTGCAGCAATGTACAGCGCTGTTCTATTGTTGCTAATAGATAATATCCAAGAAAGGTAGAGTATGATGATTTTAATGGATATGAAATAAAGACAGTACTTCTAAGCGATTTCGAGTGCCGGTCACACTCTACCTTTCTTGGATATTTGGACTGGTTTTACGACAAGCCATATAGGACTCGTGCACCGGGACTACGCAGAGGATCCTACCCTCCCTTTAACAGCGGCCCATGTGAGTGAGCGGACAGCTCTGTAAACTTTTTATATTCTGCTAACAGATAATGACCTGGCTAACGTTTCACTAAGAGAAAGTGCACAGATTCTTGGAAAAAAAAAAATTATATATATAAAAAATTAAAGCAAAGGTTACAAACTCCAGAAACAATTTGTACTTACCATAGACATGTGGGCTACTTCTGGATGCTCTGTGTAAAAGTTCTTCTCAAATTTCGGAAGCTCATTTAAATCCCAGCGCTTCTTGCGCAGACGTTCTCCTGGGTTACCAAATTTTGGAAAGCGAGAGCCACCGGCCCTACAGGAGATGAAACAATGCACAATAAAACTACTGAGTCCCACTATAATAGAGAAATGATATGATTTATCCGATTGGTTGTCTAAAATATGGTGGCCGTGAGGCTGATATATAGCACACAGAATCCCTACACAGTTTGTGTTATTTATGACCACAAAGAGGGTCCGATGATGATACATGAAAGCTGCCGCCTATGGAGGCCAGGCTTAGGTGCTGCATGCTGTCAATGGGACATCACTCCCTGCAGCTCCTGTGTACAGATTGGCAGTAGGGAGGAGGGGGACAAGTATAACACTGCCTGCTCTGTACACTGGACAATGATCCTTTCAGTTACAAGATAAAGTGCAATAGGACTGAGCATTCACAGTAGGTCCTGGTCACCACCTCTCTATTCCCCCCTTCTGCACAGATCTCTGAATAGGGAGCGATGCATTATGCTTCTCCATCAGAAAACTGGTGTGAACACCAGATTTACTATTGTCTCTACCGGAAAACCAGCAGAGACTACAGCAGGGCCAGGTCAGACCAGGTCTAAACAGGTTAGTAAGTGCGGTTGTAGTCTCAGCCAGGTCTAAGAGGCCGGAGCCGCAATAGGTGTTGGAAACAGTCCTTATAAATTCCCCCCAAACTCAATGAAGGATTCAGGGTTCTGAATATGAGACAAGCAGGGAGTCCTTGCATCATATTCATCTATGATGCAAGGACTCCCATGCAATACACTGTGCTTGGCCCGTGTCATCTGACCACCGCACAGACCAATAACATTTGTGTGCTGCCTGTTTAGTGATGGGAATTCCAGCTCTTTTAGTGAGCAGGAGCACTGGCCTCTTCTGATTCCCTGTAAACCAATCACAAATCTCCCCTCCTTTTAACCCCATTTTATTGTGTTTAAATGGGTGTCTGTTGCTGCACTCGTCTATCTCCATCAGCGCTATAGAGGTGAACAGAGAAGCTGGACATGTGCGATTGGCTGCTCTGGTCATCTCCGGTACAACAGCCCCCTCGTCATTTGTGGGTGTCCCATCACAAGACCCACACCAATTAGCTAGTTAGGCTCTATATGCTATGGCTGAACACCCCCATTAAGTTTGGCTTTGATTATTGGTTTGGCCTTTCTGCTGGTCAGATCTAGGTTAGTGGTTCTCCATTAATAATACACAAGGCGTGTGAGGAGTTAAGGTCTTTGGTGAATTTGCAACTTTTTAACCTTTTATGGAGAAAGCTCAGAGGCCGTGCCCTCTTCATACATAGCACAAGTGACACCCACCTGTAACTGCTGCGGTCGGTGCTGGCAGCTTAACTGCAGCAGTTGGACCTGACAGTTGGACCTAACAGCGTTGCTGGAGGTCCAACATGGTTAGTAGCAGGCCATTAGAGATCAGCAGTAAAATTACTATATGCAAAATTATGAAAATTTTTTTTTTTTTTTAAATAAAATAAAAGTTTAAATCACCCCCTCTCCCTTGAACACAAAAATAAACAAATCATAAACATGTTAGGCATCGCCACACCCCAAAATGCGCTATAGCTATATATATATATTTATTAAAAACACTTGCTACCCGGCTGTGAACACTAATGGAAAATAGCATCTAAAATGTCTGAACCACTGCTTTTCTCCATCTATAAATATTTGAAAAAATAAAAAATTAAAAGATCTAGTTGGCATAAAGCTCCCAAAATGACACCTTAAGTGTGAAAGTGTAATTGGCCTAAGAATATGGCACGTTTGTTTTTTGTACAAAAGATTTTAATTTTTAAAATCTACTAAAAACCTATATAAATTTGGTATCCCTGGGATTGTACTATCCCAAAGAATAAAGGGGAAGTGGCATTCGGAGCACAGAAAACAAGGCAAATGTGTTTTTTTGCACATTTTTTCCAGCCTTCTAGTACATTGCTTGGAAATTAAACAAGCTCACATACGTCTCTGTTAACAGAAAATATCCTAAGCCTGAAAGGATACAGTTGGGCAAAAATTAGCAATTTGCACATCTGGAATAAAGTAATAACTGAGGGAAAGGTGCAGAAAACTCACCTATGGTAAACCTGGCCTTTTTGTTTCACACAACAAGGGGGTGCTTTAGTCTGGGGGAGGGGCATTTCTGTAGCAGGGGAAGAGGGGCGCCACAGGTCCATTTTATTACGGGGGGAGGCTTATACTCAAGTCAATAAGTTTACCCAGTATGTTGTGGTATAATTAGGGGCCTCCGCATATGCTAGCACAGGGGTAGGGAACCTATGGCTCAGTAGACAGATATGGCTCTTTTGTGCGACCCAGGCGCCATCGTCTAAGCCTGGGTCAAACAGAAGAGTGTGGGATTGATGAGGAGCTGGCTGCAGAGAGCGCAGGTAGGTGAATATTCTTTTTTTTTTTTTGCTGTGACTACTTATCCACTCGGGGGTGCATGTGCTGGGGCCACCCATCCACTCGGGGGTGCATGTGCTGGGGCCACCCATCCACTCGGGGGTGCATGTGCATATTGTATGGCTCTCACAGAATTACATTTTAAAATATGTGCCGTTCATGGCTCTCTGAGCCAAAAAGGTTCCTGACCCCTGTGCTAGAGGATACACAATAGATATGTCCCCCATGGTATCATAGTTACATATGACTCATGGAGTCAGTCGTCTACAAACACCTATAGATGAATAAGCCGCTTCTCCCCAAGGCGCCGGTCATTTGTTGTGCTTGAATTGTGTTTTAAAACGCAAGTGCATTGTGGAGAATTAACACCTGCGCTTCTTGTCCCATGTCAGGCAAAACACAACTCCCCCTCATTGTGTCTCACAATATAATTCAAGGACAATGTGTGAACACGGCCTGATCGAGGGTTCATTGACATTGGCAAAGCAAGTGGCAGTTTCGATAAATCACCTCAGGGTCGTCAGACATTGCTCCTGATATTATAAGTAAAGTGAATTGTATCTCCTTTTCTATCACAGGCGTCTGTATGGAGCGTCTGGGGCTATTCCAAACAGCAAATAAATGGCAACCAGACTGAGAAGAAGCTGTGGTCGCCATCTGGGGAGATGGTGACGGGTGTAGTTACTATTTGTAGGCCACAAACCGTATAAGTAAGATTTATTATGAGAAATCCGCCTGGTACAGTGCACCATCCATGCAGATATTACACACAATCACCTCAGATCTAAACACTTTCCTTACACCAATGCATTCTCTTTAGCGTGGCCATAGAAATCTGAAGGCAGAAAGCCGCCTGGTGTGACCTCCGCTGTACTGTCCGGCCCTTGTTATGTAAGTGCGCGGCCTCCACAGTCGGATCTCTCAGAACCGCAGAGCATATGGAGCCAGGGATAACGCACTGTGTGAACTATAACCCTCTCTATCCTCTTACTTACAGCTACCACACGGCAAATGAGAGGATAAATCACACAATTCTCGATCTTCTTACCCGCCTCGATCACGATCCATAAAGCTTCCCCTCATCGTGCCGAACGCCAGGGTGACGGCAGAGTCAGAACGAGTCTGTCAGAAATAGGTTACAGAATATTAAGCCAGATACGGGATGCTATCCGTTTCTTTAGAGCTATAATGCGGCGAACGAAGACGTGGACCGCAGAACAGCTGGTTTTCTCTTCGTATGGACCTAGCACAAAATGGCCGCCGTTGTCTTCGTTTCCTTCGACGGTTAAACACGAAATGGAGCTACGCGATTTACGTAGCGTAATCACTGGCGTTACATAAGGCTGCGCTGGCGTAGATCAGGTGTAGAATAGAAGCCAGCCTCCCGCGTGACGTCATTCATAACTATTGTTTTTGGGAAAGTGGGCGTGTTTGAGGAGCTCTAGCGCGGCCTCCCCTCCTCCCCCTGCTGCGGACGTGGGCCTTGTGGTTATGTAACCATTGCCCTCATGATAGCGGGACCTGATAACTCTATGGAGAAATCTATAAGTAACTCAGCCTTATGTAGTTTACTGCATAAATACATTGATGTGAAATATATCATTCACAAATATTCAACATTGAGAGTTAAAGGGGTTGTCCTTATGGGGGTTACCTTACCTTTTAATCACCAATATTGAGTTGATGTATTTGGTCTTTGTTGATTATATCATTACAGTTTATTGGTTTTATCTCCTTCGGAGCGTCTGCTGACCTTAGATTAGTGATGGGAATTCCGGCTCTTCTGAGTGAGCCGGATCATTAGGCTCCACTTACTAAGAAGAGCCGGCTCTTCTGGCTTCGCAGCCCTATCAATCACCCACTCCACTTTTAACCTGATTGTATAGGGCTAAAGTAGGCGTGGTGAGACGGTTAGAGGCGGGGTTAAATAACCCCTCGACTCATTGACGGGAGCCGATTCCCGTCGTTCCCAAACTACACATAACTACTTTAGATGTCAGTGAGTGCAATACTGAGTCTGCAACGTCGTCTTTCATTGGGGCAGGAGCGGGGCTTCAGCCATCAGACAAAGCTGGAGACCCTAGGGAGAAGGCAGGAGTGTTTTATTACCGCTTCTGCCTTCTCCTTTCTTCCATGCAGTGAATAGGCAGGTCTGCAATGGTCTAATCACACCCAGTACAGCTCTGATAAAACATAAACCCCCACGGGGTCACTTCCCCTTGTAACTGATGTCTTATACAGAGGAAAACTAGTAAGTGAAAAGGAAAAAAAGGTGGAAATGTCCCCCCATGGGTCTTTTATGAATTCAAGTGAGGAGTAAAAAGTAAAAAAAAACACAAAAAAATAGTAATAAATATTAAGAAGAAGCGCTGACCCCTCCTCTATAGCACACCTGCCGTATTCCCGACCAGACCCAAACTGACCCATTGATTTTAACGGGAAATACCTTATATACTTGTGTATGAGCCGAGTTTTTCAGCACAAAAAAATATACCGAAAAGCCACACCTCGGCTTATACATGAGTCAATAAAAAAAATTAACTTACATACTCACCTTCCGGCGCCCCCCATGCTTGGCGCAGCACCTCTTATGTCTTCTACACGATGCTCCGGTCCCCGCAGCCAAGCGCTCTGTCAGCCGCATCTCTGTCGGCTGTTACACCAGACACAAGAGGAGCCGCGGGGACCAGAGCATTGCGGAGAAGACAGAAGAGGAGCTGCGCCGAGCATCGGGGAACCGCGCCCAACATCGGGACCACCCGAAGGTGAGTATGTAAGTTTAATTTTTTTAAGTGCTTGGCAAACTGGGGACTGGCTGACTAATAAAGGGGGCTGGCTGTATACTACAGGGGGATGGCTGTATACTAAAGGGGGCTGGCAGGATATATACTAAAGGGGGCTGGCTGTATACTACTGGGGACTGGCAGGCTATATACTACAGGGGGCGTGCTGGCTATATACTGGGAGGCTGTGACCAATGAATTTCCCACCCTCAGCTTATACTCAAGTCAATAGGTTTTTCAAGTTTTGATAGTAAAATTAGGGGCCTTGGCTTATACTCGGGCGGGCTTATACTCAAGTATATACGGTACAACTATGTATCTGATCACCATATTTCTCACCGAAACGTGAATGGGCTGTCAGACCGCACTGCGGTTGCGCCATTGAAGTCTATGGGAGTGCAATGTAAACGGTCTGGGTACTGTGCTCTGTTGTACTTTATGGGAGGCATCTAGATTTTTGTCCAGCTTCTCCCCAATTCTGTAAAATAGTTTAAAATTTAACCAGCAGTTCCGAATATCCGGATCCCTCCCCATGTACAGAGGGATTTGTGGAATCTTGGGCAGAGAAGTGTCTAATGATGGTTAATATATTTATATGAGACACTTTTACGCTGATGTCCTTGTCCTTTTTCATGACCTTTTATATATTTATTTGCATATAAAAAGTTTATTTTATAACTATGCTAATTTTCTTAAGCCTTACAGGACTCAGCCCTTTTTTTTTCAATTCTGTTTTTTATTACCCTCATTCCAAATGAAACAAGTTAGGGCTTGTTATCTACTTTACTTTTTAGTGGCACCATTTAATATTCCATGCAATGTACTGAAAAGCTGGAAAAAGTGCAGAGATATTGACAAAAAAACACACTTGTAGCGTTTTATTGTGGGCTATGTTTTTACAGGTTTTATTCTGCAGTCCACATGACACTTCCCCTTTATTCTGTGGGTCGGTACTATCACAGGGATATCAAATTTATATATATTTTATTAGATTTTAATAGGTTTTGAAAATAAAAATCTTTTGTACATACCATATGTACTTGAGTATAAGCCGACCCGAGTATAAACACCTAATGACTTCATACGCAAAGCCAATAAATCAGAATAAAAATATACAATAAAACATGGTAAACTTTATTACTGATAATCAATGTTACATAAAATACAGTAAATCTGCAGGCAGTGTGAAGGGACAGACAGACAAAAAAGAGTACACACAGTTCAATCAAGGTAACAATAGACACCAAGTGTTCCCAGGTAAGTATGGCTACGGAAAGTAAATGGTGGACACAAATAACGTCACCCACACCTAAATTCGCAGTAAAATAACATAAATCCAAAGTGGAGGCTTAGGGAAAACAAA
>CM033649.1:67724246-67907965 GCA_019512145.1 Engystomops pustulosus
GTATACAGCCAGCCCATTCTGCCCCAGTAGTATACAGCCAGCCCAGCACTTAAAAAAAAAAAAAAAAGCTTGCATACTCACCCTCCGGTGGCCCCGATGCGCAGCGCTGCTCCCCTGATGTCATCGCGGCTCCTCTTTTGGCTTCCCGGCTCCTCTTCTTTCTTTCCTAACAGGCAGCAGGACGCGGCCATGTTATCTGCCAGCAGATACCTAACATGTTTATGATTTTTACAGTTTTTTTACTGTATTTTTTTTTTCACACTATTTCAGACCCTATTTCAGGTACTTTAACCCTGCAGGGTCGGAATACGCATACCATATACTGCAATACTACTGTATTGCAGTTAATAGCAATTTTACTGCTAATTTCTAATAGCCTGCCATCTGCTGGCTACTAAAAATCATTACACATGGCAAACCTACAAGTCTCAATGAGATGGTGGTGCCCATGAAATGGTAAGTTAGGTGCTGCGGTCGGGTTTGACCACTGCACTTAACAGGATTCCTGCCAGCACCGACTACAGCAGTAACAGGCAGGTTTCAGCTGTATTATACAGGCAACACCTGCTGTATATGGAGAGAGCTCAGCCTGTGAGCCCTCTCCATACACCCCCTGCAGTACCAGGAAGTTATAGTACTGTACTATAGTTAGTACTGTAGTTATATTACTTTGCAATATTCTTAAGCAGCCATTGTAAGACAGATAAGGAACTTGGAGCCACAAAGTCTGTATCAATTAACAATTCCATTCGAGGGACAGAGGAAATTAATTAACATTTTCAATTAATGGGACAGAAAAAACACAGAGGGGAAGGGGGCAGTTAGTCTACGGACCAAGAATTAATTACGTTATCTGACAAGGCAAAGGTGATTTCCCCACAACACATAACTAGCAAAGAAGGCGCCTCATAACCCATAAGGTAAATGGCTGTGATATAGTTGAGGACAGTGGAACTTATTTTGCCAACTTTTAGAAGAGGTAATGGGTAATAGTTCTGTATAGACGATCTGTTGGCTTTCACTGGCAAACAAACTTAAGCTTCTTTCAAGGGGCTTCTTTAAACTTTTATCTTTTTGTTTTAAAGGGAAAAACATTTCTACATTGATTTCTTGAACGAAGAATCCAGGAGCAACTGGGGTCATCTGATATACCTGTTATCTACGATTCAGGGTGCAACGGTGTGTCAACCATAGCAGATTATTTATACATAATGACGCATGATGGTTTCTGGAAAAAGAGCATGAGCAGCGGTTCTCTTGGCAGATTGTGGCGGACAAGTAGTAGATGAAGGCTTTACGGCACACTAAAAAAGCTGCGCAGCAGCAGCATAACAAGGTCCTGCAGACGGTTTACCCAATGGGTTAAATTGTGATGGACTTTATCGTATGATTTTTATGAAGTGTATTAGTTATAGGCAGAAACAAGGAGAAACTCCACTTACCTATAAAAGTATACAAAGTGACATTTAGGCCATTCTGTTAATTAATGTTTCTGAATAGACTTGCACCTTTTTATCATCCATAAAAGCTGAATAGTTAAAAATTGATTTCATCCAAATCGAATTATAAGAAGAATTACCTTGTAGGAGAAATAAAATCACTTGGACCCAGGTCATCTCTCTGTGATAGCCCTACTAAAAAATGTACATAGTAAAAATCTGGCACCCTTAAGTAGTGAAGGAAGGATGCAGGCTGCCCAGCGCCCAGTAACTTTTCACCCCCTCGAATTCTCTAGATTGCTAAACCTCCAGTAATATCATTATTCTGCTGTTTTGTGCCACAAACCGTAGCTCGGCAGCTTCCATTACGAAACTTTGTACAGTACCAGAAACCTAAGCATATTTTGATTGTTCTCTGGTGTGGATCCTTTAAGGACTCTTACCACCAGCATGAAGGACATTATGCAAATGGAGCTGAGGGTATGGGATCATTGACACTAGGGAAAATGGAGCTCATTGCATACACTACTGCATTCTGGTGTAATGCCTTTAGAAAGGACAAAGATGGAGAGGAAAATGTTCCTAAACTGTGAAAACTTTGTTCTTTTGCACTTGGGGACTGCCTTGAACCGATGCACTGTGGGTGCCACATACCTGCTGTCCTGTAAGGGGCAGTATTTACTGAAGTATATTGTACACTGTTAGCAGTTTGTTGAAATGAATGTCGGTACAGGATTGTCTTATAGGCATTGTGATCATTCTCCAGCTCCTTCCTCTGATCTTCTGTAGTGGTAGATAAGAGTGGGGAATGATTACATTGAATATAAATGATTCTTAATGCGGACACCATGCCATACGGAAGGGCCACGTTATTATACACAATGAGACTCTCCATCAGACAAAACAAAGAAGCAACATATGATTGAGACATAAGGTGTGGGGTACATTATCAGCTTTTCATTGCAATCAAATAGACAAATTAGAAAGGGTATTAGAATTTGTTGGTATTAAAAGGTATTAAAGGGTTGGTACATTTAAACAAGGTAAACACTACTGAGCAATTACTGTTACCTTCTAGTCCAGAGGGTGACGCTCAGTGCCCTACTGTCGGTGGGCACACAGGCCATCACACCCCGCACAGCATCACCAGGCAGGACTTGTGCAATCGTCTGCAATCCGAGGAAGCCAAGGATGTGCAGCACTAGGGCTCTTTTACAGTTGACACATCCTTGCGTTGTCTTTGACCAGCGGAGTGAGCGAGAAGGTGTGGACAGAGCTAGATTTTTTTGTGAGCTCATGATGTGGGCCCCACAATACTCATGTTCAGGGGGAAGCTCCCAATGATTGCAAGAATTTACCCACTTTCTACTGTATTGAGGTCCTCAGGATGCTGATACGATTTGAAAGATGAGACACAGAAGGTACCAATTAGTTACTGATTACATTGCCCGTTGGCATGTTATGACAATTAAGTGGTTGTGTCGACAATCATAAATACACACAACTGTGATGACCATCCTAGCAACCATGGAATGTTAAGGGAACCTGTCAGAGGCAGGCAGCACATACATAAGATACCTTGTTGATTACGATCTATGGGAAGGATTATGGTTGTTGAAAGAAAAGCAGCCTTGTGTCCACAGTAGCCAATGCTTAGCTCCTCCTGCTCTAGAACGGCGCCTTCAGATGGGGCTTTGTATAAAAGGTTTGCTACTGGAGGATACACCATCTTCGATGTTGTTACAATAAAACATTTGCATAAAAAATATAAAGTAATAATTTCATTTCAAGTGTAATTAATAGTTACACAGTTAACAGTGCATGACAACCATAAGCTATATAATAAGGAGCGATCTCTCTACCCGTCCCTATTAGAGCTGTTTACTATAGGAACGGCTCTCTCTCATTGTGTTAATAATTGGGCTAATAAGGCATCACACACCCTAGTCTGCACTGTGTGATAATTGTTACTGGTGATTATTTTGAAGAATGTAAACTTTTTTTTGTCATTATTTAGAAGAATGGACAGTATTCATTGTAATGTAATAGTACCTGCTCTGTATTAATTATCTCTATTGCACTGGCCGATGGATTTCGTTTTGTAGCAGGAGGATAAACTGATTATAGAGAAAGCAAATTTCGTGTACGCTTCTGTCTATCTGATTGTTTTTGCTCTTATGCTCTCTGTGTATTGGTGTTGTTTTCTTCATCCCTGGGTTGTTCTCATGCTTTCCATGTTTTTGGTTTGTGTGGTTGTTGGTATTGTTCTTTGCTTTTGTATGTAAATGTAGAGAGCTTAGTTTTAAGTAGAAAGCGTTTTTTAGAGCGACCTTGTATAGGAGTCTTTGCCTTTTTGTGTGATTCAAATCTTGTGCATTGTGTTAAGGATTTTGAAACAGAGCCTGTAAAGAGTAAAAGGAGTTGGCCTTACACTAACACTTTAGCCGGATAGGTATGAGGGTGTGGTGTGACAAATTGGGTGTGTCATATGAGATCGTACCTGGCTAAATGCTGCGGAGCTGTGGGTCAGAAGGAATTTGGCATAAAGAGGGGGGTAAATGCAGTCATTGCTGTATTTGGGAAAGGTGTGAGGGATGTCCTTGGACACCCACCATCCTGCAGGAAGCCGACAGGAGTAGTAACCGGAGTCACAAGACACCCAAAGTCCTGCCACAGAGGGTCAAGTAGCTCGGCAATCTTTAAAAGTTTGGCCTTTATATTGGCATTGGTTTCTTCAGATTTTTTTCTGTGAGGCATCCTTTCTTGTTCTCGGTTGTCCGCAAAAAAAAAAATTACAAACAAACATAACTCCTGGTTTTTCAGCTCGTCAAAAAAAGGATGTTGCATTACGGTTTTTTTTTTGTGGACCATAGACTTTCTATGATTCAATGGATCCACATCAGTGAAGAAGAGAAGAAAAAAAAAATAGGACACATTTTCAGAATTTTTTTCAGATGGGTCAGTATTAAAAATACAAAGCCCAATTGAAAAACACCCATAGGACTCGAGGCGTTGTGAGGCACCATGGAATCACTGAACCAAGCCTGTGAAAAAAAAAAAAAAAGAAATGGAAAGAGCCCAAATATTCAGACTCACCCACTAGTATAAGAAGCTATCAGCTTTGCTCATATAATGTGGATGTTTTATTCTGTGACATAACTCATTATACATTTAAGCCTTATGACTCTGGATCATAAAAAAAATATCCTTTCTTCAATTTAAATTGAAACAATGGGGGGAATTTCTCAATGATTCTATGCCTTTTTTCTGACGTAGAAGCAATGGGTAAGTACATGTGGGCATAGAGGGGTGCGCTGGCAGAGGAGTGTTCGGCCTGTACCAGCAACAGCCAGGTGGATCTAAGGCCTTCTGATGGTAGGAGCGTGGCTCGCATATGCCAGCACCAGCACCCACAATAAATTTTAAAATGTATTAAAAAACAAAACAAAAGGAGATGATGGGTGTACGTGTCTGGACGGTGGGACAGCATCAATAAAACCCGGGCAACTAGGGTTATAAATACTCGGTTACACATTTATAATAACTTCTATTCCTCCAGTACAACTGAATGTATTATGTATCCCCCGATTGTGTCCTTCATTTCTTTACTGACTGAGGCTGGCGACTGTTTATGTAATTTATAAATAATGTCTATTTGTAAATGGAGTCATTGGACGTTATTGCGCAATGACCAAAGCTTATTTTTCAAAAGGGATCCCATCTCTTACAGGAAGAACTTTTAGGACCTTGTCACTACCGAGGGGGATGAGTTTTTCATGAAGAAAGGAATTTGCGGTGAAAGTTGGAAAAAAGCTCACTAGTATCAAAAATTCTAAAGTTAGGTAACCAAAATTAGTTAAACCTTTACCAAACTTGGCTTTGTTTTAAAGTACCTATAAAAAAACTCAATAAACGGTTTTAACCACTGACAGAGCGAAGAGGGGGGCCTGACGGAGGTTAGGCAGACCCTTGTTTTCATGATCTGTCGGGTTTCATCATGATCAGTAAGTTAGGTGATCAATAGGAGAGGGGCTAAATTTGCTAGTGCTGGGAAGTGAACATTCCTTTTCCGGCCCCGGGTTTTTTCTCTTCAAGAAGTTACCAATTTTGAGAGGGTTTCCCATTCACTGTATAACATGGAAAAAAAATAAAATTTTTCTTGTACAGGAGTGTGCGGTGTTTTTAACTTGAAGATGACATTGAGATTTGATCGTTTCTTTTCTATAATAATTTGACTGTTTTTTTTAACTTTACTGTGATCACTAGTGAAGTGATTTATGTGTATTGTTTGGGTGTTGATGGACCAAATTCTGAATTGTACTGATTTGCCACTTTTTCCACATTATAGGTTATATAGATTTACAAGTATTTAACAAACTTTTATTACAGATGGAATAATCAATGGCATAAACAATCCCCCTTTGTGCAGTGCTTCTGATATGCTTGACCTAGTCTACCCCCCTCCCCATGACCAGGTAAGATCAAACAGTGGGGTAGGGGGGGGTGGTAGGTAGAGTCGTGCATTGCCACAACAGCCATCTCACACATTTTCATAAAAGAAAACCAGTGGGATGACAGACATCTTTATTTCACAAAAACAAAAATGTACCATATGAGAATGCGTGGGAAAATCTCTCTCAAAGAACATTTAGGAGGATGCCACTGGCAATTGATATGAATGTAAAAATGCCCTCGTTCGAATTTGTGGAGGGGGAAAAAAAAAAAAAAAAACACCCATAGAAAACTCAAAATTCGAGCTGGGTCAAATTTTACTGATGATGCGGCTTTTAAAGCCATCTAGCGGGAGAGGAACTACCGTCAAAATTGACTTTTCAAACACCCAACCCCTTAGTCACTGAGATTTGGGGGAAGGCAGGATTTCTATGGCAGTATTAGTTATGAGATGGTTGAACAGAAAAATGTAGGGATGAAATAGGACACTAACAGTATTTAAAAAAAAAAAAAGATCGTAAAGGGAGAGTGGAAATAAAACTGATCGATCCTGGATGCATACCTACCTGGAAAGAAAAAAGCTTAGAACCACAGGCAGGGGGAGATTCTTCTATAAAACAATCAAGACGCGCAACCAATTGTCAGATAGATGGAAAATAAATGGAGGTAAAAGGGTGGAGTAAAAAGGGTGTACGTGAGAAAGTTGTCTACCTAATCCTAGATGATAGCCTATCAAACCTAGAAAATGATGTTGGGGCCCTGAAACTGTAATGTAACAGAAAATGAAGTGAAGG
The DNA here is from genome assembly GCA_019512145.1 of Engystomops pustulosus. Lineage (NCBI taxonomy): Eukaryota > Metazoa > Chordata > Amphibia > Anura > Leptodactylidae > Engystomops > Engystomops pustulosus. Next base: position 67,730,932 of record CM033649.1, read on the forward strand.
GTATAGTGAACACAAGGTTTTTCCTCAAATTCAATACCATCATTGACAAAAACCTTAGGAAAAATGATTGTAAAATAAAAATAAAAGTTATTACAAAATGAACCGCTTAAAAAACCAGAACAGAAAACAAAACAATTGGAACTTGTGAAAGTAATGGTCCCTGTCGTTCGATGGTCGAGGTGTGGAGGGGAGGGGGTGGGTACGATAAAAAGCGCTTGATCAGAGTTCAACAAAGGCGTACGGGAGGGGAGAACGGCTGGGGAAATAGCGGCTGTGGTGTTGCGTTGTGCTGCACCATAGCTTGCAGCTGCCCCTGCTGTTAAACGAGCCCTGCCCGTAGCCATACTGGGTCGGCTGGAAGTTAGAGTTTGCACTGCATAACCATATAAGGACGAGCCTGGTCTCGTCCGGTCCATTGATGGCCAATTCAAATCCCGTAGGATTCCGCCATCAGTCTGCCAACATCTTTCCAGAATCTACTGTCACATTTTCTGGTTACATCAGGTTGAGTTATTCACTGGGGGGAAATAGTGCGGTACCTAGATCGACCACCTATGGAAACAAGAATAGAAAATTTTACATGTTAGTTTCTCAAGGATCTGAAGAAATCAAATGTAGGGGAGAGAGTGTGAGATGTCTCATGGCATAAATCCCCATAATATATAAGAAGTTGTGCAGAAACTTATCGAATAAAGAACACACCTAACGAAAGTAAGAAAACGGGAATATATAAAACTCAATGTTTTGAAACCTAGTGGAGATATCATGCAGCTTTTTTGTTTCTGCAGTGTTTATTTAAGCCATCGAGGTTAACGCCACAGGGAAAAAACATTTTATGAGCACATGTTGGAATTCTGTGAAAGGACCAGAATATATCCACATTGCCTGCATATGCAACGTGACACACACAGGACACATTTCTCCCGCAGAGATTGGGCACCTTTGGGATGTGTCCAAATCACTAGCAACATCTTATTTGCTCTCCTTCTACAGAAACAGGAGAACCTACGAGTGACACATGAGACCATCTTACCAGGAGAGCAGGCACATGGGAATTACATGTCCCTGAATCCAGGAGGAGGAGTAACAGTGACACGCCACTTTGATCAATAGTAGTGTTAGACTTGTACCGTGATGACCCAGGGAGAGAGAAGGAATCAGGCTAGCATAATGGACCCTTCCCGGGAACAAGTAATGGATGCTATCAATCAATCTTGTAGAAATTGAGAAGAGAATGAATTCATATAAATTACCAAACATAAATTCAGTCTGGAAGTGAGTTTCCTACTGAAAAATGTGCAATATGTTTGTAAAGAAAAATCCCCAGAGTTTTAATGGGGTTGTTTTAATATCTATAGAATTCAGGAGAGATTCAGGATTTAAATGAACGTGGCCCCCTTACAGAACAGATAGTGACCAGAGAAAAAACCTCGTCTGTAGGCCTATTGTTCTCACCAACTAAGACATTAAAGGGTAACTTATTTTTTTTATTGTCACTATATACGCTGTAATTATAACAATCGTTCCTTATTGCGAAAATTGCCGGCTGTGCTTGTCTTAGCCCGGACTCTGGTTGTCAGATGAAACCCTACGGAGATAACGGGCGGTCTCCAGGACTAGCAAGTGGGGGTATGTAATGTGCCCCCCAGAGCCTCTGCTGTGTAAGAAAGGAAGCCGGCTAGGTCTCTCCATTATGTGCCAACTCCTCCCTGCCAGTGACTCAGTTAATAAAGAATTCTGGGATGCACCATAATATCATCCACGAGTCGCTCTCAAAACCACATCCTCCTCTCTAGGCTTTGACATGTCAGGAGAGGGGAGGACGGGTCAGCACAGAATGATAATATTTATTCTCGTGTGCTGCGTACTCCCCCATCCTCCTCCTTAGAAGTCGGCTGAGTGTTTATAGTTATCTTTAAAAGTGTTGTCACACTGACACAAGCGTTTAGTGTGGGTTCCTCACGGATAGACCCTATCACAAAAACAGGGGTCCAATTTACACCCGTCATACACTGAGATGGCAGAGAGCTGGTCGTGTATGGCCGTGCTGCTTTATTCATCTCTGTTGGAGATGACGGAGATTGGACAGAGAGTAAAGCCCTGGGCAAATGCGTCAATTTCATACGGGTGAACAGGGCAGACTGCGTATGCATTAGTAGATACACGGACCCATTTAGTGATATGTGGGGTACATCACCAAAGACCCCCTGTTAGAAGTATGGGCCCTATTTGTGGATGGCTTTGTGGGAAGAAAAAACTTTAAATCCCCCTCTCCCCCTCCTCCAGGAAAATGATGGCATCTTCTTAAATGCATGGAAAACATTATCTCAGTGTGTCGTGTCGCTCCATCCATCAGTCCGGCGGAGTTGGACAGCAGTACACGAGGAGGGCTTCAGTCTGAGATTCTTGCTGTTGGGCTGCGTGTGCTGATAGATATATTTCAGGTAGTGATAGGAAGAAGCCAGCAGCAAGCAGTGATTGTCTTACAACTATTCCTGTTATTAACAGAACTAGAAACAATCACCCCTCCACCGCCACGCGATGTGATCTACAGATGCATGAGGTTAGGTTGATATTTGGTCTAGCATATGAAGCACATTTGGAACAGGTCGCGAGCTTGTTTAAGGTTTCAGGAGTGAAGAAAGTGTACGCGTGCTTTATTGTGCGCGGGGCTGTTGCGTCCAATACGATGCACGTATATCATAGGAGTTTTTGGGTAATCATAGTAATGCGAAATGGAAATCTTCCACGTCGGTTCAGGATGAGGATTTAATGGATGTGTTGGGAAGAGGAATACATTGAGGAGAGGGACAAAGAAATAAACAAAAAAATGAAGGTAGGAACATTACAAGATAAAAATAAAACTATAAAATAATTAAAACTGACACAAGCAATATTGAAACAAAAAATAACAGAAAGGGAGGCTAAATGTAGCCAGAACTTATTCTAGGATGTAATCAAGGTGATTTCTATAAAATTTAACTAGTAGTCCCCTCCCCTACACATACAACCATATACATTTCCAAGTACAATCTTATACTTGGAATTAAATATGGTGCAGTACTATACTGCAAGTAGGGGCATCCCTGGTTATTCGGTGCAAATGACCTTTTTTTATGTAAAAACTGCATGAATCTAGAATTTAATGTGTGAACATCTCCCAAAAATGCAGGGGACAAAAAATACACACTAGTTATTACATATCCTTGTATATGTATTGGGACAATGCCGAACCTAAACCAATTAAAAAAAAAAAAAAAAAAAAAAAAATAAAAAAAAGGGAAAAAAAAAAATTTCATCTAAAAGACACAATTTCACAAGCATTGGTTTTCCTTATATGAGTCGAGATAATCATGGGATTCATCTGGTGAGCTTTTTGTCCGGACCGATGCCAATCACAAGTGAGGTGGGGACAGCTGTCGCTAATTCCATCCTTTGGAATTAGCGGACGAACGCCTTAATACACGGCCACCGGAGAAGGGAGCATGGCATCGAAAGGTCCCAGGCGCGCCAGATCTTGACGGTTCCCAACACGTGCATGGCTTGGCAGGATGCTTATGTGGGGAAAAAACTAGCTCCAGCTCCAATCCGCGAGCCTGTTAATATTCGAAAAGGAGGACCCGTCCTCCACACTTCGGTGTAAACAATTAAAAACGTCAGGGGATCCCCACTTAGTTTCACACATGCCCACCCCACTATTGCGAGAAAGAACCTGGTTGGCTTCATATAGGTTGTTTCTATTTACAGGAAGAATATTACAAGTGCTGCAGGTTTTCCAGCTTTGGAGATTCATTTTTAGGGGGCAGAGAAGAAAAGGACAATGCAAATCAGCCACAATCGCCCAGTGTTCTGGGGAAGGGGAATTTAGAGTGAAATGTGGCTACCGATCAAGAAAAATAATTTGGGACGTCTTCAGAATGGGAGATTGCAAAATAGGGTAAACGTCACTTTAAATGGCACTTATTTTCACAAGGCCACCAAGATAAATGAAGACAATGGAAAACATACTTGCAGCATTCGAGCCATTTAAGATAGAGAGAAGGCAATACAATTGGAATGGAGGAAGTCACGGAGTCTGTAGAAAAAGGGCAGAAGAGTCTATTCTTTGTCGAATGCCAAGAGACTCCAAGTCTCGGCTTGGAAACTTTCCCACAGCTTCTCAGCAGATAGCATAGTGGGAAGCACCAAGGTGATTCTCCTTCTAGAAAGGGGGTCCTTACTATTGAATATGGCATCACCACCAGCAGCCATAGGGAAAGGGGTGTAGACCCATCTCACTGTCAGGGTGGAAGAAAGCAAACATTTGGCACCCCGCTGTAGAGTGGGAAAGTTAGGGGGCGAGATGAGAGCAGACCAAAAACTGCCTCTTCAGTACAAGACTTTGAGAGGGAAGAAGTGTAGAGCCAGTGCACTTTAGCGGGGCAGCTTCCATGTCTCCCCCTCTTTTTCGACAGAAGCTGGCCCTGTACTGAGAGTGATTGCAAGCTTTTCAAAAAAACAAAACAAAAAAAAAAGATAAGATTTCTATTGACATATACTTAAAAAGTTAAATATATACTTTATATAATAACACTCCACAGTGAGCAAAGTTATTTCATTAACAAATTATAACTTACCTGTCGCCTAATGCCGGGAAGGAAAATTGCATGCACAGCAAAATAGCCATTGCATTTAAGTGCAATCATATTTAAAAACCACATAACTAATCATGAGGCCTACACAATTCGTACCTATACGGAAGGAGCTGTCCTACACAGTATTGTGCGAAATCCCTGTTAGAAAACAGTGGCCCACACTAGTGAACCACCTTTCCATTGGGGAAGGAGACGCAGGACGCTAATGATCAGTAGTTAGTGTTTTCGTCAGGTAGCCACCGGTGAACTTCCACAGGGGCAAGCTCTCCATATCATCAGTAATAAATGGAACATGAAAACAAAATAAAGTCCGGCTCATCCTTCCATAAGACAGAAAATTAAAAATTCATAGAGCAATACCGAAGTAGGTATAAAGTCTGTAAGTAACAAGAAAAAAGACGGATTTCCTGTTACACTAATACAAGGCTATTTAGGCCTGCCCAAAAAATAGGGATTACACAACAGAACGGAGTCACCAATGTTGTAAAGTATAGGAAGATAGCAACATGCGAAATGTCTAACAGTTCAAAGTAAATCAAGTATACCGACTTAGAAGACTGCCCCATGAGAAAATCCCACAATACTGGAATAAAGACTGAGATGTCTTTAAATGAAGCCTTGACTATGTGCTGGAATCGTATGAGGATTGTTAAGGCCTGGTTTTTTAACCTGTTCAAGTTACAAACCTAAACCTCGTGATTTGCAACATCTGTGAGCGATTAGGATTGGTGCTTTTCCAGTGCGAAATTCGGTAAGTTAAACAAAAACTAGTCTTGCTACTGAGAATTGTAATACCATAAGGTCCATCATACATCAGAGGATCTTAAATCACAAACTACAACTCTCTGTGTCCTAACAGGGGAAGCCCATGATTTATATGTTTATGCATTGCTTACAGACATTGGAGCTCCAAGGATGTATAAAACTGAGGAGGACTTGATCATGTTTGTATGCTCCAATCATTCATGGTACATGGCTCACAATAAAAATTAATGCAAAAGTACATTAGAAAACAGCCCACAGGCTAAATAATTAACCTGCCCCTACTAGTAACCATATGTCCTCCAGTGAGGTGCACAACAGCAATATTGTGGATATTTAATTGATGCTGCCTTAAACGCTTTTTTAATTTATACAGAGAATATTAAATCTCTATTCTTTCGACTCTGCTTGTGTACTTGTAGATAGACAATGGGGCAGCTCAAAAAAATAAATAGATGTTTTTACTCATTAATGTACACTCTACACCCCATCCTGACAGAACAAACACTGGTCATAAGTATTAGATATGGATTTGTGAAACTTTCTCCACATCACTGAAGCCTCCACAGTTGTGTGGCTTTATGGCAGAGGTGCCGGTGGTCCTATAATAGTGCAAGACATATTGAAACCCTTGCAACAGTTTAAAAAAAAACACATGTAGGACTCTGAGATAATGATCTCTGGTCTGATGAGATGAAGCTTGAAATTTTTGGTGTTTCATATTTGCAGTATGGTTGAGACAATGCTAATCACATGACCAATTACAATCCCAACAGGAAAATGGTTGGGGGCGCATCAGGCTATGGGGGGGGGGGGGGGTTGTCCGGGCAAGGACAGTTGCAATTTTAAGAAAATAATGCCATGTAAGTAAGTACAGAGATTATCATGCGATAAAAACCATTCCAGAGTGCTCTGGACTTAGGTTATCTTCCAACCAGACAATTGACCTCGTAATCACACAGATTAAAATAACAAAGCAGCAGCTTCGAACACTCTGGGACCATTCGGACTGGACCAGCCAGAGCCAGCACCCGAAACCCAATTAAGACATGGAGAACGTGAAAATGGCGTCCACCACGTTTACCATCCAAACACCTTAGGGAACTGGAGAGGATTCTAAAGGATTGAAGGAAGAGGACCCCAAATTAGGTGTGAGAAACATGTTGGACTCATCCCAAGAAGACTTTATGGCTGTTGTACTAGCTGCCAAGCTGCTTCTACTCAATGCTGGGCAAAGGGTTCTGAATACTAATGATACTTCAGTTTTCTTGTTTAAATAAATTAGCAAAATGATCGATTTCTAAGTTGTTTTCTGTCAAGTGGGGTGCAAGTGTACATTGCAGTAGAAGAAAAAAAAAGTAACGTCATGATCTGACCAATGGCTGCAATGAAATGTTGAAACAAAGTGAAAAATTTTAATCCCTTCTTGTCATTATATGTTTTCAGGGGCAGTTATAACCCCCAAAACAACTCAACGCATCAACTGACTACGTGTCACCAGCAAGAGGACACAGGTTTTCTGGATAAAAATCGTCCTTTTACTTTAATTTCTTGTAAAAAATCACATTTTGATAAATTGACCATATATTACTATAATAAGTTAAACGAGCTTGCAATCTCAGACCACGATGTAACGCGAGTTGTTAACATATTTGTTAAACTTGCATAAGCAAAGCCAGTCCAACATCTTTGAATGTCCCTTTAAAAACAACTCAAGTGGGAAACCTGGTGCATGGGACGGAGCCCCTAACTTCAAGCAGACGCCTCCCGAAAGTGTGTGAGAAACTGTGCTGTGATGTGAGTATGTAAGCTATAGCTACCGGTGTGTCTGAAAATGAACGAAGAGCTCCGTGAAAGTTTTCATAGTGGAATATATGGTCAGGAACCAGGATACGCGAGTTGTTTTAAAACGAGCGAATTCACGGAAAGGAATGGACTGTTATTATGCTTATGCAAAGTTTATAAATACGTGTTTACAAATGATAACATGACTCCACCGTTACCTCGTGGTATGAGAATGCAAGCTCATCGTGAAAGTATATGGTGGATCAATTTATAAAAAAAAAATGTGAATGTTTTACGAGAAATTAGATGAAGAAAACGAAGATTTTATCCAATGAAAAAGTGTGTGCATTTTTGCTTTTGGGACACTATTCATTTGATGCGTTAGGGGAGTGAAGGAGGGAGAGGAGGAGGGTGAAGGCGAGAGCTCCTAGTCCTAGACCACCATCACAGATAATATTAGCTTCACCGTTTAATATTGTCTCTATGTTATTAGAGCCTTACCATCAAGGACCCAGTATCGTTGATTTGTCACCATGGAGTACAAATTGCGGCCACCTAGATATGAAAATAAAGCAAAAAATTTAGTAACAGAAAATAAAGAAAGGAAAACACAAAGAAAACCAAGAAACGTAAGCAGAAGAGTTGTTGACAAGACTAAACCATAAAGCGCCTCATTCTAACTGAGTAAAGATCTCATAACAGCGCCGCTTTGTTCTACAAAAAATAATGTTGTTTGTCGACATTATTTCTTCATTGTTGGATAAGTCTAAAGGACAAAGCGGAAAAAAAAAAAAAAAGTTACATATAAAAATCATATAATGTTAGAATCAGAAATAAGCAAGTCTAAAGTGTAAAAACTCCTATATTTAACTTACTTGACGGTCCTTCTTCGCTCCTGGCAACCTCAACAAATGCTGGAGGTATTATGAGATTGGCGGACGAGCTCCAAATTTCCTACCATTGATGTGCCAATAATCCATTAGGAAGGCCTCAAGCTAGTTGGCGCAAATCTTTTGGCATGTGGCACATCCACACAAGCGTTTGCCGGTCAGGCAACAAAAACACAGGAATTCATGTATAAGCACATAAATGTATATACCATCTCATGATAATAGCTTCAAATTTTGTGCCAATTGTAGACATTTAAAATAATGGAGCAGATTATTAATGTGACTTCAGTATGGGTGATGAAAAACAGAAGTGGACTTAAAGGATACAGATCATTTGGCTGTGGGAGATTTAACAAATGGGGAAAGAAGAGATGGGCCGAGGTAAAATAGTAAACAATAAATAAAAGGGTTACCCGGATTTGCGTCACAATCTTGCGCGATATGGGCTCAAAGCCCATGTCAAGCATCACTGTCAGCTTCAGCCTAACAACAGGTAGGTAAAACCGACCGCAAATTAAGTTTCCAGCCCTCAGAAAGTCGATAAGCCTGCGGGGTGGCAACGCACTGCAAATCTCCAACCGCCTAGATGAAATCATATACATTAATTGACAAACATTTGAAAGAGACATATAAGACAGTCAATAACTATTATTTTAAAATCAGACATATGTAGGTTTCCTTAAACCCATGTATGTAGTTCTTACTCTTTCAAGATCGAGTCATCTGTGGACCTTAGGAGCAACCACGATAAATGCAACGACTCTTTTCAGCCGTGATGGACTTTCCTAGTCGCGTACGTGCTGCCACTTGTTGAGCCAGTCTTAGTCGGGAGAAAGGACACAACACCTGAACACACAAAAAAAACATATATTTAAAGGAACTGGTTTTTCCTGACAGTGCATTAGTGATAGAAATATTTTGATAGGATAAAATTACATACAATGGTCCCATCCCCTCGCTCCAGGTAAGGCGGTGGTTTGATGGGCACCATTGCAGGCAGGCAAGATACGCAGAAACAAATCAACATGTTAAGGCGGAGAACTCGTTATGTGAATACCTGGCCATAAACAGGTTTTGGTTGTGAATGGAAAAATAAAAAATACCGCTTAGAGTTGAGTTTTGCCAGATCCAGTCGGGCAATTCCACCATATCGCGACCGCTCAATTGTGCAAGTGGGGAAACCATGACATTGGATAGGAGTAGGTTCCTTAAATGCTGAGTCCATAAAGAACATCCATTACATACTCTGTAGACGAATGCGAAACCATAAAAAACACTGTACAACCGTGGAGAGGGGGGCCCAGAGAGTCTAAGAGGACTAACGAGTTATGACAGGAACCACTCCTATCAGCATATCATAGAATACTTGTGTGGTTACCAAAATTAAAAATTCAATGTAGTGTATTTCATATTGTGTCGTACAGATATGATAGTATAGAGGGGCCCCCAACAACAGCTGAAGTTGCTTGTTTGCTGCGCAATACTCAACTGGAAAAAAAAAAAAGAAAAAAAAAAAAAAAAAACTCAACTAACCATATGAGTAAGCGTTGGCAAGGGATGTCTGTCAGGACCCCTTGATTGTCAGGGATTCAGCATTCAGGTGAACGGTTACAGACAGAAGGTATATAGGCAAGCCATCAATATTACCAATACTTAATAAAATATCAAGAAAAGAAGAAGAAACAAAATCAATAAAGAAACTTACGAGGAAAATGCCTGCATTAAAAGAATAGACAGGTTAGGGCAGTTTACCCCTGGATAGTGATCTCTTCTTCCTGCGGGAGTTCTCCAATCAATGCGGATCAGACAGAATACAATTACATGGGAGGTTACAAGCCAACTAGTTTTATAAATATGATCTTAATGAGCAGGTTTTTAAACCTTAAGGACGCAGGGTTTTTTCGGCCGATTTCTCGCTCTCCCACTCAAAAATCCATAAACTTTTCCATGTTACATGTACAGAGCTGTGTGAGGGCTGCGGTGAGGGCGTAACAAATTTACGTTCCCGTGATGTTTATGATTTAAAAATGCCGTTTGTGTATGTGAAGCTTGAAAAAAAAATGCCAAATGTGGAAAAATTGAAAAAAAAAACGTCACGTTATGTGGGCTCAGTTTTTACGACTCAACTCTTCCTCCAAATAACAACGCCTATTTCTTAATGTTCGGTGTTGCGATAGCGGGTGTGGGTGTGATACCCCAAATTATATAGGGTTTTATTGGGTTTTAATACATTTCAAACATTAAACGAATGTGTACAAAAAAGAAAAAAAAATCTTTGCCATGTTCTGACGCGAATAAATTTTTAATAACTTTGGCACACAGAGATGTGTGAGGGGTCATTTTTGCAAATTGAGTAGTGGAGCGTTTCATTGCTACCATTGTTGAGTCTGGACGACATTTTGTCATTTTAGGTTATGTAAAAAGTGGTTGTTTATTGTAATGTAAAAGTCGCATTGTCGGGACATTGTGGCGCAATTTCCGTCCGGAGGTCACGCCGGCCGTAACCGTTTATATATTTTGAAAATGGGCATTTTGGGGAGCGCGCACCTACTATGTTTGTGATTGTTACTGTTGATATGTTTTATATCCGTTCTCGGGAAAGGGGGGTGATTGAACTTTATTATTTTATTAAATTTTTTTATTTAAACTTTTTTCTTTGTTTTCCACTATTTTTTAGACCTCTAGGGTATCAGTAACCTAGATGGGCAGATCGCTCCTACCAATATACTGCAACTTCTGTTTATTGCATTTCTATGGCCATTTTTGCAGGTTCTACCTACAATGAGCCACTGGTAATTTTAATGAACCTGAATAAACCATGTAGACTGTGTCAAAAAAGACAGAGGATAACTACATGGTAACGATCGCCGCCCCCGAGCGTTCGGGGGCGTGCCGTGTGGCGATCGGAAAAAAGATGGAGGTATAGCGGTGGGGGTTTGTGCAAAATGCAAAAACCCCCACCTCGGTAGGAAGAGGACTCAGCCCGTGAAGCCTCTTAATAATCCCTTATACCTCTGCGCGTAGAGCAAGGAGCAGAGCGTTAAGGGGTAACAAGTTTAATATTTAAGATATTTATAATTAATCTATATGGTTGGCAAGGGAAAAGGTATCAATTTTACCAGATAAGCGGTCCATACTTAAACACCCGAATTACAGACGACCCCCTAATAAGTGGCAACTTACTGTACTTGAGCCCTAGGCTACAATAAATAGTAATAATAATTATTATAGCGCAACAGTAGGCAGCGGTTGCCAGAGCTTGCCCAAATAAAACAGGGTTAACAGTTATCACAGGTGTCTGCAATTAAGCTTTAGTGTTAAATTCTGGGTCTATGGACAATACAACATTTTTAAAGTCAATTGGTACAGGGACCCAAAAAAAAAATTTGTTGGAGTTAGGTTACAATTATAAAAAATAAGTTCATACGTATACAAATACAAAGAAGAAGAAAACCTACAGAACCTATCCTGTAAACCGGGGACTTGCCTGTTACTTTATACTAAATACATCACGGGTTTTAGATCTATGCTGCTGTCCTGCTTAGAAAGCTTCTTGCTTACGATCGTAGGATAGAAAAATGTCCACGTCATGTCTTATGTCACACAGGTGCACAAGAGGGCAATACAAGGCCGCTGGCTAAATATGCTCCTGCATGTCCAAGGACAGAAACATCCACTGGAAAATTACATCAATTATTGATGGTTGACACGCAATTTGTACAGCGTGTTCTATTGTTGCTAATAGAGTAATATCAAGAAAGAGAGTATCTAGATTTAATGGAGTATGAAATAAAGACAGTTACTTCTAAGCGATTTCGGGGTTGCGGTCAACTCTACCTCTTGGATGTATTGGACTGGTTTTTACGACAAGAAGCCATATAGGACTCGTGACACCGGGATTAGCAGAGGATCCTACCTCCCTTAACAGCGGCCCATGTGTGAGTGAGCGGACAGCTCTGTAAATTTTTATATTCTGCTTAACAGATAAGGACCTGGCTAACGTTGCATAAGGAAAGTGCAAGAGTCTTGCGAAAAAAAAAAAATTCTAATATGAAAAAATTAAAGCAAAGGTTACAAACGCCAGAAAGACAAAACAATTGTACATTACATAGAGACATGTGGGCTACTTCTGGATGCGTGTGTAAACTTTTCTCCAATTTTCGGAAGCCATTTAAATCCCAGCGCTTTTGCGAAGACGTTCTGGGTTACCAAAATTTTGGAAAGCGAGAGCCACCGGCATACAGGAGATGAAAACAATGCACAATAAAAACTAGGAGTCCCAATATAATAGAGAAATGATATGATTTTATCCGATTGGTTGATCTAAAATGGTGGGGTGGGCTGCTCTGTAGCACACGCATCCTACCAGTTTGTGTTATTATGACCACAAAGAGGGTCCGATCCGATGATGAAGGACATGAAAGCTGCACCGCCTATGGAGGCCGCTCTTAGGTGCATGCGCTGCCAATGGGCATCACTCCTGGAAGTCCTGTGTACAGATTGGCCGGAGGGAGGAGGGGAACGGGGGCAAAGTATAAACACTGCCTGCTCGGTACACGGACAACTGACCTCAGTTACAAGGAAAAGTGCAATAGGATGAGCATTCACGTTAGGGTACTGGTCACCACTCTCTATTCACCCTTCTGCAAAGATCTCTGAAATAGGGGAAGCGATTTGATTAGCTCTCCAATCAGAAAAATGGTGTGAACACCAATGGACTATTGTCTCTACCGGATAAAAAAACCAGCAGAAGAGATACAGCAGGGCCAGGTCGACCAGGGTCTAAACGGTTAGTAGAGTGCGAGTTGTAGTCTCAGCCAGGTCTAAGAGGCCGGAGCCGCCAATAGGTGTTGGAAAAGTCCTTATAAATTCCCCCAAACTCAATGAAGGATTCAGGGGTTCTGAATTAGAGAAAACAGAGGAGTCTAAACATATTCATTCTATGATGCAAGGACTCCTGCAATTACACTGTGCTTGGCGTGTCATCTGACCACCGCACAGCCAATAAATTTGTGTGTGCCTGTTTAGTGATGGGAATTCCAGCTCTTTAGTGAGCAGGAGCCCACTGGACCCTCTTCTGATTCCCTGTAAACAAATCACAAAACTATCCCCTCCTTTTACCCCCATTTATTGGATTTTTAAATTTTCTCGGTGTTGTTTTGCTGCACTCGTCTATTCCATCAGCGCTATAGAGGGTGAACAGAGACGCTGGACATGTGCGATGGCTGCTATGGTCATCTCACGGTACAAACAGCGCCACTAGTCATTGTGGGGTCCATCACAAGAACCACACCAATTAGTAGTTAGGCTCTATATGCTATGGCTGAAACACCCCCTTAAGTTTGGCTTTGAATTATTGGTTTGGCCTTTATGCTGGTCAGATTAGGTTAGTGGTTCTCCATTAATAATACAAAGGAGTGTGAGGAGTTAAGGTCCTTGGTTGAATTGCAACTTTTAACTTTATGGAGAAAGCAGAGGCGTGCCCTCTCAGTACATAGCACAAGTGACACCCACCTGTAATGCTGCGGGTCGGTGTGGCAGCTTAACGGCACAGTTGAGACCTGACAGTTGAGACCTAACAGCGTTGCTGGAGGTCCAACATGCGTAGTAGCAGGCCATTAGCGATCAGCAGTAAAATACTATCATGAACAATTATGAAAATTTTGTTTTTTTTTAATAAGATAAAAGTTTAAATCACCCCCTCTCCCTTGAACACATAAAAATAAACTAATCATAAACAGTTAGGCATCGCCACACCCCAAAATGCGCTATAGCTATATATATATATTATTAAAAAACATTGCTACCGGCTGTGAACACTAATGGAACAATAGCATCTAAAAGGTCTGTGAACCCCCTGCTTTTCTCCATCTATAAATATTTGAAAAAAATAAAAAAATTAAAGATTCTAGTTGGCATTAAAGCTCCCAAAATGACCACCTTAAGTGTGTGAATGGACAGGCATTGGCCTAAGAATCTGGCACGTTGTTTTTGTACACCAAAAGATTTTAATTTTTAACATCTACTAAAAAACCTATATAATTTGGTATCCCTGGGATGGAATTATCCCAAAGAATAAAGGGGGGAGGAGTGGCATTCGGAGCACAGAACAGAAAACAAGGAAAATGTGTTTTTTGCACATTTTTTCCAGACTTCTAGTACATTGCTTGGAAAATTTAAAAAGCTCACATACGTCTCGTTACACAGAAAATATCCTAAAGCCTGAAGGATACAGTTGGGCAAAAAATTAGCAATTTGCACATCTGGAATAAATTAATACATAACTGGAGGGGAAGGAAAGGTGCAGAAAACTCACCTATGGTAAACTTTGAGAGTGTGGTCACGTTTAATTTCACACTTGCTTTTGGGGGGGGGGGGGGGGAAGGGAATCAGCCTTTGTTTGTCAAACAACAACGGGGTGGTGCTTTAGTCTGGGGAGGTGATTCTGTAGCAGGGGAGAGGGGCGCCACAGGTCCCATTTATTACGGGGGGAGGTATACTCAAAGTCATAAGTTTACCCAGTATGTTTGTGGTATTAAATTAGGGCCTCCGCATATCTAGCACAGGGGTAGGGAAACCTATGGCTCCGTGACAGATATGGCTCTTGTGCGACCCCGGCGCCATCGTCTTAAGGCTGGGTCCAACAGAAGGCGTGTGGGATGATGAGGAGCTGGCTGCAGAGAGCGCAGGCTTCGGTGTGAATATCTTTTTTTTTTTTTGCTGTGACGTACTTATCCACTCGGGAGGGTGCATGTGCTGGGGCCACCATTCCACTCGGGGGTGCATGTGCGGGGGCACCCAACCACTCGGGGGGTGCATGTGCTGGGGCACCATCCATCGGGGGGGGTGCTGTGCTGGGGCCCCCATCCACCTCGGGGGTGCATGTGCTGGGGCCACCCACCACTAGGGGGTTGCATGGGCTGGGGCCACACCACTCGGGGGTGCTGTGCCGGGGACCCATCCACTCGGGGGTGCATGTGCTGGGGCCCCCATCCACTCGGGGGGGGTGCATGGCTGGGGCCACCCATCCACCAGGGGGTGCATGTGTGGGGCCCCATACACTCGGGGGTCGGCATGTGTGGGGCCACCCATCCACTCGGGGTGGCAGGTGCTGGGGCCACCCAATCCATCGGGGGTGCATGTGCTGGGGCAACCCATCCATCGGGGGTGCAGGTTGCTGGGGCCACCCATCCATCGGGGGTGAATGTGCATATTGTATGGGGGCTCTACAGAATTACATTTTAAAATATGTCCGTTCAGCTCTCGAGGCCAACAAAAAGGTTCCTGACCCCTGTGCTAGCGGATAACAATAGATAGTGCCCCCATTGGTAGCATAGTACATATGAACTCATGGAGTCAGTCGTCTACAAACACCTATAGATGAAAGCCGCTTCTCCCCAAGGCGCCGGTCATTTGTTGTGCTTGACTTGTGTTTTAAACGCCAAGTGCATTGTGGAGTGAATTAACACCTGCGCTTCTTTGCCAATGTCAGCGAAAACACAATCCCCCTCATGTGTCGAACCATTATAATTCAAGGACATGTGTGAACACGGCTTGATCGAGGGTTCATTGACATTGGCAAAGCAAGTAAGAGTGGCAAGTTCGATAAATCACCTCAGGGTCGTTCAGAATTGCCTCCATGTTAGAAGTAAAATGAATTATATTTCTGTTTATCAAGGCGTCTGTATGGAGCGTATGGGTCTATTCCAAACAGCAAATAAATGGCAAACAGACTGAGCCAGACTGAGAAGAAGAGCTTGTTGGTCGCCATTGGGGGATGGTGACGGGTGTAGTATATTTGTAGGCAACACCAAAACAGTATAAGTAAGATTGATTATGAGAATCCGCCTGGTTACAGTGGCACTCCACCATTGCAGATATTAACACAATACCTAGAACTGAAGAACTTTCCTTACACCAATGCATTCCTTTAGCGTGGGCCATTACGAACTCTGAAGGCAGAAAGCCGCCGGTGGAACCTTCCGCTTGTACTGTTCGGGCCCTTGTTATGTAAGTGCGCGGCCTACCGTCGGAATCTTCAGACCCGCAGAGCATATGGAGCCAGGTAAACGCACTGTGTGAACTATAACCCTCTCTATCCTCTTACTACAGCTACCACACGGCAAATGAGAGGATAAACCCACAATCTCGATCCTTCTTACCCGCCTCGGATCACCGATCCATAAAGCTTCTCATCAGTGCCGCACGCCAGGGTCGCAGATCGGCAGAGTCAGAAGAGTTCTGTCAGAAATAGGTTACCGAATATTAAGCCAGATACGGGATGCTTATCGTCTTCTTGAGAGTTATAATGCGGCGAACGAAGGACGGAGCAGCAGAAGCGAACAGAACAGCTGGGTTTTCTCCTCGGATGGAACCTTAGCACAAAAATGGCCGCTCTGTCTTCGTTTCCTTCGACGGTTTTAAACACGAAATGAGCTACGCGATTTACGTACGTAACAACTGGGCGTTACATAAGGCTGCGCTGCGTAGACAGGTGTAAGAATAGAAGCAGCCTCCCGCGTGACGTCATTCATAACTAATTGTTTTGGGGGAAAGGGTGGCGTGTGTGAGGAAGCTTAGCGGGCCTCCCCTCCATCCCCTGCCTGTCGGGACGGGGCCTGTGGTTATGTCAACCAGCCCTATGATAGCGGGACCGTTGATAACTCTATGGGAGAAATTCTATAATCGTAACTTCAGCCAGTGTAGTTACTGCAAAATACATTGATGTGAAAATCATCATTCAACAAATATTACAAACATGAGAGTTAAACGGGTGTTGTCCTTATGGGGGTACCTTTACCTTTTAATCACCAATATTGAGTTGAGTGTATTTGGTCTTTGTTGATTATATCATTACAAGTTATTGTGGTTTATTCTCCTTCGGAGCGTTCTGTGACATAGATTAGTGATGGGAAATTCCGGCTCTTCTGAGTGAGCCGGAGATCCTTAGGCTCCACTTACTAAGAAGAGCCGGTCTCTGGCTTGCGCCCTATCAATCACCAACCATCCACTTTTAACCGAGTTGTATAGGGCTTCTAACGTTAGGCGTGGGAGACGGTTAGAGGACGGGGTTTAAATAACCCTGACTCATTGACGGGAGCCGAGTCCGTCGTTCCCAAAAACTACACAAAATTACTTTAGATGTCAGTGGGTGCAATACGGAGTAGTTGCAACGTCCCGTTTTCATTGGGGCATGGAGCGGAGGCTCAGCCATCAGACAAAGTGGAGGACCCTAGGGAGAAGGCAGGAGTGTTTGATTACAGCTTTGATTCTCCATTTTTCCTTGACAGTTGGAATTAGCAGGTCTCAATGGTATAATCACACCAGTACGCTCTGATAAAACATAAAACCCCCAGGGGTCACTTCCCCTTTAACTGATGTCTGATACAGAGGAAAACTAGTAATAGTGAAAAGGAAAAAAAAGGTGGAAATTCCCCCCATGGGTCTTTTATGATTCAAGGTAGGAGTAAAAGTAAAAAAAAACACAAAAAAATAGTTAATAAATATTATAAGATAGAAGCTGCTGACCCATCCTCTATAGCACACCTGCGTATTCCGACAGACCAAACTGACCCAGCATTTGATTTTTAAGGGAATACCTTACTGACTTGTGTATGAGCCGAAGTTTTAGCACAAAAAAATCCATATACGAAAAGGCCACACTCGGCTTAGACATGAGTTCAATAAAAAAAATTAATTACACTACTCACCTTCCGGCGCCCCACCATGCTTGGCGCAGCACCTCTATGTCTTCGACACGATGCTCCGGTCCCCGCAGCCAAGCCGCTCTGTCAGCGCATCTCTGTCGGATGTTACACCAGACACAAGAGAGACGCGGGACCAGAGCATTGCGGAGAAGACAGAAGAGGATAAGCTGCGCGAGCATCGGGAAACGCGCCCCAACATCGGACCACCCGAAGGTAGTATGTAAGTTTAATTTTTTGTACGTGCTTGGCAAACTGGGGACTGGCTGGACAATAAAGGCGGGCTGACTGTATCACAAGGGGGTGGTGTATACTAAAGGGGGGGGCAGGATATATACTAAAGGGGGCTGGATGTATACTATGGGGCCTGGCAGGCCTAATATATACAGGGGGCCCCCCTGCCTGGCATATACTGGAGGCTGTGACAAATGAATTTCCCACCCTCAGCTATATCAAGTTCAATAGGTTTTTCAAGTTTGATAGTAAAATTAGGGGCATTGGATTATAATCGGGCAGGGCTTATACTCAAGTATATAGGTACAAAATGTATCTGATCACCATATTCTCACCGAAACTGTGGAATGGGCGGTTCGGACCGCACTGCGGTTGCGCCATGAACGTCATATGGGAGTTGCAAGTGTTTACAACGGTATGGGTACTGTGTCTGTTGTATTTATGGGAGGCATCTAAGTTGTTGTCAGCTTCTCCCACAATTCTGTAAAATAAGTTGTAAAATTTACACCAGCAAGTTCCGAATATCCGGATCCCTCCCAGTCAGAGGGATTGGGGAATCTTGGGAGAGAGGAAGTGTCTAAATGATGGTTTATATATTTATATGAGACCACTTTTACGCTGATGTCCTTTGTCCTTTTCATGACCTTTATTTTATATTATTTGCATTATAAAAACGGTTATTTGATAACTATGCTAATTTTCTTAAGCCTACAGGGATTCAGGCCCTTTTTTTGTTCAATTCTGTTTTTATTACCTCATTCAAAAGAAACAAGTTAGGTGTTATCTACTTACTTTTTAAGGCACCATTTAATATTCATGCAATGACTGAAAAGTGGAAGAAAAAGTCAGAGATATGACAAAAAAACACCACTTGTATCGTTTATTGTGGGCTAGTGTTTTACAGTTTGGTTTTATTCTGGCGTCCACATGACCCTTACTTATTCTGTGGGTCGGTTACTATCACAGGATGGGATATCAAATTTATATATATTTTATTAGATTTTAATAGGTTTTTTGAAATTAAAATCTTTTGTACATACCAGTATGGACTGAGAGTATAAGCCGACCCGTAGTATAAACAACTATAATGACTTCAACGCAAACCAAAAATCAGAATAAAAATATACAATAAACATGGAAACTTTATAACTGAATATCAATGTTAATAAAAACAAGTAAATCTGCAGGAAGTTCTCCTAGTTGTGGACGTTAGGTGACAGACAGAGATAACAAAAACAAGAGTACACCAACGTTTCAATCAAGGTTAACAAATAGAACCAATGTTCCCAGGAAGCATGGCTACGGAAAAGTAAAATGGTGGACACAAATTAACGTCACCCACACCTAAATTCGCAGGTTTAAATAACATAAATCCAAAGGGAGTTAGGGAAACAACAATAGCAATACAGACCAAAGAGTGTGTCACACCCCACACGACCCGAGGTATAAGCGAGACCACCAATACCACCAAAAAACTGGGGAAAACATGATTGATCTGAGTATAACCGAGGGTGGGAAATGGCATTGGTCACAGACCCCCCCCAGTAATAGCCAGCCTGTCCCCAGTAGTACTATAGCCAGCCTCCCCCGTAGTAGTACAGGCCGAGTCCATCTGCACCCCAGTAGTATATAAGCCAGTACATTCTGCCCCAGTAATATACAGCCAGTCCATCTGCCCCTGTAGTATAAAGCCAGTCCATTCTGCCCCCTTGTAGTATCAAGCCAGCCCCCATTCTGCCCCCTGTAGTATTACAGTCAGCATTCTGCCCCCTGTTAGTATACGCCAGCCCATTTCTGCCCATGACAGTATACAAGCAAGCCCATCTGCCCCCTGTCGTATACAGCCAGCATTCTGTCCCCTGACGTAGACAGCAAGCCCAGCATGCCTCCAGTAGTGTACAGCCAAGCCCATTCTGTCCTGTAGATACAGCCAGCCTCAGCCGCCTGTAGTATACAGCCAGCCCAGCTGCCCCGGAAGGATACAGCCAGCCCATTCATGCCCCCTGTAGTATACAGCCAGCCAGCTGCCCCCTGTAGGTATACAGCCAGCCCCAGCCCTGCCCCCTGTAGTTTACAAACCAGCCATAACTGCCCCACTGAAGTATACAGCCAGCCCATTCTGTCCCCGATGTAGATAAGCCAGCCCGCCTGCCCCTGAAGTTATACAGCCAGCCAGCCTGCCCCTGCAGTATACAAGCCAGCCCCATTCTGGCCCCTTAGATACAGTCAGCCCCATTCTGCCACTGTAGGTATACGCAGCCAGTCATACTGACCTTGCAGTATACAAGCCACCCTGCCCACCTGTATATACGGCCAGCCCTTCTGCGCCCCTGAAGTATAAAGCAGCCCATTCTGCCCATGTAGTTACAGCACCCACATCTGCCCCTGCATTAAGCCAGCCCAGGCCCCCTGCAAGTATACAGCCAAGCCCAAATTCTGCCCCTGTGAAGTATACAGCCAGCCCCAGCCTGCCCCGGAACGTATACAGCCCAGCCCATCTGCCCCTGAGTATACACAGCCACATTCTGGCACCCAGCTAGTACTACAGCCAGCCAATTCTGGACCCCGACGAAATAAACAGCCAGGCCCAGCCTGCGCCAACCCAGTGAGTTATACAGCCGCCAGCTGCTCACCTGCACGTATACAATGACAGCCATTCTTTGCCCCAGTAGTATAAGTCAGCCCATCGGCCCCGAAGGTATACAGCCAGCCCGCCTGCACCCAGTAGATATAACAGCCAGCCCAGCCTGCCCCATGCAGATACAGCCAGCCAGCCTGCCCACCTGCAGTATACAGCCAAGCCATTTTGCCCCAGTAATATACAGCCGTCCATTCTGCCCACCCAGAGTATACAGCCAGTCCGCCTCTGCCAGTAGTATTACAGCCAGCCCATTTGACCCAGTATATACAGCCAGCCCAGATTGCCCCAGTAGATACAGCCCAGCCCATGTATACCCCTGTAGTTACAGCGGCCCGGCCCTGCCCCTGAAGTAGTACAGCCAGCCCATTCGGCCCCTTGCAGTTACAGCCACCCGCACCTGTAGTATACGGCCAGCCCATACTGCACTCTGAAGTAGACAGCAGCCCATTTGTCCCCTGCAGATACAGCCCCCATTCTGTCCACTGCCAATACAGCCAGCCCATTCTGCCTCGTAGTATACAAGCAGCCCATCTGCCCAACTTGTAGTATACAGCCAGCCCAGCCTCCCTGAAGTATAAGCGCCCCATTTCCCCCGGCACTATACAGCCAGCCCAGGCCTGCCCCCGTAGTAATATACAGCCAGCCCAGCTGCCCCCTAGTTCAGAGACTACTACCGAAATACAGCCAGCCCATCTGCCCCCTAGTATACCAGCCAGCCCATCTGCCCCCTGCAGTTTATACAGCAGCCCGCATTCTGCCCCTTTGCAGTATACAGCCAGCCCCATCGGCCCCCTGTAGTATACAGCAGCCCATTCGACCTGTAGTATACAGCCAGCCCATTCTGCCCCTTGTAGTATACAGGCAAGCCCATTCTGCCCTGCGTTAGCCTGCCACGTAGTTACGGCCAGCCAATTCTGCCCTGAGTCTACAAGCCACGCCCTTGCGCCCTGTAGGATCCGAGCAGCCCACTGCGCCCCACTGAAGCAGGATAAGCCAGCCCACTGCCCCTGAAGTATACAAAGCAGGCCACTCTGCCCCCTGCTAGTTATACAGGCCAGCCAGCCTGCCCCTGATAGTATACAGCCAGGCCCCATTCTGCCCCCTGAAGTATACGCACCCAGCGCCCCCGAATATACAGCCTTGCCTAAGTTACCCAGCCACTAAGTGTATACAGCCAGCCCATTCTGCCCCCGAAATAAACAGCCAGCCCAGCCTCGCCCCCAGTTAGTTACAGCCAGACCCAGCCTGCCCCTGCAGATACAGCCAGCCCATTCTGCCCCAGTAGTATAGTCAAGCCCATTCTGCCCCAGTAGATATACAGTCAGCCCATTCGACCCACGAAGTATACAGCCAGCCCCAGCCTGCCCACAAGGTATACAGCACGCCCAGCTGCCCCCTGCCAGTATACAGCCAGCCAGCCTGCTCCCTGCAGTTAACAGCAGCCCATTCTGCCCAGTTATATACAGCCAGTCCATTTGCCCCCCAGAGTATACAGCCAGCCAGCCTGCCCCAGCGTAGTATACAGCCAAGCCCATTCTGCCCCAGTAGTTACAGCCAGCCAGTTTGACCCCAGTAGATACAGCCAGCCCCGCAGCACTTTAAAAAAAAAAAAAAAAGCTGCATACTCACCCTCCGGTGGCCCGATGGCGAGCGTGCTCCCTATGTCATCGCGGGCTCCTCTTTTGGCTTTCCGGTCATCTTACCTTTCTTCTAACAGGCAGCAGGGAGCGCCAGGCCATGTTATCGCCAGCGATACCAGAAATGTTTATGATTTTTTACTGTTTTTTTTACTTATTTTTTTTTTCACACTTATTTCAGACCCATATTTCAGGTACTTTAACACGCCAGGGTCGGAATACGCATACCATATACTGCAAATTACTACCTGTATTGCAGTAATAGCAATTTTATGCTAATTTCTAAATAGCCTCCATGCTTGGCTACTAAAATAATTACACATGGCAAACACACAAGTCTAAATGAGATTGGTGTGCCCATGAAATGGTAAGGTTAGGTGCTGCGTCGGTTGGTTTGACCAATGACTAAAAACAGGGATCCTGCCAGCACCCGACTTACAGCAGTAACAGGCAGGTGTCAGCGGTATTATTAAAGGCAAACCTGACTGTCTATGGAGAAGAGCTCAGCTGTTGGGCCTCTCAATACACACCTGCAGTACAGGGAAAGTGATAGTACTGAATATGTTAGTACGTAGTTATATTACTTTGAATATTCTAAGCAGCACATTGTAAAGGACCACATAAGTAACTTGAGCCACAAAGTCTGGATCAATTAAAAATTCCATTTCGAGGGACAGAGGGAAATAATTAACATTTCAATTAAGGGACAGAAAAAAGACAGAGGGGGGTGGGGGCAGTTAGTCTACGGCCAAAAATTAATTACGTTATCTGACAATGCAAAGGTGATTTCCCCTCAACACATAACTAGCAAAGAAGGTGCCTCAAAACCCATAACTTATTACAATAAGTGGCCAGGTGGGGGCTGCGTAAAAAAAAATAAACATTTACTTACCTCCGCAGTCCCTACCGATGTCCTGCATCCCCTATGTTTACAGTTTAGTATAAGAATAGCTGCATTAAAATTTCATTAAAACATACAAATACCTGAATGTCGAGTACAGAGCTTTTTCTAAGTACTCTGTATATAATGATGAGGAAACCTTTTCCTTGACTTGCACACAATTTAATAATTTGGTTGCCCCTGGATACGACCGAAAATTTTCTGACTATGGTCAGAGTCTTATTAGGAATAGCTTCTCTTGTCTGCACACTGCAGTGCTCTCAGCCTCCTTCCGCCCCTGCATTACAAGTATACAGCCAGCCCAGCCTGCCCCCTGCAGTATACAGCCAGCCCATTTTGCCCCAGTAATATACAGCCAGTCCATTCTGCCCCCAGAGTATACAGCCAGCCCAGCCTGCCCCAGTAGTATACAGCCAGCCCATTCTACCCCCTGTAGTATACAGCCGGCCCGGCCTGCCCCCTGAAGTATACAGCCAGCCCATTCTGCCCCTTGCAGTATACAGCCACCCTGCCACCTGTAGTATACGGCCAGCCCATACTGCCTCCTGAAGTATACAGCCAGCCCATTCTGTCCCCTGCAGTATACAGCCAGCCCATTCTGTCCCCTGCACTATACAGCCAGCCCATTCTGTCCTCTGTAGTATACAGCCAGCCCATTCTGCCCCCTGTAGTATACAGCCAGCCCAGCCTGCCCCTGAAGTATACAGCCAGCCCATTCTGCCCCCTGCACTATACAGCCAGCCCAGCCTGCCCCCTGTAGTATACAGCCAGCCCAGCCTGCCCCCTGTAGTTTACAGCCAGCCCATACTGCCCCCTGAAGTATACAGCCAGCCCATTCTGCCCCCTGCAGTATACAGCCAGCCCATATAGAGGATAAACACCACAATTCTCGATCCTTCTTTACCCGCCTCGGATCACGATCCATAAAGCTTCCTCATCGTGCCGCACGCCAGGGTGCGGGTTCGCAGAGTCAGAAGAGTTCTGTCAGAAATAGGTTACCGAATATTAAGCCAGTACGGGATGCTTATCGTTTCTTTTGAGTTATAATGCGGCGAACGAAGGACGGCGCGAGAAACACGACAGAACAGCTGGTTTTTCCTTCGGTATGGAAACCTTAGCACAAAATGGGCCGCCGTGTCTTCGTTTCATTCGACGGGTTTTTAAACACGAAATGGAGCTACGGATTTACGTTACGTAATCACGGGCGTTACATAAGGTGCGCTGCGTAGATCAGGTGTGAGAATAGAAGCCAGCTCCCGCGTGACGTCATTCATAACTAATTGTTTTGGGGAAAGTGGCGTGTTGTGAGGAAGCTCTAGCGGGCCGCCCCTCACTCCCACTGCCTGCGGACTGGGCCTTGTGGTTATGTACCATTGCCCTATGATAGCGGGACCTGTGATAAAACTCTATGGGAGAAATCTATAAGCGTAACTCAGCCTAGGTAGTTTACGCAGAAAACATTGATGTGAAATATCATCATTCAACAAATATTAACACATTGGTAGTTAAGGGGTTGTCCTTATGGGGGTTACCTTACCTTTTAATCACCAATATTGAGTTTGATGTATTTGGTCTTTGTTGATTATATCATACAGTTATTGGTTTATTCTCCTTCGGAGCGTTCTGGGACCATTAGATTAGTGATGGGAATTCCGGCGCTTCTGAGTGAGCCGGATCTTAGGCCTCCACTTACTAGAAGAGCCGGCTCTGGGCTTCGCGCCCTATAATCACCCCAACCACTTTTAACATGATTGTATAGGGCTTCTAACGTAGGCGTGGGAGACGGTTAGAGGCGGGGTTTTAAATAACCCTCGACTCATTGACGGGAGCCGAGTCCACGTCGTTCCCAAAACTACACAAAATTACTACTTAGGATGTCAGTAGGGCAATACTGGAGTTTAGAACGTCCCGTTTTCATTGGGGCAGGAGCTGGGCCTTTCGCCATCAGACAAGATGGAGACCCTAGGGAGAAGGCAAGGAGTGTTTGATTACAGCTTTGATTCTCCTTTTCCTGACAGTTTGAATAGGCAGGTCTGCAATGTTAACACACACAGTACCGCTCTGATAAAACATAAAACCCCAGAGGGTCCTTCCCCTTGTAAACTGATGTCTGATACAGAGGAAAAACTAGTATAGTGAAAAGGAAAAAAAAGGTGGAAATTCCCCCCATGGGTCTCTGTATGATATTCAAGGAGGAGTAAAAGTAAAAAAAAACACAAAAAATAGTATAATAAATATTTAAGAGAAGCAGCCTGACCCATCCTTATAGCACACCTGCCGTATTGCGACAGACCCAACTGACCACATTGATTGTTTGTTAACGGGAAATACCTTATTACTTGTGTATGAGCCGAGTGTTCTTAGCACAAAAAAATCCATATACCGAAAAAGCCACACTCGGCTTAGACATGAGTCAATAAAAAAACATTACTTACCTAACTCACCTTCCGGGCCGCCCCACAGCTTTGGACGCAGCACCTCTATGTCCTTCTACACGATGCTCCGGTCCCCGCAGCCAAGCCCTCTGTCAGCCGCATCTCTGTCGGCTGTTACACCAGACACAAGAGAGACCGCGGGACCCAGAGCATTGCGGAGAAGACAGAAGAGGAAAGGCTGCGGCCGAGCATCGGGGAAACGCGCCCCAACATCGGGACCCACCCGAAGGTGAGTATGTAAGTTTAATTTTTTTAGTGCTTGGCCAAACTGGGGACTGGCTGGACAATAAAGGGGGTGGCTGTATACTA
Source organism: Engystomops pustulosus (assembly GCA_019512145.1). Taxonomy (NCBI): domain Eukaryota; kingdom Metazoa; phylum Chordata; class Amphibia; order Anura; family Leptodactylidae; genus Engystomops; species Engystomops pustulosus. The sequence continues at coordinate 67,756,864 of CM033649.1, forward strand.
CCGAAGTGGTGTAAATAAGGGAGTAAGGCGGCAGGATATATACTAAAGGGGGTGGGTGTATACTATGGGGCCTGGCAGGCTAATAACTTACAGGGGCGCCCCCTGCTGGCTATATACTGGAGGCTGTGACACAATGGAATTCCACCCTCAGTATTATCAAGTCATAGGTTTTCAAGTTTGATAGTTAAAATTAGGGGCATTGGTTATAATCGGGCGGGCTTATTACTCAAGTATATACGGTACAAATGTATCTGATCACCATATTCTCACCGAAACGTGGAATGGGCGTGTCCGACCGCACTGCGGTTGCGCCATTGACAGTTATGGGATTGCAAGTGTAAACGGTCTGGGTACTGTGCTCTGTTGTACTTTATGGGAGGACATCTAGTTTTGTCAGCTTCTCCCCAATTCTGTAAAATAGTTAAAATTTACACCAGCAAGTTCCGAATATCCGGGATCCCTCCACATGTCAGAGGGATTGGGAGATCTTGGGGCAGAGGAAGTGTCTAAATGATGGTTAAATATTATATTGAGACCACTTTTACGCTGATGTCCTTGTCCTTTTCATGACCTTATTTTATATTATTGCATTATAAAAAGGTTGATTTGTATCAATTGCTAATTTTCTAAGCCTTACAGGGATCAGCCCTTTTTTTTCAATTCTGTTTTTATTACCTCATTACCAAATGAAACAAGTTAGGCTGTTATCTACTTTACTTTTTAGTGGCACCATTTAATATTCATGCAATGACTGAAAAGCTGGGAAAAAAAGTGCAGAGATATGACAAAAAAAACACCACTTGTATGCGTTTATTGTGGGCTCTGGTTTTTACAGGTTTTTTGGTTTTATTCGTGCGTCCACTGACCTTACTTATTCTGTGGGTCGGGATTACTATCACGAGGGATATCAAATTTATATATATTTTATTCAGATTTTAATAGGTCTTTTGAAAATAAAAATCTTTTGTACATACCAATGGACTTGAGTATTAAGCGCCCGTAGTCTAAACACTAAATGACTTCCAACGCAAACCAAAAACTCAGAATAAAAATAACAATAAAACATGGAAACTTTATTAACTGAATCAATGTAATAAAAACAGAGTAAATCTGCAGGAAAGTCCCTAGTTAAGGTTGGGACTGTAGGGCGATAAGCACAGAATTAACAAAAACGAGTACACCAACTCAGTTCAATGCAAGGTAACAAATAGCAACCAAGGTTCCCAGGAAGTGGCTACGGAAAGTAAATGGTGGACACAAATTAACGTCACCCACACCTAATTCGCAGTTTAAATAACATAAATCCAAAGGGAGGTTAGGGAAAACAATAGCAAATACAACCACAGAGTGTGTGTACACCACCCCACACGACCCGAGTATAAGCGAGACCCCAATTTTACCACCAAAAAACTGGGAAAAACTTATTGATCGAGTATACCGAGGGTGGGAAATGCATTGGTCACAGCCCCCCCCCAGGTATAGCCCAGCCGGTCCCCAGTAGTACTATAGCCAGCCTTCCCCCAGTAGTAGTACAGGCCAGTCCATTCTGCACCCCAGTAGTATATAAGCCAGTACATTCTGCCCCAGTAATATACAGCCAGTCCATCTGCCCCTGTATAGTATAAGCCAGTCCATTCTGCCCCCTTGTAGTACTACAAGCCAGCCCCATCTGCCCCCTGTAGTATTACAGTTCAGCCATTCTGCCCCCTGTTAGATACGCCAGCCCATTCTGCCCCATGACAGTATACAAGCAAGCCCATTCTGCCCCTGTCGTATACAGCCAGCCATTCTGTCCCCTGCGATCGTACCAGACAGCCAAGCACTGCCTCCAGTAGTGTACAGCCAAGCCCATTGTCCTCTGTGATCACAGCCAGCCCTATCAGCCCGCCTGTAGTATACAGCCAGCCCCAGCCTGCCCCGGAAGATACAGCCAGCCCATTTGCCCCCTGTAGTATACAGCCAGCCCAGCCTGCCCCCTGTAGGATACAGCCAGCCCAGCCCTGCCCCCTGTAGTTTACAACACAGCCCATAATGCCCCCTGAAGTATACAGCCAGCCCATTCTGTCCCCTGTAGTTGTAATAAGCCAGCCCAGCCTGACCCCTGAAGTATACAGCCAGCCACAGCCTGCCCCCTGCAGTATACAAGCCAGCCCCATTTCTGGCCCCTGTTTACAGTCAGCCATTTGCACGTGGTGCAGCACTGCCCACATTAGCCCCTGCCCACTGTAGTATACAGCCGCCAGCTCGCCTTCAGTACAAGCCACCCTGCCCTAAGTATAACAGCCAGCCCATTCCGCCCCTGTAAGTATACAAGAAGCCCATTCTGCCATATCGCGCCCAATTGCCACTATTAAGCCAGCCCAGCGCCCCCTGAAGTATGACAGCAGCCCAATTTTCTGCCCCTTCGAAGTATACAGCCAGCCCAAGCCTGCCCCTCGACGTATACAGCCAGCCCTATTCTGCCCACTGAAGTATACACCAGCCAATTCTGGCCCCAGCTAGTATACCAGCCAGCCCATTCTGCCCCACGAAATAAACAGCCAGCCCAGCTCGCCACCCAGTAGAGTATACAGCCAGCCCAGCTCGAACCCTGCACGTATACAGCACAGCCATTCTTGCCCCAGATAGATACAGTCAGCCCATCGGCCCCGAAGGTATACAGCCAGCCCGCCTGCCCCAAGTAGATATACAGCCAGCCAGCCTGCCCCGCAGTATACAGCCAGCCAGCCCATGCCCCACCTGCAGTATACAGCCAAGCCCCTTTTGCCCCAGATAATATACAGCCGTCCATTCTGCCCCCAGGAGTTACAGCCAGCCGCCTGCCAGTAGTATTACAGCCAGCCCATTTGACCCAGTATATACAGCCAGCCCAGCTATGCCCCAGTAGTATACAGCCCCAGCCCATTCTACCCCCTGTAGTATACAGCCAGGCCCGGCCTGCCCCTGAAGTATACAGCCAGCCCATTCGCCCCTTGCAGTATACAGCCACCCGCCACCTGTAGTATACGGCCAGCCCATACATGCATCTGAAGTAACAGCCAGCCCATTATGTCCCCTTGCAGATACAGCCGAGCACCATCTGTCCCTGCACATACAGCCAGCCCTTCTGCCTCTGTAGTATACAAGGCCAGCCCATCTGCCCATTGTAGTATACAGCCAGCCCAGCCTGCCCCTGAAGTATAAGCCGCCCATTCTGCCCCCGGCATATACAGCCAGCCCAGGCCTGCCCCGTTGTTAGTTACAGCAGCCCAGCATGCCCCCTGTAGTTTCACAGCACAGACCCGAAATAAGACCATCTGCCCCCATTGTATACCAGCCAGCCCAGCTCTGCCCCCTGAAGATATACGCAGCCCACATCTGCCCCTCTAAGTATACAGCCAGCCCCATTCGCCCCTGTAGTATACAGCAGCCCATTCGCCTACTGTAGTATACAGCCAGCCCATCTGCCCCTTGTTACAGCAGCCATCCCCCTAGTATACAGCAAGCCCATTCTGCCCTTGCAGTATACAAGCCACCTGCCACCTGTAGTAACGGGCCAGCCACATTCTGCCCCCACTGAAATGCCATCTCTAGTATACAGCGGCCCACTTGCCCCTGCTGTATCCAGCAGCCACTCGCCCCTGCGTGCAGTATACAGCCAGCCCCCACTGCCCCTGAAGTATAGCACTCCCGCAGTTATACGCCAGCTGCCTCCCCGAAGTATACAGCCAGCCCATTCGCCCCCTGAAAGGTATACCACCCAGCCCATTCTGCCAGTAGGTATACAGCCAGCCCATTCTGCCCCCGAAATAAACAGCCAGCCAGCCTCGCCCCCAGTTAGTATACAGCAGACCCAAGCCTGCCCTGCAGGATACAGCCAGCCCATTCTGCCCCCAGTAGTATAGGTCAAGCCCATTCTGCCCAGTAGATATACAGTCAGCCCATTCGCCCCCGCGAAGTATACAGCCAGCCCCAGCCTGCCACACAGTGTATACAGCCGCCCAGCTGCCCCGCTGCAGTATTCAGCCAGCCAGCCTGCTCCCTGCAGTTAACAGCCAGGGCCCATTCTGCCCAGTAATATACAGCCAGTCCATTTGCCCCCAGAGTATCAGCCAGCCCAAGCTCCCCAGCGTAGTATACAGCCGAGCCCATTCTGCCCCAGTAGTTACAGCAGCCCATTCTGCCCCAGTAGTATACAGCCAGCCCCCAGCACTTTAAAAAAAAAAAAAAAAGCTGCATACTCACCCTCCGGTGGCCACCGATGGAGCGCTGCTCCCCTATGTCATCGCGGCTCCTTCTTGCTTGGTCCTTCCGGCATCTCTTTCTTCCATAACAGGCAGCAGGGAAGCGGCCAGCCCTGTTATCGCAGCAGATACCGTAAACATGGTTTATGATTTTTTACTGTTTTTTTACTGTATTTTTTTTTTCACACTTATTTAGACCTATTTAGGTACTTTTAACAACACGCCGGGTCGGAATACGCATACCATATACTGGCAAATTACTACTGTATTGCAGTTAATAGCAATTTTACTGTAATTTCAAATAGCTGCCATCTGTGGCTACTAAAATAATACACATGGCAAACAACAAGTCTAATGAGATGTGGTTGCCCATGAAATGGTAAGTTAGGTGCTGCGTCGTGGTTTGACCAATGACTAAATACAGGGATCCTGCCAGCCCAACGACTACAGCAGTAACAGGGCAGGTGTCAGCGTATTATAACAGGCAAACCTGACTGTCTATGGAGAAGAGCTCAGCCTGTGGAGCCTCTCCATACACACCCATGCAGTACCGGAAGTGTATAGTACTGATATTAGTAGACGTAGTTACTTTACTTTGATATTCTATCGCAGCCATTGTAAAGGACACATAAGTGAACTTGAGCACAAAGCTGTTGATCAATTAAAATTCCATTTCGAGGGACAAGGGAAATAATTATACATTTCAATTAATGGGACAGAAAAAAGACGAGGGGGGTGGGGGCAGTTAGTCTACGGACAAGAATTAATTACGTTATTGACACCAGGCAAAGGTGATTTCCCCACAAACAATAAACTAGCCAATAGAAGGCGCCTCATAAACCCTAATTTAACAGTAAGTGGCCAGGTGGGTGGGCTTGGGCGTAAAAAAAATAAGTAAACATTACTTACTCCGCAGTTCCTCTCCGATGTCATGCATCCCCTAGGTTACAGTTTAGTATAAGAATAGCTGAATTAAAATTCATTACAAACATACAAATACCTGAATGTCGAGTACAGAGCTTTTTCTAAGTACTCTGTATAAATGATGAGGGGAGGAAAACCTTTCATTGACTTTGACACAATTTAATAATTGGTTGCCCCTGTATAAGACGAAAATTTTCTGACTATGCGTCAGAGTCTTATTAGGAATAGCTTCTCTTGTCTGCACACTGCAGTGCTCTCAGCCTCCTTCCGCCCCTGCATTACAAGACCAACTCAGACACAGGCACTTCCTGCCCGCAAGCAGCAGGGTGCAAAGACTTACTCTAAAAATTACAGGCAAGATGAGGTCTTTTTCCAGGAGGGAGGCATATAGCAGAGCTGACTCTGTGCATGTTATAGATTGCTAGCAGAACTGAGAGTGTCATTGTGTTTCATATGCATCCCATGGATCTCATCATCTCTGATCTGTCTTATCTCTTTTTTTCTCTGTGTCAGATACTAGTAGAATGCTCAGAAGCTTAATAAAAGTGTATATAAACCCCATACCCTGATTATCAAAGCAAATTGACTGCAAACAGCATCTCATAGCACAGAGGAATCATGAAGTGTCTGCTTAGAGAGTTCCTTCCCACTCCCTGGAATTTTACACTGACCGTCACTGAGTTCATAGGAGCTAAAACAGCAATAAAACTAAGTAAAATTGTAAAGTAACGGGGTTACAAACGATCTTTATTGTGTAAACATCACTAGGGGATTTAAATGTGAGAACTTTCTATTATGGAAGCATGCATGCCTATCACATCTGAATCAGGGCTGTAACTAGTAGAGGCTGGGCCCCAAAGCAGGAACAGGAAACCCATTCCCCTTAAAAATATAGAGATATTAGTTGACACACATTTATTTACACACACATAAAGCTCTACTCTCATACACATACATTTATACACTCATACATACAGTGAACAAACTCATACAGTATATACACACAGAACTTACACATCCATACAAAGATACAGTATATACGCATCAAGCACATATACTGTACACAATGACCAAATATGATGGGCTCACTTACCAGCCGTTTAAAGGAGCACACCAATCTAAATACTAACCAAAGATGACTGTCTGAAACCCTAATAGGGAGGGACGATAAAAACCCATATAACCCCAAACAAATCATGGCGCCAACATCTATAGCCCAAATACCCCTGATGAAGCCAGTGAGCTGGCGAAACTTGTGACAAGAAAATAGATAGGAGATTAATACTGACATCTAGTGTCAATACTGGGGAAGTGTGTCACAGTGTATCCAATAACATAATTGACTAACTCTCTTACACAGTGATTTTCAACCTTTTTTGAGCCGCGGCACACTTTTTATACTTAGAAAATCCTGAGGCACACCACCAACCAAAATAGCACAAAATGACACTAAAACAGTCATAAAAGGCCCCCTTTACTAATAAAAACCCCCTAGCGCCCTCCCTTTACTAATAAAAACCTCTAGCGGCCTCCCTTTACTAATTAAAAGCCCCTAGCGGCCTCCCTTTACTAATTAAAAGCCCCTAGCTGCCTCCCTTTACTAATTAAGAGCCCCTAGCGGCCTCCCTTTACTAATTATAGAGGATAAACACACAATCTCGATCTTCTTTACCCGCCTCGATCACGATCCATAAAAGCTTCCCTCATCAGTGCGACACGCCAGGGTGACGGGATTCCAGAGTCAGAAGAGTTCTGTCAGAAATAGGTTTACAGAATATTAAGCCAGTACGGGATGCTTATCGTTTCTTGTGAGTATTAATGCGGCGAACGAAGGACGGACGCAGCAGAACAGCGACACAGAACAGCTGGTTTTCTCCTTCGGATGGAACCTTAGCACAAAAATGGGCCGCTTGTCTTTCGTTTCTTCGACGGGTTTTAAACACGAAATGAGCTACGCGATTTACGTAGCGTAACAACTGGCGTTCATAGGTGCGCTGCGTAGATACAGGTGTGATAGAATAGAAGCACAGCTCCCGCGTGACGTCATTCATAACTATTGTGTTTGGGAAAGGGGCGTGTTGTGAGGAAGCTCTAGCGCGGCCTGCCCCTCCTCCCCTGCTGTCGGGACGTGGGCCTTGTGGTTATGTCACCAGTGCCCTATGATAGCGGGACCGTTGATAAACTCTATGGGAGAAAGTTCTATAAGGTAACTTCAGCCATGTAGTTTACGCATGAAAGACATTGATGGAAAATATCATTCAACAAAATATTCAACATTGGAGTTAAAGGGTGTTGTCCTTATGGGGGTACCTTTACCTTTTAATCACCAATATTGAGTTTGAGTGTATTTGGTCTTTGTTGATTATATCAACAGGTTATTGGTTTATTCTCCTTCGGAGCGTTCTGCGGACCTTAGATTAGTGATGGGAATTCCGGCGTCTTCTGAGTGAGCCGGATCTTAGGCACTCCACTTACTAGAAGAGCCGGCTCTAGGGCTTCGCAGCCCTATCAATCCACCAACCACCTTTTAACGGATTGTATAGGGTTAAAGTAGGCGTGGGAGACGGTTAGAGGACGGGGTTAAATAACCCCGACTCCATTGACGGGAGCCGATCCGTCGTTCCAAAAACTACACATAAAACTTTAGGATGTCAGTGGGGCAATACTGGAGTTGAACGTCGTTTTCATTGGGGCAGTGAGCGAGGGCTCGCCATCAGACAAGATGGAGACCCCTAGGGAGAGGAGGAGTGTTTGATTACACGCTTCTGCTTCTCCTTCTTCCTGACAGTGTGAATAGCAGGTCTGCAATGTATAACACACACAGTACCAGCTCTGATAAAACATAAAACCCCCAGAGGGTCCTTCCCCTTTAACTGATGTCTGATACAGAGGAAAAACTAGTATAGTGAAAAGGAAAAAAAAGGTGGAAATCCCCCCATGGGTCTTTTATGCATTCAACGTAGGAGTAAAAGTAAAAAAAAACACAAAAAAATAGTATAATAAATATTTAAGTAGAAGGTCTGACCCATCCTTATAGCCACACTGCCGTATTGCCACGACCAGACCACAACTGACCACATGTGAGTTTGTTAACGGGAATACCTTATCTACTTGTGTAGAGCCGAAGTGTTCTAAGCACAAAAAAATCCATATACGAAAAAGCCACACTGGCTTAGACATGAGTCAATAAAAAAATTACTTACTACTCACCTTCCGGCGCCCCCACAGCTTGGACGCAGCACCTCTATGTCTTCTACACGATGCTCCGGTCCCCGCAGCCAAGCCTCTGTCAGCCGCATCTCTGTCGGATGTTACACCAGACACAAGAGGAGACCGCGGGACCCAGAGCATTGCGGAGAAGACAGAAGAGGTAGGCTGCGGCCGAGCATCGGGAAACCGCCCCAACATCGGACCACCCGAAGGTGAGTATGTAAGTTTAATTTTTTTAACGTGCTTGGCCAAACTGGGGACTGGCTGGACAATAAAGGGGCGTGGCTGTATACTACGGAAGTGGCTGAATAGGGGAAAGGGGGGGGCAGGATTATTACTAAAGGGGGACTGGGATTATACTACTGGGGACTGGCAGGCCTATATATTACAGGGGGCCTCCCTGCTGGCATATACTGGAGGCTGTGACCAAGAATTCCCACCCTCAGCTATTACTCAAGTCAATAGGTTTCAAGTTTGATAGTAAAATTAGGGGCATTGGTTTATATCGGGCAGGGCTTATACTCAAGTATATACGGTACAACTATGTATCTGATCACCATATTCTCACCGAAACTGTTGAATGGGCGTGTCGACCGCCACTGCGGTTGCGCCATGACAGTTATGGGATTGGCAATGTGTTTACAACGGTCTGGGGTACCTGTGCTCTGTTGTACTTTATGGGGAGGAATCTAGTTGTTGTCAGCTTCTCCCCAATTCTGTAAAATAAGTTAGAAATTGTACACCAGCAAGTTCCGAATATCCGGGATCCCTCACATGTACAGAGGGATTGGGATCTTGGGAGCAGAGGAAGTGTCTAATGATGGTTAATATATTATATATGAGACCACTTTACGCTGATTCCTTTGTCCTTTTCATGACCTATTTTATATTTATTTGCATATAAAAGTTATTTGCTATAATATGCTAATTTTCTTAAGCCTTACAGGGATTCAGGCCCTTTTTTTTGCAATTCTGTTTTTTATTACCATCATTCCAAAGAAACAAGTTAGGGCTTGTTATCTACTTACTTTTTAAGGGCACCATTTAATATTCTATGCAATGTATGAAAAGATGGAAAAAAAAGTGCAGAGATATTGACAAAAAAAACACCACATTGTATGCGTTTATTTGTGGGCTCTAGTTTTTACAGGTTTTTTGGTTATTCGTGCAGCTCCACATGACCTTACTTATTCTGTGGGTCGGGATTACTATCACGATGGGATATCAAATTTATATATATTTTATTCAGATTTTAATAGGTCTTTTGAATAATAAAAATCTTTGTACATACCAGATGGACTGAAGTATTAAGCGCCCGAGTTAAACACTAAATGACTTCGATACGCAAACCAATAAATCAGAATAAAAATAACAATAAAACATGGAAACTTTATAATGAAATCAATGTTACATAAAATACGAGTAAATCTGCAGGAAGCTCCTTAGTAGGTTGGGACGTTAGGGCTGTAAGACAGACATTAACAAAAGAGAGTACCACCAACGTATTCAATCAACGGTTACAATAGAACCAAGTGTTCCCAGGGAAGACTGGCTAACGGAAAGTAAAATGGTGGACACAAATAACGTCACCCACACCTAAATTCGCAGGTTTAAATAACATAAATCCAAAGGGAGGCTTAGGGAAAAACAATACAATACAACCACAGACGTTGTGTAACCACCCACACGACCCGAGGTATTAAGCCGAGACACACCAATTTACCACCAAAAAACTGGGAGAAAACATGTATTGAATTCGAGTATAAGCCGAGGGTGGGAAAGTGCATTGGTCACAGACCCCCCCCAGGTAATAGCCAGCCTGTCCCCAGTAGTACTATAGCCAGCCTTCCCCCAGTAGTATACAGCCGAGTCCATCTGCACCCCAGTAGTAGTATACAGCCAGTCCATTCTTGCCCCAGTAATATACACCAGTCCATCTGCCCCTGATAGTATAAAGCCAGTCCATTCTGCCCCTTGTAGTTCACAGCCAGCCCCATTCGCCCCCTGTAGTATACAGTCAGCCATTCTGCCCCCTGTTAGATACGCCAGCCCATTTCTGCCCATGCAGTATACAGCCAGCCCATCTGCCCCCTGTGTATACAGCCAGCCCATTTCTGTCCCCTGCTTATCAGTACAGAAGCCAGCCCACCTGCCTCCAGTAGTGTACAGCCAGCCCATCTGTCCTGTAGTATACAGCCAGCCCTCAGCCCCTGTAGTATACAGCCAGTCCCAGCTGCCCCGGAAGGTATACAGGCCAGCCCATTTGCCCCCGTAGTATACAGCCAGCCCAGCCTGCCCCCGTAGTATACAGCCAGCCCAGCCCTGCCCCCGTAGTTACAAACAGCCCTAACTGCCCCCATGAAGTATACAGGCCAGCCCATTCTGTCCCCTGATTTAGATACAGCCAGCCCCCCTGCCCCCTGAAGTTATACAGCCAGCCAGCCTGCCCCTGCAGTATACAGCCAGCCCATTCTGGCCCCTGGTATACAGCGCATTGCCACGTGTATCCAGCCTACCCCCATATAGGCCCCTGCCCACTGTAGTATACAGCCAGCCAGTCTACCTTCTGCCCCCTGCCCCAAGTATAACGCCAGCCCATTCCGCCCCTGAAGTATACAGCACAGCCCATTCTGGCCCATAGTAAGCGCCCAATCTGCCACTCATTACAGCCAGCCCAGATGCCCCCTGACAGTATGACAGCCAGCCCCAATTTCTGCCCCTGAAGATACAGCCAAGCCCACAGCCTGCCCCTGGAGTATACAGCCCAGCCCATCTGCCCACCTGAGTATACACAGCCCATTCTGCACCCAGCTAGTCTACCGCCAGCCCAATTCTGGACCCCCACGAAATAAACAGCCAGCCAGCAGCTGCCCACCCAGTAGTTATACAGCCAGCCCAGCCTGACCCTGCAGTATACAGCCAGCCATTCTTGCCCCAAGTATAATAAGTCAGCCCATTCGGCCCCCGAAGGTATACAGCCAGCCCAGCCTGACCCCAAGTAGATAACAGCCAGCCAGCCTGCCCCATGCAAGATACAGCCAGCCCAGCCATGCCACCTGCAGTATACAGCCAGCCATTTTGCCCCAGATAAATATACAGCCGTCCATTCTGCCCCCCAGAGTTACAGCCAGCTCCGCTCTGCCAGTAGTATTACAGCCAGCCCATTTGACCCAGTAGTATACAGCCAGCCCAGCTTGCCCCAGTAGTATACAGCCCCAGCCCATGTTACCCCTGTAGTTACAGCAGGCCCGGCCCTGCCCACTAAGTAACAGCCAGCCCATTCGGCCCCTTGCAGTCTTACAGCCACCCGCACCTGTAGATAGGCCAGCCCATACTGCCATCCTGAAGTAGACAGCCAGCCATTCATGTCCCCTTGCAGTATACAGCCCGCACCATCTGTCCATGCCACATACAGCCAGCCCATTCTGCCTCGTAGTATACAGCAGCCCATTCTGCCCATTGTAGTATACAGCCAGCCCAGCCTGCCACTGAAGTATAAGCACGCCCATTTTGCCCCGCACTATACAGCCAGCCCAGCCTGCCCCTGTTAGTTAGTTACAGCCAGCCCAGCTGCCCCCTGTAGTTTACACAGCCCTAGCCCCGAAGATAAGCACTGCCCCGCGTGTATACCAGCCCAGCCCACTCTGCCCCCTGAGTAATACCAGCCCAGCATTTCTGCCCCTCTTAAGTATACAGCCAGCCCCATTGGCCCCTGAGTATACAGCAGCCCATTCGGACCCTCTGTAGTATACAGCCAGCCCATTCTGCCCCTGTGTATTACGCCAGCCCATTCGCTCTGAGTATTACAGCCAGCCCATTCTGCCCTTGCAGTTAAGCCACCTGCCACCTGTAGTAACGGGCCAGCCATTCTGCCCCACGGAAGGATACGCCACTCCTAGTATACAAGCCAGGCCCACTTGGCCCTGCTGATACAGACAGCCACTGGCCCCGCGTGCAGTATACAGCCAGGCCCCCCACTGCCCCTGAAGTATAAGCCAGCCATGCCGCGAGTACGGCCAGCATGCCTCCCACTGAAGTATACAGCCAGCCCATTCTGCCCCCTTGAAAGGTATACACCCAGCCCATTCTGCCAGTAGGTATACAGCCAGCCCATTCTGCCCCGAAATAAACAGCCAGCCCAGCCTCGCCCCCAGTAGTTACAGCCAGGCCCAGCCTCCCATGCATGATACAGCCAGCCCATTCTGCCCCCAGTAGTATAAAGTCAAGCCCATTCTGCCCCAGTAGTATACAGTCAGCCACATTCTGCCCCACGAAGTATACAGCCAGCCCAGGCCTGCCACAAGAGTATACAGCCGAAGCCCAGCTGCCCCCCTGCCAGTATAGCCAGCCAAGCCTGCTCCCTGCAGTATAACAGCCCAGGGCCCATTTCTGCCCAGTTATATACAGCCAGTCCATTTGCCCCAGAGTATACAGCCAGCCCAAGCTGCCCCACGTAGTATACAGCCAAGCCCATTCTGCCCCAGTAGTATACAGCCAGCCCATTTGCCCCAGTAGATACAGCCAGCCACAGCACTTAAAAAAAAAAAAAAAGCTGCATACTCACCCTCCGGTGGCACCGATGCAGAGCGTGCTCCCATATGTCATCGCGGGCTCCTCTTTTGGGCCTTCCCGGCATCTCTATTCTTCTCTAACAGGCAGCAGGAGGGCCACCTGTTATCGCCAGCAGATACCGAAAATGTTTATGATTTTTTACTGTTTTTTTACTGTATTTTTTTTTTCACACTTATTTCAGACCCTATTTAGGTACTTTAACCTGCCAGGGCGGAATACGCATACCATATACTGCAAATACTACTGTATTGCAGTAATAGCAATTTTATGTAATTTTCAATAGCCTGCCATTGCTGGCTACTAAAATAATACACATGGCAAACAACAAGTCTCAATGAGATGTGGTTGCCCATGAAATGGTAAGTTAGGTGCCTGCGTGGGGTTTGACCATGCACTATACAGGATCCTGCCAGCCACGACTACAGCAGTAAAGGCAGGTGTCAGCGTATTATTAAGGCAAACCTGCTGTCTATGGAGAAGAGCTCAGCCTGTGGGCCTCTCCATACACCCATGCAGTACAGGAGTGTATAGTACTGATACTTAGTAACTGTAGTTCTTTACTTTGACATATCTTGCAGCCATTGTAAAGGACCACATAAGGAACTTGGAGCACAAAGCTGTTGTATCAATAAAATTCCATTCGAGGGACAGAGGGAAATAATTATACATGTTCAATTAAGGGACAGAAAAAAGACGAGGGGGGGGGGGCAGTTAGTTACGGACAGAATTAATTACGTATATTGACCAGGCAAAGGGTGATTTCCCACAAACACATAAACTAGCAGAAGAAGGCGCCTCATAACCCTAATTATTGACAGTGAAGTGGCCAGTGGGTGGGTTGGCGTAAAAAAAATATAAACATTTTACTTACCCGCAGTTCCTCCCGATGTCCATGCATCCCCTAGTTTACAGTTTAGATAAGAATAGCTGAATTAAAATTCATTACAAACATACAATACCTGAATGTCGAAGTACAGAGACTTTTTTAATGGTACTCTGTATTAATGATGAGGAGGAAAACCTTTCATTGACTTTGCACACAATTGTAATAATTTGGTTGCCCCTGTAAAGACGAAAATTTTCTGACTATGCGTCAGAGTATTATTAGGAATAGCTTCTGTCTGCACACTGCAGTTCTCAGCCTCCTTCCGCCCCCGCCATTAAAGACAACTCAGACACAGGACTTCCTGCCGCAAGCAAGCAGGTGCTGCAAAGACTTACCTCAAAAATTAGCAGGGCAAGATGAGGTCTTTTTCCAGGAGGGGATGGGACCTATAGCAGGCTGACTCTGTGCATGTTAGAGATTGCTAGGCAGAACTGAGAGTGTCATTGTGTTTCTAATGCACCCATGGAATCTCATCATCTCTGATTGTTATATACTTTTTTTCTGTGTCCGAACTAGTCTTAGAATGATGCAGAAGCTTTAATGAAAAGTGTAATAAACCCCATACCATGATTATCAAGCAAATTGACTGCAAACAGCATCTAATAGCAAGAGGAATCATGAAGTGTCTGCTTAGAGAGTATCACCTCCTACTCTGGAATTGACATGACCGTCAATGAGTGCATATAGGGAGCTAAAAAGCAATAAAAACTAAGTCAAAATTAAAGTAACGGCGGTTACAAACGATCTTATTGTGTAAAACATACTAGGGGTATTTTAAATGGAAATTTCTATTATGGAAGCAGTGCATGCCTATCACATCGGAATCAGGGCTTGTAACTAGAGAGGCGGGCCCCAAAGCAGAAAGGAAACCCATCCCCTTAAAACATATAGAGACTATTAGTGACACACATTTATTTACCAACTAAAGCATCTACTCTCAATACACATACCTTTACACTCATACATACAGTGAACAACTCATACAGTATATACACACAGAACTTACACATCCATGACCAAAGATACAGTATATACGCATCAAGCACATATATGACACAATTGGACCAAATGATGATGGGCTCACTACCAGCTTAAGCCGTTTAAAGAGCACCCAACTAAAGACTAACCAAAGATGGATCTGTCTGAAACCCTAATGGGAGGGACGATAATAAAACCCATATAACCCCCCAACAATCATGGCCGCCAACATCTATAGCCCAAATTACCCCTGATGAAAGCCAGTGAGCTGGCGAAACTTTTGTACAAGAAAATGGATAGGAGATTAAATACTGAACATCTATGTGTCAATAATGGGGGACGTGTGTCACAGTGTATCCAATAACATATTGATCTAACTCTTACACAGTGATCTTTTGACCGGCAGCACACTTATACTTGATAATGAGCCACCAAAATGCAAATGAATACAGCAAAAGGACCTTCCTTTACTAATAAACTAGCCATCAATAAAATCAGCGCTCCCTTACTTAAGCAGCGGCCCTTACATTAAAAGCCATCTCATTACTACAAAACCAGGGCTTTAAATTTAAGAACACATCCTAAATTAACCTAGCCCCTACTAATAAACCATAGCCTCCTATATGAAAAAGGCCTCCCTACATAACTTAAGGCCCTGAGGCCTCCAACGCTAAGCCCTAATGCCAAACATACGCCTAAAGAGAGACACTCAGCTTTACTAATAAGAAACCCTCTAAGCGGCCTCCCTTACTAATGATTAGAAAGCCCATAGCGGCCCACCTTTACATTAAAAGCCCCTAGCTTGGTAGCTCCCTTAACTAATTGAAAAGCCAATAGGGCGAGACTCGATCCCTTTATAATTAAAGCACTAGCGAGCCTCCCTTTAAGTAAATAAGAGCCCGTAGAGGCCCTCCCGGGAGTATCTACTATTAAGAGCCTCCATAGACAGGCATGCTCCTTTACTAATTAAAGCATCCTAGGCAGGCCTACCTTTACTAATAAGAGCCAATGTAGCAGCCTCCACTTTACTAATTAAGAAGCCTGTAGCGCCGTCCCATTACTAATTAAGAACCCTAGCGCACTCCCTTTACTAATTAAAGCCCTAGCGGCCTCCCTTTACATGACCATGCACTTTAATTATAGACCCTAAGGGGCTCCCTTAGTAAATAAAAAGCCTGTAGCAGCCTCCCTTCTACTTAAAGCGGCCCCTTAAGTTTAAAGCCCATAGCGGCCCTCCCCTTTACTAATTAAAAAGCTCCTAGCGGCATACCTGTACTAATTAGAGCCCTAGCAGCCTCCCTTTACTAATTAAGAGCCTTGTAGCGCGTACCTTTACTAATTTAAGAACAGTAGCAGCCTCCCTTAACTAATTAAGAGACCCTAGCGGCCTCACTTATATTAAGAGCCATAGCGGCCTCCTTACTAATTAATAGACCCTAGGCCTCCTTTAGGATTAAAAGCCTCTAGCAGCCTCCCTTTACTAATTAAGAGCCCCTAGCGGCCTCCCTTTACTAATTAAAAGACCCTAGCGGCCTCCCTTTACTAATTAAAAGACCCTAGCGGCCTCCGTTTACTAATTAAGAGCCCCCGCGGCACACAGGTTGAAAATCACTGCTCTAACACACAATAAATGCCTCCAGTTACATTGAACCATATAAGTGAACATCACAAAAAAAGAAAACTCTCCACACAACATTGGGTTTTTTAAAATGTTTATTTGCACCAAGTAGCTAATTAAGTTTTAAATGTCACAATAAAAGTTATATTTTATTGACACCTGGATATGGGTAGTCTAATTTTGCCAGAGGCAATATTCTGTAAAACAGCAATATCAGTATAACATAAATTAATGGTGCATACATATGAATATAATATAATTATGTTATTATACTGATATTGCTGCTACCAATCAGATTGTACGTAGCCCCTTAAGAGTGATGCATGATTGCACGTCGGTAAGCCCCAGAAGAAGACATCCCGGGGTGAGGTACAGAGCGTGCAAAGAAGTTTTTGATACTTAAGGCCTTTTTACATGCAAGTTTTGTGAGTATTTACAATAAAAAAATATTACAAATGATTGCAAACCCTGTTGCACTATTGCAGTCTTCCCTTTTTCTTCGGGAGTGCGAGCAAAGGTGTCCTGGAACTAGAAGTGGAGAGGTGTATTACCTAGGTCAGGAGATCTTGCATCCATACCAGAATCACCGGCGAGACCAGCCACCCCAGCAGGATGGACGCCGCCCAAGAGAAGTGAGATCATAATAGGAGACTGGAGTTACAAAGGTTCTGTCTTATCCTTACTATCCTGACGCATATCGGAACATTGGAGCACGTAGAAGCGGAAAAAACATTTATTTATTTGATCATTTGGTGGTATTTTTTGGACTTTTCTCCATTTTATTTCCTGCACCATTGCCTCCTAACCTGCTTTAGGGTTTGTAGGTATATTAGTGTGTTTTTTGTCTATTTTGGGTTCTGCTGGTAGCCACTAATCACCTGCCATTTTGTCTTTTAGGCTACTGACAAGTTTCTATCTGCAGAGGGTCCCAAGCTCAAGTAATATAATAAATAAATTATAATAAATAAATGTAATCTACAGGAATAATATTATAATCCCGAGACCATCATATGTACATTTGGTGCAAATCCCCCCACCAATCTTACTTACTCTAATGCTCCTCGTCTCCCTGCGGTTTCCCGGTAGATGGCCAGAGGCACTTCTGTGCCCGCTGTCACTGCGCGCACACTATGATGCGGCCAATTACAGCATAGTGTGTGCACACGGCAGGGCACATAGAAGTGCCACTGGCCATCTGCCAGGAAGCCGCGGAGGAAGAAGAGCCTGTAGCCACAGGGAAAAGAGGAACGTTGGAGGTGAGTATACAGTTTTTTTTTATTTTAAGGTCTTTTAAAGAGCGGGTGTTGGGCCACAGTCCGGTGGTTGATCCTGGTGGTTCACCACTGCTTTAAAGAATGAGCAGAGGTACACAGAGAGGTAGTTATACAGATACCAACCATTAGTTCTTTCTCTAAATATAAGAGACCAACATCACAAGCATTTCTATACAAGATAGAAATTTGGATTGGACTAAAGATATGTCAATCATTTTTACCTGAATAAGAAGCGCAAGAAAACGGGAGCGAACACCCCCAGAGGAGGCCACATGGAGGCTGTAAAGTTTCATTAGGGCAAGAACTCTTGAATGGATACATTAGGAAGTAGGCATAGGACACTCTGAATCAATATCCAGACAGAACGAGAGCTTATCAGCACAATTATATCAGATGATTGTGTCTCTAGCGCTATTAATGTGAAACTAGTACACGTGAGTGCAGCGACTAAGAGAAACGTAGAAATTGAAATAACTGTGATAAAAGATTGCAGTATAGAATAGGCACACCACTGCCGCTGGCTTGATGCGGCTGATACTGGAGAGCTGTGATATAAAGTACGAGCTAAACACTGCAATCTATTGCTGTATATTAAAGAGTTACAAAATAGGATACAGTTTCACAACAAAACTACAATGTATATAATGAAGAGATAGGTTGTTACAACATTATCGAAGTGCATAGATCTGTGGAAAGACAAGAGGAAACTCCTATACTGCAAAGACATTACTAATAGAAGTGGGAATTTTGCCTTAAAATATAACCACAGAGTATAAGTCATGTGTGGACAAATAAATTATGATTCTAGAGCTCCACACTATAACAAGAGGAGAAAATAGCACTCTTAATTTATTCCTCTCATTAAAGGAGTTTGCCGATGCAAAAAAATTATCAAACTACAATCCTCTTGTGATATTTACACAATAAAGATCATTTTTACCCCTTACTTTTATTTATATTGCTGTTTTAGCTCCTATCACTCAGTGATGGTATGTGTAAAATTCTATAGTGTGGACAGGGACTCTTTAAGCAGACACTTCATGATCCCTCAAGTGCTGTAAGATGCTGTGTGCTGACAATGTGGTTACATTATCAGGGTACAGGTTTATATACACTTTCATTTAGCTTCTGACCATTCACTAGTATCTGACACATTGAAAGAGAGATGAGACAGATCAGTGATGAGAGATGATGAGATCCATGAGATGCACAACGACACTCTTAGCTCTGCTAACTCACCTATAACATGCACAGATCTGCTATATACCTCCCCCCTCCCCTGGATAAAAATCTTATCTGTCTGTAGCTTTACTCTCCTCATGATGTGTTGCTTGCCTGCAGGAAGGCAGTGTGTGTGTAAGCTTGTCCTGCAATGCAAGGGTGGGGCTAGAGGCAGAGAGGAGATCAGTGCAGCCTCAGACAGAAAAACAAGAGGTTCGCTCCATCGTCGGGTCTAGGGGCAACCAAAATTTACAACAGGACTGATAGAGACAGGTTGGAATTATACCTGTGAAATTATGACTTTTTGTTAACATTGAATTAGAGAATGTGTTATTTTGTTATCCTGAGTACATTTAAGAAACTTGTCTTCATAGGAATGCCTTGTTAAGTAAGGAGAAATATCTATATATTTTTTTAAATATATAGTTATTTCATTTTTATTTTTTCTTGCGTGTATACATTAAAAGAAAAGAGAGATTTTAAGCATAAAACTATAAAAGTTATATTTTATCCTTCTGAATATAACCCCTTCCCCTACTGTGAATGGCCCTCAAGTAGGCCTCCCCTGCCTTTCTTGACTGCTCATAATTCTCCATCAGGCCGCTGCTTGCAAACCATTAAGGCAGCATGCCTGTGGAAAAATTATCATCAATGTCATCTGTCTATGCTGTACTCCTCCTACAGTGTTGGGAGACCATGCCCTCCTCATGGCTCCCATGAGCCTGATGTAATTCTCTGTGGTTTGACCTGCCTCATGTAGGGTTGGTCCCCTTCCTTATGCCATTGGATTTAATACCACCTGAGGAGACTTCATTACCTCCATTTTCTCTACTACAACCCTTCCGGGGCTTCCTGCATATTGGGTTACTCGACTATGAGCCCCTTCCAGAACAAGAAGTATAATCCTAGCCACAGGGCAAGGGCCAGAAAATCCACAAAGACCCTGTCTTCCTCCTCCCTGCCTCACAACCAATCCTCACCATCTTCCTTCTTCAATTATCACACTGACTGCTTGGACTCCTCGCCACCAGTTGCGCCCCCAGGTTATGTTAAGTAAGTACAATTTTCAGAGGAGCACTATACGGCACACTACTTGCAAGCAAATTAGGAAAGCTGTTAAAAAATAATCCTACCCCTGCATTTACAGGAATAAGTTATGAACTAGCAAAGAAATACCAAGCTAGAAATTACTGTACAGAGGAATCCTCCTTTTATGGGGATGAACATCTTTCTACATATTTAGCAACACAGATCAGAAAATATTGCTGTGTGCTAGCTTCCAGGTCTGGGCCAGTGAGAATGACTTGAAATCTCATGCTTTGTCCTGGGTCCTGAAGCCTTATGTATAAAAGGAGCTAATTCCTGCTGCAAGTACAGGCGGACCCCTACTTAAGAACACTCGACTTACATACAACCCCTAGTTACAAACGGACCTCTGGATATTGGTAATTTATTGTACTTTAGTCCAAGGCTACAATAAACAGCTCGAACAGTTATCACAGGCGTCTGTAATGAAGCTTTAGTGTTAATACTGATTCTTATGACAACCCAACATTTTTAAAATCCAATTGTCACAGAGACCAAAAACGTTCTGGCAGGGATTACAATGATAAAATATACAGTTCCGACTTACATACAAACTCAACTTAAGAACAAACCTACAGACCCTATCTTGTATGTAACCCGGGGACTGCCTGTACTAGGAACCAGCAACTGGAGAGAACAGTGTAGCAGTGATTACTCTGATCAATGCAATGTTATGTCTGGAGCAAAAATAGGAGCCAGGAGAGATTACTGTAAAGTTGGGTCTGAATTAGTGATTGTTGCTCTGTCTGGGGTCTGTAATAAAGTTTTTTGTACTGTCTAGGGTCTGTTTTATTACCTTTTGTATGGAATAGGGCATCTTTGTTATATATTGCGTTGGGATGTTATTTATTATATGGTCTGGTTTTTGGGTAATGAATTGTATTATCTGTTTGGTGTTGCTGGGTTGTTACTTCATGCAAATCTATTTTTTGGTGTTTCATTTTGTGATGATGGATACATGTGCAGTTGAGCACAATGACAAATCCAAAACAAAGCACCCAGGATTTACAGAATATGACACAAATGTCAGTTTGATGAGGGTCCTGAATTTATCTCTACAATGAGATACCTTGACCACCTTCACCTCTGGTGAAGTGACTGCTGTGAAAGGGGAACTGGTCTTCGGAAATTTCTCCTAGTGTATATGGTAAAAGGCTACCATCACTTAAGCTCTGTTGAAGACACATCTGTTGTATATATTTCATATATGTGCCTGAAGATGCACGCAAGGAGAGTTCTTAGAGCACTATCAGCCACATGATGCAATTCATGGTGATACCCCACGCCATAGATCCTGCTACTGCAAATGTACATCTGATTGCATTGCTGTGTGTAGCTTTAATGGTCAAAAGCAGGAGTTTAATGTTCCACTGCATACCGCCATAACAACAATGCAAAAAAAAATGTTTGACTTTCTTTCATTAAAATCGATCGGAGGATTTATCACCATGCCATGTTGTCTTTTTTTGTACTACATTTTGAAAATTTGTCTCAACTGAGACAAAAAAAGTTTAAAGAAATACTACACAAAACCAGAAAATGTAATAATAATTCCTTTATTTATATAGCGCCAACAGATTCCACAGCGCATCACTGAGCTTGCAAGATCAGACCTTGTCCCCATGGGGCTCGCAATCTAATCAACCTACCAGTATGTTTTGGAGTGTGGGAGGAAACCAGAGGACCCGATGTGGTGATAACCACCCCCTTCCCCACCACACTTAATTTTGTCCTAATCTTACTTTTACACCATTGCAACAGAGCTGTGATCACCCAGCTATTCTACAATATCCCTTTATGTTAATTTATATGTGAAAAGCCCAAAAGAGACTGTAAATCATTTGCCAGGCAAAACTTTTTATTTTAACAATTTTATATATTATATATATAATATTTATTATATTTTATCAGTTTACCAACAATTGTTTTAATAATTAAGACAAAGAATCTTAAACAATCCCAAATACCTTAAAGCATTCCTCCTAATAAATAGTATAGACTTCAGTCAAACATCTATTTATATTAATTTAATTTTAATAGTTTGGTAACTGAATTCCACAGCTTGAGTTAGTAACCATTAGTAATTTTACCAAAGCTTTGCTGGAAAACTGCAGCATCCATGGCTAAACAGTAAGCGAATGTCTGAAAATAATTTCTACGTAAGGTAAGAAAACAGAACCAATTCTTCACATTACCTTTAACATTTCTGCAATGGCTACATAGATACCAAATAAATTATTTCAAACCAGGTATTAGATACTAAACATGTTTTTGTTTTTCTTTTGATTTTGTGGATAAGGTATCACTCCTTTGCATCGTTAATACCACCTGAGGTGATCGCAAATGTGGCTTCGTTTTCTGGCATCTCAGGGCTGTTAACAAAAAACAAAGTAAAATTTTATGATAAAATGTTTTTATGTTACCTCTCAGGAGTGAAGATTATCTCATAGTTAGGTAAAACACTTGAAAGAGTTGTCCACTTTAAGCACACTAGAGTAAATAATTGATATTGTTTGTTTCACAAAGCTTGTATAGCTTTATTCCATATCGTGCCCGTTTGGAAGGGAGATATTGGAGGAAGCGGAGTCTGTCATGAAAGTTCACAACGAAAAATGTCATTCACCTGTTCAACAAATATTTTTTCACCTGTTAAGTTAAGTAAACTACACCAAAAACCACCTAAAAACTGATTGTGATGCAGTTTTAACTGAAATGTGTGACTGCACCCTTAGGGCGATGCCACACGTTACGTTTTTGCACCTTTTTTAAAGCATGTGTTTTCAGTCCGCATGCGGTTTACTGTGTGTGCAGTCATTGACGTAGCGCCGTAAATACATCATACAGTGGACTTCAAAGACGGCGGGCTGTTAAAGTATCCTTTATGAAATTCAATAGTACAATACCTATAAAGTATTATTTTATCTTACAAAGTCTCAGCGGATGGGGTGGAGCTCCATTGCTCCATTTAATTGCTCCATTAGGGCATATGGATATAACAGACCCCTTGAAGGGAAATCTACCATCAAAACCAGAGACATTTACTCATTGATCCAGGCACTGTCACTGTGATAATCTTCTCATATTTGTTATCCATTGCTTTCTTTCTTCTAAAATCAACTTTTATAATTATGGTAATGAGTCAGAGCCCCTTAGTTCTAGATTCACAGGCTGTTACACTGTCGACTTCCCCCCTCAGACTGTGTGAAATTATAACAGGGAAAGGGAGGGGCTGCAGGTGAAAGGAGGAGATGGAATCCTGCACAGTGTAACAGCCTGGAAGGGCTACAGCATGGAGGGGCTCTGATAACACCTCCCATTGCCCATCTGACTCATTAGCATAATTGCAAATGTTGATTTTAGAAGGAAGGAGATCAAGGATAACAAATATAAGAAGATAACAAGAGTCACAGCGCCTGGATCTATGAGTAAGTGTCTCTAGTTTATCTTGCTTGATTTTAATAGTAGATTTCCTGTACACTTCCTGTGACACCTCTGATAGTACCTGTCATAAATTTTAGCTATACGCAGTTCTCCTCTTCCTTTTCTTAAGCTGATTCTTGTTGTGGAAGCATGTGCAAGTATGTGACCTCCAATAGGTTTTTTGGGATCAGCCTGAAAACTAGAACAAGACAAAAGGGAAAAAAAAGCTTTAGGGTTTAGATAGCTCCATTTGTGAAATGCGAGTGGTTACAGTACTAGGAGAAACTTTTGAAATTCACATGAAAAACATATTGAATAATCTGTGGAAGGCCTTGTTTTTAGTGTTTTGAATGTGGTACCATGTTTTAATATTTCACTTGGAGTGGAAGGAAACTTTCCTTTTTATTACACTTTTTATGGTGTGTGTTCATCATACAGATTATGGGGCAGATTTAGTTACCCGGTCCATTCGCGATCCAGCGGCGCGTTCTCTGCGCTGTATTCGGGTCCGGCCGGGATTTAATAAGGCAGTTCCTCCGCCGTCCACCAGGTGGCTGCGCTGAAAAGCATCTGAACCCAGAGTTCACCGGCTCGGGCTGAGTGAAGGTAAGCGCGTCCCGAGCGACACATTTTCCGTTCTTAAATGCGGCGTTTTTTCCAAATACGTCGGGTTTTCGTTTGGCCACGCCCCACGATGCGCCACAATCCGATCGCGTGCGCCAAAATCCCGGGGCAATTCAGGTACAATCGGCGCAAATCGGAAATATTCGGGTAACACGTCGGGAAAACGCGAATCGGGCCCTTAGTAAATGACCCCCTATGTGTCGTTTAATTTTTATGTTTAGAGTCATTGTAGAAGTAAAATACACTGCTCAAAATAATAAAAGGAACAATCAAATGACAAAACCTAGATCTGAATGAATAAAATATTCTCATTGAATACTTTGTCCTGCACAAAGTTGAATGTGCTGACAACAAAATCACAAAACTGGAAATGTAAGGCCTCCACATGCCTGTATGACCTCCCTACAATGCCTCGGCAACCCACACTAGTTTCTCAGGTAGTGCAGCTCATCCAGGATGATATATCAATGTCTCTGCATTTGTGAAAGGAGGAACCTGAGGAGCACTGCCAGAGCCCAGTAAAATGGTCTCCAGTGACCACTTATGTGCACATGTCAGTTAGAAACCGACTCCATGAGGACGGTATAAGGGGCCGACGTCCACAGATGGGGGTTGTGCGCACAGCCCAACACTGTGCAGAATGCTTAGCATTTACCAGAGAACAGTGGGGCTCATTTACTAAGGGTCCGAATTACGTTTTTCCGCCGGGTTTCCCGAATTTTTCCGATTTGTGCCGAATTGCCCTGGGATTTTGGCGCACGTGGTCGGATTGTGGCGCATTGGCGCCTGCTTTCACACGACAGAAATGGGGGAAGTGGCCGTCGGAAAACCCGACAGATTCGGAAAAGCTGCGGAATTTAAAAAAAAAAATTGTGTCGCAAAAATAGCACTCACATACACCGTGACGCAGGAGGTGATCTCCGGCGGACTTCAGCGCAGCAGCACACCTAATGCTTTCTGGACCAAACACTTCCCTGTGACCCAGTCTATAGCATTAGGAGTTCTGGGTATAAGAAAATAATCTCCAAAGTAGGAGGAAACAGAGGCACTCACCATAAAAAGTTAAGCCTTTATTAAAAGGGGTTGTCCACTTTCAGTAAATAAGTGATATTATTTGTGTATTGAAAAGTTATACAATTTTTCAAAATACTTTCTGTATCAATTCCTCATGGTTTCCTAGATCTCTGCTTGCTGTCCTTCTATAGAAAGCTTCTCTATTTACTTCCAGTAGTAAGAATCTGTCTATGGTCATGTGATGGACATGCAGGTACATGATCCTTTATTATCACAGAGAGTAAAAGGAGATGTGTGATTATAGCAGCTATGCATCTGCATGTCCATCACAAGACCATGGACAGATTTCTATCCACTTAAAGTACAGAAACTTTCTAAAGAAGCACAGCAAGCAGATATCTAGAAAACAGTGATGAATTGACACAGAAAATATATTGGAAAAATGCATAACTTTTCATTTAACAAACAATATCAATTATTTGCTGAAAGTGGACAACCCCTTTAAGCCTTCTTTAACATTTCCATGCAGCTTTGAGGAACTGCAGGAGGAAAGGAGTCCACACAAGCGACAGCTGTTTCTCGCACAATACGCTTTGCTCCTGCGCCATCTCCCCATAGCTGCATCGACGTTTTAAAGAAGACTTCATAACGGCTGAACTTTTTATGGTGAGTGCCGCTGTTTCCTCAGAATTTGGAGATTATTTTTGACTGAAAATTCTTTCATAATTCAGTAATGCACCACCTTATTTATACACCATCTGTGTTGGATCCGGTACAGTTAAAGAAGGCTTCCTTCGCTGTTTGCATAGTGGTGGAGTAGTGCCTCTAAAAAACATTATGGGGCTTATTTACTAAGGGTCCCGTGGCCGTATTTCCATCGGGTTTCCTGACTTTTCGGGGATCGAGCCGGGGATTGTGTCACATGTGATCGGATTTTGGCGCATCGGTGCCGTCTTTCATGCGACAGAAATCAGGGGGCGGGCCATCCGATGGATTCGGACTAAGCACAGGATTTAACAATCAAATTTGTGTCGCATCCAGTCCACTTACATATACCGGGAGGAAGATGGTGAACTCCGGCGGACCTGATCGGGAAGCGACACAAGCAGGAAATCGGGCGCACAATCTTCTTGAATCGCGGCAGGTGTTTCTGGCACACATTCCGTATCGGGGATCGTGCAGGACCGGGTAAGTAAATGTGCCCCTATGTGTGTTGTTCTGGGTAGTAGTCTGGCGGGACTCCTTTCTCCATAGATGACCTGCACAATATTAGGTCTATTTTTTGTTTCGCTAGTCCTTATAGTACTGTTTTTTCAATAGGACCTACTATATCTTTTGCAGAGCGGCCATTCGGCTTTGTCATGGTTAGCTGAGACAAGGTGTAAGAGACCTTGAGGGGGAGCTTTGATCTGGCCACAATATGTGCGATCAGATCATGGCCACCAATAACGTCATTTTTATGTAGCCTCAGTATGATAAGGCCATGAACAGTATGACTACAAACCCATTCAAATTCCCTTCCTGGATAGTTGATTTTATTCTTACATTTTTATATTTATGTGAATTGTACATTACATGAATTGTATTTTTTAAATACACATTATGGTGAATTTATATAGTTTTATATACTATCAGAGAACAGTAAAATCAATTTTAAAAGCCTATTATCTGTGCCAGCGTCACATATTTGTTAGTTGTTCTCTTATAATACAAATGTGGCATGTGTCATTCTAGTTGGAGTAACATTTGTTACTTACGTCATTGTCGCTCCAGGATCAGCAGTCATTTGATTTGTAATAAATACAGCAACATTGTACTCTAAGGAAATATATAGTGAATGAAAATTAGAAGAGAGGATACACGGTAGCAAAATCTCAGTTTTATATTAGCATACGACTCAGGTGCATAAGTTAGACATGAACAAAGTGACCCTTAAAGGCTGTACGTATAAGCTGTATAGATCACTAGTAAAGGATATGCTGGATAACAGGCTCTTTGGGATGGCATATGTATACAACCTCATAATACACACCTCAGCTGCTGCTGCAGAACCTCACTATACACACCTCAGCTGTCGTACAATATAGACTTAAGAACCTCATTATACTGACCTTAGCTTCTGCAGATCCTCATAATATACACCTAAGCTGTTGCAGAACCACTTAAATCACCCCTTTCTTTAACATCCTTCAAAAACATACTCCTGTGCCTTCCAGCCCACACAGCTTTATCTGTTCACACGCAGCAAAAAGCTGATGTTCCAGCTTACCAACCTCCAGTGATGAATATCTGCATGCACGGATCACCCTACTGCCAGGGCACAACAATATGGAAAAACAAATCGGATCCAGCTCGGAGAAGAAAATCTTCTTTATTGCGTTTGTAGTGATTTTCTGATGCTCTGCGGCATCAGTGTCCATGGAAGATGGATACTACTGATACTACTGATGTACTAAACACAGCTGTGCTAGCTGAAGTGATTGGTGATATCAGTCATCAGGGCCACATCTGCCATGAGGCGAGATGAAAATCTCGCCTCAGGTGGCAGAATGCAGAGCCCTTTGGTAAGCGGCATTATTTTCAACAATATGGTGGGCGATTTGGGCGCCCTTTAGCGCCCTAATCGCCCACCAGGTAAATCCATTGCACCTGTCTCAGACAGCCGGAAAGGCGCTGCGTCGTTCCGTATGATGCAGTGACACAGGTGCGGGTGATGACGTCACTCCGCCTGTGTCTCTTTGCGGAGCCAGGAGAAGCCGGGAGCGGGACAATACGGTACGGAAGACTGGAGCCGGGCGTGGCGTGAGAATACGGGAGCCGTAGAAGACGGGAGCCACGAGTGCCGGGAGAAGACGGGAGCCGTAGAAGACAGTGTGGGAGGAAATGGAGTGTATGTAAGTATAAGTTTTATTATTTTTATTGGCAAAGGATGTATTAAAAGGGGGGTATGGGGTCTATATATATTTATATACACCTTAAACTGGATATTAGACTTGATGGGGGATTTCTATTTGGCTCTAAATAATATAAATAAACAGGTGGCTGTACTTTAAGCTATATGTATATATACTTTGAGGGGGGTACTGAATATAATAACACTAGGGTGGGAGAATATGTATGGGGCAAGTTAATTAATCTAGGGGGGCTATATAGCAGGCTGTATATAGTAAAATTGAGGGAGGATCAAAATATTGGGGCGGCATATTAATTAAACTGGGGTACTATATGGTAGGCTGTATATAATTAAACTAGAGGGGGGCTATATATTAGGGTCAGATACTAATTCAGCTGGGGTGGTGGACTATATGGGAGACTGTTTATAATTAAACTAGTGATTTCTGCATATGGGGCAGGATTTTAATTAAACTAGGGGCGTCTGTTAATAGGGCACAGAATATTAATAAGCTGGGAGGGCTGTATATGTGGGGTCAGATTTTTATTTAAGCAGGTCTGTATATAATTTAATTGGTGGGGGTATATTTTGAATATATTAGAGGGGGGCTGTATATGCTATAATTCCAGTTGAATATATATATATATTCTAGGGATGTTTTATATGTGTGGGGAGTGTGGTCAGTTGTGTTGTGAGGGGTATATATTATTTAGGAGCACAGTGTTGTTATCCAGGAGACTTTATACTGTAAGTGACAGTGGTATTTTTAGGGACTCCAGGTGGAGATTCTGCACGGAGCTAAAGGTATCTGCCCGTGAATTTAGCTGTGATACATCATGGATTGGAGAACCCAGAATAAAGTCCTCCTGATGGAAGAGACTGTCATCTATAAGGTACTAGACGCCAATAACATTCATTAACATAATGTTAACACATGCGTTCACTCAAGCGTTAACATTTGCGTTTTGTAAATGCAAGTGTTAACAGCGGTTTAATTAGGTAGATCTTTCTTCAGCAGTTGCAATGCCTTTTTAAATGTATGCGTTAAGCAAGTGTACCGCACCCTCGATCCGCTGCCTGTGGGTTGTTTAATTGTTAGTAAAGTTTTCACTTCATACATTTCTACTGAACCTGGTGTGGATATGGAACAGAGAGGCTACTGAAGGGGGGGGGGCAGCATTTTAGTTTCGCCTCAGGCACAAATAATGCTAGAATTGCCTGTCAGTCATTGTATAGAAATTGTAAATATTCACCTTCAGAAATTTTCTGTAGTCTGGACAACATCTGAGCAACTTCTGCTGTCTCTCACCAACTCTCCACGTCCACTGAAATCCACTCGAAAGAGAGCATTATAGAATCAATAATCTAACAAGAAAATAATCTTTAAGTATGCCACTTTTCCTATCATGTTAATATATTATTATTACCGTATATACTCGTGTATAAGCCGATTTTTCAGCACAAAAAATGTGCTGAAAAAACGTCCCCTCGGCTTATACACGAGTCTATAACAAAAAAAATTACCCACTTAAAAAAAAATAAACTTAAATACTCACCCTCATGTCAGCGCGGCTCCCCGATGTCGGTGCGGCTTCCGAGTCCCCATGTCAGCGTGTCCCGTTTCTTCTTCTCCGCGGCTCCTCTTCTCTCTTCTATCTTCCGGCATGGAGGCGGCCATGGTTTCTTTAGTGGCCCGCGCATACTATGACGTCAACAGCGGGCGACGCCATAGTATGCGCCTCTAGAAGAAGAGGATGGCCGCGTCCATGCCGGAAGAATGAAAGAGACCGCGAAGAAAAAGAAGACAGACGCGCTGACATCGGAACCATCGGTAAGTCGCGCTGACATCGGGGAGCCGCACTGACATCGGAGGTGAGTATATAAGTTTTCTTTTTTAAGGCCTGGGGGCAGGCTGCTGATACTTCTAGGTGGCATTGCTGTATTATAGGTGGGGCTTAGCTGTATGACTACTAGGGGGGGGCTGTATAACTAGGGTTGCTTGTATACTACGTAGAGGGCTTTCAAATAAATACTGCCTATA
Organism: Engystomops pustulosus; assembly: GCA_019512145.1. Lineage (NCBI taxonomy): Eukaryota > Metazoa > Chordata > Amphibia > Anura > Leptodactylidae > Engystomops > Engystomops pustulosus. The sequence continues at coordinate 67,786,848 of CM033649.1, forward strand.
GAGAACATTAAAACCAAATTTTATTAAATAATCAATAAAATTATGTGTGCTGGAGCTCACACTAACATAACTGGATGCCCAACAGACATCTAAGTGTCAAAAAAAACAGGCTTGGATATATTGATGCCACTACTACTCCATACTTCAATGGTCTGCCATTTCTTGTTAAATTTGCGATGGTGGATATTGGGATCACATCCACCCACACAAATATAACTTTTAGGCAGAGTATTAGGGAGTTCCTATATTTGTAACACACTGTGTTGACATAGGAGGGCTCAAACATAATATCCACTAATTTGGTACACGACCAATTTCTTTTGTGTGGTAGGGGGTAATAGGGAACATCGGTAAGTCGCGCTGACATCGGGGAGCCGCACTGACATCGGAGGGTGAGTATATAAGTTTTTTTTTTTAAAGCCGTGGGGGCAGGCGGCTGGCTGTAACTATTAGGGGCTTGCTGTATGCTACTAGGCTTGCTGTATGCTAAGGGCTGCTGTATCTATAGGGCTGCTGTATCCTAGAGGGGTGCGTATCTACGGGCTGCTGTATCTACTAGTGGGGGCTTGCTGTATCTAAGGGGTTGCTGTATACTACTGGGTGCTGCTGTATACTACTAGGGGCTTGCTGTATCTCTAGGGCCTATGCGTATCTACTAGGGGCTTGCTGTATACTACTAGGGGGTCTGTTGTATACTACTAGGGGCTTGCGTATGCTACTAGGGGCTTGCTGTATGCTACTAGGGGGCTTGCTGTATGCTACTAGGGGCTTGCTGTATACTACAGGGCTCTGTACTATCGGGGCTTCTGGTATACACTGGGGCTGGCAGGCTGTACTACTACTGGGGCTGGCGGCGGTATACTACTGGGGGGGTTTGACCATGTCACTTCCCACCCTCCTTATACTCGAGTCAGTAGTTTTTCCCAGTTTTTGGTGGTAAAATTAGGGGTCTCGGCTTGTACTCGGGTCGGCTTATACTCGAGAATATATACGGTACATATTGTTATAATACGTTATTTTCCTTCAAACTTAATATTATTATAATGTATTATTATAATGATTGTACGTATCAAACCACCCTCAGGACTTTACATGCAAGTAGCTGGAATAATTATAATCTGTGTCTTATAACTATGTTAAAAGTTTAAGAGTAATTGAGAAAGAACTCTGTAGGGGTTTGAAATCTCTCTTACAAATAAAGATTTAATGAACTTTTAAAACACTCTAAAAAACATTAGTTATATGTGATGCATATTTAAGAAATCTCCCAACCGGAACCAAAAGAAAAAGAGGATCCAGAATAGCTCTGTGACAGCAGGTATCTAATAGAATACTTACCAAGAGAATTTCATATCTACTATACTGTTGTGTGAAACAAGGTAAGCGAAATGTACACAGAATTGTGATTCGACATGCAAAATACAGCCGCAACACAATACTAGGGCTGACATTTTATAAATACATGTGCAACTATGCAAATAGGGTATAATGGCTATATATTAGGGGGCTGCTGGCTATATACTATGGAGCTGCTGGCGATATACTGGGGGACATGGGCTGCTGGTTATATACTGGCCTAGATACTGGGGGTCTTGTGCTGTCCGGCTAGATACTGAGGGCTGGCTGGCTAGATATTAGGGGGCAGGAGGCTGGCAAGCTATATAATGAGGGGAGACTGAGACCAATGCATTTCCCACCCTCGGCTTATACCTCAGTCAATAGGTTTACACAGTTTTTTGTGTTAAAATTAGGTGTCTCGGCTTATACTTGAATTATACGGTAAGTAATTACGACAGAATAGTTATATGTTCTCAATCTACAAATTTTCCTACTCAACCATTGCTACATAATATTTGAGAGTGTTTGGGAGTATGTATGGACTTTACTCCCCTTGTTGCTGCATCAGGTGCCTAACTCCAGGGGTAGCAGCCATAGCTATACTATATGCAGCATAACAATGCACTTCTTCTACAAAACACACCCGAGCCAGCAGCACCTATAATAAATGTACAGGAGGGGACAGCAGGGCTAGGAATCTCTCATCTCTACTTTCTGCCATCTCCTTCTCACATGTGGTCAGCATCTACTGGGCTTTGTCATAAGAAAGGTACACCGGCTTATCCTTTTAGCTGTCCAAGCTGGAACCTTGCTTTTCCTTATTACAGATAATATAGTAATTCCAGAATACAAACAGAGCTTAGACAGACAAAACATTCATAGTTAGACTTGTATTTAATTTTAGTCTTAAACATCATGCTTACCAAAAGCTTAAAAACACCTGGTTCTTCATGAAATTTAGCTGCTACATAATCCAAAAGTTCCATTTGATGTTCGCCTATAGGAAAAATCAATAATCGACCAACTGTTGCTAAGCACTTTTACATTATTACAGTGGGGAAAATAAGTATTTGATACACTATCAATTCTGAAAGTTTTACCACCTACAAAGAACGGAAAGGTCTGTAAATTTATAATTGGTGGATTTCAACTGTGAGAGACTAAAAAAAAATCTGTGAGAATCTAAAAAAAATCCAGAAAATTACATAAATGATTTGATAACCTGCCAAACTAGTACGAATTCTGACATTCTCAAACTTGTTAGTTTTTCTTTAACCCCTTAATGACCACACCCTTTTACGTTTTTACATTTCCATTTTTCACTCCCCACCTTTTAAATTCTATAACTTTTATTTCTCCATGTGAAGAGCTGTGTGAGGGCTTGTTTTCTGCGTTACAAATTGCACTTGATGGTAGTGACGGTATTTAATATTCCATGCCGTGTACTGGGAGGCGGGAAAAAATTCCAAATGCAGTGAAAAAAAGCATTTGGGATTTTACAGATTTCACTTTGCGCCCCAAATGACATATCTCCTTTATCACACAGATACACAATTTATATAGCTTTTATAATGTTTTCATACATTTACAAAAATTAAAGTATAAACTTTACGGAGCTGTGGGTGGGGTCATTCTTTGCAACTTTTGATGAAGTTTTCAATGCTACCATTTTAAGGACTTTTGATCACTTTTTATAGAATTTTTTATATTTTTAAAAATGGCAAAAAAGTGTCATTTTTAATTTTAAATTTTTCGTTACGGGGTTCCCGAGGGGAATTTAACCCTAGGTTGTCTGATGGATCCAACCATATACTATAAGCACGATCTATCAGGCATTTACTGTCAGCAGCCTTGGGGTCCTTCATAGGACCTCAGGAGTACCATGAAAGCAATTGGCACCTCCGTGGTCACCATGTTAACAGCAACTATGAGGTTAAACTGCTGAGTTTGCAAGTATCGCAATCTAAACTGTTAGTGCGCTAGCCTGGCTTTCACATACAGTGTGGGCATGGGTTCTAAATCTGGGCAACCACGGAAACGTACATGTATGACCGGATGCAGCAACGGACCGCATTCTCGGATGTATATGTACGTCTTATTGCGCCAAGGGGTTAATCCTCTGCTGCAATATAAAGTTCTAAAAGATCAAATATTAGGAATCAGCCCAGAACTACACGGGAGCACCTGGTCATCTTTTGGCATATGAACCTTTATAAGTGGTCTTTTTTTGCTGGACATGATGATGACCTTTACATTGCTACCATTTTGGGGACTTTATGACCTTTTAATCACTTTTCATTTCAGACATTTGTGCACTATTTTCCGTTAAGGGGTCCACTGCCAGGAATAACTGTTTTTATACGTTGATAGATTAGGACTTCTGGGACATGACGATACATGTTTATGATTTTATTTGTATATTTTTAAATCAGTTCTAGGGAAGGGGGGGATGATTTGAAATGTTTGTTATTTTTTAATTTTATTATTGCTTTCACTACTTTTTAGACCCACTATATACGTTAATACTACTACGTATTTCAGTATTTGGAGAATTTCCTAGGCATCTATAACACTGTGCTTTGGTTTTATAGATTTTTCCCAATGACAATTCCTGGAATGTAATACAGTCTTCAGGCTGCCATGGGAATGGATCGACACTCCCCAATGATTTGATAGGGAGTTTACATTTACCTGCCGCCCACAGCTTTGCTTTGCATAATGCAGCCAACAACCACCATGTATGAAGAAGGGTCACCCCATGAGCCCTCTTTATACATCCTTAATGACATTAAGGCATACATCTACATGCAAGGTCCCCCTGCTCAATACAGCACATGTCTAAATACCATCTGGATGATTCAGAAGAGGCATGGGAGAAGGTCATGTGGTCAGATTAGACCAAAAAAGTTAAAGACTTAAAGGTATGTATGCATGTGTCGCTTCCCTGCTCAGATCTGACGGAGTTCACCTTCTTCTTCGTGGTGTATGTAAGTGTTTGATCTTGCAACACAATTTTAGTTAAATCCCGCGTTCAGTCCAAATCAATCGGATTGTCCGACAGCCAGCCCCCCCACCCCCATTTCTGTTGCATGAAAGCCAATCCCAAAAAGGTCTGAAAATCCGACAAAAGTGCGGCAGCGGATCCTTAATAAATAAGCCCCTCAGTCTGACAGTTGAATTGTACCTATGATGAAACAATTGCAGACATCTCCATTCTTCGTAAGTGGGAAAATCATCTTTGTATCAAATACATATTTTGCTCTTATATGTGGCAGAAAGTTCTGCTAAGTGACTCTCTTCTGCTTTTTCCTAACTGATAGAATAGGACAGTCAGGAGAGGTCTGACTCACCACGACTGCCCCCTTGTCAAAATTTAATTCCTGGAAAACTTCTTCTAAAGTGAATCAAGTGTCCAGCCTCAGGTAGGTTATTCAAATTCAATAGAACAAAGCACTTATTCGTGATGCATGTGGTACTTCGCTCTTGTCTGTATGTAAGGTGCCAAACAGCATTTATATTTATATCTATACTAAAAATTGCATTTTAGTATAGATATAGTTTAGTCGTTTGTTACTCACTTGTATAAGCTCGGGCATATAACACATTATCGAGCATTGCATCATGGTCTACTCCAAATCGATCAGCTATATCTCGGAGACGATCTGGTCGGCTAGACACATTATTAAGGAAAGAGCATTTCTAAGAGAATATTATTATTACAATAATAAATAGAATTTATAATATATGTAACAAAATATCTCACTAAATGATTTGGACCAAAAACAGAGGAATATAACTAAATTGTGTGAAAAAATTAATTGAAATATAAACCTTAAAAAATACTCAAATACAAGAATTTTAAACAAAATAATTACACATGTAATATTTCTGCGTTGTTTATGTAAGGAATATGCAATGAGGGGACCATGTTCAGGAACATAGATAAGATAGTGATAAACCCCCAAAAATGGACCCCCCAAAAACCAAAAACTCTACCTGCTTGCCTCACATACCCTAGGTGGTATGGGACAACTGGTCGACAATACCTCTCTACACCAAAGTGCAAAACATGCAGACAAAACAATACAATTAGATAAGAATGATTGCAAAACCAGGTCGCAACAGTGAGAGCAAACAAAATACAAAATAACCAATACAGAAGGGAAGTCTGAACAGGAGCCGTTATCATGATACCAGGAACGAAGTGAACAAGGTCCTAAAAAAGGTATGGAGCTATCAATACCTATAACAATTCTGAGAAACAAACAAATATAACTCAGCCTTGAATAGACACAAGGATTCCAAAACTAAATAATGTACCCAACCAAAGAAATCCAAGACAGAACACAAATTACAAGCTAGTAAAAGCATACGTTTATTAGATAACAAACATCTAAACCCACATAAAAAAGAGGAACAACACACAGAATATACAGGGCACACATTGTCACATACAAGGTCACAATGTATACTAACAAAATATATGTGGAGACTCACTCCTATGACACTGAATCCAATAGCCTACTACACTGATTCCTGTATATCAGCAGAAATCCTGCTCGGTAGACAAAATCAAACAGGGCTGAGCAATAGGGCAGTGTGAAAGTATATTAAACACTATTAAACATAAAGTTATTACCAGAAATGCAGTTTTTTTGTCTCACCTCCCAAACAATAAAATTAAACAATGGTCAGTAAGTGGCATGTACTCTAGGATGGAGTTAAAACATGCTAGTAAAAAAGTGATTTCTGAGAAAATCAAAGGATTGTTTGTGCACCTTATAGTCCGAAAAATACGGTAATCCCCATTGTGTACAGTTTTGGGCACCAGTATATAAAAAGGATATAGTTGAACTGAAACGGGTTCAAAGGAGAGCAACCAAGCTTCTTAAGGGAATGGGTGGACTTGAATACATTGAAAGATTGGGGCTATTAGGCTCACTGTGAATGTAATGGCTGATAATTTGAACATATACCTGGTGCCTTTCTGGAGAGTAATAACTTTTAATACATGAGGTCTTCTGTGCAAAAAAAAAAAGAAGTCGTGTCACAGCATGTAACATAATAATTTCCACTGCTATAAAGGATTCAATGTGTTTTCTGTATCCACAAATATGACCTTCCCTCCAGAGTATCCATTGTGTCCTGAAAGCTGGGCAGTCACTGGGGATATGGAAATAATACATTAGTATAAGACTAAAGAGATTGGGTACACTTTAGGCTTGATGTCTTAATGTCTGGCTAATTAATCCAATGTATGCATTGTAAAAAGAATATTTACAAACTTTAACATTTTTATAGGATTCTACCTTAACTGTTCACATAGCTACAGAGTTGGTGTAACCACACTGTATATCCATATAACCATGATAGCCAATCACTGGCCTCACCGTATATTGTAGTCAAGATGGTATAAATAAGTAGAGACCGAAGCTGTGGGTAAGTGATGCTTCCCTAAGGCAATTGTAGTGAGTGTTCTCTATGACCAATCGTGATAATAATTAGCACTGTTTTTCACTGTTAAAATATTCCAATCCTTGGAATTGACCACCAGTTTGTGCAGAAACTTTAGGTGTCTGCATCTTTCTACTTGCCATCTATTTTCAACTGAGTGTATTTTTTATACATCTTTTCACATCAGCTCTCATTGTGTTATTGCATGTTTGATCACATATTGGCTACATTGGAGGGCCCTGTTCTTCTGAACATTTTTCTTGCTGTTTATTAGATGGTGTGGCTAGGATTTGTTACTATATTATACTGATTCATTGTGGCAGGGAATGGGGAGCATATATGTGGGACATTGCCTTGTACCCTTCTTTGTCCCCATGTAGGTGCTGATGGTTTGTGCACCTTTTTAAGGGTTTTTATAGTTTGTGTTGTTGTATTGTGTGTACTTCATGATTTAATGAATTTTCATATAGGTCACTTTGTGCATCACTTTTTCTTAGGAAATTTTTGAATCATGGTCTGATGCACGGCCTTTTCCATTTTTCAGCAGTGCCTGCCTCACATTGTATGTGTTGAAAGGTCTATTTTATTATTATTAATTGTCTGAACTGAGGCGTGTATTATAATTCTGGTCTATCCTGAATTCTATATTATAATTAATATTGTCTGGTATCTGTATTATTTATTGTCTGACATTTCAAGGGTGTTGTTGTGTGAAGCACTACATTATTTATCATTTCTACGAAGGTATTTGGTAGATATTGTGGTGGTTAATGATAAAACCCATTTAAGATGAAAAGTATGATAATCTGTCCCTCAGGCAAAATAATAGTTGTACACCTCTGCCCAATATACAGTACTAGAGAAATCAGCAATAGTAAGAAATGAGCAGCACTGTGACAACAACGGATCTTTGCTCAGGGGTAGGGTGCACACTTCAAAAGCTTCAATCAGCCTCCAATTTGTGTAAACCACAAATTATGTATGAGAGGAAGCAGCACTCCAGTAAAAGGTGATCAGTTTATTTACCAACTGTGAAAAAGATATCTCTTTTTACTGGGGTAGCTTCCTTGGATTTCTCATCAGGGCTAGATAAATATATTTTTTTAAAGATAATGTAAAAAAAACCAAAACATACCACATAGTGTATGTGACAGCTGCGTTTTCCCAGTTCGGAATTCTACAAAATTATATGAGAGAAATAAAAACTGTTGAAAGGTTACACTTGATTAGTAATAGTTTCATGTGATTTTTGAACTATTTTTGCGAAGGTGTAAAAGTGGCCATAAAGACAAATGAGGGCAGTAGACTTTAGCAACAGCTTATATCTCACAGAACAAAAGAAAAAGCTAGATGACCATGATCAAGATAATACTTCACAGAGAAAAATGGACGAGTTGCATCCTTTTTAGTTTTAGGTGGGCCCCTGGTCGCATTAGGCCTTGCTACACTTGTTCCTGTCCAAGGGTATGGTATAACAGTTAATATGATAGCGATGCTGACACTGATACTGTAGCAGGTGCACTGCAGTGGTCGGGAGAAACTGCAGGCCTCTGTACAAAAAGATTCAACAGTGACTGACTGTGCCATGAGTAAACGGGAGAGATGAGAGTATAAGCTGTTTATTATTTTTAAAGCCTCCCAGCCATATATAAAATATTTTAATATCTGGACAACCTCTTTAACTGTATGTGTTATGGATGCCTTTCTTGTTGGTTTAGGTTGCAAAGACAAATAGGTTTTCACATTAATGAATGTGTTTCCCTAGCCTGTGAATAGGGGAAAAATTACTGTTTGTGAGGAGTCTGATTGCCAGGACCCACTGCAATCGGCAGAACAGGCGCCCCCTATTCTCCCTTAGCTCCCGTGTACTGACAACTTCAAACATAGGCCTGTCCCATAGCAGTCTATACAATGCTGTACAAAACATTTATGTGAGCAATATAAGACAAATAAGGCAGCAATTGTTACCATGAACATTCAAGTTTAGATTTATACAGCAGGCAATAAAAGGACTGAGATAAAATCATGTTTAACCCCTTAAGGACGCAGGTTTTTTTTCCGCTCATTTCTCGCTCTCCACCTTCAAAAATCCATAACTTTTTATCATTTTTACGTGTACAGACCTGCTTGTGAGGGCTTATTTGGTGAACAAATTTTACTTTCCCGTATTGTTATTTATTTAACATGCCGTGTACTGCAAAGCTGTAAAAAAAAATTCCAAATGTGGAAAAATTGAAAAAAAAAAAACGCACATCCCGTTCTGTGGGCTCAGTTTTACGACTTTCACGCTTCGCTAAAATAACACGCCTACTTTATTCTTTGGCTCGGTGCGATCACGGTGATACCAAATTTATGCAGGTTTTATTATGTTTTAATACATTTTCAAAAATTAAACGAATGTGTACAAAAAAGAAAAAAAAAATTGCCATCTTCTGAAGCTAATAACTTTTTCATACTTTGGGCACAGAGCTGTGTGAGGGTCATTTTTGCGAAATGAGCCGCGGTTTCATGCTCCATGTGAGGTCTGTGTGACATTTTGATATTTTTTTATTCCATTTTTTATGTGATGTAAAAAGGTGTAAAAGTCGCATTTCGGACATTTGGGCGCCATTTCCCGTCTCGGAGGTCACCGCCGGCCATAACTGTTTTTATATTTTGATAGATCAGGCATTTTGGGACGCGGCGATACCTAATGTGTCTGTGATTTTTACTGTTTATTGTTTTATATCAGTTCTAGCGAAAGGGGGGTGATTTGAATTTTTAATATTTTATTAATTTTTTTTATTTTTTAAACTTTTTTTTTCACTACGTTAACCCTAGATGGTCAGATCCCTCCTACCATATACTGCAATACTTCTGTATTGCAATATATGGCATTTTTGCAGTTCATTCATTACAATCAGCCACTGGTTCATTGTAACGAATCTGCAGAAGCCAGATAGTCTCGGGTCAAACGCAGACCCGAGGCTACCATGGCAACTGATCGCCGCCCCCCGCTGACGTTCGGGGGCGCGGCGATTGTAATAAAGATGGCGGCACCCACGCGCCGCCGTCTTTTAAATGCCGCCGGCGAGTTTGCCGGCGGCAATGAAAGGGTTAATAGCCGCGAACGGTGCAAGCACCGACCGCGGTTATTAGCGGTGGGGGTTTGCTGCAATATACAACAACCCCCACCTTTGTATGAAGAGAACTCAGCCCGTGAGCCCTCTTCATACATTCCCTGTACCTCTGCGCCGTAGAGCTACCGCGCAGAGCGTTAAGGGGTTAACACCTTGTAGTCCCTTTCAGTCCTAAATGTGATACAGTTTATGATCATAAGGCTCCATGCACACGAACATGTGTTCCTGTGGGATGCAAACGCAGAGCCGTTGTTTGACATAGTGTCAATTCCGAGAGACTAACTTCACTGTTCACTGTAATAATTCTTAGACATGGACACTGAATATATCTGGATCTTTCATCCATGCTATAATAAAAGATTAATCACGCTAACTACAAAAGCTTACTTCTTAACTACCACAATTTTCTGCAGTAGTTTCCCTTATTGACAGTTCTTGAGCCTATGTTTATTCTTTGGCTGTATTAGTATACCTATAAAACATGCAATTATGGTATCCCACAAAATACTACTCTGCACTGAGCCCACATTGTGATCATAGAGCTTTTGTTTTAAAGGGGGGCTCTGTGGGCCGCACCAAAAACGTGCTGAGACACCACATGCTGCCATGATGTTGCGCCAAGTAGCTGCTGACACAACCTTTTGGAGACCTAAACTGTAGAAGGTGTGAGTGAGCTGGATGCTCAGATTGGTGCTGCCTCTGTGTAGCGATCATGAAACAAATATGTGTCAGTGGATTTTATTCGTTAACAATAACATCCACTAGAACACCCAATGATGTTGTGGTTATTCTTTTACACATAGGCAACGCCACGCTGAATACCAAACTTTTTCAGCCTATCTACAATGCACTAATGTTACCCCTGCAGATTTTGGTATGTAATCAGTCCATTTCTGCAATGGAAAATGCTTTCAGTTTTGTGCCATATGTAATTTAGGTAAAATTACATTTGACATTGTTTGTATGAGTTTATTAACCCAAACACATGAATGCGTAGTTATTTGTTAAAAAGTTACCTCCAAAGGTCTCGGTTATTGCCATGCTTTCAATACCCCCTCCTAATAGCTTGCTGAAAGAAATCATAGAGATGTGACATGAATGTACTTAAACTTGTGTAACATAATACGATGATAGTTTAACACTTTAACAGACATCTATCGATTTTCTTTTTTATGTCAGCTGTAACTTCCTAGTCATATATAAACAATTTTGCTGCAGCAGGTCAGATGCCAAAACAGCAAAGCACCTGTTAGAGAAGGCAAAGGAAAAGTTATAACATTCAATCTCTGTATACTCAATGGGGCACATTTATTTTGGCTTGGTTTTTTCTTTATTTGCCCCTTTTTATTGGCACATGTGTACTTTTGTGAATTTGTTTGCGCTAAAGATACTCTCACATCAAAGTTCATCATGGTTGAGTTCTCTGCAGTATTGGCTGCAGTGCGTGCACAGACTTCTACAAGCTACAGATAAAATCTTGTAGCAGGGGAAGGAACCATGTAGCAGGGCTGTGTGTGTTATAGCTGACTTAGCAGAGTATCATTGTGTTATATCCATCTCATGGATCTCATCATCTCTCATTATCTATGTGTCAGATACTAGTAGTATGTTCAACTAAAAGTGAAGATAAACCTGGACCCTGAAAATCTAACCAATTGTCAGCACACAACATCTCATAGCACGGAGGAATCATGAGGTGTCTGCTTAGGAAGTCCCCGCCCACACTCTGGAATCTTACACTGATCATCACTGAGTGATAGGAGCTAAAAAGCAATAAAACTGAGGAAAATTGTGAAGTAAGGGGTTAAAAATTTTCTTTACAGGCAGTCCGCTACTTACAGACGACCCGTAGTTACAGACAGACCTCTCTACACACTGTGACCTCTGGTAAAGCTCTTTGTATGGTTTATGATCAGCTGTAAGGTGTCTGTAATGTAGCTGTATTGATAATCCTTGGTCCAATTACAACAAAAAATTGTAAAACTGTCACTGGCGCAAATTTTTTTTTATCTGGAACTACAATTATAAAATATACAGTTTCTATTTACATACAAATTCAACTTAATAAGTAAGGTGTCTGTAATGGAGCTTTATTGATAATCCTTGGTCCCATTACAGCAAAAAATGTTTAAACTCCAATTGTCACTGAGGCCAAATTTTTTTTTGTCTAGATCTACAATTATAAAATATACAGTTTCGACTCAAATTCAACTTAAGAACAAACCTCCGGACCCTATCTTGTATGTAACCCGGGAACTGCCTGTACTTATCTTGTATGTAACCCGGGAACTGCCTGTATTGTGTATACATTACTAGGGGGTTATAATTTGAAAACTTTCATTCATGGGCAAACCCCTTTAGGGTAGATCTGCTGGTAGGTTTCCAGTAATATCCCTAAACCCTAACTATGCTTCCCTAACCCTATACCACTTTCTAACCTAATCTACAGTTTATCTAGCTAATATGCTAATTTTCCAGCAAAGACTACTAGGGCATGGAATAGCCTCTCCGAGCAAAGGCTACTCCAAACATGTGCGTGGCCATGTCAAATCTGGTGGTCGGGCGGCTCCTAGAGCTTTGTGCTTGTACATTAGCTCTGGCTTCAGTGTATATAATCACTCCAGCTAGAGCGCAGAATTCTGGAAGTTACATTTTAAGCTTCTTCTACCTGTGGAAGGAATAGATGGAATGTAGATAGCGTAATTACTTTGGTAGCAGCCATAGAAGCTGTAATGGGGTCCGCAGTGTCAGGCAACCCCGGCATCCAACCTGACACACTAAAGAATGGAGGATGTGCACCACTATATACGTATTATACTTCAAATTGTACAGTATAATAAGTATATAACAGTTCACATCTTTCACAGTATACAGCACATACTTGATACGCACACATTTATACACTCATATAGTATATACATATAATATACACACATACAGTATATACACATTGACTTTGACACATACTATATAGTACATACACATTATATTCACATTTATAGTATATATACAGAATTTAATTAGACATACAAAATATAGACAATATTTATACACATGCTACAGTATAAACACACCACACACTCATACTGCATATACATAAATATAGCATACACACATACATACAATATAAAGACATCATACACACATACTTACAGGATATGCACAACGTACATCATAAACATGCACACACAGTGTATGCACAAACATACAGTATTCACACACATATTGCATATACGCACATAAATAGCATGTACACATTATATACACACACACATACAGCATATTCACGCATATACACTCACAGTATTTACTATCATACAAATATATACACACATACAATGTATACAGAATGTAAACGTATGCACACACATACAGCAAATATACAGCATTAACACACCATATACACTCATACAGCATGCACATACACACACACATAAAGCATATTCACACATATAGCAGATACACACACATTTATGCACTCACACCCGTATGTATTTACTTACTGTCAGGCCGGCTTCTGGGGCCCAGTAGCTGCTGACCACATGGAGGAAGAAGACAGCAGGAAGTAGAGTTGAGAGCTTCCCAGTCCTGATGTCCGCTCCCTATACATTTCTTATCTGAGCTCCTGACTCAGATGTGTATTATGGAAGATGTGCACTGTTATATACATATTATCCTGTACCATATGCAGCATAATATATATGTAATGGTGCACATCCTCCATTTTTAAGTGCGGCAGGTCGGGGGCTAAGCCCCCTTACACTGTGGGCCCTGTAGCAGCTGCTTTGGCTGTTACCTCTGTTGTTACGCCTCTGCATGAGATAAGTACCTAGAGTGAAAAAAACCATCAAAAGTTAAAAATTACTCAAGTTCCTGGCTTCCTGAAGATATATGAAACACCATCTTTCTCTTCATGCTGTATTCAAAGGCAGTAAGAAAACCAGGCTCCTAGAAAATATAAACAAAGAATACTATGACAATTATTTTATTAAAAGGGTTATTTGGCATTATACATTTTTTATATATATAGATGGGGGTCCCAGTCTCCCACCACAGCGCTCTTCACTGCTGGCTTCTTATACAAAGGACGGCAGCAACGTGCGTCTACAGCTGCTGTTTACAAGCAGTGGCTGAAGGTGATGACCTCTGTGCCTTAAAATGTAAAGTAAAGCCCCGGGTTAAGACATATCTTTTACCTCATCAGTTGTCCTACCTGCCTTCCAGGATCTTAAGTGTATATTTATGAATACTATTATAATGTCCTAGAAGATCCATCATGGACATTTATAGATATATGACCATCCATCTGTGGCCATTTTTATGGACAGCAATAGTAGCTGATGAAGAAAGTGGTGTAGAACATTTAGATGTAAATCACACACCAGTATAGTTATAACAAAGTATTTTTTAGAAAGTCACATATAGACTGAGCCATCAACAATTTAAAGGAAATCTACCACTCAGGTAAACACGATTTAAACTAAATACACTTACTGGCTGGCCTGTTTTCCTGGACTCCGGAACATATTTTGTTTAGCCCGGAAACACCTGTATAACGCAAAACATTTAACTTTTTAAAATATGCTAATAAGTGTCTATTGCTCCTGTGGATGACACACAGGGAGTTCCTACCTGTCACGGGCACCCCCCGGTGCGAGGTATGGATCGCGGGTGCACCCGTGCCCCTCTCCGCTGCCCCGGCCCCACTCCTGTGCACTCATCTCCCCTGGCTCCCGCTCCCGTCCGGACTAGGGCGCGCGTGCGGCAGTGCCTCCAGATTTAAAGGGCCAGCGCACAGGTGATTGGCGCTGGCCACTTCCTGTTCTGTATTTTAACCAATGGCTCCCATCATTCCCTGCCGGATCTTTGTGTGTATTCCATGGTGAAAGCTCCCCTGCGATATTCCTGCGTTCCTGTCTATTTCTGCGTTCCTGTGTTTCCTGCGTTACCAGAGTCCCTCCGTGTTGCCGTGTTACCTGAGTCCCTCCATGTTGCTGTGTTCCTGTGTCCCGTGTGCCTGTCCTCCCGTTCCCTCTTGCCTGGACCTCCTGTTGCTGACCCCGGACTTGGACTTGACTTTGCATCTCTGCCGCCTGCCCTGACCTACTGCTTGGACCTGACCACGAGTCTGTCTTCCGCTAAGGTACATCAACCTCGGCTGCCACCGCGGGCTATTCACACCTGTGGAATGACCTGGTGGTATCCTGCCCCAGCAAGTCCATCCCGCTTTGCGGCGGGCTCTGGCGAAAACCAGGTGCCACTTGGACTCCGGTCCCAGGTGTCGGCTAGTACCATCTCCCGCGGTGGTCCAGAGGATCCACTGACCCTGACACTACCGTAATTATGCACGCCTACTGCACGCCATCATATCTACCCACTTCCATCCCTCTATCCAAGAGGCAATGGCGTCATCCGGCTCGTTAGAGCGCCCCGGCTGATTAACAGGGAGAAGCGCTCATGAGAATTCTCTAGAGCTGGGTGATTTCACTGACTCTTGGGCAGGGGGATAGGTAGATATGATAGCATACAGTAGGCGTGCAGGGGAATCGAAAGAGCGCTGAGTGTCCGGCAGTAATTAGCATATTTTAAAAAGTCTATTTTTATTTTTGCGTTATACAGGTGTTTCAGGACTGATTAAGATATGTTCCGGAGTCCAGGAAAACAGGCTGACTAGTAAGTGTATTTACCTGAGTGGTAGATTTCCTTTCCTGTGTAAAATTTTTAATACATACATAAATATGATGGGAGGCGTATCCTCATATCTTAGTAACCATATACAACAGTCTCATGGAAATAAGTGAACCAAATGCAGAGAAAAGGTCCAGCGACCTTACAAAAACCAAAGCATTACCAACCAGAGCACAGCACAGTGTAAAAGAACCAGGATTACACGACTAACACAGCACACAGAAGATTGTTTCTCCATCAGTTTCCTCAAGGGTGTCATTGAAAAGACCACAGGTTAAACATGGAGGATCCTGGTGATCTGACTAACAGAGATAGCCATCCACTATCATGTGGAGAGACACTAAACTTTTAAACACTGAATCTTTATTTAAAAACACACAGTACATAATAAAACACTGTAAGCATGGAAAACATGTAAGAAATGACTGTATATGAATGTTCATTTTTATAATCCCACAACTCACTATTAATTTGTTGGCTGCCTCCTTTATCTTGTCAACTTTAGCTTCAGAGAGCCCCTTGATGTTGCACAAAGCTTTTTTTGTTGTCATCTGAATACCTTTTACTGTACATATTCCTACAGATTTAAGTTTTTTAATATCTGCAGCATTCTGTGAAGCAAAACCATAGTGAAAATAAGCAAAGGAAATATTTAACCCTGTCCCAAATAAAGAAAAGAGTCTTTATAGCTTAACAAGATATAACAGGAAGATTAGTGTATATAACCCTTCTCTGAAACTCCTAAATTAATACAGACTCCTGAGCATACACAGACCTTTGACTAAAAACTCTAAAATAATACAAACGCCAAATCAGGACCATAACCCTAAGTAAATACAGACCCATCCTCTCTATATCAGGGATATTCAATTACCTGTATATACTCGAGTATAGGTCGACCTGAGTACAAGCCGAGGAACCTAATTTTAACACAAAAAACTGGGAAAACTTATTGACTGGAGTAAAAGTTGATGAGGGGAAATGCATTGGTCACAGCCTACCCAGTATATAGGCAACAAGCACATGCCCCAGTATATAGCCAGTAGCCCTCTGCCCCTTAGCATTTAGCCAGCTCCCTTGTATATAGCTAGCAGTCCACTTGTATATAGCCAGTAGCCCCCTTCCCCCAGTATATAGCCAGCCAATGCCCCCTAGTATATAGCCAGTGCCTGCCCCCCAAGTATATAGCCAGTGCCTGCCCCCCCTATATATGCCCAGTGTCTGTCACTTGTCTATAGCCAGTGGCCCCCTGCCCAGCCTAACAAACCCAAAAACACTGTCCCCAGCAGGTCCTCTTCTGTCTTCAGCTCCAACTCGGTCTTCGGGTCCCGTAGCATATACCAGGACATCAGCCACTTGCGGTGTGTGGCGATGGCGGTGACGTACACTATATGATGTGGGCAAGCGGCTGGCGTCATGGTGTGTGCGACGCAGCAGTGGGGACCTGAAGATGGAGCCGAGCTGAAGACAGAAGAGGACCTGTGGTGGGGCGTCGGAAAGGTGAGTACAAATTTTTTTGTTTTTAGTAGACTCGAGTATAAGCCCCATATGTCCCACCATTTGAGAATCCATACCCAACATGAATTCAAATTCCTGACCGGTCCCACTAAAAATAATCCAATAATATACAGAAATATCTAAAAACTAGCAATATATACAAGCCAACTGTGGCCAGTTCCCTTCTCATTTATTTTATCAGTATTTTTGCAACAATTATTGTAAACCAAAGTCAAGTGTGGAGAATACACAGAGATAATAGATAATGCAAAGATTTATGCCTGTTCTGGTGGTAAACCACAACTGGTGTTGGTTCAAAATAACCGGTGCAAAAAAAAAAAAAAAAGATGAATGAATGAATGAAATAAGATGTATGTTTCACTACCAAGCACGTGGGATTCCTACAATACCCATTCGGTTAACTGTAACAATCCAAAATATTATGGAATGTTTCTATTTGATCAGTAATTTTTGGTATAACCAAATACAAATGAGCGAAATTAAGTAGTAAATACTTACAATACCATGCTTTTGTAGCATATCAATATCTTGGAAAAAGGACTCCTAAATAAAATTCAATGGTTATCATTTTTTAAAATATTTTATAAACATACGTTTTTTTGTTTTTCTTTATTTATAAAATGTTCAAAGACAGAAAAACAACACATACAATGTACAGCATAGATAAATATACATAACTATAACAAAATATGCCTGAAAATAAAGTAAGTGGGTAAAGAGTCCAAGACACAGGTACGTCGATACAGCAAAGGGAGGTAACTCCAACCTGGGAGAGAGCTAGGTGTAAGGTCAAGGACCTCTACTGTGCGCTGGAACTTCCTCTGCTGCAGTGAGATTGCATCAGATAGAGTGAGGGGGAATGTCAACAAAAGCAGGGGACAGGGTGAGATACTCTAACACCCTGTGAATCTGTAGCATGGAAGGGCACTTGGGAACTTTCGGCTCATATGCATAATTATAAAAAACTGATTTTAGAAGAAGGAGGTCATGGATAATAATTATAAGAAAATCCCCACAGTCATGGTGACTGGATCTATGAGTAGATGCCCCTGCTTTATCATGGTAGATTCCTTTTAATATAGAAGTTTATGGGCAAATACAAATTTAAAAAATTTGTATTGTTGCATATTTCATGCAGATTGGTTTAGCACATTCCGGGCATATACAGCAAGAATACACCATATATTGGTCTTATGTACTATAGTAATTTTTTAAACAAATATTAAACATAGTTACCTCATCATCGTGAAATCCTATTTCCTCATCCACTACTTGATCCTCCATTGATTTCATGCCAGCAAAAGAATAAAAACAGATAAACAGACCTGTATGAAATAAATAGATATAAGTAAAGCCTGTATTAGTGATAGAGGTGCTGATGTATCGTGCCTTGTGTGCCAGCTTTTTGGCATAAAACACATGAAAAAGTCACAATTTCTCACCCATGTAGTCTGTATCGTATGCTACATAACTCTGCTATTGTATATGCTGTCTAGTAGGAGTAGTAGAAAAACAACCGGGTAGGTGCTAGACGCGCTTCCCAATTATCCACTGCTGTCTGGCAGGCTGTGCGCTGTACGCCAGGCAGCAGTGGACTACAGACCAACCAAATCCCCCTGTTGGTCATAAGAAACATCACCATACTTACCCTCCTAGCCCTGCCACCCAGCATCCCTCACGGACCTGATGAAGGGAGTGGACCACCCCCGAAACGCGTAGTCCATTTTTACCTTATGAATAAAACCTTTTAAACCCAAGCAATATTTGTTGGATCACTCAATAATTGGGAAGCGCGTCTAGCACCTACCCGGTTGTTTTTCTACTCCTCCTCCTCGATTTCATCATTCGGCACTACCCAGTACCGGAATCCGGATAGACGCTGCATACCCTACCCATAAACACCCGGAAAAACGACAATCTCGATATCTGCTCTATACGCACAAGACACAAGGTGTCCCAAGGTGAGCAGATATCTCTTTCAGGACTTAACACCTAGAAGTAACATATTGCACTAGGGGCGCCGCCTGTGTTTTCTTTTTATTTTCCATTGTATATGATGGACATGTGTCTTCAGAAATACATTAAAAATGTTTGTCTAAGGCCTCTCCTACACTTGCGAGTGTGATGCGAGTTCAGCCAGTTCTGTCCTGGGGGGTCCTCTCTACACAGTGCAGGTGGTAGCTGAGAGGAGGACACTGTGTAAGTTGAAGTCTATTCTGGAGAATAGCTCCCATTCCTTGCATGACACTGTGGTGGCTTTGGGGAGCACCTTCAGAGACCGACTGCTTCACCCCAAATGTGAAAGGGAGCGATATCGTAAGTCATTCCTCCCCGCTGCCATGAGGCTGTTCAACAAACAAGGTTCAAACAGAAGTAACCTGCGCCCCCCACCTAACCAGTCCCTGCAGGTCCCATCCACAGACTAAACATCAAACTGCCGATCATTGCTTGTCTCTTTTTTTGTCTTTCTATCCCCCTTTTCTTTTTGTTCATTTATCCCTAATATTATTGTTGTCATAGTTTGTACTTCACTCTCTGTACCCTCTCTGCTGCTGTAACGCTGTGAATTTCCCCACTGTGGGACTAATAAAGGATTATCTTATCTTATCTTATATAGGATATATATGCATCACACCCCACTTGTACACAGTATTCTTTGATAAAGCCTCTCTACATCACAAAAACATAGGCTAAATTCACACTGCCGTGAGCCCGCCGCACCGTAGCACGGCAGGCACACGGCAGCGCGAGGAGAGGAGGAGGAGGTGAGCGCAGCTCACCCCCGCCCCTCTCCATAGGAAGTAATGGCGCAGGGCGCCGTAATACGGGGAAAGATAGGACATGTCCTATCTTTCCCCGGGCTACGGAGCGGTACGGTGCCGCACGTGTGCTGCACCGTACCGCTCCCGTACAGGGCCGTGAGCCCATAGAAGTGTATGGGGGACGTATATACGTCCCCCATACTGTAGTGTGAATGTAGCCTTAGTCCGTGTGAGCAGAACAGAGGCAGAACTCTGACAGCTAGGTAACTAGTCCTCTCACAGTAGAAAACAGTAAACAGGTTTTCTAACCAATTAGGTTAATCAAAAGATTCAAGGGTGACCCGCTACTCAGACCATGGTACACCACCTCCTGTATTGCCTCCCAATCCAAAGAGGCCACTTATTGGCCTTTTTTTTTTTTCTCAATACCAGAACACTCCATGAAATAGTTTCCTTTTTCATCTTGGAAATCTATGAAATATACCCAGCTGGGTCAAATATAGTTTAGTGCATATGCACAGCCACTTTCCGTTATGGTCTATGGGAGCATTGGAAAATACCCACTGTCTATTTTGCCACTCCCAGTCAGAGGACCTCATCCTCTATATAGGTGCATCTATGATGTATTGATAACATATTCTGTGGATCTTTTGAAACTTTTTTTCATTGTGCTTTAAGTCCTCAATAACAGAATAGTAAATGTCTAACACCCAACATCCCTTTTACTCATCTTATATACAGCTTTAATCAAGTGCTGGTGGCCATGCCATGTTTTATTTCTACATCAGGTCCTACCTGGCATAGAAATAGCCTGAGCCAGCAACTCCTCAGCGGGGATAGGGATACGCTAGCATTTGCGATTATTTCAGGGCTTCTACACCAGAAGCCTTGATAAATAAGCACCTATAGCTTTGTTTGGTACTGCAGGTCAGCATTTTATGCTTTATTGGGAGCTACAAATGTGACCGATGGTTATCAAAGGCCTGTGAAAGGGAAAGAGAACTCAGTGCTGCGATTGCTTCAGTTGATGGAGGTTTCAGGTGTTAGACTCCCTCCATTCTGATAAACTATCCTAAGCACAGGTGATATGCAACAAAAAACCCTGCTTACGTGATAAAGCAGTGACTGTGGGGGCTGGATGTCCTCAGTGTAGCATCATTAATTCAACCCCAAATCTTGTGATGTCAAGATGCTCCAACTCTTGGTAGGGGGAGGCCATATGATCCTAAAGGTGCGATCACATGTACCGCTTTGATTCCATTTGCAAACAGAGCCCATGGGGGCATGCCGTTTATATGAGAACGTGTTTCTATGAGAACGCATGGTAACCAGCACCCAATGTCTTGTGCTGGTTACCAATCACATGGGTTTCTATACAAATACATATGCAGTTGGGCCATTGCATCCCCCTAGCGCTTTGATTCTGAGTCAAAGTGCTACATGTGCTGAGAGCATTACTGCCAGGCAGTGGAAAGGCACTGCGTTCTTGCTCCTGATGAATGATTTTAAAATTGGAGCAACATATAAGTGAGAAACCAGCTAGTAGAGTTGCTAGAAGAGTTGCAGCTACAGGTGGAAAGCTCCACATGGGAACTGACTGAAGTCTTATGAGTCAGAATGAGGATGAGGTTCCTCTGCTAAGTCTAGTTCTAAATCTTATACCCGCCTAGTTCGGTATAGGGTGTTGACTGATCACAAGTACCCTAATCCAAGTGTCATAAAGATCAGTGCCATAAGGGGATCAATGTAATTAAATGGTATAAATCACCCTTTAACGTAATCATGCTGTTACATTGGGCTGCTTACACACTTTGGGGGAGATTTATCATAATTCTCTTACAACAGAACTGTTTTAGTTGCCCGCGGCAACCAATCAGAGCTCAGCTTCAATTTTCCAATAGCTGTTTATAAAATTAAAGGAAATCTACCACCAGGACAAAGGATTGTAAACCAAGCACACTGACATACCGGTGTATGCCCCATCTGGAAAGATTTGCTCTTCTTTAAGCTTTTTCTGGACTTGTTTTTAAGAAAAAAAGGCTTTACAAAATATGCAAAGGAGCCTGTGGAGCTCCAAGCTCTATTAACACCTATGGAGCCTGGGGCCCCTAAGGCTCATTTGCATAATTGTAAATAGGCTTTTTTTTTTTTTTTTAAACCAAAGGTATAAGAAGCTAAAAGAAGAACATATTCTGCCAGAGTGGGAACATACCTGCATGTCAGTGTGCTTGGTTTACAATCCTTCATTCTGGTGGTAGATATCCTTTAAAGCTGAGCTCGGATTGGTTTCCATGGGCAACTAGAACAGTTTTACCTCAGAAATGTAATGATAAGTCTCCCCCTTTGCTCTTCTTCCTTTTACATTACTTCAAGCAGCTTGTAGGTAGAAAAATCACCTCAGATTCACATGCAAATAAGCCGACAAATGATTCATCTTGTGTTTTGAGATGGATGCAAGGCTCTGGCTCCATTAGCAGGCCCATGTGCATGGAAATCTAATGCCATTTTTTTGAACAAAGAAGCTGCATGTAGCTATATAGAAGGTAGAAAAGTAAAGTGTGTAATGAGCCTAATGTAACACCAAGATTCCCCTTTACATTTATTCCTGGAAGAGAAGGTAACACTGCAAGTGTGAGGCAGCACCCAGTCAAAGATTACACATAGAAGACCCCTCACAGTGTCCTTATTCTCACAACAGGAGAATAAGGACACTGCACAGACTATAACACTGCCTCCTGTGTTTCCTCACCTGAATTACAATAATTTGACTTTTTAATAATGATTTAGTAATTATCAGTGAGATGCGAGCACGGGACTGTCCTGTACGATGTGACCGCGAAGAATGCGAGAGAAAAGAAACGTGTAACGTGACTACAGAACAGAATCTCTGCTTGGTTTTCCCGCGCTTACGCGTCACCTCAGGAGCTCTGTGCTGCGCGCGGTGACGTCACTAAGCCCGGGCGGAGATGATAGACAAGTTGTATCAGTAGGGGCGTGTCTGGAATGTATGTCACCGGAAGGGGCTGGGCTTATCGGTGCATCTTCTTACGTTAGAAGATCGCAGTCGCACGATTGTTACATGAGACTATAGGAGTGCAATGAGTGAACGCTATTCTTATCAAGATAAATGCACTGAACTGATCCATGTCAATGTCCTGGGATCCTAGCCCAGTAGCTGTAGCTTCTTCAGCTCATAATACAGCAAATATTATTATTTTCTAAATATACCTTTATTTCATGCAACAAACCGAATTATTCAAGCAATTAAAGGGAACCTGTCATCATGATCCCTTTTTCTGGCTCCCTCATGCCCCCATAGAGAATACTGTGCACATTGCCATTGTTTTTATAATAAAACTGTCTTTTTCTGATAAAAAGAAAAGTTAGCTGAAAGTTCAGTCTCTTCAGAGCAGTGTCCCATAAGATTGGCCAGTGAGAAATGGTCCCATCCCACACCCTGGGAAAATAGCTCCGTCATGTATCTATTTAAAGTTTTTAAAACGCCCATATCCCAACTATTTGAAATAGATGCATGACGGAGCAGTTTCCCGAGATGGGGGGGGGGCTGCTTCTCAGTGGCCATTCCCATGGGACACAGCTCCGCAGAGAGGAAGGTAAACTTTCTACTAAGGCCGGCGCCACATTTAATGCAAAACACCGGCGGCTTGTTCCTGATCGCAGGCGTTTCCATGGAAAGCGAGCCTGCGACAAAGCGCTACGTGTGGCGCCGGCCTAAGGCCTCTTTCACACTAGCGTTGCAGATCACGTCAGAGTTTGATCAGTGTGCGATCAGGGTTTGGTCAGTGAAAAACTGACATTTTGCATCAGAGTTCAGTTTTAGGTCAGAGTTTGTTCAGTGTCTCAGTTTTTCATGCGCATTTTCAGTAGAAATTTCAATGCGTTTCAGGACTCAGGACTGAGCTCTATCTTTTCTATGGCAATTGATACGTGAAAAACGCATTGTACTTGCATGTGTCTCAGAGTGCTATGCATTTTTGATGCATCTCCATAGACTCGTATGGTGCGTTTTTTACACACGTGACTTGCAAAAGTAGAGCATGCCGAGATTTAAACGTGCGTGAAAAAAATGCAAGTCTGAAAAGACCCATTGATTACAATGGGTCAGAGTGCAATGCAAGTTCTGCACGTCAAAAGCACGCGCAGAACACGCACGTGAAAAATGCAAGTGTGGAAGGGGCCTTATTCTTCTTTTTTTTCAGAAAAAGCCAGTTTTATTTATACAAATGCTTTGGCAATGTGCACACTATTCTCTATGGGGGAGCCAGAAAAAAGGTTCCTGATGACAGGTTCCCTTTAATATACTTCTTTGTCTCCACCTGCACCATGTAGCAGGTACGCTCTTAAAGTTATAGTTAAACAGGTTATCTTCCCCAGCCATGATGACGGTACAAGCGGATCTCCAGCAGGAAGGACGCTCCCTCCCCCCCCCCCCCCGCGGTAGGGACCCACTAATCACATGGTTTGTTTTCATGTTTTTAAAATGTTGCAAGTAAAAAATACATGTTATTGAACACTATGCATCGTTGGATTTGAGCGGGATCATTTTTCATCTTTGGTGAATGGTTCTCAGGTGGAGTGAGGATCCTACCATTGGCGTTTCCTCGTGGTAGAAGCTGAACGCCACCCGATTGTATATTCCCCAGCACATGTTAAAGGACAAATACAGTATGTACTCAAGTATAAGCTGAGGTTTTCAGCACAAAAATGTGCTGAAAAACCCTAACTTGGCTTATACTAAAATCATTCTTGGGCCGTTTTTACTAAGTGCGTTTCCAGATCGTTAAAAACGCATCAGTTTTTCATTGCGCAATTTTGGAAACCGGACAAAAACGCATGCGTTTTTTAACTCATGCGTTTATAACGATCTGAAAACGCACTTAGTAAAAACGGCCCAAAAACGCCATGTGTGTCTTCACCCTAAGGCTCCAGGCCGTCATAGCAACTTATTCCCGCCACTCGATGATGTTGTAGTGGTGGCGAAGCATGGATCAAATCCAATATGGAGGCCGCAATGTAAATGTCAGTTGTCAGGCATTTAAAGCGGTTTTCCAAGAGTAGGCAAAAAAAACCCCTTGTAATTACCTAGTCCGACGCTCCCGGTTTCCCTCACTGGCTGCCCGGAAGTTGTTAGAGCGGGACTTTAATGCTCCTGTAAGCAAATAGGGGCACGACACAGAGGGACTGTGGCGCAGAACCGCCGGAAGAGTAACTACAAGTTTATTTTTTTATGCAGCTTCTTTCTGGTCACCTTGCTAATTATTTTATACTCTCAGACAAGCCCTTTAAATAGTTAACAGCTGTGGTCAGTGCTGGTGTAAGCGGTAGGTGTTTGCTGAATATGCACCCTGTATGGAGAGGGCTCAGCCTTTTGAGCTCACCCTCCCCCCCCCCCCCCCCCCCCCCCCCCCCCCCCCCCCCCCCCCCCAAAACCCCCCCCCCCCCCCCCCCCCCCCCCCCCCCCCCCCCCCCCCCCCCCCCCCCCCCCCCCCCCCCCCCCCCCCCCCCCCCCCCCCCCCCCCCCCCCCCCCCCCCCCCCCCAACCCCCCCCCCACCCCCCCGCCCCCCCCCCCCCCCAAAAAAAAAAGAAAAAAAAAAACACACACCACCACACCAACCCCCCCCTCTCCATACCTGTTCCCGACAATTTGCGCAACGTACAAGTAATAGTATGCGCATGTGTCAGGAGGTCTAAGTTCTAGAGTCTGCAAATTAGTTTATGACATGATCATACTTTATCATGCGCTTTACTATCCACCATTTGACGTCTGAAACCTTTTCTTCTCCGCAAAAATGTATGGTCTCCCACTCAAAGTACAAATTAAGCATCTAAGCCTACAATATTGTTGTGCCATATCTCTGAAGTTTGTGTGGACAACTTTAAATCGCTTCCTGCCGCTCTCAGAACCCATGCGTTCTTGGGTGCTGTCTAAAGGATAACTACATGGATCTTGCGTACCTTTCAGGGGTCCAATGTCACAGATTTCCTAAAACAGTATCATAAGCTGTGGAGGCCTATAGAAAAATAGCAGACAGAATGGAGGTTCCAGAGAAATGTGGCATTTTAATGTCAATAAATAAGGGGATTGTTACAAAAGTAAGGTTACAAAAAATGAGGCTTTTATGATGGGGTGCACTATCGTAGGGGGCCAGAAGTAGGACTAAAATGAAGGCAACACTATAAAATGTTTCAGGAATTTACCTCTGGTACTGTTTATTAGCGGTCACTCGACCCAGGGCTGGCACACATAAGACTCTACATAAGGAATCCATGGGAGTGAGGGTATACTAAGGGTATATTTAATTAATTTTACTGACAGTCTATGCATTTGTCGACCAATGCGCATAACAACTAGGTTTCTGGTACTTGTCATTGACTCTCACAAATGAATACCAAAACCTGCCCTCCAAAAGCACATTAGCCCACTAGCCCTTCTGCTCTGTCCAAGTGCCTAAAGATAACGCAGTTAAACGTGAATGTTTACATTTTAGGGCTAAAATAACTGTTATTACCATGTGATACCGACTTTAAACTGAGATTTTTACTGCACAAAAATGTGCTGAAAAACCCTATCAGCTTACAACATCCGATATCAAGTAAAAAAAAAAAAGTGTACTCACCCCCTCCCCCGCTGATCCTCACAGGCATCGTGACGTCACCCGTACGCTGATAATTCTATTGTTGCGCGGCAAGGCATGGCATACAGTTTGATTCACGCGTGCCTACCCATGTGCCCTGCACGGCTGCGCGGGAACACGGAGCCGATACCGCGGCCACACTGCATAGAGAGACATTGCGGGAGAAGGGCGGGCGTCGCTGAAGGTGAGTATCACTTTATAGTTTTGTTCCTACAGGAAAGGGGCGAACAGGCTATATACTGGGGGCAGGGTGCTGCAGGCTAACGCGCAAAAATAGAGCATGCTGCGATTTTGACGCGCGTGCAAACGAACGCAAGCACGCGCGTCAAAAACAACGCTAATGGAGAAAGACCCATTGAATACAATGGGACAGAGTGCAATGCGAGTTCTGAGCGTCAAATGTACGCGCAGAACTCGCGCGTGAAAAACGCCAGTGGAGAAGGGGCCTAAATCGCTTCCTGCCTCTCTCAGAACCCATGCGTTCTGGGTGTGTCTAAAAAGGATAATTAAGTGATCTTGCGTACCCTTCAGGGGTCCAAAACGTCACAGTTTCCTTCACAGGTATCATATGTGTGGAGGCGCTATAGAAAAAGAGGCACAAGAATTGAGGTGCCAAAAAAAGTGGCATTTTAAGTGGCAACAAATAAGGGGGTGTTACAAAAGTAAGGTTACAAAAAAATGAGGCTTTATAGGTGGGGGGCACTATAGTAGGGGGCCAAGAAGTAGGGACTAAAATGAAAGGCAACACTATAAAATGTTTCAGGAATTTACCTCTTTTGTACTGTTTATTAGCGTCACTCGACCCAGGGCTGGCACACATAAGACTCTACATAAGGAATCCATGGGAGTGAGGGTATACTAAGGTATATTTAATTAATTTTACTAGAGTCTATGCATTTGTCAGACAATGCTGCATAACAACTAGGTTTCTGGTACTTGTCATTGCACCTCAAAATGATACCAAAACCTGCCCTCCAAAAGCACATTAACCCACTAGCCCTTCTGTCCTCTGCCAAGTGCCTAAAGTTAACACAGTTAACGTGAATGTTTACATTTTAGGGCTAAATAAATGTTTATTACCATGTATGTGCTAAAAAACCCTAAATCAGCTTATACTTGAGTCAAGAAAAAAAAAGTGTACTCACCCTCCCTACGCAGCCGATGCTCCGTGAGTACACTTTTTGTTTTTTTCCTACAGGCATTATATTGGGGGAAGGGGGCTGGCAGGCTATATACTGGGGGGCAGGGGCTGGCAGGCTATTGTGTGAGGCACATTACTTACTGGGGGGCTGTGTGTGAGGCACATTACTTACTGGGGGGCAGTGTGGGCACATTACTTACTGGGGGACTGTGTGAGGCACATTAATTACTGGGGGACTGTGTGAGGACATTTCTTGGAGCGTGTTCACACATGGCACTAGGACGGGCCTTGGTTTGATCACATATACTTTCCAGTAATACACATGTGATGGGTAACACGCACCTGGTTTTGTTTAAATGCAAGACAAACGTGTGAGCGCAGCCTTACAGTATTTGGGGAGATTGTTAGGGGCGGCAGCAGGATAACACTGCCAGGGAACCAAGATGTAGGGACAATGAGGAACATAAGATGTGGTGATGGGGATTTCTCCTTTGTTCTCTGTAGCTGTATATACCAGAAGTAACCTTGTTATTGGCACAACCACATGTGAGGGGGTTATGTACAGAAGGGGGCATTACTGAAAGTGCAATACACATGCATTGGGGCCCGTGCCCCGGATCTTTTACCACCCTAGCAACGCCCCTGCTTTGGGACATATATCGTCTGTAAGATACGTCCCACAACAGTCGTGTGAATGCAGCCTGTTCTATTAATTGTGATGGGATTTGTATAGTTACTATATTTGTGGAAGAATATATTATGTATTTGGCGACCATTTGCACCCCATTTATTTTTTTAGGGATTGGAACCATGGTCGCTGGAAAAAAAATTGTGCACCCTTCAAATATACAAGAACACAATATTTAGAGCAGAGACAATGGGATCATAAAGTAATTGTACACAAGTGTGGATCCCTAGGTATTGCACCTGAAAAAGTAGCTGCAAAGACTAAACATAAATCCTATTGGGGAGGGTGCCATCCCGGACTGTGGAGTGCGATCCTTTCTGACCAGGGTAAGACATTTACAACAGTGTAACTTCATGTTAGGCGCATACCTGATTTAATATGTATTTCCCTTGATATCTTTGGAATGTTCGCCAACATTTAAGTGTGTTTATCCCCTTGTACACATATATCCACTGGCCTCCATGTACTGTCCGGTGATGTCCCCTTTACTCCTCCTCCCTCATCACCTGATGTTTTAATAATTTTAAATTTATTGTATGTAATAAAGTTCTTTAGATCTTTCATACACTTTTTTCAGTCTGCTTTTTTCTTCATCCTGGTAAGGGATTTTTCCTTCCAGGACAATAGGATTTATGTGTACCCTTCAAATATACCATATCTAACCCCAACCCATTTAATGTGTCATTTCCTGCAGCCCCCAATCTAAAATGCCCCCTTTTTTATGTCACCCCCCCCCTTTATAGTGCTCTCTTTTATGTAACCCTTTCCTGTTACTGTAGCCCTGTTTATAGTGCTACTTTTTCTGTATCCCCTCCTTTTTTTCTATTCCCCTTTATAGTTTTATGTAGCCCCCTCCTGATAGTAGTTCTCATTTTCTGTTTATAGCCCCTTAGTTATGACCACAAATGCTGAGATAATTCAACCGATAGCAAAGTGAGGCACCCCTAAATTTACCCAAAATAAACTGGTAAACTATGCCATCAGTATAGCCTAGTGGTGAAATGCCCCGCTCTCATTAACAAGGAGAAAAGGGGGAACTGAGGAGAGTGGATTCACCCTTCCCCACTTTTATCCTTAATAAAATAATTTAAAATACTCCCGTTCACAGTATATTTTCTAGGTGAAACAGTTTGTTCATAAATGATGTTGCAGATGTGAGCTACCTTCGTGTCAGTGCTTCAATGTTATTAAAATCTAAATCTGCTGGTTTGGACCCATGCAATTGCCGCCATCATAGCGTCAGTACCAGACTGTGCCTGAAATGAAGTCTTACCGGGTGAGGCCCCCATACCAGACAGGTATGTTTGGTGAAAGTGGCTGCAAATCACTATGTTACATCCGACAATTGGTGATGGCAGATGATTGCGGTTGTAAAGGGCATCTACCAGGCCGGATGAAGGACTCTATGCAATGAGCCTGAGGAGATCCATAATGTAATGGAGCTGAGCCCCCCAGGCTCATTTGACCATACTATCTTTCATCAAGTGGTTTAGTTTTCAGATAAACACACATAGTGCATGGGCGCGCGCCTCTTGCGAGAACGCCACGTCCCCGTGACCATCAGGTGGGGCATAAGGTTTGAATGAATGGGAGGAAGAGACAAGCTCCCATAACATACTGCCATTACTGATAGTAGGGCAGGATATGTAGGATGTACAGACAAACCTTTAGGGTTAATGTGCCCTAGGGAGTCTGAAAGAGTAAATCGTAAAAGTAAAAAAATAAAACAAAAGTTAAAAAATTATATAAACACCCTAAACATTCACACTTCACCCCCTTTCCCTAGAATGATATAAAATATTAATAAAACAGGTAAAAATCAATAAACATATTGTATCGCGCCCTTCCCGACGGGAAAATGTCGGATCAACAATATAATAAACGTTTTTCCTGCGTTCACCCTGTAACGGAAACACAACGCGCCCAAAGCGAATGCCACTGTTGGCCATTTTAACAAATATATAATAAAAATCCAATCAGACACAAGTGATCATAGGTCGACAGACAGTCCTAAAAAATTATACCATGACAAACGTAATCAAAGGACCCCCCCACCGTCCCCAAACGAGTAAGACAAAAACGTTCATTGTGCCAGCGATGGCCAAATCACATAAATTTCTATATTTTGGTACAGTGGGTTTTAATTTTTCGTAAAGTATGAAAAATATAAAGCCTACAATTTGAACCCGTAATTGACGGCACATAGAACTAAGTAGACATGTCATTTGTGGGGTACAGTGAAATCTGTAAAAATGCAAGCCCACAAGAAAACGGTGTGCAAATACGTTTTGTTACCATTTTCATGCATTTGGAATTTTTCCAGCTTACCGAGTACATGGTATGGAATATAATCCCGTCACTAAAGGTGCAATTGTTACGCAGAAAAGTAAGCGTCGAAAGAGCTCCATAAGGGGTTACTACAAAATGCAGAAGCATTTACGATAAATTCCAATAGCTACGTCGATGATAGTAATGCTGTACACAATTTAGTGTCCCTACAGACACCAGATTCACTCCGCCCAGATACCAGCACCCACTTCTCAATTAGGTCCCCGCCCCCGCAGCCACTCTTGCTTTGTGAAACTACAGTGTCCGAAACTTTCTGCTCTTAGCCACAGCTCACGGCACAGACTCACACTAAGAGACCAGACACACTCGCTGCCTCGAGGATCGTGAGGGAGAGAGCAGGGTGCAAACACCAACGCTACAGAGATACGTGTACCCGGGGAGGGGGAGGGGGATGCGGCAGCATGGGGGGGGGGGGGCTGTGACCGATGCACTCTCGGCTTACAGTCAATTGGTTTTTCCAGTTTTTTTTGTGGTAAAAATAGGGGTCTCGGCTTATACTCGTTTATATATGGTAATAAAATGCTAAATGCTGCAGTATTTTTTTCCTATATAGAAATTGGACTTATGAAAGCAGAATAAAATAGTATTACATTTTTTTTAAATGAATAACTTTATTTCAGAAGACATAAGTAACAATTAAGCCAGGAGGAGGACAGAAGATCTTCAGCTCTTTATGAAAGGAGACGATATCTGCTTCTGTATCTCTGTCCTGTGGACTAGAACACTCACTCCTGCTTGTCCATCCACTTTTCGCTTTTCCAAGTAATATTGGACCAGAGGACTGTGTCCGCTCAAGTTGAACAGCATATGTATTGAATTTAGTTTATGACAATCTGGCTGAGACTGAAAATAATAATAATAATTAAAACATAATATGGTTAGAGAAATTCTGACAAAGCATACATTTTTTTTATATTAGTATGAGTAAAATGTCTCCATATTTCCTTGTATTTTGTTTCAGGGTACGGGTGCTGTTACACCTAATGTATGCCATAGGAAGCACCATAGGAATAAGGTGCTCTTACAGTAATGGTACAGTGAGCACATGTTTTGCTCACCATACCGCACCCCATAGGCTTCCTTTGTGACATATATCGTCTGTAAGATACGTCCCACAACAGTCGTGTGAATGCAGCCTGTTCTATTAATTGTGTTGGGATTTGTATAGTTACTATATTTGTGGAAGAATATATTATGTATTTAGGGACCATTTGCACCCCATTTATTTTTTCAGGGACTGGAACCATGGTCGCTGGAAAAAAAATTGTGCACCCTTCAAATATACCATATCTAACCCCAACCCATTTAATGTGTCATTTCCTGCAGCCCCAAATCTAAAATGCCCCCTTTTTTATGTCCCCCCCCCCCGACTACGCGTAAGCTGGCGCCGAAGATGGTGAGTAGGAGGGGGAAAAAGGGCTACCGGGGCGTGGAGTAGCCACCTCGTGTAACCTCAGATGGGCTACTCACGCCCCAGTAGCGCATAAGTAAATTGAATATATATCTAATAAAAGTTATCAAAAAAGGTGTGGGACGTGAGGATTAGCCCTTAAAAGGGCTATCCTCAAGTCCCATGATCCACCTACCACCCAATCTACCTTATAGTTGGCCCTTTAAATCTTTCACTTTTTGTTTCGTTACTGCCACTTGGTAAGGTAACAAGTTATTTTTGTTGTCATTAATGTTACAATCTGAACCCCATAATATCTACATTTGTAGAAAAATTGAAATAAACATGGTCATAAGTATTCAGACCATTTGCTCAGTATTTGAGTGAACAAGTTTTGGAGTAGTACAGCATGACTGAGCAACACACCTGCATTTGGAGGACCCTCTGCCCTTCTTGCAGATCCTCTATAGGTTCAGTTCCCTCAGGTTGGATGGTGAATGTCGGTGGAAGCCATTTTTAAGTCTCTCCAGTGATGCTCAATTGGGGCTCTGACTGGTCCAGTCAGGAATGGTCACAGAATTGTTCTGGGGCCCGTGCTTTGTTATTTTAGCTGTGTGCTTAGGGTTGTTGTCTTGTTGGATGGAGAACCTTCTGCCCAGTCTGAGGTCCAGAGCTCTCTGGGAGTGTTTTTTTATCCAGGATGTCTCTGTATTTGACCGCATTTCCTTAAATTGCAACCAGTCCTGCCCCTGCATCTGAAAAACGCCACCCATAGCCTGATGCTGCCACCACCTGGTGTCACTGTTGTATTTGGTAGGTGATAAGCAGTGCCTGGTTTTCTCCACACATATTGCTTAGAATTAACACCAAAAAGGTCAATCTTTGTGTCATCAGACCAGAGAATCTTATTTCACATAGTCTGGGAGTCCATTATGTATTTTTCTTTGCAAACTGTATGCAGCTTTCATACTGTATGCCGGGAGAGGCTCCCGTCAGCACACTGCCATAAACTCCCAATTGGTGGGGGGCAGCAGTGATAGTTGATTTGTGTACCTTTCTCCCTACTGCATCTCTGGAGTTCAGCCACAGTGATCTTGTGGTTCTTCTTTAACTCTCTTACCAAGGCTCTTCTCCTACGATTGCTTAGTTTGGCCAGGTCGAGGAAGAGTTGTGGTCGTCCCAAACTTCTTCCAATTAAGTATTATGGAGGACACTGTGCTCTTGGGTACCTTGAGTGCTGCATAAATTCTTTTGTAACCTTGGCCAAATCATCTGTGCCTTGCGACAATTCTGTCTCTGAGCTCCTTGGACAGTCCCTTAAACCTCATGACTCTCATGTGCTCTGACATGCACTGTGAGCTGAGAAGTCTTATATGTGCTTTTCCCAATAAAGTGCGAGCACATTACTTAAACGCATCTGGACTCCAATGAAGGTGTAAAATCATCTGAAGAAGTATCAGAAGGAAATTGATAGCATGTGAGTTAAATATAAGTGTCGCAGCTTTTTTCTATTCCCCTTTATAGTTTTATGTAGCCCCCTCCTGATAGTTCTCATTTTTCTGTAGCCCCTTATTTATACCACAAATGCTTGAGTATAATTCAACCTGAGCAGAAGCCGAGGCACCTAATTTTACCACAAAATAAACTAGAAAACTTATTGACCTCAGTATAAGCCTAGTGTGGGAAATGCCGCCGCTTCTCATTAACAAGGGAAAAGGGGGACTTTTCCCACTCTCCCCACTCCTGATCTAACATATATTTACAATCAAATAATTTAAAATACTCCCTGTTCACAGTATATTTTCTAGGTGAGCAGTTTGTTATAAATGTATTTTGCAGATGTGAGTTACCTTCGTGTCAGTGCTTCCAATGTTATTAAAATCTATAATCTGCTTGGTTTGACCCCATGCAATTGCTCCAATCATAGATCAGTTACAAGACTGTGTTGAAAGTGAACGTCTTACCGGGCTGAGCCCTCTCCATACAAGGTACTTGTTTGCTGAATATTGCAGCAATCACCTACTGGTAACATCCACAATTGGTGATGGCAATGATTGCGGTTGTTAAAGGGCATCTACCAGCCGGATGATGGACTCTATGCAAATGAGCCTGAGGAGATCCAGGCTCCATTAATGTTAATGGAGCCTAGAGCCCCCCCAGGCTCATTTGCATACAGCCTTTCATCCTGGTGGTAGATGTCCTTTAAGTTTTCGATAAAAAGCCAATAGTGCATGGGCGCCGCCATCTTGCCGAGGATCAACGCTCCCCGAGACATCATCAGGGAGGAGCACATTGTAATGAATGAGGAGGAAAATCCCCATATACAGTACTGCCATACTGTAGTATGGCAGTATATGATAGGATCGTACAGACAACCTAGGGTTAATGTGCCCTAGGGAGTCTGAAAAGTAAAGTAAAAATAAGTTAAAAAAAAAAAAAATTATAATAAAAACCCTAAAATTTAAAATCACCCCCCTTTCCT
This sequence comes from Engystomops pustulosus, assembly GCA_019512145.1. Taxonomy (NCBI): domain Eukaryota; kingdom Metazoa; phylum Chordata; class Amphibia; order Anura; family Leptodactylidae; genus Engystomops; species Engystomops pustulosus. The sequence goes on from CM033649.1 coordinate 67,821,434, forward strand.
TAGAACTGATATAAATATTAATAAACAGTAAAAATCATAAACACATTAGGTATCGCCGCCTCCGAAAATATAAATAACGTTTTTTCACTGCGTTTAACCCTGTAACGGAAAACAGCGCCCAAAGTCGAAAATGCCACTTTTAAAAAATATAAAAAAAATCAATAAAAAGTGATCAAAAGGTCGCACAGTCCTAAAAAATTATAGCAATGAAAACGTCATCAAAAGTCCTAAAAATGACACCACCCACAGCTCCATAAACCGAAGTATGCAAAAAAGTTATTGTCGCTAGAAGATGGCAAAATAAAAAAATATATATTTTGGTACAGGAGGTTTTAATTTTTGTAAATGTATGAAAATATTATAAAGCCTACAAATTTGAACCCTGTAATTGTACGGACCTAAAGAATAAAGTAGACATGTCATTTGTGGTGTACAGTGAAATCTGTAAAATCCAAGCCCACAAGAAAACGGTGCAAATACGTTTTTTCACCATTTTCACTGCATTTGGAATTTTTTTCCAGCTTCCCAGTACATGGTATGGAATATTTATTACCGTCACTAAGAAGTGCAATTTGTTACGCAGAAAATAAGCCGTCGAAGAGTTCAGCCCTGGTACCCCCTAAGGCCGCCTTATACTGGCGAAAGTCGTCTGTGGGGCTGATTGAGCGGCACAGCTTTTAACTTAGTGATGCTATGTAGTGGACAGCCTGAGACTATATATATGTCGGACTGCAGCAACATATTGTTAGGCTTATCATTTACCTACCTTTCATATAGGGAGACAACCAGATACTAGTGGGATATCAAATGTGTGAATAGTGGTGATGCAAGTGAGAGTGTGTGACAATTCCTACAATACCCCTTCCTTGAGAGTGTGTGTAAATACAGACAAAGAAAGGATTTAAAATATACCACCAAAGCGTGGTTTCCCTCAGTGTGCACTAAGAGACAATCCTAGGGTGCACCATCTAAAGCCCACAGAAGCCCTGTGGCACCCACTATTGATAAATTCACTCTCATTTTCAACCGAGGCAAGAAGACTTGCACGTACACCCACCCACAGTCAGAGACCTGGAAGGTCACCCTATATGGTAGTACAACATTTACAAGTATATATCCACTACCATCACATCTTTTTAAGAATTTTCGGCTCAGTATACTTCTTTTCAACCAGAGACAAACACAGACTCAGCTCTGGTATATTTATTAAATGAATGTAAATAAAAGTTACATTTCACACAGATTGCAGAAAGGACATAAATTTATGTCATGGCAGTGGCCAACTTCAAACTGCTGTACCTCTTGAACCCTTGCATCTAGAAACACAAATCTGGTGTCAATTAAACAGGAGACAATCTGCTTCAGAGAACCGGAGATATCAACTATTAAATTTGTACTAAAAATGTAGATTTTTGTGTACAGCTCTCTATTGCCAATTGTAACTTTAACGGGAACCTGTAACCACGTTTTTCACAAATACAGCTAGTGGCAGGTTCCTATAGAGTCGTAGTAACTATCTGACCCACTTCTTTTAGCTAAAAATTGTTTCCCTCAGATCCCCATAAATTGCCTGGTATCTAGCGATGGCGTATGCTTATGTCATGTGACCAGGGTGACATCATCACAGGTCCTTTAGCCTCTTAACATTAGCAAAGTGTATCCCATGCACACATTTGACCACAGGCTGCTGTGGTTTCATGTGATATGATATGCTGTGATTTCATGAGATATATGCTTGGGGTACAGTTTGCTGCATGCAGATAAAGCATGGGGAGTAGCTGCTGGATACACCCACCTCAACTCGCTATTGACATCCTTGGATACCAGGTAAAATTTTAAAGTAAAATGCTTTCACTTTTCATTATTGCAGAGGTACAGACACCATCTGCATCTGTAGCTGAACCTGGGAAAGGGTGATGGAATAATGCTGCACATATTTATCACATAGCTTGGTAAAGGTTACTACTTTTTAAAAAAAACACTTGTGGGAAAATGCAAAAAAATCTTATTTTTTTCACATTTGTAGTCAATTATTGGCAAATATAAAAAATGTAATTACTAAAACTATGGTATCAAGATAAAGTCTTAAAAAAAAGTTAAATTTTGCACCGATCTTGACTATTAACTCCTCTGATGCCGCCAGCAATGCTGCTGGCAGTATTTAGAAGGTGGCGGCGCCATCTTGAATTGGATCGGATTGTCGCTCCCCCGAACATCATCATTGCCGGCGGTGACCCCCCATAACGGAAAATAGGGCCCAAATGTCAGAAACGTGACTTTTACACCAAAGTATGAAAAAATAATTAGCTGATAAACTTTCTGGTTACTTACTTGGCCAAACAATGGCAACAATCACTAGATGAAAGATATCTTGTGTATAACCGTGTTAAATAAAAAAGTTCCAACATAAAATGTTTCACAGACGATAAATAGCCATGTCATCTTACTACAGTATGATACGTTGCTTTCCTTTACCTCATTATTTAGGGTTTCTTTGGATCGCGTTTCTGTCTTCAGTTTTTCAACTTTTTCTTCTGAATCTATATTGTTTAAATTAAAATTAATATCATATAGCATAAAATAGAAATATATTTCTATTTACAAAAGATAACTTACATCCCCATATATTGGAGCATATAATAATTTTTATCTAACCTCCAGATTTCATAATATCTTGTTTCCCCCATTGTCTTTGTAGGCACCCTATTATTTTTTTAAAACACCGGTGGCTACACCATTTTCCACGGCTGACTCCATCCCCGCAGCCCACTGTTTTAGGACTTCCTCCATACTCAGATACTCTTTAAAAAGGATGATGGTGCAGAGATATTATCTCTCTGCATCATTACTGTTTCCCTTCTGCAGTTTTTTTGTTTTTTTAAAGACTCATAGACATGATGTCATCAAGTCTGTGGGCATTACTGCACACAGCAGCAGCAGCGGAAGAAGAGAATAGGAGAGCTGCTGGTGAACGGGGATAGGTAAGGAAATAATATGTGGCCACAATATAAAAGGGGGGCACGCTATGAGGGAGGGATAAAGGAGGCCTCAATAAGAGGGGAAGATGATGGACCACAATATGAGGCGAGATAAGAGGGACCACAAAATAAGGGGGGATACAATATGATACAGATGGGGTTTTTTTTTTCTCAAATATTGCTAGGCAGGGCAGGGAAAAAAGTAGATTAGAAACCCATCAGCTTTTTTTTTTTTTTTTTGCATATGTGAAAAAAAGCTTGACATTGAAAAAAACATGCAGATACAATATGGACTTCACACGTTCACAGTTTTTACAAATGCGCAGCAGACACACCCATCTGAATAATCCCTTAGTTTTAAATAATTTGACTTTCCAATAATTTAGATATCAGTAGAAATCCATTCTCACTGATGTTGGATTGAAGGCATTCAACTGTATTTGTTATTTTTCATAATTACCTGACGAATGGTGAAAATGTTTATTTGAAATAGAGAGAGCCGCCTCTTTCATGTGTGAAGAAAGCTGATTGGCAGCTGAAGAATTCTAAAAAATAAAATGACCATAAAATATTAAAACAAAAGGCAATAACACTAAACTAATTTAGCACAGATAACAAAAGCTCTTCAATGGAGTCTAAGCAGCTCCCTAATTACCCCATAATTAATCATATGTCTGAAAAGCTCATTATCCGCTCTACATGTGATTCCCTTCCTACAGATGAACTTTTTCATTTTTCTTAGTCCATTTTTTTGCTGTCATCCATAAAAATCCATAACTTTTTTTATTTTGCCATGTACAGGGCAGTACGAGGGCCTTTTTTCCCCTGTGTAACAAATTGTACTTGCTAGTGGTGGTATCTAATATTCCATGGGGTATACTGGAAAGCGGGAAAAAATCAAAATACTGTGAAATTGACAAAAAAAACCCCATTTTTGCCATTTTATTATGAGTTCTATTTTTGCAGCTTTCACTGAGCGCTTCAAGGTTCAAAACCTCTCATGCATTTGAGTGAGTACAATTATGGAGATACCAAATTTATATTGGTTTATTAGGTTTTACTAGAATTTTTCATACAAAAGGTTTTCATTTTTTAAAGTCTTTGTCTTTACATCTACCTGTGTAAAATGTGGGACTGGCTAGGATTTTTATTGCTGTTCATTGCCATTTTGGGGACTTTACAAACTTTTTATAAAAAAATGTATGAGTTGTAAAATGGCAAAAACTTGGCTTTTTTCATTTAAACTCAATTACAGCAATTGGTGGCAAGGGCTTCATTTTGGTCATGTTATCATTCTAATCACCTCCTGTCTTTTGAGGGAGATTAACCCCTTCATGAATGAGTGTCATTGGCACTTGAATGTCCCAGTCAATTTTAGCTCTTCTTTAAATTACGATATCTTTAGGACTGCTTTATATCAAAACAACTTTTAATTATTTTTTTTCATGACATGTGAGACTTTAAATTGATAGAATAATTTTATTAATAACACTTTTTGCCACTGTGTGCCACAGCTGTCTATGGCGATGTATATCCGACAGATACACATCCCTATATGAGTAATATGATAGAGGCCTTACTCATAATAACAAGTGCTCTGGGTGGGTGTTACCAGAGCCTCTCCATTCTGTTGCGTTTTTCATGCCCCATTCAAGTCTATGGAGATGCATCAGAAACGCATTGCACTTGCGAGCATTGCAAGTGCAATGTGAGTGCGATGCTTTTTAAATGGATGGGTTGCTAGGTGAGGAAGTACCAATTTAAGAATCATGCATTGAATGCACTGAAAACGCAAGAAAAACGCAAAAAGGAACTCCAAGGAACAAAGGACCAAAAACGCAGCCAAAAAGTCAGTTTTTCACGCATTGCACCCTGACGTGATCTGCAACGCAAGTGTGGAAGGAGCCTTAAATGCACCAAGAAGAAGAAAGTGAACTCCGTCGGACCTGAGCGGGGAAGCGACACATGCAGGATATCGGGTGCATGATCTTAGGGAATCACGGCACAGTGCATTATCATCGGACAATGCACTTTGGGTGAACTCCAGCGGACGGGTAAGTAAATGTGCCCCATAGTCTTAGAGTTTATACAGTAAGAAACATTAACTTGATAGGATTTTAACAAACCTTTCTAGATGGTTTGAATACAGAATATTTCCTGGATCTGATACTCAAAGGGGTGGAAATTCCACTTTTCTCTTCTGCATTTAATAAACCAAACCAAGAGGCTCTTGAATCTGAAAATTGGAAACAAATGGGTTAAAATGTACGTCATATACGGCCGTCCCTGTACAAGATGGGTTCTTTAGGTTTGTTCTTAAATTCTTAAGAATTTGTATAGTAGTCAGAACTGTATATTTTAAAATTGTATCTCCAGACAAAATTTTTTTAGTACCAGTGACAATTGCATTTTTAAAATTTTTGCCTGTCATGGGAACAAGGATTATCAATAAAGCTTCATTATAGACACCTCATTGCAGGCTGGGACTAAAGTAAAGCATCCAGGGAGCTTCACCAGAGGTCACAGTGGGCAGACAGGTTCGTCCGTAACTAGAGATCGTCTGTAAGTTAGGTGTCCTTAAGTCAGGGAGCACCTGTATTTTAACCTTGTGATGCAAATAGTGTACTGCAGCTTGAAAACACAATGCAGATGCTAAAACTCACAGCAAAAATGACATGAATTTATTAAGAAGATCTTATAATAGGTTCCTGTAAATACACTTTAAAGGCAACACATTATATACACAATGGGCCTTATTTATCAATACTGTCTGAGAGTAAAGCTGTTCTAGTTGCTTATGGCAACCAACCAACCAACAACGAGTTCTGCTTTCATTTTATTAACTGCTGTGGGAAAATAAAAGCACACCTCTGATTGGGGATGAGGGGAATTTATTAAGACTGGCCCAACATGTGCTTGTTTTAATATTTCCAGCACAAGGTACCAGATATACTAAAAGGCTCCAAATCATGGAGAATGAATTCTACACCAGGTTCAGAAAGATTATTTATTAAGCCAAATTTATGACTTTCTGCAAATATTAAAATTTACATAAACTAACATTACTGTGTCTTTAAACAATCATGCCATGATGATGAGTTAATTAAAGACACACCTGTGGATGTATTTTAAGGCACACTTGAAACACACAAATTCTTTGTGTAACATCATGGAAAAGTCTAAGAAATAAGCCAATATCTCAAGAAGAGAATTGTGGACTTGCGAAAATCTGGTTCATACTTGTGTGTGGGACTTGTTTAGTATTAATTTCTCAGTCCCCAGGCTATTTTGCTGTGTTTGCCTGTGGATCCTTCTTCTATTTATATAGTAAAGTTACAGGTTATACATATTTTTCACATAAAACTATAAATCAATCTGTATATAAATCAGAGCGATTTAAATCCCGGCGGCACCATATTGGATTTGGCGATTGGTTACTATGACATCCTATGTAAGACCTGATACTGTCTCGTTTTATCCCATCTATTACAATGTGTGATTTGCACATTATAATATGTGATGTGGAAAATCTCCATACATTGCCATACTGTAATAAACGTATGAAAACATTATAAAACCTATATAAATTTGGTATCACAGTGATTGTACCGACCTAAAGACATGTCATTGTGACAGTGAAAGCTGTAAAATCCAAGCCCACAAGAAAATGGTGCAAATGCATTTGGAATTTTTTCCCGCTTCCCAGTACACATCATGGAAAATTAAATACAGTCACTAGGAAGTGCAATTTGTTATGCAGAAAACAAGCCCCCACACAGCTCTATACATGGAAAAATACAGAATTTATAGATTTATTTTTAAGGTGGGGAGCAAAAAATGGAAACACAAAAACAAAAAATAGCCAAGTTGTTAAGGGGTTAAAGACTTACCTCTTTTTTGCTTGACTTTGTTATTTACTGCATCATCTTTTGGCTCCAAGGTTTTAAAATCCCAATTGTTATACACTCCACACCTAGGATGTATTCCTTTTATGAGTATTTAAGACAAATAAAAAAAAAAAAATAACTGTTGAGATTTCTAAATAAAACAAATGGTAGATTCATTTTTGAGTCACCTATAGATAAAGATAAACACTGCAGGGTACGCGCAGCGATCTCCAGCAATCATATACAGAGCGGCAGTAATTTGGTCACATGGGATTAATGGAAGCCATTCTTATCACCAGTGGGGGCCCCCACATCCACTTAATTTTAAAGTTTCCACAACCCCTTTAATTATTAAAAAAAAATTATTTCTGTTTGATAGAATCTCATTTACGATCCTGTTACTGTACAATGTTAAAGATTGGTGACTTACATAATGTAAACAGCAACACCAGACAATTCTCACCTCCAGACCATTGCCACAACAAACTGCAGATCTTCGCCTTAAAATCATCTGATTGGAACTGACTTAGGGATTGGGGAAAAGCAAAACAAAAACTGCAGTACACGGCCTGACTAAGCACAGAAGGAAATATCTGTATGCAAAGAAGAAAAACATTTAAAGGGTTCTGTCACCTGTGAAAAGATATACACAGTACCTTATGCATTACTGTACATGTGTCCTATCATTGCTAGTCTGGTTACTATGCGCGGGACTTTTGATGAAAAAGCTACTTTTATTCATCCCATGGTGTAGCAGGTAGATCTCCAGAAATGACAAACTATGGAGTGTTATGGGCTGTCACGGATAATATTGCCCTCCAATGATGTCATGGGGAGAAGATTCATTCAAAGATGCAGTTGTTAACGCTGGGTGTTTGCTACAGGATGCAGCAAACACACTGTCTGAAACAGTCCTCTCCAGATCTCATTAACGAAACTGTGATGTTACATTACATATTGTGATAGTACATTACATGTCGTTAAATGGATAATTACTTTCTAGTTACAATGAAAATAATGCCCTGAATCAGGGTTATTCCCAGTAACCTAAATAAAATGGTTACTAATTTCACATGAATCAGCAGTAAAGATTAATACAAGAATCTTTGTCATATATGTAATCAGAGTTGATCAATGTTCTTATTTTGACAGTTCCCAGGCAACTTTAGAGATGCTGCTCTCAGCGCTATTATAAAGCGACATTTCATTGGCTGTTAGGAACTGCGGGAAAAGTGAGAAGGTGTTGGCAGAACTGCAATATCTTTGGAGTTCATCCTGCTGGGCCCACCATTCTTCCTCTACAGAGAGACCCTGGAGAGAAGCTACAAGGAGAATCTGAATTTGCCCTTCTTCTTTCAATTGTAATGGTTTCCTCAGGGGGGCGATACAATTGAAAGATGTGGATGAACAGGTAGCAACAGCTTAAAATGCCATGTTGGCACTTCACGGTAAATAATTGTGTTTTGGTTGTAGTTTGGGCACTCTGTCTTCAAAAGGTTCGCCATCACTGTTCTAAGACATCCTCCTTCTAAGGCTATATTCAGATGAACGTATGCCTGCCTGGAATACATCCGGCGCGCTGGAGAGGAGGAGAGATGACCCATCCCCTACCCATAGAAATGCACGGCCATGCACGCAGGGAAGATAGGACATGTTCTATCCTTTCCCCATGTATAGGGTTATACCGGGGACATATGTATGGCTGCAGGCTTGTGGCCAGATAGTCCCCCATATGTCCATGTGAATACAGCTCCAGTCTCCTTTTCACTCTGAGATTTCCTCTGAACTCCATCTTCCTAGTAAAACAGACAGAAGGTCACTGAGATGTTTGATTACATAGGAGGAGCTCTATGGAGAAGGGATGAGGAGCTTGAGTGACAGGAACAAAGTCTCCTCCCAGAGTCTTTGAGACACCAACAAACTCACATACACTACACAGATGAGAGCTGCTACAATATTAAGATAATAAGAACAGGGTTACACCTCACATACACACACTAGACTGCTGATTCCAGCAAAGCTTGTTGAAAGATTAGGTAAACTTTAATAGAAACTTCAATAAATTGTCATTATATATACTTCTTAATATCTTTTGACTGATTTATCACTCACGTAAAAATCTATCATCTAGCACACAGTAAGGGTTCATTCACATGGACATATGGGGGACGCAAGCTTGCTGCCGTCCACACATCTCCCTTAGACAGCAATAGGTGCATGGAGCGATATTGTGCTGCACGTGTACCGCTCCATACACAGCAAAAAAGATAGGACATGTCCTATGTTTCCCTGTGTGCACAGCCGCACGCCGTGCATCTCTATGTAGAGGGGAGGGGTTACCCCTCCTCCTCTCTAGCATGCCGGACTTGTGGCGGGCATGGGTTTGTGTGAATGTAGCCTAAGTGTGTAGTAAGTATTAATGGTTTTATCTTCCCCATCGCACAAACTTACATTAAGGAAAGAATCTCCATTATACGACCCTCGACACAATGTAAGCAGCTGGATGTAGTTCTCTGCAACTCGGCCAAACAGCTTATCCTGGCTGTCTGCATCTGGCTACAAAAACAAAGTCTAATCACACACTTTAGGCTAAAAATATTTGGACAGTTGACAGCTACATGACAATATTACCTGATATCCATTCACAAATTCCTAAAACATAGCTGACCATAGCTAACTAGTCCTTGCCTTGGACTGTTTTGGTCTTAGGAGCCCTGTCAGTAACCTGCTGACTGGCCTTTGATTTTAACTTAACTCTGAGCCAGAAATACATGTGTGACATCTGTATCAGCATCATCTTTGGTCCCTGGTGTGCGACTTGCTTATTTTCTGCCATATAAACATAAATTTACTTGCTGTACTGATTGGATAAATCACCACACCAGTTTCTTTCCTGCAGCCTTGTGACTATTGCACTTTAGCATAGGGAGGGGTAACCTTCTAGTTGTCCCGTACCACTTAGGCTGCATGAGGCAGACAGGTCTTTTGTGTTCCTGTATCTGCTTTCCACATTAAAACATGCCCATTAGGTAGCAGGCCTCAGACAGTAGAAAAATGCTGCAATGTGAATAAGCCCGACATCGTGACTGAGAGGGCCCAGGGATGAAGGATTCTGATTGGCTAGACATTGCATTTTTATGTCCTCTCAGACATCCAATCCATCTACAGCATCAAAAAATTAACTGCAGAGATAATGCCAGATATTCTACCCATATTCATACAGGGTGGTTGAAACGCTATGTGCTAAATATCTGTATAATGTTACTGTGAGGGCTCTGCACAACTTATGCAGGGCCTAGGGGGCCTATTGTGGATTCACCTGTGGACCAGTCTGAGTCTCACGGTTGTTCAAAACTGTCACTGTATTCACACTGTTTTGGAAGTGGCACAAATGGCACTTGCTAGTGGCCAAGGGAATATCAAGTGGTTTAAAAGGTTAAAGTCAACATTGTATTTATAGAATAATTTATTGGGTTTACACCACTTCCCGGCTAGGTAACATAAAAGTGTATACTGTAGGTATGTAACATAAATTATATTTTAAATACGGACATACAGAAGCATCGTATAGTGCTTATTGATGTTCTGCCATGTCAATGATGACATAAAAAAGAGATTTGAAATGTTTTCAAATTCAACAAATAATTAAAATTTTTATACAGTTTGTTTCAGTTAAAATAATGTAATCTAAAATATGCGAGTGTTATAATTTTTCTTGCTATCTAAATTATATTGTAGAGTGTAACGACGGATGAGATATTGTAATCTAATAAGAAAAGTGGATTCCAGACGGTAGAGTTTCTTTAACCTTACTTTATAGCTATGTAGAAAGATCCACCAAAAGCAGTCCAGAAGAATCTTCTGGGCAACAGGAGTGTGCAGAATTCGGAGCAGTTCTTTAGTTGGACAAATCTGTCAATAAGAAGGCAGATAATACTCTAATTGATTTTGAAGGAGGGTTCAGGCACTTGTAGCCTGTAATATTTAGAAAAACTAGCAAATATAGCTCCACATTCTTCATATAGTCAGACCGCTTTTCTACTAAGTTAAAAGGATCACTTTTGTATTTACAATAAAAGTTTACATTACAGGTATGGAATTGAAGTGTGTCATCTACACACAAAGCATATTTCTCCCTTAGATCTGATAAAATGCATAATCTATGAAATAATAAATAAAAAATACAATTTGATTCCATAAATTTCCATGTGTGGACCTCCTGCCCTACCACGGAAGACCATCCGACACCTTCCACCCATCCCCTAGTCTGGCCCCAATCCAGTCCACCTACTAGTACCCCATTGCTAAAGCAGTCCAAGCCTGTATGCCGCCTAGCCTTGGTCCCTGCAATGGATACTTATTGACAAACGGATCTGATGGACCAGTGGGTCTGAATTTGAAGAAAGAACATTAGTAGTTTTAGGCTCTGAGCCTCTGCCCAAAATACCCATATGAATATGTGTCATTGGATATATCTGCCCCACTGTATTTTCAGATTTTTAAAGAAGTCTATCAGCTCCCAAATCACCCTACAGGTAAAAGTGGCATTGTGTTGAGTACATTGCACACTTTATAAACTTTCCACGTTGAATTTCTTGTTTTCCAGCCATTTGTCATTTGAGGGTACTGGAGGTGAGGAGGAGGTGACCCCTCCTCCCTCCATAGGAAATAGCGGCACACGGCCGCACATCCGCCGAAAGATAGAGCTTGCTCTATCTTTTTGCGGTGTGCGGCCCGGATCGGTGCCACACATGTGTGGCACCGGATCCCCGCCGTGCCGCTATTGCCGGCTATGGGGACGTACATGCGGCCGCATGTACGGCCCCGCAGACGGCAGTGTGAATGAGCCCTTAGTAAAATTTATATTACTGTATATACTCGAGTATAAGCCGTCCCAAGTATAAGCCGAACTACCTAGTGTAATTCTAACACAAAAAACTGGGAAAACCCATTGATTCGAGTATAAGCCGAGGGTGGGAAATGCATTGGTCACAGCCTCACAGTATACCAGCCCCTGTAGTATATAGCCAGCCCCCTGTAGTATATAGCCACCAGCCCCTTGTAGTATATAGCCTGCCAGCCCCCTGTAGTTTATAGTCTGCCTGCCTACCAGGATATTGCCTGCCAGCCCCTGTGGTATATAGCCTGCCAGCCCCCTGTAGTATATAGCCTGCCTGCCCCCTGTAGTATATAGCCTGCCTGCCCCCTGTAGTGTATAGCCTTCCAGCCCCCTGTAGTGTATAGCCTTCCAGCCCCCTGTAGTGTATAGCCTGCCAGCCCCCTGTAGTGTATAGCCTGCCAGCCCCCTGTAGTATATAGCCTGCCAGCCCCTTGTAGTATATAGCCTGCCAGCCCCTTGTAGTATATAGTATATTCTTCAGAAGCAGAAGAGGACCTATGGGGGATGTCAGAAAGGTAAGTGCAGTGTTAATTTTTTTTATAGACTCGAGCATAAGCCGAGTAAGGGTTTTTCAGCTGAGTATATATGGTATTTTTGTTTATCTGTACCAAGGTTGGGGCTGTACCTGTTTTGTTCTTTTTGCAGAATCTGTGGTTCTGGTTGGTCCTGGACAGTATTAAAGGTGTTTGTCCATGCTAAATTCTTACATTTTAATCCCCTAGTGATGTTTATACAATAAAGATCATTTTTAACCCCCTTACTTTACAAGTACTGATAGACAGATTGGAAATATATCTGTGAAATGCTGTATTTTCGTTAATAAATGTGAATAAGAGAATGTGCTATTCTCGTCTTTGTGGGAATACCCTTTAAATGAGGAAGGAGGATGCACCAGCCAGCAGAGCCTTGCATTTGGTGCCCCGCGAATTTCATTTGCATTAAATATAAAAACTGAAATATATCTAAAATGTCAAGTAACTGGAAATCAAGAAAGTTATATATGTAAGGCTCTAAAGAAGCAGAATTACTATATCACATTTGTTATCACTGTATAGTATGGAGTATGATATGCAGACTTACCTTTGCCCCAGTGTTCATATGAGCCGACACCACTTTTCCTATAATGCTATTCAGTGATATGTCATAAGGGAGAGGCAAAGGGCCTTGATATGAAAATCCCGGGAATTGGTATAATTCAATTAGTTTGGGCTTTGCTTTTACTTCCTGATAAAACATATGATATATTATCACATTACAATTGTTTTACTTCATCATTTACTGTTATTTACAATTCTCCTACTTTGATCTACCTGCATCTGAATTCTAAAAAAATGAATTTCACAAAAGTAAAACATATATATATATATGAATATACATATAGTATATTATATGCATTTTTCAGAGACAAATTCAGTTTTGTGAAGAAAGAGGCTACAAGGTTATCTATATAGATTACATTATGTGGTATATGTCATGTTACTTATTCAATAGTTGGTGCTGTAATTTATTGCTATATTTATAGTACAGTGGGCATAGTATTCAGACCCATTTACATTTTTCACTTTTTTCTACATTGCAGGCAATAGGTAAGATAAAAAAAGTTCTTTTTTTGGCCATTAATATACAATCTGCTCCCATCGTGAGAGGAAAAAAACAGAAATGTAGATATTTCTGATAATTTATTAAACAAGAAAAACTGAAATAACACATGGTGATAAGTATTCAGACAGACCATTTGCTCAGTATTGAGTAGAAGCAGCTTTGGAGCTAGTACAGCCATGAGTCTTCTTGGGAAAGATGCAACAAGTTTTTCACACCTGGATTTGGGGATCCTCTGCCTCTTCCTTGCAGATCCCCTACAGTCATTTGAGAGATGCTCGATTGGGTTTAGGTCAGGACATGAGAGCACAATGCTGACGAATGATTGGAAGATCTGGTGAATACTTCGGCTTCTGTTTCCTCACAGAAAATGTTGACAGCTATAAGCTATAAGAAGAATGTGATCCTCTCTTTTTAGTTTTTAATGGCCGTTCTTCTGTTGGTTTTTCAGGTACCAGATCCGTAAAGACTTCATGTATATTTTCAATGTGGCAACACAAATGTCAATTTTCTGCAATTATCCAAATCAAATGCCAAATCTCAAAATGCTCAGATGCCAAATCTCTGCAATTATCGGTGATCTTGGCTTGGAAGTTGACCTTGAACACAGCTCTATTTTGAGGTAAAGTACAACAGATGGGTCTCGCTGGAGAATTTTGTGTATAAGTCTATTCACTTCCATGTCATTGATCTGCAGCAGCTTACCACCATCAATCCCTCCCCACCGCCGACTGTCATAGCTTCTCCTAACTTGGATGTCGAAGTCTTAATGTACATGCAGATTCACCCTGATCTCCCACCTTTTACTGTATGCCATGGCTATGAGATTGACTGCCATGTATACCAGTGCTCAGTGTGCCAAGCAGGGTTACTTTACACTGGGTCAGCATAGTGCTTTGTATATAAACTTGGGGCTGGATATTGTTGTTTTCTTCCCATTCCTCTGTTATTTAACCCCCTAGTGACCAAGCTCATTTGCACCTTGATGACCAAGGCCTATTTTTCAAAACTAGCACATATCACTTTATCCGGTTATAACTTTAGAACGCTTTATCTTACCCAATTGTTTTTGAGTTGGTTTTTCCGTTACATTTTATACTTCAAAGTAGGGGAAAATTTTGGTTGATATATTTAACATTTATTTATTAAAAAAGGTGAATTTGGTAAACATTTTGAAAGAAATTGCTATTTTCAAACATCAAAATGTTCTAGGTTTTCAAACTTATTCCCCAAATTAGTTACTAACTAACATTTACCATATCTCTGCTTTGTGTTGACGTCATTTTAGAAGTGTCCTTTTGTTTTATTATGACGCTAGAAAGATCACAAAGCGAACAGCATTCTCTCAAATTTTCAAAAATTTTTTAGAATCAATTATTTTAGGGACCATTTAAATTTTATAGGGGTTTTGGAAGTTCTGTTAATAGAAAGCCTCCACATATCACCCCGTTCTATTAACTTCACCCCTCAAACTATTCAAAACAGCAGGTAGGAAACTTGTTGACCCTTTATGCATTTTACAGAGATTCTAACAAAATGAAGGTTTGACTTGGAATTCACTAAAATTTATCATTAATAATGTGTTTAGCCGCAAAATTTACCCACATAAACTGAATAAAAGTAGAAAATGTGTCTAATATATAGAGCAGTTTTTTTCCGACCCCACACCCCACATGTGGATGTAACCCGCTGTCAGGGTACATGGGCGTAGAAGGGAATGAGGGCCATTGAGCTTTTGTAGGGTAGAATAGTTTTCAGGTGCAAGGACGTGTTTGTAGAGCCCCTGAGGCCGCGTCCACATGTGCCATTTTGTTTGCAGGCTCCACCTGCGATCGCATGTTGAGGTAAGATTGTATTTACTTTGCGTTTAGTTAATGTGTTGGAAACACGTTACCAAAATATGTGATCACTACTGTAGCCTTTGGATTGCGTTTCCAAACGCAACCAAAATGCCACATGTGAATGTGGCCTCAGGTACCACAAACCCTTATCCCAGAGAATTTGAAAAAAGTTTTTTTAAGTGGTATAGGGGGTATGTTAACCCCTTGTCCCTGATGGGATTTTTCCATTTTACTTTCTGTTTATTGCTCCACACATTCAAAATCAATAACTTTTATTTTTCAGTGTACAGAGATGTACGAGGGCTTATTTTCTGCGTAACAAGTTGTACTTCCTAGTGACTGTATTTTGTAATTCCATCCCTTGTACTGGAAAGTGGAAACACAATTCAAAATGCGGTAAAATTGACAAGAAACCACATTTGTACCATTTTCTTGGGGGCTCAGTTTTTACGTCTTTCACTATACATTCCGAATGGCATCTGTAATATATTCTTTGGTTTGGTATGATCACAGGGATACCAAATTTATATAGGTTTTTTTAGGTGTTAAAAGATTTTACCAAAAATTAAAAACTTATGTACCCAACAAAAATTATTACTTTTACCATATTATGTTTTTTATGTGTTGCGAAATGGCAAAAAAGTGTTGATTTTGACATTTGAACGTATTTTTACTTTACGGGGTTCACCGCTGGGAATAACCATTTTTATAGATTGGACATTTTGGGACGTGGTGAAACCTAATATGTTGTGTTTTTTTTTCTACTTTTTTTATTATTTATTGCTTTATATGTGTTTTTGGGACATTTTTATTAATTTTATTTTTCAATTTATGATTTTTTTTTTCTCACATTACTAGTACTATATGAACTAGTGATCATGTGATCACTAGTTCATACTGATGCACTGCAATAACCTGTATTGCAGTGCATTAGAAGTGTCAGCCTATGCTGATGGATAGGCTGACAGACATCTGCTTAATCCAGCCAGGGTCATGTGCCGATGGCAGACCCGGGGACCTTCATTAGGTCCCCAGCTGCTCGGCACTGAAAACGGCACCCCGCAATCACATTGTGGGGTGTCGGGAGGAGAGGGAGGGAGCTACTCCCTCTGCAAGTACAACGATCCTGCTATCACAGCATTGACCGCAGGATCAAAGGGGTTCTCCGATTCTGATCCGGACTGTTAGAGCTGGGTCCCAGCTGTTATAAGACAGCCAGGGCAATGCTCTTCCCTGCACAGGGGGACCATGCAGTCCTGAGGTTAGGCCTACGGAGAAAACCATTGGCCTAGCCTAAGGCCCCTTAGTGACCAACGGAGAAATTCGTATGGGAAGTCATTAAGGAGTTAAGTACGTTTGTTAATCTTAATTGATATATTGTTTTTAGCAGTCAGATATGGTGGGGGCTTTATAATTGATATTGGGGAAGCTTGTACACTTAGGAGATGTCTTCTATGTATTATTTGTCTCCTATCTAGATATGGATACTGCACAGCCTTCAATGACAAAATATAGAAATAATTATTACGGGTGACAGAAAATGGCGCCCAAATGTCCGTTTGCCAGGTTTATTTAAATTTTCGGAAAATATAAAATATTTTACAAAATGTGAACAAAGGGTAATCAATGAAAACATCAGCTTGTCCTGCAAAAATGACATTTTGCACAGGTCTGGACACCATAGTATTAAAAGTTATTCATGTCAGAATATGGTGAAATTAAGACAATTTTTTCATCAAAGGTTTAAAATTTTTGAAATTTATTAAAACACTTTAAAACCTATATAAATTTTGTATCCCTGTGATCCCACCGACCCAAAGAAGAAAGTGTCATTTGGAACACACAGTAAACCGTAAAAACAGAGCCCACATTTTTCACCAAATTTGCAGCATGTGGAAATTTGGCAGGCAGAAAACAAGCCCTCATACAGTACTGTATACATAAAAATAAAGTTATGGAGGTTTGACGGGCGAGAGCAATAAAATGAATAGACAAAAACAAAAAAGGACCAAGTCGTGAAAGAGTTAATGACATCAAATGGAACATATTTCATAGACCACAAAGTAGATTATAATGGATCGTCCTTATAGGGGTTTTCAGGTGAATCGGAGCTGAATTTAAGTTTCCTGTTGCCAGTGCTACTCAGTGGATGTAGCTTTTGCTTCCAGCCTCTTCCAGAGTTTAGGTTCTTGTACATTATGTAAATTCAATGTAAATTAGGTGCAGAGGCTAAATTTTTACTTTGAAACTAGTACCAGAGGCAGCTGCTGGTCCACCTGTACATTGTATTTAGTGGCAGATGTACACAGCAATGTATTTTCTTTCAGTATTTGTAACCTAAACTCAGGAATTAAATATAATCTACCACCAGGATACACTCTTCTTTAAAGGAAACCTATCGATTGATTTGATGCATTATGAAGCAAACGTACCTTGAGAATGCTGTAGCTACACTGATGCAGGATCATATCTTGGTTAATCCGTGAGCTGTGTGGTTTTGCTGATATAACAGTTATAACATTCAGGACCTTGGGAAAGCTGGGTCAGGCTAGTTCCTACATAAACACATTACATACGGAGCTTTTCATTACACATGTAGGTTAGTCAAGACATAACTAATCAACCTGAGCTGGATCATTCGTACTCACAGCATCTGGGGAATGGTGCAGCAATCGATTATTCAACCCAGTGATTACTTCATCCTGTCGTGCAGTGAATAACTAATGTGCTAGGAGAAGTGTTGAACCATAGATGCAAGGACAGCATCATTATCATAATTTTATAATAGTGTTATAAGCAAATTGTGTTATAAGCAAATGATCCTGCATCAGTGTAGCTTCTGCATTCTCAAGGTATGTTTGCTTTATAATGCATCAAATGGTAGGTTTCCTTTAAGCTTCTGACAAGATCCACTCTTCTTTATGCTTCCTATGCCCTTGTTTTTAAGAAAAAAAGGCTTTAAAGTATGCAAATGAGCCTCAGGAGCTCCAGACTCCATCAACACCTGGAACCTGGAGCCCCTCGGGCTCATTTGCATAATTCGAACAGCCTTTTTAAAATTGGGCACACACCAGTATGTCAGTGTGCTTGGTGTACAATCTTTCATCCTGGTGGTATATTTACTTTAAACACACACAGAGAATAACTAAAATTTTAAATATTTTCGGCTTATCCATGTTTATTTTACACTCTTTGTTTTGCTTTTAAATACAGATGCAAAATACTGACCAGAATACTACTGTGTAAACATGGCTTGATAGATTTATGCAGCATGAAGAGTTTAACATTGTTTTCTTACTTTCTTTGTGCTGTTATACGTTTTTGGATATTTAGCGAATTCTGTTTTTGTCATCGACAATTGGTATCTGTGAGTGAATTTCTGCAGATCTTTCTTATTTTTTTCTGTCAAACAAATAATAATAAATGTACTAAAATGTACAAATACATCACTACAAAGTAACAAAAATTAATAATTTACAAATTATGTTAACTGCATAGTCATAAAAACTGTCAGGCCGCACTAACATGTTGTAAACACAGCATAAACACTATTTTAACATAATGTAAACAAATTGGGGGACATTTTTTAGGCCTTCTCCCCACCCCACCCCTAGTTCTGTGGATTGTCGCAATTGTCGGATCGTCTGCGCTCATCCGGATCTACTAAATCTATTATTTATATAGAGATAAAAGTTAAAATAAAACTGTTTAGCTGCTCGTGCTAAAGTAAGCAGCTCCCTAGCCCTCCCCCAGTTTTAACACTATAGCTTTGTCAGATAAATACCGAAAAGCTATGAAACGCTGCGGTACGTAACGGTACAGCCGTCGGACCTAGTTTGAAGCGGTCCAGCGTATTATGATGGGTGGTCAGAGGCGCTTCCCTCTCTTCAGCTTATCTCCGGGGGACGGAGGCAGATAATCTGTTTTATTCACATGACGTCACGCATTGGCTTGGGTGAATGGAGAGGGATCAAGGGCTGAGCATATTGCAGCAAACACTTACCGGTAACACACATGATCGATGCTAGCCCATCAAAATGGCTCATAGGCGCTGCCATCTTGGTGAAGATCGTCCCTCCCCGTGACCTCATCGTGGGGCAGCAATCGGTCGCCATAACAGTTTTGGGTCTTCCAAAGACCTGAGGCTGTCTCGTTTTAACCCCTTCATTACAATGTGCTGGTAGCACAATGTAATGAATGAGGAGGAAAATCCCCATATACTGCCATACTGAATAAACCGTAAAAATCATAAACACATTAGGTATCGCCACGTTTGAAAATGCCCAATCTATCAAAATTTATGGTACATTTCTTTTAAATAACATGCAATTGAAGAAATGTTTATACATGGCAGATTAATTTAATTTGGTCACTGCTGTATCTGATATGCATGGAGATCTCTCTGTGAAGTGCAGCTTAACCCAGCTAATGAGAGATACAGTACCTCTGTGACTGCCATCTATGGAGGCCTATTAGGACCAGCCCATCACTGGGTCTAATAGGCAAACTACCAGTGTAAAACAATACATTACAGTACAGAAGTACTACAATGTGTAATAGAAGGGATCAAAATATCACTAATGTAAGTCCCCTAGTGAGACAATTAAAAATAGTTAAAACAAAGTTTTTAAAAAATATATATTTAAAAAAATATTACAAAAAACACCCAGAAATTGCATTTTTCCCCATAACTAACTGCATAGTGTTTTAAAAATGTAAATTGGGTATTGTCGCGTCTGTAGCTAGGCTAAGTAGATATTAACCATAGCTGTTCATACTAAAGTAAGCAGCTCCCTAGCGCTCCCCCAGTTTTAACACTGTTAAATCTGTAGCTTTGTCAGAACATACCGAAAAGCTATGAAACGCTGCAGTACGTAACGGTCCAACCATCGGACCTAGTTTAAAGCGGTCCGGCGTATTCATGATGGGTGGTCCAAGGCGCTTCCCTCTCTTCAGCTTATCCACGGGGGGGGGGGGCTCGAAAGCAGATAATCTGTTTTATTCAAATGACGTTACACATCGCCTCGGTGAAAGGAGAGGGCTCCCGTGCTGAGCCCTCTCCATAGCCTGTAAGTCTTTGCTGCATATTGCAGCAAACACTTAACGATAACACACGGGATCGAAGCTAGCCTGTCAAAACGGCTCATGGGCGCTGCCATCTTGGTGAAGATCTGACATCATCGTGGCGGGGCGAACAGTCGCCATGACAGTTTTGGGTCTTCCAAAAACCTGAGGCTGTCTCGTTTTAACCCATTTATTACACTGTGCGATTTTGGAGGAAAATCCCCATATACCGCCATACTGTAGTATGTCAGTATCTGATAGGATCGATCAGACAACCTAGGGTTAAAGTACAGTCAAAGTAAAGTCAAAGTAAAAATAAAAAAATGTCATATTAAAAAAACGTAAATATTTAAATCACCCCCCCTTTCCCTAGAACTGATATAAATATACATAAACCATAAAAATCATAAACACATTAGGTATCGCCAGGTTCGAAAATGCCCGATCTATCAAAATTTATAGGAAATGATCATCAGAAAGGTGCATTTCCTTTTAAAAACATGCAAATGAAAAAATGTATATACAGGCGGTCCCCTACTTAAGAACACTCGATTTACATACGACCCATAGTTACAAACGGACCTCTGGATATTGGTAATTTATTGTACATTAGTTCTAGGCTACAATGATCAGCTGTAACAGTTATCACAGGTGTCTGTAATGAAGATTTAGTGTTAATCCTGATTCTTATGACAACCCAACATTTTTAAAATCCAATTGTCACAGAGACCAAAAAAGTTCTGGCTGGGATTACAATGATAAAATATACAGTTCCGACTTACATACAAACTCAACTTAAGAACAAACCTACAGACCCTATCTTGTATGTAACCCGGGGACTGCCTGTACATGGCAGATTAGTTAAATTTGGTCACTGCTGCATCTGCAATGCATGGAGATCTCTCTTTGAAGTGCAGCTTAACTCAGCTAATGAGAGAGACAGCGGGAACAAAGTTTCCTCTGTCATCCCCCAGGTACACTATTGTGGGGTGCCAGGGTGTTGGCATGTTTGCCAGAGGTCTTAACAATACCTATGTGATTGCCATCTACTGGGTCTAATAGGCAAACTATCAGTGTAAAACAATACATTACAGTACAGAAGTACTACAATGTATGGTAGAAGGGATCATGATATCACTAATGTAAGTCCCCTAGTGAGACAATATAAAAAAAATTACAAAAAACACCCAGAAATTTTCCCCATAACTAACTGTGTAGTGTTTTAAAAATGTAAAATGGGTATTTTTGCCTCTGTAGCAACCTTCGCTAGATATTAAGTTACTATACACTCAGGCTACATTTAGACTAAAGTAACAGATCATGTGCTCGCCTGGTGGTAGCCCAGGCAAGCACACGTCAGCGCGCTGGAGAGGAGGTTGGATGGGCACTGCTATCCCTCCCCTCTGCATAGCAAATAGCACTGCATAGAGCATGCGCTATCTTTTCCCCGTGTATGGTACCCGTGTGGCACCGTACCACCGCCGTGTCACCATAGGCGTCTATGGGGACGTATATCTGCCCGCAAACTTGCAGCCGCATATGCGCCCACACAACAGCCGTCTGAATGAGAAATGATTGCTCTCTATATCCACTGTGTAGTGAGCTAATCACCCTGATAGACCACGCTGAGCTAATATCCACTAAAAAAGGGGGTCTCCAATAACTACATACAGCAGAGATAAACAATCCCTAATCCCTGTAAATTATCAGTGTGATTTAATAGCCCCTCAGAATTAGGAAGGAGGTGTGCCCACACACCCTATTTGGGTACTACACCTACCAGTGACTTATAGACAGTTGTAATCACAGAGTCGTCCCCCCTCTCCCTTTATAGGATATATGCAGCCATGATATATCACTACCAAGAGGGAATCAGACCAACACCCCACTGTTACTACCTAATGTGAACAGGGAATTTACATAAATGTCCCAGCTCACACTAAACTCTACTGACCATATGCACCTACATGAGAGTATGTGACTCCCACATTGGTATACCCGGGAATACCCCTGACTTGTTTATTTCTGACATACACATATAATGGCACATAGTGTTCTTAACTGTTCTACCATTACTATGAATTTTAACTACCGTATTTTTCGGACTATAAGGCACACAAAAAATCCTCTGATTTTCTCAGAAATCAAAAGTGCGCCTTATAGTCCGGTGCGCCTTATATATGAACCGTACTTACAGACAACAGCTGCTTTGAACTGTGCACAGATCTGCCACCTGCTGGTCATTCATCATTATAATCAGGTGCGCCTTATATATGAACCTAGACGTTTAGCAGGCATTTATTGATGGTGCGCCTTATAATCCGGTGTGCCTTATAGTTCAAAAAATACGGTAGATAAGGGCAATAAAAGTTACATTTTAGTACTTGGTTATGTTATAAATGGGTCAAATGATAACCTCCTACTGTTTAGTATATTATTGAACCTACTAAGTAGAGATCCTTCCACATTTTTGTTAATATATTAACAAATCTCTGCATCCCTGTGACATCACTGTGTGAATTTTCTTTGCACTGTGATATCGCTGTGTGAATTATTCCTGTACTATGACAACAGTGTGTACATTATCTCACATAATAGTTAGACCCCTGAACAGAGCCTTCATTTATTGTGTTTCCTCTTGTTTGTCAGGGTCACATCAGATGTTAGTCTTAGCTTGTTACAGAGCTGTAACCATAGATACCTAATCCACTTGATCAGATGGTCAAGTGGTCAGTTAATCTAGGATGATTTTAATTCCAAAGTAGAACAAGTAACATATTTCTTGAATACAATTCTGTGACTGTCCCATTCTAATCGGGACTGCAAAGCTGGATATATTACTATTCCTATATGTAACAACTTGCAAGAGTAATGAGTATTTGCAGAAATATATTTCAAGCCTTTCACTAAGAAGTTCATAACATCCATAAAGGATTCTACAATGTAGTGTAAATAGAAAAATAGGGATGTACACCTGTAGAAATTGGATCTGGATTTTACCTGGATCTGGATTTTTTTTAAGTTTAACACCTGAAGGACACAGAACTTTTCTGTTCTAAAAAAATTAAAAATGCTCAATAAAAAAAGGGGGTTGACAGAGGAAACAGAGAGATATCCATCCATTGCAGATGCAGCAGGGACCAAATTTAATTAATCTGCCATGTATATACATTTCTTCAATTGAATGTTATTTAAAAGAAATGCACCTTTCTGAAGATCATTTCCCATAAATGTAGGGCAGCTTTGAGTGGATATGTCTACTGCTGCAGTGATTTTACAAAGAGATTGATAGTTTTCTCAAATGAAGCAGGCGGGAGTCACTGCATGTCCCACAGCTATCCTGTGGCAATGAACATAGGATTAAAGTGGTCGGGCGCCTCAAAAGTGCTGGGGTGGTTGGATCCAATGTTAATATAGTTTCCCATAAATGTAGCCATGTTGTCCATTGAAAACAAGATAGCCGACCTTGGATA
This sequence comes from Engystomops pustulosus, assembly GCA_019512145.1. NCBI lineage: Eukaryota > Metazoa > Chordata > Amphibia > Anura > Leptodactylidae > Engystomops > Engystomops pustulosus. The sequence continues at coordinate 67,845,176 of CM033649.1, forward strand.
CTACCACCCTTGTGTGCTGCACATACAATACCTCTATTCTTTTTCTGAGTTTGTGTCCTTTGTTCCATAGAGTTATACCATGGTGTGAAACGTCCAGCATGCATTGATGCATCGTGCATCTCTTGAGATTCAATTTCCTGGATTAATCAAATGATGCCAATTATAAACTGGGATATAGCTTTCAACACACAACAGAACTAAGCATCATCAAAACAAATGCCATCTTGTAAATTTAATAAAGGAGGGGTTTTCTGTGCTATAAATATTCATGCTCTTTCCAGCACCCAACACCTTCAAATATCAGCTGTTCAAAGAGAATGAAGCTGGAAACAGACAGCTCCGCTTCATGTGCAGTGGTTGAATCAAGTCATCGCAGTTAAGCTCCAAATAAAATGGGAGCAGATCTACATTAACATTTTGGCCACTACACAGGAAATGGAGGTGTTTTCTTCTTGTTCTATTTTCAGATTAGAAAAAAATTAACTGCCTATAAAACTACGGTATTAAAGAAAAATCCTACCTGTGGAGTGGTGAAATCAACTATGCCAGTGGTGGCGAACCTCTAGCACGTGTGCCAGAGATCACACTTGTAGCCCTCTTGGTGGTCACCCAGGGCATTGCTCTAACACAGTGTTCACCAGACAGAATCTTTATGCAGTCCCAGGCAACTAAAGTCATGCTGCTTTAAGCTCTATTTTAAGGTGAGACTCCAGGAAGATTGTGAAGGTGTGGGCAGAGCCAGATTATCTTTGGAGGTCCTCCTGCTGGCCCCAAAATTTTTTTCAGTAAAAAAGACCATGGAGAGAAACTAAAATGATAGTCCGAATTTGTCCTCCTTCTTTCAATGGTGTTGTGGTCCTATGGATGCCAATATTATTGGGAGTTGTGGGAGAACAAGGAGCAATAGTTTACTGCTTAAATTGCTGTGTTGGCGATAAATAAATGGGTTGTAGTTTGGCACTAAGCTGTAAAAGGTTCGTCATCACTGCCCCATGTGGTTGCCGCATCTGGTATCTGCAGATCAACTCCCAGTCACTTATATAGAAACTGAGATGCAATTACATGGCTCAGGCACTACATGTAGAATGGAGCTACCTCCTTCTCTTATATTACTAGTAGTGCACTGACCGCAGGTAAGAATAGCTGATTATTGGGAGTGCCAGATGTCAGAGCCCCACCAATATGATATTGGACAGGATGGTTGTTATTATTAGTCCAGAAAACAACTTCAATACGTGTTCATGGGAATACAGAGTTATATTAAAATGAATTTACTTAGTATTACCAGATCATCTGTGTGGAAACTCTTTAGCTGCTGCTCCAGATGTGCAATCTTTTGGCTTATCGATTCCATAGAGCCGACACGGAAGGCTGAGAAGTGCATTAAAGATAACAATTTATTTAAATACACACACAATGTGTGTGTGTTGTCAATCTTTTGCCTTATACCTTATGTACGGTATGTAGGATAATGAGTCATAGATACTACATGTAGTTGCTACTGCTGAAATTTAGGTGAATGGAACCGTCCCGGTGGCTGAAGCTGCTGATTGATAGTGGTGCTGATTTTAAAATCCTCACCAATCTAATATTGAGCTATCCCATAGACTGATCATCGGGGTCTTTTACTGATAGAAGTGCAATAAAGAAAGGAAAGAGAATGGAAGCATCACTTGAAGACAAGAAAGGTAGGATAAGAATGAATTGAAAACATTGCTATATAATTATTATTTTTTTCAAGGATACAAACTGGGGCTTCTTGAACTGATTTTTGTGCCATTTCCCTTCTTCTCTTAAGCTCCAAAGGATGTTCTGTTAAATCCTCCACACACAGAGCCATAGGGGAATTCAGACGATTGATTGAATCCATGATTTACTATAGAAAAATTATGAACATTTAAAGGGGTATTACTCAATAAAGCTTGATTGTTTTGTTTTAAGAAGATATATACTTTAATATTTACAAAGAACAAACGATGTCCGCGCTTTCGGGGATATGCAAATAAAATCAAGTTCCTTTATTATGTGCAATTAAAATCCAGAATAGACAGATAGCATAGGTGTAAAGGTCCAAGTATGATGACCAACGCGTTTCGCCCTCTCTCAGGGCTTAATCATGGTCTGTAACAGTCATTTTATTAATTGCTACTTCACAATAGAAATGTGTCCTGGTCACATGGGCCATTGGCTCATTAATATTACAGTAAAGCCCAAACTAGTAATATGCTCTGACAGGCAAATTCCAGTCGATCTCTGGACTAGCTGCCATTGCCAGTGACGGCACTGATCATGCCAGTCCACATTGTGAGAAGAAGTCCTTGGGCTAGAACAATGAAGGACCAGTATGAAATTACCACCCTGCACTCTCTAGCTACATAAGAGCCAAGAAGCTTGAACTTCAAAGTAGATCAGAAAAGCGCATACAGAGTTGTCCAGACACTTTACTTCCCACCTCCAGCATAACCATTGCTCCTTCAAGTCCGGGAACCATGGGAATGGAGACAACAATGCTTTGAGCGGAGGAGGGGTGGAAAGAGGGGTAAATCTACTGGGATGGAAGTTTGGTGATGCTCATTGGTTTTGTTTTGTGCTCTTCGTTTATTTTTGAACGATTGAAGAAATCTAAATTTTGGTGTCACTTTAAAGAAGAGAATCTCCCTTTTAATAATAACACCAGAAGTGGGTTTCTAGGTGCCACAGTTCAGAAGATATACAGTACCTGTATGTAACAGCTGTATGTGGGCTTACTTTTGGGGTTGCTGAAAACTCATGCTAGGGCTTATTTTCAGGGTTGGTCTTATTTTTCAAATAGACACGCTCTATTCAGCCATTATACTTTTGGGCAATACTGTATTTACTATCTTCTTCGCAGGTTAGTTGATGTTTAGGTACACTCACAACTGTTTTGGTGGTTCCGTTGGAAGACTTTCTCAGGGATGACGGATACGACTGTCATTTAACAAAAGAAGTATGAACTGACCAAACCTTAAAAAGGAACCAGCAAACATACAGCCAGTGTCCTGTGTCTGATCAGCACCAAAAAGGCAGATCTGTGTCTAAATGGATCCATTCACACAGGCTTGTATGTTCCAGGTCTGCTTTCAGTACATTTTTTTGGCATCTGTTGAACCTTTTTGTCCCCCGTCCGTAAAAAAAATAAACGGTTTGCAAAAAATGATTGCCAATACACCAGGTTCCCCAGCATCATCTGTAAATAAATCAGGCTTCACAAATGTCATACGTATGCTGTCTGTTTTTTTCAGAACATATTGATGTCTATGAAAGTCTGTCGTCTACTAACGTGAATCAAATTGTGCGTGCTTCAATTTTCTTACAGCGGAGCGCAGATCAGTAAAAGAACCGACATGTGAATACCCACATAGACGATAATGGGTCAGTATGCTGTGCTAATCATTAGTGACATGAAAACCTAATGTGTGAATGATCCCTATAGCATAGGCTTCTCCTGGTTTATCTTCATAGCCCCCCACCCAGTGGGGTAACTAGGAGAGCCAGGGCCCCATAGCAGACTTCTGAAGGGGACCCCCTGCCGGCTTAAAAAAAAATATATATATATTACATTCCTATATACATAAACATACAGTTCATCACTCATATATACACATTTACACGCTGTTAGACACATATAGAGCATATACACCTCACATATACACACATACAGTGCCATATACAGACATACAGCTTACGTACACACATAACATACTGTATATATACCCACCATACACCATATGCACATACAGCATATACACATCACAGATACACACACATAAACAATATATATACCACAATGTGCACAATGTGTAACATGTATATAATGGTGCACATTCTCCATTCTTTAGTGTCAGGTCGGATGATGGGGCCCCCTGACACTGTGGGCCCCATAGTAGCTGCTACTGCTGTCGTAACGCCCCTGTCCCCACCCCTCATCTTGTCTCACTGTAATATCAGCCGTGGGCAGCTCACTCTTTCTTACTGCCCTTTACTGGACTCAGTAAAAACCATATTTTTATAACTGTTCTCCTCCTCTCACAAGTCCATACCGTCTATAAGCCAGAGCGGAGCTCATTACCTCAGAGCTGCCAGTCCACCTTTTACCATGTGGCGTCCCTTTCTACCAAGGTAACCTGGTGGACCCTACCATTCTAGACAGGGGGGTATAGTTCTGTCTTGGATCGTTCATATTTTAATATTACGTTTCCCATCCTACACCAATACGAAATAAATATATTACACTCCTCTCCTAGTCACTTCACTGACGTCACATTTTTTTACCTCCCTCAGTATTATTTACAAAATGGTATGATCCAAAGTGCAGGGCAGTTGAGCTTCGAAGCGTTGTTATAGCAACGAAAGCTTGGATTGAAACCATACGTTTAGAGAGGGGTGGCGCTACATATAACCAAGCTTTTATATATCGTGGCGTTGTTATTCTGCATAGTTGAACATTAACCGTGCAGAATTATTTATTAAATGCATTGTACTAATATCGCAGAATATAACGTTGTTTTCAGGCAGTTACTGTGGACATTTTACCTCCACCCCCCTTCTCTTTTTTAGTGGTTAGACCCATAACTGTGCGCGCATGCGCAGTGTGTACCCTCGTTTAAGCTCGTTATTTGTCGGTGCACCGGGAGCCGGGAATAAGGTGTTCGTCCATTACTTCACTATCCAGTATCCTGCGCCGCTGTGTTGTGTGTTACTCGTGTGGGGTCAGGTATTTGTACTGGTTTCTGTTTCCATTACAGCGGTAGATGATGTACAGTGAGACGGAACGTAATACTCGTCCGTCTGTCTGCGTCATCCGCTTGTGCGTTTTTGTGAAAGGAGTGTAGATGTAGCTCTGGGTGAGATTCACACGCAGCAGACTTTGTTGTAGATACTTTGGTGAGATTTTGTAATTTTAGGACATCCCTCCAGTCTCTATTAAAGAAACACATTCAGATAAAACCGATTTTTTTTCAGGGGTAAGAAATATTCACTCATCCATTGTGTTATGATTTCATCCCATATCATCAAGACTCTTATACCGGTAAAGCTTTCACTATGTTGCAAAATTGGGCTTATTGCTGCACTCTTTAAAAAAAACAGATAACGGGGTGTACCCACTGGTAGTGTAGCAGTGCAACTTGTACGTAACTACTACTACAGGTTGACAATGTTGTATCGCAGCTCTGAAACCCACCAAGATTGGGTTATAGACTCATGATCTGGACAGATCTGTCACTTTGATGGGAAGAATATTGCTGTATGCAAATATTGTCAGATCTGTCAAATAGGGTCTATGTATTTGTTTGAGTAGTTTAAACTTGGTTTAAACCCAGTTATTGGCTAAAAGACACAACCACACTTGGTTCCTGTATTCTGGGCCTTATGATGATCAGGTTTCATAGATCCAGCACAGTGACCGGGACCGGACTCCAAGTATCATTGTGATATTTGATGCAAGGAGTCCCCGCATAACAATAGAACTGCATTGAGAATGGAATAACAGTTCGGCGCTGTTGTCTGGAGGCTTTCTTGTGTCATATATAAATATGATGCTTGGAGTCCCATCCTATCATAGTGATTGATCTAGCCTTATGTCAGGAAGGTTCTTTTATCAGCACTAACTTTATTTCTTTGTCTATTGTAGGAAAATATAAGCTGTCACCATAGTTAATCCGCTCTGGAATCCACTTGGAAAATAGGCAAAATGCCTCTATTTGGGAACACTTTCAGTCCAAAGAAAACGCCGCCTAGAAAATCTGCGTCACTTTCCAACTTACATGCAGTATGTGGTTTATTTTTTTTTTTATCTGTTATGCAGTCAGTGAACCTCAGTGTATACATGGCCTTAGAGGGGGGCTTTAAAAATAATACACATTTCTTAAATTGGATGTTATTAAAAAAAAAATGTTTCTGTGTGAAGATAATTTCTCACATATGTAGCCATGTTGTCTCTTAGAAATGAGATGGCTTCCTCGGATACGACCACCTCACATTTTTGGCAGGGGTGGCCAGACATGCGCTATTGAGTCCTGCCCGACCACCTGGAATCAGAGTTCATTACTACAGGGCGGCTGTGGGTCATGCAGTAACTCCCGGACATTTCATGTACAAACACCTTTTGTGTCTTTTTACGATCACTACAGCAGGGGTGGTCGTATCCAAGGAGTGGGTCTTGTTTCTATGGGACCATATGACTACATTTATGAGAAATTATCTTCACACAGGAAATTTTATTTTTTTTAGAAAATCTAATTGAAGAAATGTGTGTGTGTGTGTGTGTGTGTATATATATATATATATATATATATATATATATATATTGGCAGATTAATTAAATTGAATGTGAATGCCGAGACAAGAATACCCCTTTAATGGAAAACTACCACTCTTCATTCCTCCTTTTCATTCTGATACTGGCACTTGTCTTCAGTACTACAAGCTCGTAATAATTCTCAGGGATTACTCCAAGGAAAAAAAAGAGAGCAATCTGAAGACTACACTTCTGCAATCTCCTTTCACTAGCTGCATCTCCCCATTAAGGAACACAATACACATTTTTTTTTATCTCTTCTAGCTGGACCGCACGACTAAGGAAGTGGAGCTCGGTCTGGATTATGGTGCCCCTAGTATTTCTATTGCAGGGCAGAGTCTCAAGTTTGAAAATGGCCAGTGGATAACTGGTAAGTAAGTTGTAAAAACTGCAGACAGTATTAGTATACATCAGTGGTGTAACTAGGAGAGACTGGGCCCCATAGCAGACTTCTGCATGGGCCACCCATATCACCAACATGTTATCCAGGACAGTGACAGGATCACGATATTTACTTCTATACTCTGGCAGATTGAGTATTGCACAGAAAAAAAACTTTGAATGCTACTTACAAAGGGCAGAATAAGTCATAGTGGCCTGACCCCTCCTGTCTCATAAGTCATGTAAACCATCCAAAATTACTGTCAGCAGCTGCCAGCCTTCCTTGTGATGATATACATCCTAGCATGACATTCTTTGCTCCGTGACTCCTAACATGTCATTGGTGTAGAGCTTTCTAACATCTATTTCTGTGCAATGCTGGAATATGGCATCCCTGTGATCATGACACTAACAATAACACTTTTTTGGGGTCTATTTAAATGAATTTCTTTAAAGCAAGTTATGTAAATAATCCATGCATATTTTTTTATTTTTTTTAATTTTAACAATGTTTACTGCTGAAAATTAAATGACCGTATGTACTTCTGATAGAATCCGGGGGCACTGCATCACAGAAGGAACTCCAACGTCTTAGAAAGAGAAATCTGCAGTTGGAGGAGGAAAATAACTTGCTCCGTCTTAAAGTAGAAATCCTTTTAGACATGGTAAGAGAAATACCCTTAACATTGGCAACAATTAAACAACATACATGTAATTGTCGTTAAAACCAGTATTCCACTTTCTCATGTTATTCAATGGTCTGAGGAGATGCCATGATGTTGTGTCAGACGGTGGATGGAAACGCAAGTGTTTCCTTGAATTGACAGGAAGGGAAGATCTTTATAATGATGATAGGTTGTAAAGTATATTAGAAAGTGACATCATATTTCTTTCCCACTATTTTAGAATGGGTTCTATGTTTAATGAAAGGATAGAATATCCTTGGTTGGTTTGTCAATCGAATCCTTGCTGATCAGATTATACGTGCAAGGTTTCCTTGAACCATTGGATATGACATTACTTCTAGATTAGGTGTGAACGTGAGCCCTGTGTCCTTTGTATAAATGCATCTGGCAGTGCATAGAGAATTAGCTTTTTTCATTTGATAAATGGTGGGGAATACAGGGGATGCATGAGGTTCCCAATGGACAAACCCTCGCACATCTTTCCTTTATAAACTTCAGAGGATATACTGGGCAGTAAATTGAAATTGTCCCCTTAAAACTTTATTAACATTAACTGGAAAATACCTGCAACCTTAGCCATACATTGAGACACATTTGTTCAAATGACCCATGTTAATTGGGGTGATTAGGAAATTATATTTCCAAGGCAAAGTAATGGCTGTCTCTCCTGTATAAATAAAATACTGCTTGTCTAATCATATCCAGTCCATATCCACACAGTGGTATGGGTTATAGTTTATGGGATTATTTTACATTTTCTGTCTTTCTCTCTCATTATAACAAAAGCTCTCTGAAGCAACAGCTGAATCTCACCTAAAGGATAAGGAACTTGACGAAATGAAGAGCTTAAGTGGGCGAAGGAAATGAATGGAAGAATATTTACAAAGGACCCTGATTGATCCAGGATGAGCTCATGGATTAGCACCTGCAGCCTACAGAAGATTAGGACTGCACCAGTCTGGTGGACTTGATCTTACTGTTCACTTTAGGGACAGTCAACAGGGCTGTAGTAATCTGTAATATCATTCCTTATAGATGACAGGTTCAGCTATTTATTTGTAATTGATAGTAAAGGCAACGTTGTACTTGTAAGATGTTATCTCACTCGAGTTACGGTAGAAGAACACTTTTTGATTGTCAATTTCAGTTACTGTAGATATTAAAGGGAACCTGTCACCAGGGACCTCATTTTTCACTAAATACAGATTGTAAAAGCCCATGACACCAGCAGTGCAAATCTGCCTTTTCTAAGCATATGCATTACAATATAATTGTGTGTTATAACTTACCTTACTCCCTGACAAAATCCTGGAGTAGTCACAGGGGCTGGACTTTGGTTTGGATGGATTTCAAAAAACAACATGTGGCTTGTCTGTGTTACCCACTCCTCAGAGCTTGGCCCCCACCTTTGTGCTCCTTTCTAGCTTCACCTCTTGCTCCTTTTCAGAGGTCACAGCCTGGTGAGATGACATCAGTGGGGGAGGGACAAGCTGTACAGGAGCACAAACATGGAGACAGCCTGCAGCTCAAACAGGTCACATGTTGTTTTTTGAAATGCATGCAAACCAAAGTCCAGCCCCTGTGACTACCCCAGGATTCTGTCAGGGAGCAAGATAAGTTATAACACACAATTATAGATTTGCACTGCTGGTGTCATGGGCTTTTACAATCTGTCTTTAGTGAAAAATGAGGTTCCTGGTGACAGGTTCCCTTTAAGACTTTGCAGAAAGAAATAAGAAATCATAATCTTAGGTATATATTTTTGTTTTTGGTAATACCGCATTTTAATATGGAAAAAAAACTTCTGAGGATGTAAAAAAAATTTTTCGCACTTGTTTTTTTTATATATAAATTATAAAATAATTTTTAATAAAATATTGTTTCCCTGAGCCGCAATTTAGATTATGCACAACCAAATGCACTCCTATTGTACAAGTAGTTTGATTAGAAACAACCAGAAGGTGATGAGTGTTAGGCTCGCTCCTATGATGTACTTAAAGACATTGGGGCTTATTTACTAAGGTCCCGCTGCCGCATTTCTGTCGGGTTTTCTGAAATATTTGGGGATTGTGTGGCACGCGATTGGATTGTATCTATAACACGACACAAATCGGGGGGGCGGGCCGACAGACGATTCCACGGATTCGGACAACGCAAGCCAGGCACTTACAAACACCAGGAGGAAGATGGTGAACTCTGGCGGACTTGATCGGGCAAGTGACAGATGCAGGATATGGGGCGCATGCTGGTAGTGAATCCCGGCAGACTTCATCCTCGTCGTACATTCCGGATCAGGATTCGTGGAGGGACCAGGTAAATAAATGTGCCATATTTTGTTCCTTTAACAGACTTGGAGAGGGGGCACATACTTGGACTGAGAGAAGCTGCCAGGCTTGTAGGTCATATTCTCCTAGCTTTTAGTTGGTGGCAGTGGTTACGTGAAAGCATACACTATAAACGGGCCCTGGAGGAGGAGATTGTTTGTTTGTTTGTTTGTTTGTTTGTTTGTTTTGTAGAGAAGTGTAAGCAGCTCCCACAGTTTTCGTGGTCCACTACTTTGGTATATGTGGCACCTTCATTTATCACCACATTTGCTGCATGACTGATTTCAAGTGCTTAAAGGCTACATAGACTTTTGCCAACTTTTTTTTATTATAAATAATAATATAAATAATAATAAAAACCCAAATCATTTTACTAATAGGGATGCATTAAAATTTATCTACCGTCTTGTCAGTGAACTCTTGTTCTCCCCTTATGCACAGGCCTCAACCACCCGCTTCCCATCTCACAGCAGCCAGCTCAGTCTGATGCAGCACAATCCTGCTGCCTCACTCCTTCAGCTACACCCCTTCCCGACTGCGCCGAACACTTGCTCACTGCCCAGTCTTTCCTTTCTTATTTCTAGCAGTATCAATAGTTTCACCAAAAATCTTGTGATAAATATCTATGCCCGCGTATATCAATATTAATACCACATTTTCCCCTTTCCTTTATCTATTGATATAGTAGCTATGGCGTTGAAGCAGAGCAAAAACTATACAATTTGACAGACGGCAAATAAAATGTGACCATTGTTTTCATATGATGTCACCCATGCGGTGTTGTCATTGTCTAAAAACCTGTACTGGTATCGTAATTTATGTTTTGGATTCTGAGAATTAAGTGCTTAGTAGAGGTTAAAAAGCTGAACGCTGGTATATCGTATATATTCAAGTATAAGCCGAGGTACCTAATTTTACCACAAAATACTGGGAAAACCTATTGACTAGAGTATAAGCCAAGGGTGGGGAAATGCATTGGTCACCGCCACTAGCCAGTATTAAGCTGTCCACCCCTATCCTCCCCAGTATAGACCCCCGTATATACTGGGGGGCAGCTAGCCCCGGCCCCTTTCAGTATATAGCCTGCTCGCCCCTGCCCCCCCTCTCCAGTGTATAGCCTGACAGCCGTATATACTGGGGGGAAGCTAGCCTCTGCCCCCCAGTATTTAGCCTGATAGCCCCTGCCCCCAGTATATAGCCTGCTAGCCCCTGCCCCCGCACCCAGTATATAGCCTGACAGCCCGTGATGCCCCCCCTACCATTATAGCCAGCTCATCGTCCTGAGCACGCCATGCCTATATATATATTTTTAAAAAATGAACACTGTACTCACCTTTCCAATGCCCCCCCGCAGGTCCTCTTCTAGCTTCGGGTTTCAGGATCTGTCTTTGGGTTCCTCTCCAGGTTCCTCCGAGTCTAGTCTAACTCTGCATTTTAGGACACTTTTTATAAAACTGCCCCAATGACGTTCGCCGCTTGCCAACGTCATGTAGGGGCCCGAAGATGGACCCAGAGCACCCGAAGCAAGAAGAGGACCTGCAGGGGATGTCAGAAAGGTGAGTACAGTGTTAATTTATTTATAGACTGAAGTATAAACCGAGTTAGGGTTTTTCAGCACAGCTTTTGGCTTGTACTTCACTATATACATTTTTTATTTCTGAAAGATAATAGCCTGGTGTTTCTTTGTAAGAAAACAAACAAAAAAAAACTTGCATGTAAATTAGCCCCCCTGTTCTCTATCCTCCTCCAGCCTCCTCCTCCTGTCCCCCAGCCTCTGCCAGCATCCTCCTGTCCTCCAGTCTCCTCTAAGTCCAGAATCATCCTCCTGTCCAACAGCCTCCACCAGACAACTTGTCTTTGTCCTCCTCTTGCTTATCCAAATTCATAGATTTTCCCCTAGACCCAGGAGTCTCATTTTATGTACTAACCTTATATGCGGCACAGTGTGAAATGCCTTGAAAAAGTCCAGATACACATCATCCTCCAGTCTAGAACTCACCTCCTTATGGAAGCCAATCAGATTAGTCTGACAGGTACGATCCATGCTGATGTTGTGTGTAGTTTCCAGGGTCGCTTTTTTATCCTTTTTTGTATATTGGCACCACTTTTTATATGCGCCAGTCCTGTGGAACAGAACCTGTCTTTAAAGGACACCTGTCATCAGGTCTGTGTCACTTGTCCTGTCACTACTACCTGTTGGAACAGCTCACAAGGATCCATCCCAGCCTTTATCTAGTCAATTGATAGATTAATCATTGCAAAATCATCTATTCTTTATTATGTAAATGAGGCTGGTCACATGGTCTGAGGCAGTGATGTCACCCGTTACCCCTCTCCCTCCTCCCCCTGCTCATGTCGGTGTGTAATGTATAGTAAAGCATAGTTAGTGTAACTGCTGACATGCTGCATCCTCCTAATACACAGACATCAGCTAGACAAATACCTGACATGTTCTGCTATAACATGGCTGCCTGGAGCAGTTGTATCTTTCACATACACATACACATACACATACACACACACACACACAGGCTGCAGGGGGCGTGGCCACCAGCAAGAACATGGGGCAGCCATTACATGGAGCAGCTGTCAGTCAAGCACTGGGGGTGCGGCTGTACCTCCCACTCATGAATAAGCTGGACAGCTTGAATATGCTAATGACTCATTGGACATTTCACAGGTCATTTGCATACAGCTTTAGGACCTCATTGCTTAGGTTTACAGGCATGTGGAGGGACAATGAAGGGATAGAGGCAATGCTTTCTAATGGCAGTTTATGAAAATGTAATTAGATTAGGTGGTTATTTTGCATGACAGGTTCTCTTTAAGGAATCTTTAAATATTAAACATAAAGGTCTGTCTATCACAGCACATAATTCATTCAGTACCCGGGGGTATATGCCATCTGTCCCTGGTGATTTGTCTATTTTAGCGGTTTTGAGGTGGCAACACACTTCTTCCTGGACTTCTTGCACCGACCATAGCAATGTAAAACTTCCCTATGAGTCTGCAGGATTTAGGTGAGTGCTGTTCAAATGTTCACAATAGGTTGGTTGATAAAAATTTGTTTGAAAAAAAGAAAAGGTTTTCTAGTGCCATCTAGGAAACAAACACATAGGGGCATATTTACTAAGGGTCCGCAAACCGCATTTTCGGCAGGTTTCTCGACTTTTTCCGTTTTGGGCTGCATTTAACTGGGGTTTTTGGCGCACGCAATCGGATTTTGGTGCCGACTTTCATCCGACTCAAATGGGGGGCATGGCCATCGGACAACCCGACTGATTAGGACTAAGCGCGGGATTTAACATTCAAAATTGTGTTGCAAGACATGACCTCACATACCCCAGGAAGAAGATGGTGAACTCCGGCGGACCTGAGCGGGGAAGCGACACATGCAGGAACTCGGGTGCACGATCTTAGTGAATCGCAGCAGCTCCGAATCCTCATTGGACAATGCACCTCGGGGATCGTGATGGGATGGGTAAGTAAATGTGCCCCATATACTGCATTTCCCTGGAACGACATTATACAAGTTCTGCAGCTCTTGGTACTCCAGGGTAAAGTACCAGTGATGATTTCATGATCCCATGACCTAAAGGGAAATGTAGTGTATAGGTGGCAGCCTGTAGAAAATGTTATGGCTTCCTACAGTGAGGAAAGGGGGAGAGGGAGATACAGTTTAGGGGAGGTAACTTAAGGGGGGTTCCCTGTATAAAGAATTGGAGAAAATGAGCGGGGCTCACTGTCTGAAGAGGTGGAGAACATGAGGGGAGGTCATTGAATGAAGATGGGGAGAACATAAGGGGGCTCACTGTGTGAAGAATTGGAGAACATGTTGGGGCTCATTGAATGAAGAGGTGGAATACATGAGGGGGGGTCTCAATAACTAAAGAGGTAGAGAACATGAGGGGGCTTGCTGGCTGAGGGTCTTCTTCCTGGCTGTCTTCCCCTATCTATCTCTTCTCACTTTCTTCTTCTCCAGTGGTCCCCATCTTTACACAGAGCAATCCAGCTCTCTTCCACTTGCTGCAGTCGACAGTTGGAAAGTGAGTGGCAGTTGAGCGTGCGCCAGTCACATGACCCCCATCTTCCGGTGGTGCCTGCCATGTTGGTGTCTCATGTAGTTCAGTGTAATAGTAGGTGGTGCCATTCCCTTATGTGCATAGATGAATTATGAGCTAGTACTAAAGCAGGGATATGATATGAATTACTCAGTACATAATTAGGAAGCTGGGGATGCTCTTGTAACTCTTGCAGAAAAAAAAGTATTCATACAAAAAGACAATGAAAAAAATAGAAAAATGAGAGCAGCACTCACCCTGGAAAGTAATGGTCCTTCTTTATTAAGCAGAAGATCATACTCGCATACCAAGCATGACTGTAGGGAAGGGAGTGATGCGCAGAGAGCCAAAAGGCGATGGCTGTTTTGCACTAGTTACACTTCATCAAGGATGTGGCCGGATGAAGCACAACTGTATTAGTGCTACTGCTGTATGGGGCCCGTTTTCAGCTCCTGGTGCCGGGCCTCTCATGGTCTACATAAAAAATATTGCAACATACACTATTTTTTTCTCGCTTTGGAACTATGCAGCTTCATACAAGTCAAAGGGTCCAGAAAAAAAAAGAATGGACAGATGATGATTCCTGTACAATCCATTTTTATGTTGTCACATCATCATTACATTTATCTCATTTTGCCTTCAGAGGACGCAGATAGAGTTAAAGTCCTGGATCATACTTCCTGCCACCTGAGACTGTCCCACCGGATCTGGTCTAGTTGGGATGTATAGAGCAAGCTAAGGGGCAGGTACGTTTTTTGGGCTACGTCTGGTTCAGCAGGAGGTCCTGGGATATCAAGTCAATCAGAGCACATTTACTTACGTGTTCACGTCGCGATCCCCGATCCAGAATGTCCGTCGATCGTGGATTGTGCCACGATGACCGTGCGCCGGATATCCAGCATGTGGCACTCCCCGCTCAGGTCCAACAGTGTTCATCTTCTTCTTTGCGGTGAAATCCCACACTCGAATCCGACGGTCCGCCCCCAAATTTGTGTCGCATAAAAGCCAGCGTCCGTGCAGCAACATCAAATCGCCAGCGCCAAAAACCCCTACTAAATGCGGAACAAAACGGAAATCGTCTGAATATCCGCAGCTCCTAGTGACACAACAGATGTAGCAGTGTTACACTGCTAGCGTTATCAAAAACCTCCGATAACGCTAACAAACACTGCTGCGATGTACAATAGAAACGCCGGACCGCGCTGTAAGTTGTCGGGTGTATTCAGGAGGGGGCGGTCCGAGGCGCTGCCTCTTCCCCTGACCGCCCCTCTCACTCCATAGAATGGAGGTGACTGTAAGGCTTCATGCGGCACTCACAGCCCCGTAATCCCGCCCCCTCATGAATATGCCCAACCGCTTACAGCGCAGTCCGGCTTTTCTATTGTACATCTCCTCCTTCAAGTCATCCCAGAGCCCCAGAGAAGAGGAAGCAGGACTGCATGGGAATGTGGAAAAGTAAGTAAACTTATTTGTTTAAGGGTACATTTACACAGTGGATAGGAGGTGGAGGTGACCCCTCCATAGAGAAAAGCATTGCCGGGGCCGCCATTGCCGTCTATGGGGAAGTATATGCTGCCGCAAAATTGCATCCGCATATACATCCCCCTGGACGGCCGTGTGAATGCACCTTAATGCTGTATTCACAAGACCGTCGGGGGCGGGGGGGGGAGTATGTTTCGTATGTATGGCCGCAAGCTTGCGGGAATTGGCCCACGGAGTGATACGGTGCTGCACATGTCCTATCTCCCCCCGTGTTACGGCGCTGTGCGCCATGCATTGCAATGGAGAGAGGAAGAGGTCACCACTCCTTCTTTGCTTCACGCGAACGTATGCCCGCTGGGCCGTACATTCGGGTCAATATAGCCTAATACCAAGAATAGGGGGCCAAGTACGAGAGAGTACAGTGGGTCACAGTATTAGAGAGTACATGGGAACACAGTATGAGAGAGGACAGGAGGCCACAATATGATAGAGGGGAGGGGCCACAATATGATAGAGGGGAGGGGCCACAGTATGAAAAAGGACTGAGGCCACAGTATGAGAGAGGACAGGGGTCCACAGTATGAGAGAGGACTGGTGGCCACAGTACGAGAAAGGACAGTGGGCCACAGATCGAGTGAGGATAGAGGGCTACAGTAAGAGAAAGGACAGGGGGCTACAGTATTAGAGAGCACATGAGGCCATAGTATGAGAGAGGACAGGGGGCCACAATATAAGAGAGGACAGAGAGCCACAGTATGAGAGAGGCCAGAGGCCAAAGTATGAGAGAGAACAGGGGCCACAGTATGAGAGAGGACACAGGGCCACAATATGAGAGAGGGGGCCACAGTATGAGAGAGAACAAAGGGCCACATTATGAGAGGGACGGAGGACAGAAGGCCACAATAAAAGGGGAGGTTCATAATTGAAAGAAAATAAAATTAAATAGGGGGTATTATATGTTGCTGAGTTGCATTGTGTGTTCCATATGGAGATTGGCCACAGAAAAGGGGCGTTATCCTATGTCGGGCCATTAAAGGGGTATTCCCACGTAGACAAGTTACTTATATGTACTCAGGATAACAAAATAACACAGTCTCTAATTCACTGTTATTAACAAAAAGGCAGCATTTCACAGCTATAAGTCCAACCTGTCTCTGTGATGACACTATATAATTAAAGCTTTATTATTATTATTATGAAGGGCGTCAACAAGGAGGCGCACTGCCACACATAGGTAGTGTCCTATCCTATAGCAATATGATCTGCTCATTAATTGCTCATCCTGCGCCCTATATTGCCTTTACATGTATTTGTAGGAGGTCATATGGTGCATGGTGAACGCCCCCGGGCAGAGCTCCTGTGCAGGCTGTTACATATCACTGCAGTGCTCCCTTCTATTCTCCCCTATGTGACCTGCAATCCTCAAAAACACCACTAGATGGCACCCGCTATTTCACTCTCCACCACCTCCGCTCTGTGGTGTTTTGCCGGTTGTTTCCGATGACGTAGTTCCGGTGGTGTGACCCCTGAGTGTTCCCGCACGCTGAGAAGACATGTCCTCCCCATCTGATCTGCCCCTGGAAACCGCGCTCAGCGAAGCCAGGAACCCGGAGCCCGAGGAGGAGGATGAAGACGACGAGGAGGTGATTACCGCAGCGCTACAGTATATGGCAGCCCCATGTGTGTAGCAATAGCCGCATGGCCTCCAGCAGAGGATCAGGGATTATTGCCCCTCCTGCACTGGGGATCCAGTTGTGGATTGATAATGCGGTTTCTCCTATATAATGTATACGAGGTTATAATCATATAATATAGTTGTATTATCAGGCCATGTAGTAATGTAACCATTTCCAGCAGTGAATAGATCTCTAGTATCTATTGAAATCTCATTGATCTTAAAGGAATACTATCTATATTATATCAGACTATCTGTGGGATTCACTTCCTAGGATCCTTACAGGTTATTGTCCATTCATTTTCCATTAAAGTGATGGCGATATGTAAATTACATCTCCCATTGTTTTCAGTAGGGCTTAATTATGATTGTATGTAGCTAAAATAGAAAAAAGACAGCAACCTATGTAACTTCTAAACACTGAATTAGGTGGTGCGGGCAGCCGAAAATCCTGGTGTATTAGATCTGAGGTCCATGCATAATAAGTGGCCACAGCATCCAATGTAGCGAAGAAAGTAATAAATCTTTATTCACACGAGCATGAAAAAAGCAGCAATGTTTCGATTCGCCATTAATCTTTGTCAAGCCTATAGGTTTATCGCCTACATTGGATGCTGTGGCCTCTTCTTATCATGTTTGTAGCTGTCACACCGCAGCGTCTGATTGTGGAGCATGTGCTCCGCTAATATCATAAAGGGCTATTCCTAAAATGACAATATACAGTACTGGCTCAGTGTGTTCCAAATGTGAGAACATGTCATTTAGCAAATTTATCAGATTTCTGTATTTGAAGCATTATTATCTCACTTATGGATAACAAAAACCCCTATGGTCATTGGTCCACATGTAGATCTTTGCTTCAACATGTCCACTTCCATCTTTTTCCATTGGATGATGTTGGGATAGAACAAGGTGGTTTTATATAATTTAGTATTCCCTACACATGTTTTGTGACCCCTGATGTAGGGCAAACCTGAACCCTTATCTGAACTGGGCAGGAAAGCCACAGTCATGGGGATAGTCACTGTGTCTTTAATGGGCTTTAAAGATGTTTGTTGTTTAAAGGTTATTTCAGGGCTCTGGGGATGTTCGTGTGGCAACAGATTTACCAGTGGATTATAACATTCCTGCCATGTTTTTTCTTATAATCTTGGCCTTCCCCCATTAAACTGCTCTGAAACAATAAAGCATTCATACTGTAACGTTAAATCATTATTTCTAATGTTTTTTTATACTTGGTAGGTTTGGTCTGTTTTAATGCTGTTCTTTTTTTCTAGTTCGATGAGACCTTATCAGAAAGGCTGTGGGGCCTGACAGAGATGTTTCCAGACAGTTTACGAAGTGCTGCAGGAGTGACCTTTGACTTCTCTGTTTGTGCTGCCAAAAAAATGTATAGGTAGGTAACTTGCCTGAATTTTGTTTTCGTGTAAAAAAAATTTTTTTAATTCAATGTGACTCTGGTAGTTGTCTTTTCCCAATGCAACAGTTCTTTATATATCCTAAAAATAGTGCCTGGCGGAGTCTTCAGGGTTGTGTAGCTCCATTTGTAAAGCATGTATCTGTCCAGTAACTGCATAGTGGATGAGATTTTATCAAATCTTATCTAAAAAAAAAACAAAAAAAAAAAACAATTGTATAGTGCGATGACTTATTGCTGTGTGCCCTTCATCACTTTAGCTCATGCTGCAGATTTACCCAGTGCCTTTCTGCTATTATACTGCAATGTTTGACAGCAGTGGAATAACTAGGCATCTTGGGTTTAAGAACATACAATTCATTTGTCAAGCTTGTGAATTGAGTAAAATTCCTGTGTTCCTTCCTGCAGCTTTTCCCGCTCTGCTCTTTGGATCGGAACCACCTCATTCATGATTCTCGTATTACCAGTAGTGTTTGAGACAGAAAAATTGCAGATGGAACAGCAGCAACAACTACAACAGAGACAGGTAATATTATTTACTATATTTAGTTGCAACTGTATCTTCTGTTATAACACTTTGGATATGGCATCACACCTATACATGTAGGATAGCAATTCTACCATTTTTATTGTGGTTTTTGTATACACTGATGTCGGAAGCCGTTCAGTCAGATTTGACACGAGGACTGGTTCACAGTTCAGCACTGTGGACCCAGGACAGAACCCAGATAAAAGCAATGATTCGTGGGAAACACGTGTCACACCCCACCAAACAGCTAATGACCACCTTATCGTAGACAAACGTCATGGTATAGGGGGAAAATAACCCTTTGTTTCTTTGGAATTTTGCTGCCAAAATACCCCTTTTAGTTATATTTCTTTTTATGCATCTCTCTGCCTCTGATGCTTTTCTTAGATAATACGGCAGCAAAATCTTGTGAATTTCTGCATATTTTAAGGGGTTGCCCGGAGGTTGAAAACATGGCTGCTTGCTTCCAAATTCAGCACCCCACCTGGCCGTGGTTTGTCCTGGCATTTCAAGCCAGCTCCATTCATCTCTGCGCAGTCGCATTGCAATACCGGCACAAACCATGGGCTGGTGTGGTGCTGTTTTTGGAAGAAAGCAGCCATTTTTTTTCCCACCTCCAGACAACCCCTTTAACCCTAGTAAAGGGTGAAATATACGTCTGCATATACGTTTTTTTTTTTTCCTTGTCTTTTCATTATGGTTGGAGTTATAGAACGTGGTTTATGTTTAGCACCTGAAATTGCTGTACACAGTATTTTTTTAATATATTTCTCTTTTTGCTTAGATTCTCTTGGGACCTTCAACAGGGATGTCTGGTTCTCTGCCTCCAATACCTGGAAAAGTATAATTTCCACAACCTTATTAGTTATTTTGAAATTTTTATTTTTTTTCCCCCTTTTGATGACTGCAAACAAGAAAATAGAAGACTAATCTCTCCTCAGCCTCCTGCCTCTTGGTGCTCAGCATGTCCTCTCTTCACTAGTCTGGGGTGCAGAGTCATCTAACAAATGAGTTCTGCAGTTCCCGGCTATTGAGAGGCTCTTTCATAGCATGACAACGCTGTACTTGGGGATTCTGGTGCACTCCTATGTAGTCATTCCTGTATACAACATTGTATGTCACAAAAGGTTGTATATTGTACATAGATTTTATGCAGGTGCCTTCACTTCTTCAAGGCGTAAAAAAATATTTGTGTTTAACATCTTATTAACAACTGATGTATTACAACAACTTGGGTTTTATCCAAAAAAAAAAGAATAAAAATGTGAAAAATTGTGTTAATCACATAGTGACTGGCAGTGCAGTACCCGACAATGACTGTACATTGTATCTAGTGCCTGTTGAGAAAGAAACTTGCTCTGGTTTGTTCTTTTGTTTGTTTCTTGCATGGATATGGTGAATAATGCCAATATTTTATTGAAGGTGGCCTCAGTATTTCTAATAAAGGGCCCTAACAGGAGAGAGGAGGTTATAAGCACTCATGTGTAGCTGCAGGAACATCTTCAGTCTGCAGGACTGTTACCTGAAGAGACGATTGTGTTTGAACCGTTTCATGCATTTGTGTTTTTTCTATTTTATTTTTGAAAATATTAAATCTAAAAGGATAAATAATTTTGTTTGTTTTTATTGGGGCTATAGCATTTCACTCAATGTGATGGATAAGGTCCTTCTGTGATAGGTTTGCACCTCTACATAAAAGTGACTGTATCAATGCCCACTATGAAAAATCGCACATGAGCTACTTCTAGTTGCCATAACTAATAGTAAAACTCACATGTTCTGTGGCACTAGTCCTGTGCCAAAAACATGTCTGCAGTACAACACGGAGGCTGTTACTAACATCATAGTAAATAATAATTATTCTGTGAGTCCTGCATGGAGTGAAGTTTCCACATGTGAGTTTTTAATGTAGTTAAGTGGCAGCATGTATGTAAAATGGCAGGGAACCTATATATGAACCCGTCCTGTGTGTGGATGAGATTGATCATAGCGACAATGAAATTAACATGTACGCCAGGGTTGGACAGGCTCCTGTCGGGGATGATAGTACTCAATGAGCTCGCCGCTCAAGTACTATGAATGTAGCTGCAAAATTTAATGGCAGTTGCACCTTGAAGACGCAGGTGCCACAGACTCTCAGGCCTCATGCATGCGACCGTATGGTCTGTTCTGTATATACAGCTGTAATCTGGGCATAAATACGGGACCTATTGCTCTGTATAAAATATGGATGGCTGACTATTGGCTGGCTGTCAGAATGCACCTCCCACTGGTTCTGGATACTGCACGTATACATGACAGCATACGGTGCACAGTCCTATGAAGCAGGTATTAGCCCGTATTTTATGTTCCCATTGACTTTTATGCGCTATATGGAGCGGAAATAGTGGAAATAGGACATGCTCTATTTTTATACAGCTCACTTACGGTACGGTGAACATTATGGCCATGTAGATAGATGGCCTTTTTGCCCATTGGAAAGTATGGGGCCATATATACGTTTTTATACAGTCGTGTGCACGGGGCCTTAGTGTTACAAGGCTGGGAGACTCCCCTGGCTGACATCTCACTCTGACCCTAGGTGTGTGGGACAGTGTATACACACATGTAGTTGTATCCCCATTATGTAAACATATTTATTTATAGTCTGTGTCCCATATACATAAAAAAAGTCATATTAATGAAAGAGGGAACATTACATACCTGTATAGGCGATACAGTATATTGAGGGCACAATATGTAAATTTAAAATTTATATACTGTACTGGTCCGCTGTACATTTAAAATGGATCACGTTTATACATGAATTGGGAGTGTATGTGTAGACGGTGCAATACATGTTCATAATGTGCCCCTCCAGCCGAAAGTATGCTATACCCAGGTGTTGCATATGTTTTGTGTGTAAGGAGCCTAAATGTATGAGGTAACACAATGTACATGTGAGAGAGAGATATTTCTCTACAAGATGCCATTTTTAACCCAGCGGATGACATTTTGTTTTAGGCCCGGGGGTATTGTAAAATGTCTATTCAGCTCATGATTCAAACATAATTTTGTTTGAATCTGCAGAGAGACAGTCCTGTCCTTGACTCTTGTCCTATATTTTTGCTTCAGCACCTGCTGATCTTTTTTTTTTTAATCATAAACTTTTATTTCTTTAGCGGATAACACAAATATACATGTTACAGAAAGCCAACATTCAGTACATATTATTACAAATGTATCCTAGTACAAATGCATATAACATTCCTCAATCCACCCGACCCATATAACCCCCTTGGTCTGTCCGGCACCTGCTTATCTTATGCTATGGCCTCACCATGGAGGCATCGGAGCCTTCTT
Organism: Engystomops pustulosus; assembly: GCA_019512145.1. Classification (NCBI taxonomy): domain Eukaryota; kingdom Metazoa; phylum Chordata; class Amphibia; order Anura; family Leptodactylidae; genus Engystomops; species Engystomops pustulosus. The sequence continues at coordinate 67,867,392 of CM033649.1, forward strand.
AGGACTTTTAGTAAAAACATTCTGTCTCCCTGGAGGCGATGCTCTGTGTGAGAAATAATATGTAAAGTTCATCTACATGGTTTGGGAATTTATGGGAAGATATTCAAGCTGGCCTATAGCATTGCAGTATTCTATCACCTTTCCACGCCCCTATGAGGCTGATTTAATGTGTTTTACATATATGCGGCTGTGGGCTAATAAAGATTGTGAGTCTGCATTTTCTAAGAGACTGGTCTTGGTTTCTGCTCTCAGCAGGAAGTACTTTTTGGCTACTTCGAAGTACTACAAAAGTCACATTACAACTGAACGGCTGTTTGAGACCCAGATAAAGATCTTTTACACATGTATTTGCAAAACCCCTGCCGATGCAAGGCAGAGGGGTGGTTGCGAATACGTCCCACCATGTAGCTTGCAGCCTGTGTAGGGTCTGATCAACCCCACAGCAGGTCACTACATAACACAGGGGAACACTGCAGTGGTAGATCATGCCTGGGAAGGCAGGAGTTAATTCTTTGTGATATAATATGTGTCAACCAATCACATGTGTTATATATTGTATCTGTGAGCTGGGATGCAATGGGAGGAGGAACCACCACCTGACCAGTGCAAGTAATAAAACCCCTGGTCAGGAAAGTTCTAGATTTTAGAAGAAGAGCTCAGTCAGACTCAGAAGAGTCAGAGTTCAGTCAGACCAGGGAGTCTGAACAGATCAATTGAGTCAGTCTTAGGCTGGACTCAGTACAGCTAGCACACCAGACCAGATCTGTCCAGTTAGTCAGAGAGCCGCCAGAGCTCAGCTCATTGCCTGAGCAGCTCTGAAGAGTTAGTTAGTGAGAGAAAGGGTTATCATCCTACTTTTAAGGGTGATATCTGAACAGCTACCTCCCAGCCTGCCCTTGCATCCAGGCTGGTGACCTACTCCTGTGGCTCCCTCTCCAACTGCAGCCCCAGCATTCTACTATTTGCCAAGGCACGTTACCTACTGTTCCAATAAAGAACTGTAAGTTACTTTTGTTCAACGTCTGCCTCCGTCTGGTCCCTGCTACTATGGCTGTCACCATCACAGGCACTCATACTCCAGATCCCAAAGGGTTGCCCCAGGGAGATCCGCTATAGCAGCCTCTCCCTCATCATTTCTTGCCCACACCACCCTGCTGGAGACCTGCCAGACTGTAAGACAGCCCTCCGGTTCCCCATACCAAGCACCGTGACACTAGCGTGCCTAGGCCGCAACCACCAGTAGAAAAAAAAAAAAAAAAAAAAATGGAGCATATAGTTTTTCGCATCTGTGAACCACAGACTTCCATTGACTTACAAGAGAGAGAAAAAAAAAATACAATACTGATTTTCATGTTGCTAGACATGTCCATATATGGTGATTCTGAATTGTGAGACTGCAGAACTCTCTGCCAAAAGATATTGTGATGTTTGAGATCCTGGATACCTTTCCTACATGTTATGGGAACTAGAGATTCTTGGGGTTGGATGTTGAATTATTTTGGCTGCCATATTAAAAGGCATAGTCAAAGTCAAACACAAGTTTGGCAGGAGGTCTCCCACTGTATCCCCATCATAGCTCAAGAGGAATAAAGCATCTGACGTGACTGGCTGCTCTGGTCATCTCTGGTGCAACAGGTGTACAGCGGACCCCCATTCTCGAGATCTGTGGGAGTCTCATCACCAAGACCCCCTCCAATCAACAAGTTAGGATAGGACCTTACTTGCTATGACTGAAGAACCCCTTTAAGCAGGCCCGGCAAGAGCACCCGGCTTTCCCAAGAGTGCTGGAGGGCCCCACTTGCTTTAAGATACTGGTACAAATTATCACCATCCTCTTGTCATCTGCCCCTATGCTGCGTTAGTCGGGAGCACAGTATAGAGCCAGAACCTAAAACTCACCTTTCCTCGCTCACAACAAGCACTTTCCTAAGAAGGAAGGCGGCTGCTGTTGCTGCTTCGGGGGACCGAGTAAATGAGGGGGGCATGGTGTGGCAATTGGGAGGGGTGTGAGGATAGTGTGGCAACCAAGTTTACAGTGTAGATGTAGGTGTGTGTGTGAGGACAGTGTGGCTACAGGGGTAGTTGGTCATGAGTTTTCTGAAAAAAGGGCCCACTAAGGTGCTGTCGCCCAGGGGCCTGCTTAAACCTGGAGCCGGCCCTGCCTTTAAGGATTTGTTTTAAGGAATTGCCTTGGTTTCCAAACTGAAGGAGCATAGGTTGTACTTGTCTCTTTTAGCCTAAATCTACAACTATGAAGGTTATATAAATGGTGACTTTTCATAGTCTCAAACTGCAAACAAACTTAAAACAAAATTATGAAGAAAAAAAATAAATCACACAACACCAGCGTTATCTTCTTACTTTATTTTATATTTGGATAACAAAATACATTTTCTCTGTAAACAAATAGCACAGAAAATAGCATAAAAAAGTTCAACGGTTTATATTTTCTGCTTCTGCGCTCCTTTTTCCAGACTCCATAGAAAAATTTACTTCAGAGAAGTTTGACTTTTACGGTCTAGATCGTACATACTGTAAACCATTAAGGCCAGGACGTGGCAGCAATATTATGGCTTGTGCTTTGCAACTGAGATCACATTATTGCCGCTAGTATCCTGAAGATGGCAGCACAAATGCGCATATCAAGTGTTTTTTGTGTTTTAATGGGAGCAATCTCATGCATCACCACCTTACTTTAATATTAATGGTAAGACTGTGACCTTAATCGCAAAGTGTGATAGATAACTGCACTACATAAAAATAGCTGTGGGGTCCCGGCGTAAGCCAGTTTATTAGAAGATCAATTTGTGGGTACAAATAAATCAAAATATACTCTAACACACACACCAGTTCCTGCAGTAATAAATCCAAAACCAGCACAATCTAACAGCTTGTACTTAGTGGTTTTTACATGGTTTATTTGTAATTATGATGGTACAGAAATACAGTATACATAACACAGAACAATGAAAAATATGTATCTAACCATCATTTCAATAGAAATTCTATCCTCGTGTGCGCCTGGCGGCATGACGCGAGTTTCTATCCTCAATTTAGAGCAGGGATGATAGAGACCTTGTAGTTCTGTAACCATTGCCGTTACGTCAAGATCACATCAAACACATAATTTAGCTACAAATATTTCTTTGAATAGCAGCACTGAAGGAGATCTTTCCGAATCTTGTGTGGCCATTATATCTTAAGGAACCAGTAAAAGAAGATCATTGTAATAGTTTTGCAAGAACTGGTGTGTGTGTGGTAAGGGAATGGGAAATCTAGAAAATTGGGCCTGTTACCTATGGGAATCAAGACACTTTTGATAGCTACAAGAGACAGAAGATTTAGTGTTGCGAGCTGTTCCCTTCTCTAAAACGCAATGTTTACACAGAACCACTGTAGAGGGCACCTCATCCCCATTGCTTAAAGGGGTTGCCACCCCTGACCAGTGGGTTTGTCATGGTTAGTTTGACTGGCGTATAGGTCACAGATACAGCCTCGGGCTCTGTTCATACAGTTTTGTGATAACTGAGCACTATATCAGGCCATCTGCAGCAATCCTATAGACTTTGAATTGAGAGTCATTGTGCAAAAGAAGGGGAACTGGACAGCTACTGCTCAGAAACTCATCCAGTTTCTATCTTGGAAAACCCCCAAGGCTTTTGCAACACATTTTGTCCTTGCCCCAGTGACCCATCCTCCTCTACAGCGGCTGGGCAGGAATATGTGTATTTGAATGTGCCCTTAGGTTTAGTGATATTATAGTTGTATGTTACTTCCCTCCTTCCTACTAACACAAGAGGTGGAAGGTAATAACACACAGCTCAAGCAACAAGTATTTTGCATTACTAGTCTATACACAGATCAATGCCATATAAAGAAATTTGGAAAGTTGCTTCAATTCTTTTTTTTGAATTTCAAATACACCAGGATCAAAAATTGGTTACAAAAAATAAAATAACTCAGATCATGTCTGCCAACCCCCCCCCCCCCAAAAAAAAATAAAATACTGGCTACAAAGGTGAATGTCTCTTGTTTCTTGTAACAGAACTCACTTTGGTCGTAATCTCATTTTATGGACAAAAATCCAGCCATTCCGTGTCCCAAGGCTTGGACATGTAACACTTCTGTACGATTTCCTACACATGATATAATATACAGATATGGCAAATAATTAGATCTTTATATAAAAGGCAGCATCCCACATCACAAGTGATGAGGACTGGCAAGTCAGGGTGCGAGCAAAAGCAAGAAGTGCGTCTTGGTGCAACAAACGTACACAGAATGGAGAAGACAGTGTTCAATATTTCCACCTCTTATACACCAAATTGCAATGCTGGCTTTACTGGGCGAGCCGCTATAGTGAACAGGTAATAGCTTACGTATATCTTACATCACTGCTTGTCATTCTAGAAGTACTTCTATATATGTGTTCAAGTATCTGAAACGGGTGATATTTTGGCTGCACATGTAAACTCCTCTAACTCCATCCGGATACACGTGGGTAATGTCTGCATATATGGGGCTGTGCTATACACACACACAGATTCATTTTTTTCGTAAAAAAAGAGCACTTAATAGTTGAGAACAACAGCTTAGGCATTTAGATATCGTGCATACAATAGGATGGCTCAGTTTCTTGATAATGTCGTATAAGAGGTTTCATAGATCAAAAATATAATGTATTCTGTAAGGGCAGGTTTGTAAATAACGGATAATACAGTACAGCAAAAATCTATATTATTGAGCGAGAATGTAAAAATTGCACTGTATAGCTCTCGGTGTGCATGGACTCTTTCTTTGTCACACGTACAGATTGGTTTAATTGAATTCTCTTGCATTAGAAAATACTGAGATGAAACAGCTTCTTCTTGTATCCTGACAGCCAAGTTGATGTAACTTCAAGGTTACCCCTAGATATTGTCAGATACAAAAGGAAAAAATGCCCGTAGGCTCATCTTCATCTGGTTATTCGACTTGGTGGAGACAAAAACTCCATCCGTAACAGATTGTCAACAACAAAGATTGGTAATAAAACTGTAGTGAATGCGAGAACAAAATAATAGAATAATGATAATTAAAAAGAAAAAAAAAAAAAAAAAAAGTCCAAGGTTGTTTTTACAGATCAGTCCGCCAACGCTGATGAACTTCAACCTCTTCCGGCACCACCAACAGCAGCTCGCAGTTTTTGCCCCTTAGTTGCTGATGTAAAAAATTTCTACCAAGAAAGATTTAAGGCAAAATAATTCAGTAAAGTTTGTTAAATCGGAGAAAAATATATATACAATTGATGGGAATGGGCCAGACGTAGATTCTACCCTAAACTGGCCAGAATAGACCTTTCCTATCATTATTCTGAAATGTCAAGTCAAGTAACTTTCGAAAAGGCATAAGCAAGTTTACCATAAAGGAAATCTGTCACCAAAATCATGCAAATAAACCAGAAGCACTTACTTATAGATCGGGGCACCATGATTGGGTTAATCTTACAGTATTTTTTTCGTAATATAAAACACATCCCATGAACGCACACTCAGTACTGCTATACACACAGATAGGAACACACTGGCACCAATGCATTTCCCACCCTAGGCTTATACTCGAGTCAATAGGTTTTCCCCAGTTTTTTTGTGGCAAAATAAGAAACCTCGGCTTATATTCGGGTCGGCTTCTACTTGAGTATATACGATACCACATTAATGGTGCCTGGATCTATAAGCAAGTGTTCCTGGTTTATTTTGATAGTAGATTTACTTTATCTCGTGACAGGGGGCATAGAGCATCTTCCGCTATGTAATGTCATGTAATGTAAGGCTTCTCACTAAATCACTTCCAGTGAGGAATGATTGACATGTCCCTCAGTCTTAAATAGTCTGATTCAATCTTGAATTTTCAGATACATGTTATGTGATAGGTCAGTGATGGCTAACCTATGGCACTGGTGCCAGAGGTGGCACTCGGAGCCCTTTCTGTGGGCACTCAGGCCATCACCAGAGATGACTCCAGGTATCTTCCTGCAGTCCCAGACAGCCCAGGACTTGCTCTGCACAGAGTTATTTTAAAGTGACAGCTGTACCTGGGACTATTTCCTGCTTTATTGGTGTCCTCAGGGGGCTGGTATCAATGAAAACTGTGACAGAGAAGGGAGTATAAATCACAAATTAAATTTCTGTGTTGGCACTTTGCGATAAATAAGTGGGTCTTTGTTGTAGTTTGGGCACTCGGCCTCTAAAAGGTTCGCCATCAATGTGATAGGTGATCTCTGCATAATAATGCTCCCTACCCAGTTTATACATTTCAGAAGCCTACAACCCCTTAGTGACAAAGCTTTTAAGTTTTTTTAAATTCCTGCGTGTTTCTATTTAATATTCCATGCAATGCACAGGGAAGCAGGAACAAATTTGCAAATGCAGTACAATTGTCAATAAAATGTAGACGCGCCATTTTTTTAAAATTATTGTTATTTTTTTTTACAGGCTTCATATTTTCCGCTTTCATGGTGTTACCCAAATTCCCAATTTCCTTATTTTTTTTAGTTCCGTACAACCAAGTAAAAAGCAAATGTACACAATTTTTATTTTAAAACAAAAGGTTATAATACCTTAACCAAACGCAACAAAACTCTACGCAACAGTGGCTCTTAGAATTTAGCAGAAATCACCCACATTAATTGTGCGTGTTATCCATGCACACCAGCCCCCCACTGCATCATTGCGGGTTGTCTGTCATACGCCATTTTTTAAAAAAAGTTGTAAAACCTAATAAAACCGCAATAAATTTGACATTTCTGATTGTACTGACGCCAAGAATTAAGGGCAATTGTCATTTACACTGCAGCGTCAAAACCATAAATACAGAACTCACATGAATGGTGCAAATGCGTTTTTCCTTACATTTGGAATTATTTTTGCAGATACCCAGTGCATTGCATGGGATAATAAATGATAACACTAGAAAGTTTTGTCAAAAAACAACCCATTTAACCCCATTTTCTAGTGTACCTGATAAGAAGGTCTAAACGTTGACATCACATACGGCAATACTACAATAGGATTATAAGGATTGCAAACCAAGCACACTGATATAATGGTGTGCACCCCCTCTGGCAGGGTCTGCTGTTCTTCTAGCTTCGGAGCCTGGAGCCTCTCAGACTCTATCCCATCATTTTTAAAGCTTTTTTTCTTAAAAAACAAGGGCATAAGAAGCTCAAAGAAGAGTATATCCTGCCAGTGGGGACACACACTAGTAGGTCAGTGCGCTTAGCTTACAATCCCGGACCCTGGTGGTAGATGTCCTTTAATGTGCCACTGAAATATGTACTACAACTTCTCCAATCCAAAATTTAAAAAGACCCAACATGCCTTCCACAGCACGTTCTATTGCTGCAAACAAACTCCAATTCACGAAACATTGTGCTTACCTTACGTCATCATCACTTCCAATTCGCACAGGCCTTTTTAACTTGGAGTCCAGGTTGAAATAAGTGCCACCGACCTCACGTACACATATCCAATGCTGCCTCTTAAGTGGAAGCTTAAGGGGTCCCCACGAGAGACTGGATGGAAGATTCATAATGAATCCAGTAACATTAGAGAGTGAAATCAAGCCAACGTCCCTGTAGAAAGAAGAAAGTCATCAAAATAGGTGGTACAAAATAGAAAAAGTACAGTAATACAGTGCAATAAACAAATACAGCAGCATCCAAGTTGGTTGAAAGAGTAGACTCCTTCTCCCTCACCATCTGAAACTCTGCATTGCCATAGCACATGGCTGAATGGCATTGGCTACCAAGGTGTGCCATGCAAAAAAATGCCCATTAGAACACAAACCAACAAGCTGTACAAGATGCATTATGAAGCAAACATACCTTGAGAATGCAGAAGCTACACTGATGCAGGATCATATCTTGGTTAATCCCTGAGCTGAGTGGTTTGGCTGATAAAACAATTATAACATTCAGGACCATGGGAAAGCTGGGTCAGGCTGTATGACAAACGCATTACATAAGGAGCTTTTCATAAGACATGGAGGCGAGTCAGATCATTGTAGCTCCTCTAAAGGATCTCTCTGTACAATAAGAATGGTGGGTCCAGTAGGATGACCTAGGAAGATAATGCGATTCTATCAACACCTTCTCATTTTTCCCGCAGTTCCAAACAACCAATGAAGTGGCGCTTTAAGATAGCGCTAAGAGCAGCATGTCTTAAGTTGCCTGGGACTGCAGAAAGATTTGGTGAATTTGGTCCTGCTTGGTCAACTGGGATGATGACCTGGGTGCCCACAGAAAGGGTTTAGAGTGCCACCTCTGGCACCCGTGCCATAGGTTCGCCACCACTGTGCTAGGAGAAGGGATGGACCAGTGAACCAGCCATAGAAGCAACAGAGCTTCATTATCATAATTTTATCATTGTTATTTCAGCAAATCCACTCAGCTCAGGGATTAACCAAGATATGATCCTGCATCAGTGTAGCTGCAGCATTCCCAAGGTATTTTGCTTCATAATGCATCAAATAAAAAAAGGTAGGTTTCCATTAAACTATAAACAAAAAAAAAAAGCTGCTCCATGGGTACATTGGCAAGACCAAGAACAAAAAAAACCAAAAAACAATAAACAACAACTTATCCTAGGAGTCTTATGTTCCCAAAATATCATGACAAAACTCAACTGGTCCTGAAAGAAAAAAAAAAAAATCCCACTGAAGGCAACAAGCGCAATTTGCCTAGGACAGCGATGATTGGTCAAATGTGAAAATGACTGATTGTTGAAGGGAACCAGTAAGAAACTTTTGGCCATTTTATAAAATTGCACTAATCTAGCTCATATTGGTGTCCCTACAACCATGACTTACGTTTCTAGATTGAAGGGCAAGTAGTGATGAGTGGACTCAAATGTACTCAAATGTAAAAATCCTGTTGGTACCCAAACCTGACGAGTAACATGTTGTTATTGTTGCTGGCACCGACTGTGGGAGTTACTCGTTTAAATAGCACTGGCAACTTGGCCAGCAGCATTTAAACGCCCACATCCAGTACCAATCAAGGGCATTAACCGCAAGGGGAAAACTGAGTGGAACCGGGCCCCAGTCGTGGGGTTGAGTTCACTCAACACTACAGGAAAGGAGTTATTAAACCTATAATACTATTAGGACTAGGTTCACAGTTGGCCTACCACGGTGCAGGTCTAGGACCGTAAATAATGGTCCTGTGGTCTGTTTGCAGAAAGAATGACACTGACATGTGAGCACCATTCATGGGCCAAGAGCAATAATAAAAAAAACTTCTCAGACAGAAATAGGACATGCTCTAAGTTTTTCAGCACAGGTATATATGAGGCCATGGAAACACTGGTACTGTCACCTTCAGCATGGAAAGGTTCCCTTTCAGGTAAAAAATGCGTCCTATCAAAGAGGAAATGTACACAGAGCCCAGAAATAACTGATCCTTTGCAATCAACGAGGGCAGACAAAAAAAAAAAAAAAAACCTTAAGTTTCCTTAAACTTTCCTAAAATAGAGTATTTAGAACTTGACATGTTGGGCACGGTTAGGTGTGCCTTACTCCCACTGATGATGTCTGCAAATTCCATCATAAAACGCTTTTACAATGAGTCAGAAATCCAACAACACAGCCTCCCTTCAACATCTGCAGCACTGCTCTAGTGAATAGAGACCGGGCCCATATTTATGTGATTGATCTCAGCAGTGATGTGTCGCCAGGCCTGTGATTGTCTTCTTTCCTTATTACTGAAGCAGGCAATGGGAGCTGAAGCAGCCACAATACGAGGGCTGGCGCTAAAAATGATGGTCAGATATGGTTTTTGGTTTAACAATGACAAAGTGAAATTTTCTACAGGTGTGAATAGCCAAAAAGCTCAGGAAATTTTTCCTCTAATAGCTTAAAAGTGAAACTTGTTTTTCCGCTATATTCTTGCCGATGGAAAGTAAATGGAGTGGGTGCCAGCTAGTCCACTTAGCCTCAGAAATGACCTGCAATTCTGATGCTACCCTGCTGCTAATCAGTGTAGGGATATAAGGAAATTACACTACACCAAGTACAATCATGGCCAGTTCATAGAATTTAAAGGACAAGTAAAGATTTTTTTTAATTAATAGATTTTAATTTAATTAATATGGTCATTACCACCGGTTCTTAATGGTGACGATCTGAAATCTATTGAACAACTGAGAGAAAGCTTTGATATCCTGCATGCACAATTTTACAAGTATCTTCAGATTAGACTTGCTTATGACACAATGATGGATGGCACAAGTAACCTGTGCATCCAATTATATGTTATATGTTAAGTCTTCTAGAGTAATATTTCTAGTTCTAGAGTAATAGTTGAAGAGTCATCCAGTCTCAGTTAAGAAAAAGTGGGAGGCGGATGCGGGTGCTATAACGGACGAGCAGTGGGAAGAAATTTTGGAGAGAGTGTCCTCTTGCTATCCCCATCAGATGCCCAACAGATGTGCCAAATTAGGTTTTTTTTTTTTACATAGAATATATAAAACCCTGAGCTTAGTTCATAGAATAGGAGTTTGTCCAGATTCTAATTGCACTCTGTGTTCCATCCCAGAGGGCAAACTGTTACACATGATGTGGGAATGTGGGCAGGTTCTGGAGGGAGATACTTCAGGTAATTAGAACAGTGCTACCCGTAGACCTTGAGCCAGATCCTAGGATATGCCTGCTGGGCATTATTGAAATGGAGGAGGTTGACAAGGTGACTAAGCAATGCATATTAAAATTGTTATAACTGGACCGCAAGGCTATAGCAGGCATGTGGATCCAGAGTTTGATCTTTTGTACAAATTCCTTTTTGGCAGGAGGAAATAACATCATTAGACTTGAGTGGGGTGTGTATCTGAAACGAAAATGTCCAAAGAAGTTTGAGAAATTGTGGGGCAGGTGGATGGATACACCGGGCCTACCATCTAGGGTACTCCTAGACCTGCGGGGAAGTCTTAGCTATCGTCCATTTGCTTTAGGCTAGTGAATGGTAATCCTTATGTGCTTGAAAGAAACTGAACCGCTCTCTCATAATATATATATATATATATAATGTCTGTTTGCAGACATAAAAAATGAGGGTATCAAAACTCTAGCTAGAAACCAAATGCACTCGAATCTCCAGACTCAGTCCTTGTAACTGTATGCAATGACATGTTACCATCCAGCAGAGTCATTACCTTCTCTTATCCCACCACACGGCCTCATAACCTTTTGTTTGCAATGCAGCCATAATAACATTAACATCATAGTTTCCATTTCCCAACATGTTTTTCTTGTGTGGGGTCACCAATGTATTGGGGGACAACCTGCAAGGAATAATAAGAAAAAAAAAAAATAGCATCATGACAAAGGAAAATGTATTCATATATTATTTGCGAGTTACAATTACTGTACTACTGGAGCAAATCCCAGCAATACAGAGTAACTTCTCATGTACTTATCGGTTGCCATTACAACCTTGGGTCTTCGTTTGACCCGAGCCTGAATGGCTTCTGCCTATTCATTACAATAAGCCAGTGGCTCATTGTAATGTATAGTGTGCAGAAATGCCATATACTGCAATAAAGTAGTATTGTAGTATATGGTAGGAACGATCTGACCATCTAGGGTTAATTTACCCTAGATGGTCTAAGAAATAGTAAGGTAAAAAAAAAAAAATTTATAAAATATTAAAAGTTCGATTCACCCCCCCTTTCCCTAGAACTCATATAAACTATAAAAAACAGTAAAAATCACAAACTCATCAGGTATCGCAGCGTCCCAAAATGCCTGATCTATCAAAATATAAAAACGGATATAACCGGCTGTGACATCTGAGAAGGAAATGGCGATCAAATGTCCAAAATGCGACTTTTACACCTTTTTACGTGACATAAAAAATGTAATGAAAAGTGATCAAAATGTCACAAAGACCGCAAAATGGTAGCAATGAAAACGTCGGCTAATTTCACAAAAAAACGACACCTCACACAGCTTCGTGCGCCAAAGTATGAAAAAGTTATTAGCATCAGAAGATGACAAAATTTTTTTTTCTTTTTTGTACACATTCGTTTAATTTTTGGAACGCAATAAAACCTGTATAAATTTGGTATCACCGCGATCGTACCAAACCAAATAATAAAGCTGAGGTGTTATTTGGAGCGAAGAGTGAAAGTCGTAAAAACGGAGCCCACAAGAATGTGATGCACACACGGTTTTTTTCAATTTTTCCACATTTGGAATATTTTTCCGGCTTCCCACTACATGGAAGGGAATAATAATTACGCACAAAATAAGCCCTCACACAGCTTTGTACACAGAAAAATGAAAAAGTTATGGATTTCTGAAGATGGAGAGCAAGAAATGAGCCAAAATACCCTGCGTCCTTAAGGGGTTAATGGCATAATAACAAAAAGTATACAGTATAGCAGAAAGAGGGAAAATACAAGATTCAAAAAACATATTAACCCCTTCCCGACGGAGCCCTTTTTCGTTTCCATTTTTCACTCCATTTTCACTTCAAAAATAAAAACGCATCGGTGCCATTTTCTTGTGAGGTTGGATTTTACGGATTTCACTGTTTGCCCGAAATGACACGTCTACTTTATTCCTTGGGCCGGTACGATTACGGGGACACCAAATTTGTGTAGGTTTTACAATGTTTTTATACATTTACAAAATTTAAGACCTCCTGTACAAAAAATTTTGCCATCTTCTGGCGCTAATAACTTTTTTATACTTCGGTGTACAGAGCTTTGAGAGGTGTCTTTTTTTGCGGCTTTTGATGCAGTTTACAATGTTTTCATTTTTAGGACTGTACAACCTTTTGATCACTTTTTGTAGAACTTTTTATTTTTATTTTTTTTAAATGGCAAAAAAGTTTTCAACTTTGGTCGCCATTTTCATTACAGAGTTAAACATGAAAAACCATTATTATATTTTGATAGATCAGGCATTTTCGGAAGCGTCGATACCCAATGTATTTATGATTTTTACTGTTTATATCAGTTCTAGGGAAAGGGGTGTGATTTGAGTTTTTAGGGTTTCTTTATTTTTCAGACTCCCTAGGGCACTTTAACCCTAGGTTGTCTGTACGATCCTATCATATATTGCCATACTACAGTATGGCAGTATATGGGGATTTTCCTCCTCATTCATTACAATGTGCTGATAGCACTTTGTAATGAATAGGTTACAACGAAGCAGCCTCGGGTTTTCGGAAGACCCGAGGTTGTCATGGCGACGATTAGCCGCTCCCCGATCCTTGGCAAGATGGCGGCGCCCACGCTGGCACCTGTGCTGCGATATTACCGGCTATGAGCCGGTGAGCCCTCTCCATGCACACGGCATGTAACATACTATTACGTCACATGTCAGTAAGGGGTTAAAGGGTCCCATTATATTTTAGTTATTTCCATTATGGAAAAAGCTGTGGGAAAAGACCTAGCTCCTGTGACTCATTCTTCCCCCTTTCTGCATGCAGCATTTATTTCATCTGACACAAGCTCCTATATTTTGAATTCAGAAGAGATTCCAAAAAACATACACCAATAAAACCCTCACTTTTTAGCAGAGCACTTTGTATAGATCTAGGTTAAAAGGACTTTACCAATTTACTCTATAATTTACTCTTTTTATCCCCATAATCACACCGACCCAAAGAATAAAGGGAAGGTGTTAATAAAGAGAATAAAGAGAATAAAGAGAAGGAGTGACAAGGAAAAACAGCACACAAGAAAATGGTGCATAAGTTCGCATTTGGATTTTTTCCTAGCTTCCCAGTACACGCTATAGAAAATGAAAGGAGTTTTCCCATGAACGTTAGGCCCTATCCACGGGATAGGGCCTTACCTGCGGATCAGTGGGGTCTCAGTGCCGGAACCCCCACAGATTGCAAAAACTAGGGGTCCGTCGGACCCCTCACTACTCCGTCAGCCTAATGGAGCAGACGGCCGCGCATGACGATTCTGCTCCATTAATCTCTATTAACCACTTTTTCTGGTTAGTGTAGGTCTACTTTTATTAAAGGGGTGGTCCGAGAAATGTAAAAAATATATAGGTGTCTTGTACAAAAAATAAATAAACTTCTACTAAGCTCCTCCGCCGCTCCTAGTGTCTGTCGGTGCTGCCAATTTGTTTACGCTCGGCTGTGACAACTTCCGCCCGCCTGGTATGCCCACCTGTCCCAACACCTGATACAGCATTGGTTTCAATATGTATCCGGTTCTGGGACAGAGGACGGGTGGGAGCGCTGGGCAGGCAGAAGTTGTGGGTGCAGAGTGTGCTCCTGCAAACAAACAGGGGAAAGGCACCGACAGACAGTGCTAAGGGACACCTGGAGCGCTGGAGGAGGCAAGTATAAGTTTATTTTGTGTACAGCACCCCCATCTATATATTTTTTTAACATACTCAGTCAACCTCTTTAATGAAATGGTTAAAATAGTGAGAAACAGTATTGACAATATACAGATCATGAAGTCATCTTAAAGTCCTCACCTCTGGAATATTTCCTGAAGTGCTTCCCGAGTGAATGCTCCAGCATCCTGGAAGACATTGTTCAAGGCATGGAGTGCACAGAGTTCCCGGCGCTGCTTTTCGTGGTATATGTGTGCTGGCAGTGGCTCCTGAGACTCACTTCCAGATTTTGCCTTATCCCCTTTCCATGGAACACAGCTCATGGCTGTAAATAAATGTTGGGGCAAAATACAGTAATAATGAGGATGTCCAAGAAAAGCCCTTTATAGTGACAGTGCACAGGAGGTCCTAGTATGGCTCATGTGATCTATATCCCACGCTCCTCAGTACAGGTAACGAAAACACCAAAACCTCTTCTTTATGAAAGAGTCCTGTAAAAGTATTTCTTGTAAAGTTTGAGGGTAGAAACACAGGGTTTTCTTTTTTTTTTTAAACCTTTAAGACAGGAATCTCGATCCGCATCTCTCTTTTTCCTCCATGCCACCCTGTTCTTTGGACTGGCACAATCACAATGGATTCGCACTGATCACATGAGTTCAATTATCTGCTGAGAAAAAAAAAAAAAGTTCTTAAGAGAATACAGTAAAGTTCTGGTAGATTGCAGAAATCCAAATAAAATACCGCATTCACACGACCATTGGGGGACGTATATACGTCCCCCTTAGGCCTGCAATAGGCGCATAGAGCCGTAAGAAGCGGTACGGTGCTGAACACATGAAGCACCAAACCGTTCTGTACCAGGGGAAAAAAATAGGACATGTCCTATCTTATCCCTTATTACAGCACTGTGTATTTCTATGGAGAGGGGCGAGGGGAGCAGCGCTCACCCCTTCCTCCTCTCCCGTGCGCCGACTTGTGCACACGTCCATGTGAATTCGCTTTTACAAAGATACTACTACTACTAGTAACAACAGGATGTGATCTTACACACGTGTATGCAAAAAAGTGCGGCAGCTTGGCACATGCGGTGCCCACCCAATGAAATGAAAAGTGTAGTGTCATGTATACGCAATCTAAGAAGGACAGAATTTGCTATACAGATTAAAGGGAACCTGTCACCAGGGACCTGATTTTCACTAAAGACAGATTGTAAAAGCCCATGATACCTGCAGTGTAAATCTGCCTCTCTGCCTTTTCTAAGCATTTGCATTACAATATAATTGTGTGTTATAACTTACTCGTGCATCCTGACGAAATCCTGGGGTAGTCACAGGGGCTGGGCTTTGGTTTGGATGCATTTCAAAAACAACATGTGACTTGACTTGTCTGAGCTGCAGGCTGCCTCCATGTTTGTGCTCCCGTACAGCTTCCCCAACCCCCCCCCCCCCCACTGATGTCAGCTCACCAGGTTGTGACCTCTGAGAAGGAGCAGGAGGAGGAGCTGTACAGGAGAACAAAGGTGGGGGCCAAGCTCTGAGGAGTGAGTAACAGACAAGTCAAATTTTTTTTAAAATGCATCCAAACCGAAGCCCAGCCCCAGTGACTACCCCAGCAATTTGTCAGGGTGCAAGGTAAGTTATAACGCACAATTATATTGTAATGCAAATGCTTAGAAAAGGCAGATTTGCACTGCAGGTGTGATGGGCTTCTGCAACCTGTCTTTAGTAAAATTGAGGTCCCTGGTGACAGGTTCCCTTTAAACGTGAACTGTGACCTCGCTTTCGCGTGACGAGACATGTAAACAATGACGTTACTATTACTACTCTTGTTATGGGTACATTCACACGATCGTGTGCCCGCGTCAGTGCGCTGGAGAGGGGAGTGGTAAGCGCTGACCACCCCTCCCCTCTCCATAGAGAAGCACAGGACCAGCGCCATAACACGGAGAAAAATAGGACATGTCCAATATTACTTTGTGCACAGTGTGGGGAGACAACATGTGACCGGGCACCATAGGCGTCAATTTGGACCGATGTGTGGCCGCCTATCGGTCCCCATTACGTTGGTGTGAATGAGCCCTATGTGCTGGAGGCAGAATGTGACCTACACTAAGGCCAAGAGTATGAGATGCTGTACAGCGCCATGGACTATGGTGCTGATATACATCTATGCCCAAGAAGGGCTTTAATAGCTGGTAAAGGTCCTGAAAGTGGAAGAATCGTGCGGGATAGCAGAGGCATATACCAGACACACAGGAGGGGTCATCCAGGAGGGGAAGAGGTCAACGAGGAAGTGTCACAGCTACAAGGAGTTGTCAGCAGCAGCTTGTGCCTGGTGGTACAGGACCCTGGCCGGAGCCTTGTACACAGCGCTGCCCGGCCTGTGCCCCGGGATATCACTGACCTCCTGCCGCTCCGCTATCCGCACCAGTGCAGCTCCATCCCCGGCAGCCCCCAGCACTACAGGCGCTCCCGTGCAGCTCCCCGGCCGTATGACGTCACCGCGCCCAGCATTTCACCACAAGCAGTCTAACGTCTAAATACTACACTCCATAAGGACCTTCTGACATCATCGCGTCACGTGACAGGAAGCAGAGGCGGGGCCTAGCGGTGACGCGCGTTACAGGAAGAGACGCTGCTGCCAGTGCGCTGCAACTTCCAGAGGAGAGGACCCGGAGTGTGTCACCAGAACCAGCACGTGTCCCAGCCGGATTACCTACAGCCAGCACACGTCCTCTTTAGTTTCTATAGGCTCATGCACACACAGCCCCCTGCATGAGCCGAAGCGGGAAAAGCTGGAACAGGTCCTATTCCTGCTCGTCTTTGCATCCCGGGCAGTCATTATGGGGCCTAATATCGGGCTGCACAGTTTGTCGCTGGATAGTTGGCCCTATTGACGCCTTTATGGTGCCTAATCATGGTGCGGTGCACAGATGTGACCGTGCGCATAAAAATATAGTACTGTATTGCACCGTGCCGCTCACTACTTGGCTAAGTAGGTGTGCTTACCGATTGCATGCAGGGGCGTAACTTGAGGGGGTGCAGAGGGTGTGGTCGCAACTGGGCCCAGGAGGTTTATGGGGCCTGTAAGGTGGCACTTTCCCATATGAGAAGACTAGTACTATGAAAGATACATTATGGTCAGGGGCCTGGCACAGATTTCTCACCAGGGCCCATCAGCTTCTAGATAGCCCACTGATCGCATGCATTACCCTGGAAACGCATATGCGATCAGGCCAGCCCCATGTACGCTAGCATTGTGATATAATTGTATAACTACGGTCTACATGCGTTTGGCTGGCTGGAAAGAGTTTTCATTATTGCTGGGAGTATAATCAACGGAGATAACATCACGGCACAGTTGTTTACACTTTAGCAATGAAGTAACACACCTTCAGTAATATGTAAAAACATATCCAAAAATTAGCCACGTGTGACAACATCCTTTTTTTTTTTTTTCCTTGGGTGAGTGAGCAAAGCTCACTCGTAGATAACATGCAGAATTCAAGGGTCCACATTTATTGTGTTGCGGAACAGTGTCTGCCAGGTTGGACCTATTTAGACCAGGTCTGATCCAGTGGAGTTTTCTGCTATAGTAGATCCAGCTGATCACTGGCAGAGATGGGGAGATTTTTATCCGAGATGGCCCCCCTTGGCCCGAACGCATATGCCAGTGAAACGCATTTGATTAGTAACCAGCAACTAGCGTCTTACATTTAATAACAATACAAGACACCAGGTGCTGGTTACTGATTGCATGCATTTCACCGGAAACGGATTTGTGTTTGGGCCAAGGCTTGCCCCTGGGAGCTAGTGATGCATTTGTAAATGTGATCACACCCTAAATCTGCAAATGTCTGTCTGGTTTTTGGGATTTTTCTATTATAAATGAATTGCAGCAGTGTAAAACTCTGTGGCAGCGAACTTTGCTAAATGGGTGTGAAAGTTGCAGGTTTAGGGGCAATTACGTAAAGTCGCAAAAAGATTAAAAAAAAAAGTTTGAATGGCCCTCAGTGTGAACATTGCATTTTGTAAATGCAAATGTTAACACAATGTCAGCAGGCACATCTCCTCTCATCTTGTATTGTGTTTCTAAAGGTAAAGATAACTTCACATCTGCACACAGCCTCAGGGCAGTTTTTTGTGGCTGATGTCCTCAAAATTTTGCAGTTCTGCCTTCGCAGATCACCTGATAACACAGACTGAGATACAAACAGTGTAGTGCTACTTATGTGGACCCCCATCATCAGTCTTTCCTTTGCAAGTAATGCTGGCTTCTTCTATTCCAGTATCAAGCTGGACAAGGCGACTGCTATTAGTTACTGCTGCGCTAACTCTGTACAGTGTTAAGGTAGATGGGATGTGTCACTTCCATATTTCCAGCAGAAGATTGTACTTGGATAAATCCATAGACAGCCGCAGCACTAGGGTCATTTACAATTAAACATATGTATGCTTTTCTTGAGCCTCCACTCTCCGTTATTCTTTCTTCGTTTCATCTTGATATCAAGACAGCTTACCTTATACTAGGCAGTGTACAACTTTGTACAACCTTGCAGCATTGTTCAACACAATTTTCTATGGATGGAGGAATCTTTCCGTTGTGCATTGGGCCTTCAAACGAAGTGCAATACTACCAGTCGGGCCTTCCCAAAGTGCACCTTGGTGCCATCTCTTCCACAAGAGCAACACACAACTCGTAGGGCGTGTTCACACACTCTGTCTTGGCCTGCGTTTTCATTGTACAACAGCTGAGGAGAGCTGTTACATTACTGTGTTTTGTTGACTGAATACCAGGGGGGGCTGGCAGGCTGTATACCACAGGGGGCTGGCAGGCTGTATACCACAGGGGGCTTGCTGGGGATACTGTGACCAATGCATTTCCCATCCTCCGCTTATACTCTAGTCAATAGGTTTTTCCAGGTTTTTTGTGTTAAAATTAGGGGCCTCAGCTTATACTCTGGTCGACTTATACTTGGGTATATCCTGGGGTGACTTAATCAAGGTCGACTGTATATAATATAACTTTAGGGTAAGCATTATATCAAAATGGGAGGGGGCTGTATATAATATAAATATAGGAGGGGGCTATAGTTAAAAGGGAGGGGGGTTTATATGGGTTACTGTATGTAATATAAGTGAGTGAGGGCACGATTTAAATACAATTTTGGGGCGGTACATATTTGCCTTTCGGCGCCCACAATGCTTGGCGCGGTTCTCCAATGCTCGGTGCGGCTCCTCTTCTGTCTTCTCTGCGATGCAACGTCACCGTGACTCCTCTTCTGTCTGCTGTAACAGCTGCCAGAGCCGCAGTCATGCGCTCTCTCGGTACACACTATGACATCATTAGCAGCGACACCGCTGCATCATAGTGAGTCGCGGCTCTGCTGGATGTTACTGAAGAAAGAAGAGGAGCCGCGGTGATGGGAGCATCACTAAGAAGACAGAAGAGGAGCAGCGCCGGGTTTCGGGGCTGCTGGAAGGTGAGTATGTATTTTTATTTTTTTATTGATTTGTGTATAAGCCGAGGTGAGGTTTTTCAGCATGTTTTTTGTGCTGAAAAACTCAGCTTATACACGAGTATGTACGGTAGTTAAACATGTAGGAGAATCTGGATATAGGGGTCGGATTTCAATTAAATTTTAGGAGCTGTATATAATTTAATTGGGGTAGAGGAGCTTTTAATATAAATGTTAAAATTAATGAAGGGCCACATTGTGTATTCTATTTCCACTCTGTGTGTATGGGGTGGGGGGGGGGGTTCAGAGTGGTCAGTTGTGTCATGAGAGGTTTACTTGATTTAGGAACACTGCTATTTGGGTGACTTTATGCTGGAAGTGACTGGGGTATTTTATGGGCGCAGTGTGGTGCTGGCAGGTGAATACATCTGGCAGCAAATCCAACATTCATGGGCGGGAGAAGCTGTAATGATGTCTTCTTCCTGATGGAGCAGATCATCACCTGTGAGGTACTAGATGCCACTATTGTCGGTGTCACTGACTGACTACTAGCTTCTAGCACGTGTGGTGTCACAGAGGGCCCGTTACTAATTTTAAGTAATGTTATGAGGTTGTAAATGCTTTTTAAAAATTAGGAAATTCAGTGGGCCAAACATATCTTGGAAGCAGGGGAGGCCTGGTATTAAGCAAATACTCTAGAATTGGCCCTGCCTACCATTGATAATTCAAGGGTGAGGCGCAATCCCATGGACCTTTATGTTGCGAGGCCACGTCCCTTTTTTTGAGCTAGCAGAAAACTGTCTGAAACCCTTCATAAATGTAGACAGTTTTTTTTTTAGTGCAAACTATGACAGAAAGATTAATAAATATCCTCCAATGTGTGGACGCAGCCTGAGGTAATATGCACATGACTGTTTTTAAGGCCGTGAAGTGGCTAAATACTATATGTGTTCTGGACCTTACCACTAGGGGGCAAAAAGTTGCTTGTAGCGGTGTTTACTCACAATAACGTCTCCCTTGGCAACACTGCATACCTTCATAACCTCATAGACTTAAAAAGCGTCCCACCTCTATTTACTTATTCTGGTTTCTTATTAGCTGTTGCTGTGAGACGCCAACAAAGTCGAATTGACTAAGATACACTTAGAGAGCCCATTAATATTAGGGCCCGCCGCCTTGTGGGTGGTGTAAATAAAGCTACATGCGGCTCATTAATAATAAGCAGTCTCTGCTCTGTGACTACGTCCTCATCACGGGCTCAGGATAACCAGAAAGGTTACATTGTGACAGCATGAGTCATGGCCCATTAATCAATGTCATTCTACAGGACACTGCTGTTATATCTGACCTACATGCATTGAAAAAGTCAGCCGGGGTCACCCGCACATTGGACAGCACCAATACTTGTGGTTAAATTGTCAGATGAGATTTAGGCCTCATGCACATAAATGTAGTTTTGGGACATCTTCTATTAATAGAAGATTACTAAAGTAAGCAGCTCCTAGTGCTTGATTAAACGCCGCAGTGTTAGAGTGATAGCGTTACAGGAAATTTTCGGTAACGCTATCAAACACTGTGGCCGGGTACAATGTAATCATCGGACCGCTCGCAAAGCTGTCCGACGTATTCATGATGGGGCGTGGCTAGGGGCGGTGACT
Organism: Engystomops pustulosus; assembly: GCA_019512145.1. Classification (NCBI taxonomy): domain Eukaryota; kingdom Metazoa; phylum Chordata; class Amphibia; order Anura; family Leptodactylidae; genus Engystomops; species Engystomops pustulosus. The sequence goes on from CM033649.1 coordinate 67,888,851, forward strand.
GCCGCCTAGCGCTTTGCAAGCGGTACGATGATTACATTGTACCCTGCTGCAGTGTTTGATAGCGTTCCCGTTGGTTTCCTGGAACGCTATCACTCTAACACTGCGGCGTTTGATCAAGCACTAGGAGCTGCTTACTTTAGTAGGCAGCTCCTAGTGCCGAAAATTTAGGTGACAGGTCCTCTTTAAGTGTTTCAACAATTAGCTCACAGCCCCATGTATTTCATGAATGTAGCCAGGTGTGGTACTATTTTTTTTACAAGAAAATTTTTTTTTAAATTAAATCCTAGAAAATCCCTTTCAAAGCCTTTCAATGGCCCTTTAAATGTATTAAATATGCAAGGCTGGATTTACAAAATCAGGTCCATGCATGCAGCTTCTGAAGCCGAAACCAGTTGATTTTATAAGAGGAGCACACTCAGAATGCCTTAACACGTTGCGTTTTGAGATGAAATCCAAGTGTGATTAAGGCTACATTCCCATTGCCGTTGCCTACCCTACCGTAGCACTGCAGGCACACGGCGCTGCTCACCTCCACCCATCTCCATAGAGGAACATGGATTGTATCTTAAAATGCAAAGTGTGCACACGGCTTGAGGCGACATTCACAGCCGATTACTGCCACAATAGAGGTATATGTTACCTGGTCACGTAGAGGTGAGCACACGGGTGGAGTTTTGTCTACACAAGAAAACTGAAGTAATTTGCCCCTGAAATGCCGTGTGCCACATTTACTGAACAGTTTAGACCATTTTAGGCAGTTTTTCAACTTCTCCAAAAAAGGGTTGTGTCATCGGTAACACAATGATTCATCTGGAGCAGATAGTCTAGTTCTGGTGTAATGACCAACACATTAATAGTTCTCCCCCTCTGTGTCTCATCGCACCATGACCTGGCCCTGTGTCTGTGCCGTGAAAGATAGAGCATGTCAGCTTTTTATAGAGAGGGCTGGGGTGAGTAGCGCTTCTCCCCTCCCCTCTCTTGCACCCTGCTGGGTGCCACGCTCAGGATCCGGCCCTGGTGAGCACACAGTCATGTGCAGGTGGCCTGCAATGTTACCACAACATGCGAATGCAGGACAAGCCTTTTGAAAACAATACAAAACTCGTGGTGCACCTTACCGATTACATGCATTTTAGTTAGAACGCATATGCGATCGGCCAAGTCCCTCCCTTGTATTATTTTTCAAATTGCAGTATTATCAGAGCTGTACTAGGTCTGATGAGACTCACCAGCTCTGGAGTGATATCTTCTACTGTCAGAAATGGATGCAATGATGTTGTTTGATGTCGAGGTGTTATCTTCTCTTGTAGTCCTGCCCTTGACGTAAGTTTGGTTACTCGAAATTCCCCACAGATTAGCACACTTTAGTTAATTTTTCAACCTAGAGGCCAGAGTGAGAATTGCAGCATATGATCCTATCTATTTAACCCCTTAATAACCAGGCCCTTTTTTCGTTTTTGCGTTTCCCTTTTTTTTACTCCCCACCTACAAAAATCTGTAACCTTTTTATTTTTCCATGTAAATCGCTGTGTGAGTGCTGTTTTTTTCTGTAACATATTACACTATCCCATGCTGTAAATGCATACAGCGCATCGCCATGTAGTATAAAATGCATACAGCGCATCGCCATGTAGTATAAAATGCATACAGCGCATCGCCATGTAGTATAAAATGCATACAGCGCATCGCCATGTAGTATAAAATGCATACAGAATACCCCCATGTAGTATAAAATGCATACAGCGTATTGCCATGTAGTACAAAATAGAAGCTCTGATAAATATCACAAATACTACATATACATACAGCATATATACACACATATACAAATAGTATATACAGCATATGCACACACTGCACATACATACATACACACACACATACATACATACATACACAACATATACAGAATATGCATAAACACTCATACAGCATATGCACTTATATACATACACATATACACACACATATACAAACACGAACACATAAATATATACATGCACAGATAAAGTTACATTACCTTTTTTTATGGTCCTGACAGGTATGCGGGGAGTGGAGGAGCCGGGCACCCGATGCTGTCCAGTGGGCTGCCGCAGCATGGTGCCGGCCAACTAGCTTACGGGCAGGAGCTCGGTGCCAGGTGGTCGGAAGATTGGTGCATGCCGGCTAGGCACTTGAGAGCTCGGTGCCTGGGGGCGGGCAGCTTGGTTTCGGCAGGCAGGGACCAGAGCGCGGGCGGGAGAACGATGGTGGCCGGAGGGCGTGCAAACGGGAGCTCAGTTCCGGGCGGCCGGCGGGAACTCGGCGCTTTCCGGCCAGCAGAAGGGGCAGGCGGCAGTTCAGTGCCGGCTGGGGCAGGGAGCCTCTTGCTGGCTGGAGTGTGGGCCGGATGGCGCGTGGGAGTAGGATGCGGGCCGGCTGGTGGGAGCACAGTGCCGCCCCCTCGTACAGCAGGAGGCGCTCGCCCCTGCACGGACCGGCTGATAGACTCCAATGTCCTGGTCCGCGGACCGGCGGTTGGGGACCTCTGCTCTAGTCAATAGGTTTATCCAGGTTTTTTGTGTTAAAATTAGGGGTCTCAGCTTATACTCTGGTCGACTTATACTTGGGTATATCCTGGGGTGACTTTTAATCAAGGTCAGCTGTATATAATATAACTTTAGGGTAAGCATTATATCAAAATGGGAGGGGGCTGTATATAATATAAATATAGGAGGGGGCTATATTTAAAAGGGAGGGGGTTTATATGGGTTACTGTATGTAATATAAGTGAGTGAGGGCACAATTTACATAAAATTTTGGGGCGGTAAATCTATATACCATACATACTCAAGTAAAGGCTGACTCGAGTACAAGCCGAGGCCCTTATTTTACCACCAAAAACTGGTAAAACCTATTTACTAGAGTATAAGCCGACGATGGGAAATGCATTGGTCACAGCCTCCCGGTATATATCGCCAGCCAGCCCCCAGTTTGCCCAGCACATAAAAAACGTACATATTCACCTTTCGGCGCCCACAATGCTTGGCGCGGTTCTCCAATGCTCGGTGCGGCTCCTCTTCTGTCTTCTCTGCGATGCAACGTCACCGTGACTCCTCTTCTGTCTGCTGTAGCAGCTGCCAGAGTCGCAGCCATGCGCTCTGTCGGCACACACTATGACATCATCAGCAGCGACAACGCTGCATCATAGTGAGTCGCGGCTCTGCTGGATGTTACTGAAGAAAGAAGAGGAGCCGCGGTGATGGGAGCATCACTAAGAGGAGCAGCGCCGGGTTTCGGGGGCGCTGGAAGGTGAGTATGTATTTTTATTTTTTTTATTGATTTGTGTATAAGCCGAGGTGAGGTTTTTCAGCATGTTTTTTTGTGCTGAAAAACTCAGCTTATACACGAGTATATACGGTAGTTAAACATGTGGGAGAATCTGGATATAGGGGTCGGATTTCAATTAAATTTTAGGAGCTGTATATAATTTAATTGGGGTAAAGGAGCTTTTATTATAAATGTTAAAATTAATGAAGGGCCACATTGTGTATTCTATTTCCACTCTGTGTGTATGGGGGGGGGGGGTGCAGAGTGGTCAGTTGTGTCATGAGAGGTTTACTTGATTTAGGAACACTGCTTTTTGGGTGACTTTATGCTCGAAGTGACTGGGGTATTTTATGAGTGCAGTGTGGTGCTGGGAGGTGAATACATCTGACAGCAAATTCAACATTCATGGGCGGGAGAAGCTGTAATGATGTCCTCTTCCTGATGGAGCAGATCATCACCTGTGAGGTACTAGATGCCACTATTGTCGGTGTCACTGACTGACTACTAGCTTCTAGCACGTGTGGTGTCACAGAGGGCCAGTTACTAATTTTAAGTAATGTTATCAGGTTGTAAATGCTTTTTAAAAATTAGGAAATTCAGTGGGCCAAACATATCTTGGAAGCAGGGGAGGCCTGGTATTAAGCAAATACTCTAGAATTGGCCCTGCCTACCATTGATAATTCAAGGGCGAGACGCAATACCGTGGACCTTTTTGTTGGGAGGCCACGTCCCTTTTGTTGAGCTAGCAGAAAACTGTCTGAAACCCTTCATAAATGTAGACAGTTTTTTTTTTAGTGCAAACTATGACAGAAAGATTAATAAATATCCTCCAATGTGTGGACGCAGCCTGAGGTAATATGCACATGACTGTTTTTAAAGGGCCCTACCAACACAAATCTACCTATAAAAGTAGATTGGGAGGGAGGTGGATCATTGGGACGTGAGGATAGCCCTTTTAAGGGCTAATCCTCACGTCCCCACACTTTTTGATAACTTTATTAGAATATATTCAAATTTACTTATGCGGCTACTGGGGGTGGAGTAGCCGCATCTGAGGTTCACGAGGCGGCTACTCCACACCCCGTGAGCCACTTACCCTCCTACTCACCCATCTTCGGCGCGCAGCTCGCGTCACGTCCCCTCGTGCATGCGCAGAAGAGCAGGCCTGCGCCTGCGCGTCACTGCCGCGTAGCTGCGCGCCGAAGATGGGTGAGTAGGAGGGGTTGAGTAGGTAAAGGGCTACGGGGCGTGGAGTAGCCGCCTCGTGTACCTCTGATGCGGCTACTCCACGCCCCAGTAGCCGCCATAAGTAAATTTGAATATATATCTAATAAAAGTATCAAAAAGTTGTGGGACGTGAGGATTAGCCCTAAAAGGGCTATCCTCACGTCCCATTGATCCACCTACCACCCAATCTACTTTATAGGTAGATTGTGGTGGTAGGTTCCCTTAACGGCATGGAAGTGGCTAAATACTATATGTGTTCTGACCTTACCACTAGGGGGCAAAAAGTTCCTTGTGCAAACGGTGTTACTCACATAACGTCTCCTTGGCAACACTGCATACTTCAATACCTAATAGACTTAAAAAGGTCCCACCTCTATTACTTATTCTGGTTTCTTATGGCTGGTGCTGTGAGTCCCAACAAAGTCAAATTGATAAGAACACTTAGGAGCCCATTAATATTAGGGCCCGCCGCCTTGGGGTGGTTGTAAATAAGTACATGCGGCTCATAATAATAAGCAGTCTCTGCTCTGTGACTACGTCCTCATCACGGGCTCAGGTAAACCAGAAAGGTACATTGTGACAGCATGAGTCATGCCCATTAATCAATGTCATTCTACAGGACACTGCTGTTATATCTGACCTACATGCATTGAAAAAGTCAGCCGGGGTCACCCGCACAATGGACACGCCCATACTTGTGGTTAAATTGTCAGATGAGATTTAGGCCTCAAGCACATAAATGTAGTTGGGACATCTCTATTATAGATAGGACCTGTCACCCAATTTATCGGCACTAAGAGCTGCTACTAAGTAAGCAGCTCCTAGTGCTTGATCCAACGCCGCAGTGTTAGATGGATAGCGTTACCGGAAACCTTCGGTAACGCTATCAAACACTGGGCCGGGTACAATGTAATCATGGCAACTCGCAAAGCTGTCCGACGTATTCATGAGGGGGCGTGGCTAGGGGCGGTGACTGCTGCCTAGCGTTTTGCAAGTGGTCCGATGATTACATTGTACCCTGCTTGATTGTCGATTGTACCCTGTTTGATAGCGTTGCCGGAGGTTTCTGGTAACGCTATCACTCTAACACTGCGGCGTTTGATCAAGCAGTAGGAGCTGCTTACTTTAGTAGGCAGCTCCTGTGCCGAAAATTTAGGTGACAGTCCTCTTAAGTGTTTCAACAATTAGCTACAGCCCCATGTATTTCATGAATGTAGCCAGGGGTGGACTATTTTTTTTTACAAGAAAACAGCAATTTTTTTAATTAAATCCTAGAAAATCCCTTTCAAAGCCTTTCAATGCCCTTTAAATGTAATTAAATTAGAAAGGCGGATTTACAAAATCAGGTCCAGCATGCAGCTTCTGAAGCCGAAACCAGTTGATTTTATAGGAGAGACACATCAGAAGCCTTAACACGTTGCGTTTTGAGATGAAATCCAAGTGTGATTAAGGCTACATTCCATTGCCGTGCCTACCCACCGTAGCACTGCAGGCACACGGCGCTGCTCACCTCCACCCATCTCCATAGAGGAACATGGTGCATGGATTGCATCTAAAATGCAAGTGTGCACCCGGCTGAGGCGACTTCACAGCCGATTACTGCCACAATAGAGGCACAATAATATATATATATATATATATATATATACTGCCACAATATATGTTACCTGGTCACGTTGAGGTGAGCACACGGGTGGAGTTTTGTCTACACAAGAAAACTGAAGTAATTTGCCCCTGAAATGCCGTGTGCCATTTAACTGAACGTTAGACCATTTTAGGCAGTTTTTCAACTTCTCAAAAAAGGGTTGTGTCATCGGTAACACAATGATTCATCTGGAGCAGATAGTTCAGTTCTGGTGAATGACCAACACATTAAGTTGTTCCCCCTCTGTGTCTCATCGCACCATGACCTGGCCTGTGTCTGTGCCGTGAAAGATAGAGCTGTCAGCTTTTATAGAGAGGGCTGGGGTGAGTAGCGCTTCTCCCTCCCTCCTCTGCACCCTGCTGGGGGCCACGCTCAGGATCCGGCCCTGGTGAGCACACAGTCATGTGCAGTGGCCTGCAATGTTACCACAACATGCGAATGCAGGACAAGCCTTTGAAACAATACAAAACTCGTGGTGCACCTTACCGATTACATGCATTTAGTTAGGAACGCATATGCGATCGGCCAAGTCCCTCCCTTGTATTATTTTTCAAATTGCAGTATTATCGAGCGTGTACTAGGTCTGATGAGACTCACAGCTCTGGAGTGATATCTTCTACTGTCAGAATGGATGCAATGATGTTGTTTGATGTGAGGGTTAGCTTCTCTGTAGGTCCTGCCCTTGACGTAAGTGTGTTACTCGAAATCCCACAGATTAGCACACTTTAGTTAATTTTTCAACCTAGAGGCCAGAGTGAGAATTGCGAATATGATCCTATGTATTTAACCTTAATAACCAGGCCCTTTTTTCGTTTTTGCGTTTCCCTTTTTTTTACTCCCCACCTAAAAATCTGTAACCTTTTATTTTTTCATGTAAATCGCTGTGTGAGTGCTGTTTTTTTGTAACATATACACTATCCCATGCTGTGGAAAATGACGTGTCTCTATATTCTTTGGGTCGCTACGATCATGACGATGCTACATTTATATCATTTTTATTGTGTTTTTATATATTTAGAAAAATTAACATTCTGTACAAAAAAAAGTCTTAATTTTGCCATCTTCTGGCGCTAATAACTTTCTCATACTTCGGTCTACAGAGCTGTGTGTGGTGTTTTTGCAAGATGAGATGAGGTTTTATTGCTACCATTATGAGGACTGTATGACCTTTTGATCACTTATTATAAAAAATTTTTATACATTGCAAAATGGCGAAAAAATATCGTTTTGGACACTTGGGTGCTATTTTCTGTTATGAGGTCAAACACTGGAAATAACTTATTATATTTTAATAGATCAGACATTTTGGGACTACTTAACATGTTTATGATTTTTACTGTTTTCAGTTCTAGGGAAAGGGGGGTGATTTGAACTTTTTATATTAGGTTTTTATAAATATTCATATATATATTCTTTTTTTACTATTTGTTTAGACCTCCAATGGTACTTTAATCCTTGGATGCCTGATCACTTCTACCATACACTACATGCGGTATATGGCAGCTTTGCTAGTGATTTCTAAGCGTCTGCCTCTGGACTCTGGCCACTCAGTGATGGTCAGTGTAAAATTCCAAAGAGTGGACAGGGACTCTCCTAGCAGACTTCTTGCTTCCTCTAGTTCTGTGGGGTGACAATGTGGTTAGATTATCAGGGTACAGGTTTTTATACACTTTCATTCAGTTTCTGAACATTGTACTTGTATCTGATAAATACACAAGAGTGTCATGGCAACTTAACACCGCTCCCCGATGACATCCGAGGGGGAATGACAACTGGAACAAAGATGTGGTGTCCATGTGCTGCAGAGAAACTGTTTGTAACCCGTTATCTTGTTGCGATCGGGACGTAACATTCTCTACACTTGCACATTGGAATTGTACTGATAGGAGTCATCCAAACGAGAAGCTAAACTCCCACAGGGTCCTCGTGACGGAAGAGACAATGAAAAAATCTCTATGTCTGAAGTTCTGTGAAACAAACATCGACATTCTGAGTACGTATCACCAAACGGTGAGTGCTTTATCACACATAGCTACCTCTGTTTGACAAACTATCTGCTACAGATATAGGGTCCTATATTCCGATAGCATGAGCCTCCTGGACATTGATCTACCTATAGGTTCATAGAAACAAATTTCTCTTTAACCCATTGACGCTCCTTAGCTGTACAGCAATAAAACCTGTATAAATTTCGTATCTCCATGATCATACTGAACAAAAGAATAACCAAAGTGTTATTTGGAGCGCACGGTGAAAGTTGTAAAACGTAAGTGATTTTTTTCCAATTTTTCCACATTTGGAATTTTTTTCCAACTTCCCAGTACACCGCATGGAATAATAAATAATGTGGCGGAGAAGTAAAATTTGTTACGCACAAAATAAGCCCTCACACAACTCTGTACATGGAAAAAGTTATGGATTTTTGAAGGTGGAGAGCAAGAAATGAGCGAAAAATCCAGCGTCCTTAAGGGGTTAATATTTATAGAATATTTATGTTTATATAAAATACAATTTTATTTATTATTGCTTCATTTCCAAGGGAAAGAGGTTATTTTTTTTTTTTACTTTATTTTGAGACCTTCTAGGGTGCTTCACGGCTAAACATTGTTTACTATACTACTGTATTGCAGTTTATAGGGATTTTCCGATTGATCTTTATTAGTGTGGCAAGGGTTGGCTCCAAGTTTCAGTAGGCCCCTGGGCAACAGAGCCTTTGCAGTGAACTCACGTGGTGGCATTAAAAATTCTGAAACTAAAACAGTCTCCTGCTCCCTAAAATATTCCCTAGTTTATCATACCAAACAGCCCCCTCATGGCTATTTTATATAAATCCTCCTCATCCCCTATAGATTTATTAGATGCAGCGCCCCTCACCCCTATGGATTCCTTATGAGGGCCCCTCCAAGAGTGCCAGGCCATGTCCCTTGCCCGGGCATGCCCAGTGCAGGCGCCAGCCCTGAGTGTGGCAGCAGAACATGACAACGTCACAGCACAGCAGGTTCAAACACACCCTCAGCGGAAATTTGATGTACTGTGCAGCAAGCACCCAAGGTGTATGGGGAGGGGGAGCGGGTTAAATGATTTCTTCACTTTTAGTTTTGTATAGGGATAAAGCTACAAAAAAGTTTGTAAACAGGAAAGATTTCACAGGGCTCTCGTATATACACAGCATACATGAATTGCTGCAAAAGGCTTCTTCATTTACATGATGTGGACAGGAAGGCTCTTTACTACTTCAGATTTTGACCATGATAGATAGTCACAAGAGATGAGCGAACATACTCGTTCGAGCATTAGCGTACTCGAATATTTCGCCAGGTCGAGAAGATAGCATCTCCCGCCGTTTTGATTTTTGGCAGCTAGAAACAGAGCCAATCACAAGCCAGGAGACTCTGCACTCCACCCAGCATGACGTGGTACCCTTACACGTCGATAGCAGTGGTTGGCTGGCCAGATCAGGTGACCCTGGAATATACTAGCCCCTGCCCGCGCTGCTCGGATCATTCTCTATCTGGATGCCGTTAGGGAGAGAGCTGTTAGGCAGGAGTGATTCTACAAGAACCCAACAGCCCTTCTTAGGGTTACAATAGTGTTATTTTATTTTTTTCTTTGCTTGAAAAAAACTGCTGCCGCTGCCTCCGCATGCCGTCTCCTATAGTGTCAGGGTCAATTATTGGGTGTTTTAGATGCTATCTAGCCTCATTCGGTCACTCTGTCATGGCCATGCTGTTGCCCATAATTTTGGCATAATGGTGCGATTAAGCAGCCTCAGAGGCATCCATGCATGCTGCCCCTGCTGTTTCCTGTCCATTTCCATGGTTTTTCCATCATTTTCTGAGGTTTCCAAATTTTTGGCCAAGCTTCCCTGTGCAGATCCTTGGTCCCCTTGAAAAATGCTTGAGTCTCCCATTGACTTCAACGGGGTTCTTTATTCGAAACGAGCACTCGAGCATCGGGAAAAGTTTGACTCTAGTAGTCATGTATGCGAGCTGCAGCAATGACGGAAAGTCCCACATGCTGAGGGAGACCAGAAAAAAGTCTCAAACACAGTAATGCACAGGAGACTCTTACCACTCCCACCAGAAACACATATACCTCATGCCACCTAATGCCCCCACAGCCCAAAGTAACATGCCTCCTCAGCCACCAGACATGCAGTCCCATGTAACATACACCTGAGCTCCCACCAGACATACAGTCACCAGGCTCTCGGCACCTATCGCGCATGCGCAGACACCAAGTCTCGCCGGCCGGCGATAGGTGCCGAGAGCTTGGTGACATCACGGCTCTCGGCACCTGAAGGAGGAATAATTAAACATCGGAAGCCACTGCCAGCCCGAAGATGGCGCGGGGTAGCACCGGAGGGCTCATTTAAATATGTAAGAAAATAGTTTTTTTAGCTAAAGTAAAGTTTGCAGAGCCTAACAAAACTATGTGCCGGCATCAGCATTAAGTAGCCTACCGTGTGGTCTGCTCGCATGATTTCACCATGCGGGCAGTGGTAGGTTTCCTTTAAGGACTTGGAGCATAACGACGTCATGGCCCAATGGTGGACAAGTCTGACACTGCTTCTTGCTGCTTCAGTCCCCACAAACACACAGTTCCACGTGGCATATGTTTCTTGTTACCTCATCCCCCACCAGACACGCAGTCCCATGTAACATAAACCCAATACTGACTCAGCCCCCACCAGACACACAGTCCCATGTAACGTAAACCTCATACTAACTCAGCCCCAGCACACACACAGTCCCATGTAACATAAACCTCATACCAACACAACCCCCAGCACACATGCAGTCCCATGTAACATAAACCTCATACCAACACAACCCCCAGCACACATGCAGTCCCATGTAACATAAACCTCATACCAACACAACCCCCAGCAGACACGCAGTCCCATGTAAGCAGACATTGGTGCTGGGCTCTCTCTCCCCTCCACGTGCAGACACTTATATCCCAGCTTCTCCGCTTCCTTCAATGTGAAGCGGCAGTGTACTCAGCCACACCCCTTTTCGGAGAGGCTCCGCCCTTTCCCGTGACATCATAGCTACCAGAGGCCGCTCTATGGAGTACAGTACTTAGACGTTACCTTCTGCCAAGATGGCGTCTCCATCAGCACCGCAGCCGGAGCCCAGTCTCTGCGAGTCACCGGTCCCAGCTTCAATGTTTTCCCCGGAACCTGACGCTGAGGATTCGGACTGTAGTCTGGACGGGGAGCCCCTGAGGAATGGAGAGTCTGATATCGACCTGACCAGCAAAGTAAGCGCCTAGCGGGGCTCGTGTGTGACAGCAGGGCCCCCGGCAAGTGCAGGGGCAAGTGGACGTGTCAGTGAGGAGGGGGCGGGGGTGCGGGGCCTCAGTCCTGCTGCTGCTGCCGCCTGTGCTCATCACATACGTGGACTCATTCATATTCAGCTAATCCTATGGCGTGATGTCCGAGCACCTATACATATCCCCTATACATCTGTCTCTTCTCAATGCCACTTATATTGTATCTCTATAAAGTACATTTTCCTTCCACTGCTCTCCCCTGTCACTTTTATTCTCCTCCCCGACTACTTGTGCATCTCACAACTTTCTTGGTCACAGTTCACACATGGCGATCTTATTCCTGATCCAGACAAGACTCATGATGATCTGGCATTGGTCCGGTGTCTATAAAGTACTGGATAACTATGCCTGGGGCATTGCAACCCATAGTGATGGATCAGGTGCCGGAAATTATTCCATTTAAAAAAAATTGGGATCTGGCTTGGTAAGTTTTCCTTTAGCATATGGGAATAACCTGGCATACAGAGCCAGTGACGGGGCAGCATCTGTGCACAGGATATGCTCCGGAGTTTTTGCTTTGCCAATTTTATGTATTATTATGATTAGTTGTTGGTTATTCTTAGATGTTTTTTCCAGTAATTGCATGAAATTGCTTGGATCTGCTGCAGACAATGCCCTGAGTATACGCCAGTATATCAGTGTGACAGCAATGTATACGTAATGTGTGTTTCTCGCACTATTACAGCTGACCCCTGTAGTAACACTTGTCCCCAGGTCACATAATGAGGGGGGGGGGGTCGTCACCATGAGGCCGCTGTTTGCTGCTGCTTTTCCTTTCATCCTATGAATGGGGCTGCAGTACAGATGGGGCTGGGACCTGTTTCTCCTGAGCTCTGCTCTTCTATTATACATGATGCTGACTGGTTTGTGCATATCGCAGACAGTCGGCTGTCACTGACCACATCTAGATAAGCTGATGAAATGTAGAGGCAATAGAGTGAGGATGGTGGGTGGAGTTGTCTCCGCATTCCTCCCTGTAACTTCGTTTCTAAACAAACTTTCTTCTATATTTAGCCTCAACATCGTAAATATCCTGAAACTTTTCTGTCCCCTTTTTAACATTTTTGCTGTGAGGTTGTTTGGTCCTTTATTTACATATATAGAAGATGCCATAAGTAAGTATATAGAGAAAACAAACAAAAATATTTTCTGTGCTCTTTTTATAGCAACTTCTATGCAATGTAAGAAGCAGGAGTGGCCGTATAGTAATTAAAATCTTACATTTAGTCATTTAAATCAGTTGAAATTTCTCCATCAGATCTTGGCAAATTTGGCCAGAACTTTGTAATGGAATGTTACTATAAATGTAAAAGAAAAAAATTATAAAAACACTAGATCTTGGTAAATTTTAGGCTGGGTGCACATTTAAAGGACATCTTCCACCAGATCAAGGATTGTAAACTAGACATACTGGTATGTGCCCCCCTATGGCAGGATCTGATCTTCTTTTAGCTTCTTATGCCCTTGTTTTTAAGAAAAAGGGTCTTTAAAATGTATGCAAGTGGTCTGATGGGCTCTGTTAACTCCTAAGGAGCCCCTCAGGCTCATTTGCATAATTTTTAAAGCCCCTTTTTCTTAAAAACAAGGGCATAAGAAGCTAAAATAAGAGCAGATCCTGCCAGTGTGCTTGGTTTCCAATCCTTGATGTTGAGATAGATGTCGTTTTAAGATATTGACCATCATGTTTTAAAGCACTATTAGTGAACTTGGTCAATTCCAAAAGCCCCAATTCCCGTTATTATCAATTTTTGGAAAAAAAAAATTTCATTTCATAAATCAAAGACTTAGGGCACATTCACATGGCCGTCTGCGGGGATGTACATAGACGGCAATAACGGCGTGGCGCTGATACAGTGCCTCACACGTGGCACCGATCCAGGCCGCACACCGCAAAAAGATAGAGCATGCTCTATCTTTCGGCATGTGTGCGGCCGTGCGCCGCTATTCTCTATGGAGGGAGGAGGGGTCACCTCCTCCTCCTCCTCTCCAGCACACGGCGGTATGTGCGCACGGCGGGCTCACCGCGTGTGAATGGACCCTTAAAAGGAAAAACAGGGGGTCCAATTAGCAATCTGGAAAATGCATGTTGGGGTGATCCGGACATATGATAGCTGACCACCAATGATGGGTAATATTTGACTTACAACTTTATATCACAGTTTTTTAAAAATTCTATATGTATCATGACTATTTACCGTACAGCTAGCTGGACAAAGCTGATGATACTTTAGTTATTTGGTGCAATATATCCTCAAATTGGAATTGTAGTCTTTTTGAACATATTGGACATGTGTGAATGCTGCCTTAGCAAGGTCTAGGAGTCGGCTTCAAGTGACCTACTGTAGTGGCAGGTTCACAGGGATGTGAAAGTCAGGGCTTGTCTGCTGTTGTCTTTAATGCTTCTGTATAAATTCCTGCCTGCAGGGGGTGACCTTTCTTTATTTTTAACTAATTTTTTAAATTAATGTATGTCAACTTTGTTTTTTCTTCTTGGATCAATACATTTTTATTTATTTAAAAAAAAAATCTTGCATGCATTGTACAAGTACATCAGTGTCCATATAGGTATTTGGAGAGGGCTCTGCACCAATCGGCAGCTGTTAACCTGTTAGGTGAAGGGGTGGTGGCAGTCAGTGGTTGGCCATTTTAAAATAACTTTTTGTATAGGGCTAGGCAAACTAACATTTGTGTAACTTACCTTCGTAACAAATTTTCCCTCATTGTCCCAATCCTTCCGCTCTTCTCTTGCTTCTTGGATATCCATCCATCTTCCTCACTGGAGGAACATGTGATCTTCTTCCTGTCCTTCATGCGCAATTAAGTGTTGCAGCAGGTCCTTTGCTGTACATGCCTGATGTGTTCATAGCCAAGTCTCTTCTGTGATCCCACTGCTGCCCGACTAGGATAGGAACCAGGAAGAAAGCATGAGGGATTAGGTTTACCACCCGCAATCAGGACTAGTGGTATTAACTTTTTTTTTTATAAAGTATATTAGGCCTGCAGGCAGTATTTAAAAGTTTTAATTTAAAGAGAACCCGTCCTGCAAAATAACCCCCCTAAACTAAATATATTTTCATAAACTGCCATTAGAGAGCATTGCCTCTATCCCTTCCTTGTCCCTCTACATGCCTGTAAACTTAAGCAATGAGGTCCTAAAGCTGTATGCAAATGACCTGTGAAATGTCCAATGAAGCATTAGCATATTCAAGCTGTCCACTCTATTCATGAGTGGGAGGCACAGCCACACCCCCAGTGCATGACTGACAGCCTGTATAATGATGTGAGGCTGTATAATGATGTGCTTCCTGGTGCTGGCGCCCCCTGCAGCCTGTGTGTGTATATGAGATACTCCTATACATGTGACTGACAGCCTGTATAATGATGTGAGGCTGTATAATGATGTGCTTCCTGGTGCTGGTGGCCACGCCCCCTGCAGCCTGTGTGTGTATAGGAGAGATACAACAGCTCCAGGCAGCCATGTTACAGCAGAACATGTCAGATTCATGTGTAGCTGATGTCTGTGTCTCTCACCTGTATATTAGGAGGATGCAGCATGTCAGCAGATGCAGCACACACTAGCAATGCTTTACTATACATTACACACAGACATGAGCAGGGGGAGGAGAGGGGAGGGGTAACAGGGGTGACATCACTGCCTCTGGCCATGTGACCAGCCGCATTTACATAAAGAAAAGATGATTTTACAATGAATAATGTATGAAATAACTAGATAAAGCTGGGATGGGAACCTTGTGAGCTGCTCCAACAGGTAGTAGTGACAGGACTAGTGACACAGACCTGATGACATGTGTCCTTTAAAGGTGGCCAACCCCTTTAAATTAGGCCTTTTACAGTGCATATATCACAATAAACTTATTGTAGGATTCCTTTCACATTGGCCAAACATTTCTCATTATTTTGCATCAAGAATTGCAAATAAAAATGCACATTTTACTTTACTTTAAACCTTAGAGGACCTGTCACCCTCAAAAACAGCACTAGGAGCACAAAAGTAAGCAGCTCCTAGTGCTAAAACACACGCAGCAGTGTTAGCCTCTGATAACACTTACTAACACTGCTGCGCTGTACACTACAAACGCCGGACCGCTTTGAGAGCGGGTTTAGGGGATGACTGCCGCATGGTAGTCACCGCTGGCCTATGGAGCGAGCGGGGCAGTCCGGGGAAGAGGCAGCGCCTCGGACCGCCTCCTTATGATTACGTGTTTGTAGTGTACAGCGCAGCAGTGTTAGCGTTATCGGAGGTTTCCGATAAAAAGCCAGCAGTGTAACACTGCTGCGTCTGTTTTAGCACTAGGAGCTGCTTACTTAAGTAAACATTTTTTAGTGTGACGTGTACAATCTGTGTTAGTTTTCACTCCATTGAATGAAAAATCATGGAAAAGTAACCGTGGGAAGAAATGGTTAATCAGGAACACGTGAAGCCTAGATAAATACTATATGTTTACTCTTCAGCTTGGGGCCTGTACATTGTACATAAGTCTGGGAACTGAATTTAGTGTTTTACTTGCTGTTTGCGTGCTTTAATGTGGTCATAATATGTTGAGCAATTTAGGCCATACCAGAAGCCGGTTCTGCCAATGACAACATATTAGGCTAGCAGTGATAATTTTATTATTTTTTGGTTATACATAGACTAGGAACAGATTCAGCATAAGCAGAAAAGTCAGAAAACGCTAAACTTCTATGAAACAACAGATCCTACCAACCTGGGGTTTACAGGGCAGAGCAGTCATGTGACATCAATGGTTTATTGTGGTGCTACAATATCCGTGTCCTACCCTGAGTGAATAAAAGGATATCCAGGGCTGCTAGACACAGTGTCCATAGCCAGGGTCATCCTCATGCCTGTAGCTGCCAGGTCACTCATCTGCTGCCACTGCGTCCACACTGTCCTACCCTTAGCCCCGATCATTGGTTTCTGTCTATTATGACTGGGTGGTCAGGCAGCATTATGGCAGGGTAGAGGGGCTTTCTAAGGCCGTGCACTGCTAATATTTCTCATGATCTTTGATGTGACGGCTTCTGATTGGTACTAGGCTTTGTGCCAGGGTCACTAGAAAGAAGTGGTGCAGGACAGTCAGTCCCAAATGACCTGCCCTGCTACATCCCTGAATAAAATGAAACTAACTACTACACATGCCATGTTATGACTATAGGGAATATCCAAAATGTAGGTTGTGTTCCTCATACCAGCAACCAGAGGTGTTCATCAATTACTGTGCAGTTCATAGGCACAAGAGACGAGACCTGCACAGTCTCACAATATTGTATTAATAGTTGTTTTTACTCAATGGCCGCAGCAAATTCCACATGCAATATCACAGGTTTTGTGGATTATGGCGTTTTCACATGTATACATCTGTACCTTTCTCAGTTTACTCATGTAGCTGTCTCCTTATTTTCAGCATGTCTTGGTGAGTCCCAGCGGAGAGCAGTATGACAGTCTACTACATCAGCTACGAGATCGAATGGATGAGGGGCGGGGGGAGACGATATACGTCATCGGACAAGGTTCTGGTAAGTTTTGTAGTTTTTTACCTAAAATTTGGTGCATAGATTTTGTTTCTTTGAACAGGTATATTGGTGGTATAATGGGTGACTTCTATATTCAGCAGTAGCGCCTCAAAGGTGTTAGACTGGGTATGCATCTCAAGGTTGTGCAAGGCAACTAACCAGCACGCGCTAAGGGACGGTGCTTATGACAAAGCCATAGAGTAAGGTCTCTTGCCCATGAATATTTTTCGAGTTCACACTGGACAGCACTCCAATAAACTCTTGACACATTGATGGTCTGTTGTACTAAGATGTTTTTCATGGGCCATTGATCCAATCTGAACAGAGAAAAATGCAGCATATACTACTTCTATCTGAATAATGTGTGAAACTCTCCAAATGAATTCAATGGGTTTGTGAAATAAAGCCTACTGCGGTCAGTTATTCATGCACGGGAAGTATCTCAGCGTTAGAAAAGTTGACAATCATGACAGTGTTACTACAAAAATGAGTGCTCACATCGGACCTAACTCCCATCAAAATCATTCAACTGGCCTTAACCATATGCTATAGTGGTTCAGACAACCACATTGAGTACTCACAATACCAGAATTTAGATTTTGAAAACCGTGACCTGTCTACCGAAAAAAAATTTCTGTCCCGTTGTGTGATCTTGCTGGGAAATATTTGATGCATGCATAATCCTTCCTCAAGGAGCAAATGTTCAGTACTAGGCCACATTTAGCAGCATGTCCTACTTATGATACACTGACCCCACATTGTCCTGCAGTGATGGTGCTATATATATCTATCATCAAGAAATATAATATTTGTGAAACATTAAATGTGTGTTTGTATACACACCTATACTCACAGCACTTTGAACTTCTAGAGAAAATCTAATCGGATAAATATTTCACGGTAAAGGACTTTAGATATCATTATCAGGGTGGGGTGAGTTTACTGTTCTTGTACTGCTAAAGGATGCACTAGGAAAAACAATTATACTGCATACGGTGCTGTGCTGATGGTGGCAGCAGATCAGAGCAAATACCTGTAACCATACAGGTAGCTGTTTATTCAACCAGAGCCACACTCTGGCACCCCTCATCATGATGTCATCACGGGTCCTTATCACTGGTGGGGATGTGCTTATGCGTATAGTCAAGGTGAACGTTCACATGGTCTAGGTAGTGTGCAGACAGGGAGGCCTTATGCCAGCCTACTTCCCTGCTGGCCATGTGCCATCCAGGCCACACTGTTGTGGAGATATTGTGAAAGAAAATAATCACAATGCACACTGACTTGTGCGGGCATACATCAGCCGTGATGGAGGGGAGAAGGGTTGTCCCCTTCCCTCTCCATAGAAGCTGGCTCCCATTGTTTAGAATATGATTGATCCGTCACTAGGTCTCCAGGCTGCCGTGTTAAATCATCAGCACCCTGGGATCAGAGCCCCACAGCAGCGTGGACCTTGTTGGACCATGATGTATAAAGGGGTTAAACACCTGGCATCAATTTTTCAGATCCCGGTGTCAGGGCTGGGCTATAATAACACAGCCCAGGACCGACTCCTGCAGGATCAGATGTCGTGCAATTTTCTACTGTGGCACCATAGAAAGGTGTTGCATCAGAAGTAGTACCCTGAACATGAACCATTGTTAACCCCATAAATGTGACCTGTAATTTATTATTCTTCCTAATCATAATGCCGCCCCATGTCTCTTCTAATCTCTGTGACCATATAGGACTGGCCCTGCTGACCTTGCCTTTTCTCAGTTTGTGTTGGGAAGTGATAAAGCGGCGCATACTTGCTAGGAAATCATGTGGCCACTCAAGGTGTTGGGGCAGGTTTACTGACATTTGTCAGCCTTCTTTTTTTCCCCAATTTATTTTTTCCTTTGGTGGATCCACAAAAACTGATGTAACGCAGATTTTGCAGATATACAGTTCTGTAACAGGTTACACACTGGCGACATATGGACCACAGATCCTTGGTTTGTGGCCCTATAATATGTAACTTTAGTCATAGAGCTTTTGTATGTGACCTCTGTGGCTGGCAATGATATTTGGACACTGGTCA
>CM033649.1:67911907-67957735 GCA_019512145.1 Engystomops pustulosus
TTGTTTGTTTTTGTATCTAAAAGCCTAATTAAAAAAAAAATAATAATTTCCCCAACTTGGAGGTGGAGTCAGGTTTTTTTGGAAACTTGATTATATCTAAATGAGGGAACTGTTATACCCAGCACGGCCACTGTACTTGTGTACAGGCGGTCCCCTACTTAAGAACTCAACTTACATACGACCCATAGTTACAAACGGACCTCTGGATATTGGTAATTTCCTGTACTTTAGTCCTAGGCTATAATCATCAGCTGTAACAGTTATCACAGGTGTCTGTAATGAAGATTTAGTGTTATTATTGATTCTTATGACAATCCAACATTTTTAAAATCCAATTGTCACAGAGACCAAAAAAAGTTCTGGCTGGGATTACAATGATAAAATATACAGTTCCAACTTACATACAAACTCAACTTAAGAACAAACCTACAGACCCTATCTTGTATGTAACCCGGGGACTGCCTGTACTGTGCTTGGTGTGCACTGAAGTGACTGCAGTGCTTGTCTGACTTGCTTATTCTCTACCTCAGTTGCTATATAAAAGCCATATCTCTTATGTCCTCCTATAGGGTTGCTGTAGTAGGTAATGTGGATGCTGGGAAAAGCACACTGCTGGGAGTTTTGACTCATGGAGAACTTGACAACGGTCGTGGCTTTGCCAGGCAGAAGCTTTTTCGACACAAACATGAGATCGAGTCTGGCCGTACCAGCAGCGTCGGAAACGACATCTTGGGATTTGATAGCCATGGCCACGTTGTCAATAAACCAGACAGTCATGGTGGAAGTCTGGAGTGGACCAAGATTTGTGAGAAGTCTTCAAAGATCATCACTTTCATTGATCTGGCTGGACATGAGAAATACTTGAAGACAACGGTGTTTGGAATGACTGGTCATTTGCCAGACTTCTGTATGCTCATGGTAAAAGTTCTTTTTGTTTTTCACCTTAAAATGACCATAGTAGAAAATTGGGTTGCAATCCCATTCCTCTCATTTCTCATAGAATTAAATTTTTTTTTTTTTTATTATTACTCTGCTGACAACTGGTTAACAGTGGCGATGTACCCATGTTCAGTCATGCTATTACCCTTGCCCTTCAAGGCATTGGATGCATAGATTACATTCTAGCATCTGGTTTATAATTTATGACTACGTTTCTTGGAGGAATCGGTGTGTGCAGAGGAAGAGGATCATGGATAATTCTTAGGCCTCATGCACACGACCCTATGGGGGCCATGATCTGACCGCAAAATTGTCGGCCAGACAACGGCTGTCCATTGAGGTACTGTGCTCTCACCAAACCGTGACCTGGCCAGGCAACTGTGGAGAGGGGTGAGGAACACTCGCCCCTCTGCTCTCCTGCCCCTGGCAGGGTGCTCGCCCGGGTTACGGCAGAGACCAACTCCTATTCGTGTGCATTCGCCCTTAGTTTGTTGAAGACATCTGTGTTTACTGAAAAAAGAAACATCAATGAGCCAATATATTCTCTAAGAAAATGATGGATATGGAACTGAAGCTTTGGTCCCTAAGCACAAATTTGGCATGGTTTAAGACTGTCCAGTTCTACTTTGCAACTATTAGTTGGTCAACATTTGCAGCCAGGTCACACGGTCCAAAATCCTTTTTTTGGTACAAGGCACTTTAGACAGATTTTTGGCACAGATGATGCCATAATTAGGGCACATGTAAATTTGATATAGATATTGAATTATCAAATGCTGTACACTTCAGACTTGATTTTTGCTCCTAAGGTGAGAATTTACAAAATGTTAAGTAGCACAATATGTAATGATATCTCTGTAAGTGCCCATTCACATGGCCGCAATAAGGGCTATGATCTGGTTGTATGATTTGCGACCAGATCACGGCCCCCATAGATTTCTAACGCTTAAAGTTATGGTGCATCACCGTGACACTGTCGTGTGGCCGCTTTATTTCCCGTGGAGAGAGGAGGGGTGACGAATGCTGCCCCCTCCTCCTTCCGGGATCCGGGGGAGCAGATGGCTCTGGGAATGCCCCCGAACACCGAGGGAGGTGAGTTCTTCTTCCTGCCTTTCAAATCGGCTTGTGACATTAACTTCACAAGGGAAACGCCAAGAAGTGTGAACATAGAAGTATGTAATAGATTCCTGATATCATACTACCAAGATGTGTATCTCTACATGTTTGGAGAGCCCTAGCCACAAAGGCATTTACCTCATGCACAGGATGGGGATAAACATCTGTTAGTCTCTGCATCATGGCAGAAATATTGCTCTAAAAACTCCAGTATTCCACTATGTATACCACAAAAATGCTGGGACTCTTAGAATTACAACTATTGATGCCTCGCTGAAGTAGAGTTTAGTCCATGCAATGCAACCAGTGTACAATTGTGTGAAACGGGCATAACTTATTTCTTATGCTTGACTAAATAGTATTTCTAACCCTAGAGAAAGTATGGATAGAAATAAGTTATAAAAAATATTTTCTTATTGAAAGATATCTTGTGTTCTGTTCCTCCTGCTCTGTAACATTCTACCTGCAGATTACACATTTATATTTACATACATTACAGATTAAACGCATTTTCTTAGGTTCCTTTGTAATTGCAATTTGTCTAAAAACTTATAGGATTCAATTGGGATTAATTACATGTATGTATAATAAAAAGCGGTATGTTCTTCCTTCCTTAGGTGGGCAGTAATGCTGGTATAGTCGGCATGACGAAGGAGCACCTGGGTTTGGCTCTGGCTCTGAATGTCCCAGTCTTTGTAGTGGTCACAAAAATTGACATGTGTCCTGCAAACATTTTGCAAGGTAAAAAAAAGTAGAAACACTTTTTTTTTTTTTTTTTTCATTGTATGTATATCTAGTCTAAACAAAGTTGCATTAAAACTCGCACAACCGTACGATGGCTTGTGATGTTGCTGCACACAGCGGGTCCACAAAATATCGTACATGTTCTATATTTAGCCCGATCTCTAGTCTTCCGATGGAGAGGGGAGAGGTTTGGAGCCCTCATTCCCCCCTCCCTTCTCTACTTGGTCGTGTAGATAAGGCTTAGTGGTATACTCAGGCAGCAGAATAAACAGTATCTGCACAGGTGATGATCAGCCAACACATATTATACCTTGGATTCCACACTTTTTCATTGCTGTCTGCTGCCGAATCTTAAAGGACATCTACCACCAGGATAAAAGACTTTTGTAAATGACCTTGAGGTGCTCCAGGCCCCCTGGGTGTTAATGGAGCCTGGAGCCCCTCAGGCTCATTTGCATATAGTCCTTCATCCTGATGGTAGATGCCCTTTAACAAGATTTAAATCAGTGGTATTGGACCGTTTTTTGCTTTATTATGAATAAAGTTTTGGGTTCTTTAACTTTGTAGAAACTCTGAAGCTGCTGCAGAGGCTTCTTAAGTCTCCTGGTTGCAGAAAAATCCCAGTCTTGGTTCAAAACAAAGATGATGTTATTGTCACTGCTTCCAACTTCAGCTCGGAAAGGTACAAATCTCCAGTGTAAATGAATATCCTTGATGTGTTGGTATTGGGATGGTTATATTTGATAAATAATTAAGTAACTTTTACACAGGGCTTTGGTTTTCATTGTGGAAAGCATAGGCCTGATTGGTTATCAATTGCCGTATATTATCGCCTCATGGAACCCATGACTTTCATGTGAACAGAAATATACGATTTAGGAGAATGACTTCTGTAATTGTATGTAACATATCTATATTCTTTCTTCACAGGATGTGTCCAATCTTTCAGATCTCAAATGTAACAGGGGAGAATCTGGATCTCCTTAAGATGTTTCTTAATTTGCTGTCCCCACGCACTAGTTCCAGAGAGGAAGAACCAGCGGAGTTTCAGATTGATGATACTTACTCGGTGCCGGTAAGGTCTTCTAGAAATGCGCTCATTTGCAATATTGACAAAAAATAACATCTAGTGAAGTGCATATTGGGAGTAGGGAACACCAAATGTTGTTGTTTTACATTTGGAAATGTTCTTCAGGGATATCTTTGGTCTCCAATTCTTAAAATATCTCTCTTTAGGGTGTGGGCACTGTGGTATCTGGAACTACCTTAAGGGGCCTGATTAAGCTAAATGACTTGCTGCTGCTAGGACCGGACCCCCTCGGCAACTTTACATCAATAGCAGTGAAGTCAATACATCGCAAGCGCATGCCTGTTAAAGAAGTACGTGGTGGCCAGACGGCGTCATTTGCTTTAAAGAAGGTAAATACACGGGGGTGGTGACATTAATAGATTTAATGCATGTAACTGGTTTTATGTTCTACTGCTGCACATTATTGTTCCATCACAAACCTGCCATTGTATTTCATCCTTAGATAAAACGTTCCTCTATCAGGAAGGGCATGGTTATGGTCTCCCCGCGCCTTAATCCTCAGGCATCATGGGAGTTTGAGGCGGAGATCTTGGTGCTGCATCATCCGACCACAATCAGTCCACGATACCAGGCAATGGGTGAGATGTTTTGTCTACCTGAGAATGAGATATACTATACCTTCTGTATTTGTATACATAAAGTGATCCAGATGAGGCTTTAGTGCATACAGGCTATCATTTTCAGCTGTAGCCAATAAGTTTGCTTAGTCTAGAGGCAGCAAAAGGTTGCTGTTTGATATGTTGCTTGTTCTAATATTCATGGTTTCATGGTTTTATTCTTTCATACGTCTGCTCTTATTCCATACGGAATGACATTAATGAGATGTTTGGTTTTAGTGCATTGTGGAAGTATTCGCCAAACTGCCACCATCTTGAGCATGAGTCGTGACTGCCTACGCACTGGTGACAAAGCTACAGTCCACTTCAGATTCATCAAGACCCCCGAGTACTTGCATATAGATCAAAGGCTCGTTTTCAGAGAGGGACGAACCAAAGCAGTTGGTACTATAACTAAGGTATTTTTTTTTTTTTTGCTATGACACTGCCCAGACCTTTCCCATTTAATCGTTCATTTTTTCATTTTGATTTAAATAGTTATCATTTTTACAATCGGAACAAAAAAAACACTTCCAAAACAAAAACTTAAACCGGAGGACACCCGCTAGTCAAGCTTGGGTTTAATTTCACATTAAATGGATAACCAGGGTAAATGAGTTTTGACTGTAAGTACTATATAGCAGTAGACATCAAAAATAAATTTAAAGTTGCTGAAAGGGCCCCTGCACAGTAATACTAAAGGCAGATCAGCATCATCCAGATCATCCAGCCATGGGCTTGGCTTGCTTTGTCCCTTCTCTAAACTAAATAAAATGAAACCTCCTTAAAGGGAACCTGTCGCCACATTTGTCACATGTACAGCTAGTGGTAGCTATTAACGAACACCCTTCTTTTAGCTAAAAATTGTTTCCCCATAAAATCAGAGTTAATAATTGTTCTGGTATCCAGGGATATCTAGAGAGAGTCGAGGTGGGGTGGGGTGGCCTCCTCAGGCTGAATCCAGCAACTCTTTCCCCATCCCTTCTCAGCATTCACCAGTAATGTCATGTGACGATGGTGATATCATCTCCGGTCCATTAGCCTCATTACATAAGCAGACTGTACACCATGTGTATATCTGATCACATGAAATCAAAGCAGCCTGCATGGACTTCTATTCCTCTCCATGCAGACTTGCTGTGATTCCTCAGCGGACCTGAGATTGTCATCCTGGTCACATGACATTTGGCCTCGACTCGCTCTAGCTATCCATGAATACCAGGCAAGTTTATAACTCTGATTTTTATAGAGATGTGAAGGAAACCATTTTTTAGCTCAACGGTTGTCATTTAGCTAACAGGGCTCTATGGGAACCTGCCACTATAGATCCAAGGAGTAAAACACCATTACAGCTTACCTCCCTCCTCAAGGTCCTGCGACTGTGCCCTCATGGGAAGTGAACGCTATGCAAGGAAGTACTGGCTGGACTCTAGGGGATCCACAATTGCTTCCAAAAAATGAAGGTCATCCAGCACTGTGTTTACGTTTCCAAACCTTATTCTTCAGATATTAAAATTAGTTTTCATAAAAATAAGCACATTGAAGCTACAACGCACTTATTTGTATGAAAATTAATTTTAACATCTGCAAATAAAGTTTGGAAACTTTAAACACAGTGCTGGAGACCTTCATTTATTTGGAAGCGATTGTGGAACCTGCCACTAGCTCTATTTGTGAAAATGTGGTGACAAGTTCCCTTCAAGAGTGTGAGCGACTGGCCGTAGCCAGTAGAAACCGATGGTCTTTCTATCCTGATATAAAATTCTACCTATGCCCTCAGAAATCTTACACTACAGATCACTTGCTTTCATACACAACATATACACGGTCAGAGATGCCGGCAGAGTAGTGGGTAAGTCTTGTAAATCTGGTCCAAAACTCCCTTCCAAAAATGCCTCAATGCTGAAACTCACATAGAATGTACATTATATGGGCCCCCTCAATCTATGGGCTTAATAATAATAATAGTTTATTATCCCAAACGGGAACTTGGTGTCACATCACACTTCACACAGGGATAATTCTGGTGTCCATACTAGAAGAGTAGACCATTTTTTAGCCATAGGAGGACCAACATCCTCCTCCTGTTGGCAGCTCCTAGAGAAAGGATTGTTCTATACCCAGCCCCTGTGGAGTCATTTTGGAGATTCAGGAACCTTGAAAATGAATAGCAGTTGACTTCCCGGGGCATAAAGCTTATTTGCTCACCAGGTATCAGATCCCCTAATCTGTTAGTCAGTACCTTTACAATTATCTTTACAACTGCCCTGAACAAAGAGATGGTCTACAAGCTCCAATAGTTCTAGAACTATACTTTTTAAAGAACTTTCCTGGTGAACCCCTGGGCCTTCTCCTTTGGCATATCTTTGTGGTTCCACCCAATTCAGCCCTAACCAGGATTACTTACTTCTTTGAGGAGTTACTCTCAGGTGTCCAAAAAAGTCTATACATGCGTATCTGTACACTTTTCGCTGCTGTGGCAACTAGAAGGCGGTACTGATGAGCGACCCCCACACCCCTCTATGATGTACGGTTGCACAATGCATCAATTTTCAGTTTTAAGAGGCCAAACAATTGCACTCGTTTTTGTGAATTTTATTGAGTATCATGGTGATTCACCAGCTATCATATCAGTGCAGTTCCTAATAGACTTGTTGTACTTTATTCTTATTCTGTTGATCTCCAGTTGCTACAGAGCACAAACAACTTACCGATGAACTCAAAGCCACAGCAAGTAAAGATGCAGTCCACCAAAAAGAGCCCGCTTGGAAAGAAGGATGAGCCAAGCCCGGGGACAGCCGTAACGGATGAGGTTTCTCCAACAGCTAATGCTGCAGTGGCCTCTGGAGCACCGGCACTGCAAGCACAGGTACAGACATGTAAAAGAGTATTTTGGAGGAGATTTATTAAATGGGTTATCTGGGCCTTTTAGACACATTTTATATATTGCTTGGGGGATATATAAATAAAAAACTATACTATTATACTATCCTCCCCTGGTTGTCATTCACCTGCTACACATTGAAACTGATGTAGCAGGCGCTCGCAGTGGTTGGTATGGGAGTGCCGGCCTTTAAGCCCTACCCCAGGTATTTGTAAAGTGGCAATTCCCGTTCACATTGGTCAAGAGCCCTAAGGTGGACACAGCGCTTTCTATCTTGACAGTTGACCTCTTTAAGGCCTTTATTTATTGTGAATCAAAACCAGGAGTGGTTGAATCACACACAACAGGTGCAGGTCTTTCCATTATACCTTACCTCACAATAACTGATACAAATAACTGAAGACCTAAGGGTGTTGTTACAAAAACTTAATCAAAACGCACAGGGGGGTGCCACATGCTGATCACATGTGCGTTTGTATGCAAAAGCATGTGATCAGCAATTGGCACCCAAGCGCATATGCGATCGGCTGGGGAACGTGTCTGTACGTTTTGATTCAGTTTCAAAACTCTATCGTGTGACCGCACCTTAAAGAGGATCTGTCACTCCCAAAAAGACTCCCACCAAACATGCCCCCCATAATCCTCTCCCCAGCCCCTTTCTATATATGCCCAATTTATTTTAATTTATGTTGGAAAAGTTGTTCGTAATTATTAACATTATTATCGTAATATTATTACTATTGACTATATTTCTCATTACTGCTATTATCTGTTTACAGCCGAAAACAGGAGGAGGAGGAAGACGTCGTGGTGGACAGAGGCATAAAGTGAAGTCTCAAGGGACATGTGCCCCTGCAGGGGGTTGTTAAACATGACTGCTCAACTCCTGTGTCCCTATTACAGCTTGAACGTACCCCAACCACTGTTTAAAGGAAAGAAGCCGACACTCCCAGCTATCCTGCAATTCCATATACAACCGCTCAGTGACGCCTCGCTGTATTTCTGTTGATCATTGGCTATTCCAGTAGTCTGTGGCAATGGTTTGTATTGGCTTTGTGTCCTGACTTGCTGTTGACTGGCTTCAGGATGATAAAGACACAGATTACGTGCACAGCCAGATTGTAGCTGTAACGCCTATGGATTCAATGGGATTTTATGGAATGGTCTTAATGTTTTTAGTTTTTATTTTTCTTCCCTGAGAAGCATTAATTGTCTTGTATAAAAGGAGAGGGAGTCACTTGAGGTGACAACATGGAGACGACTCCACTTATACAAACCTCGTTGAAAATTTATTTCCTAACATTTCCAAGCCAGAGACCTTCAAAAACACTATTTAAAAATAAATCTATGGGTTTTAATTTTATTTTACACCTCTTTATACTTCACATCCGCAGTTACTTTTGGATTGTTGTATTGCTCTGTTTTTGTTTTAATAGCTGTACTACAAAAAATAGACAATTTTACACTTCCATTTTACTGCTTGCAGCTTTTGTAAAATGTGTAACAATACCTGTCATCTGTACTGTAAAAATGACTAGATCTCAAGGCTCCGTTAGGTAAGTTGAATTTATTTATTGCACAGTAAGCTGCATTGTGGATTTGCATGGCTGTAGATGGGAGGTATTGGATCCCTGCAGTATTCTTCAGTTTGCTCAAACCTGCAGCCACGAGGGTTGTAGTCCGTGTGCTGCAAACCTTTCACCTATCCTTAAGGTCTTTTTATCAGGAGCCATTCATCGGTCACCTTACAGTGCGATTACGAAGTTTAAATTATAAAACTCCTTAGCATCCATCGATTTTTGGTAATGTGGTCAGCCCTTATTTCAGGCAGAAGACCTGCCCATACAAAATCCCTTACTGTAAAGGTGTCCTATTGTGATTTAAGTGTTGAAGTTCTCTCTCTCAAGCTATCCACCCCCTCCCCCTACCTTCCATTCCTGCACAGCAAATCCTGGTCAACCACCTTCTGTACTAGTAACTCGGCAGTAGATTTTGGCTCTAGATTTTTTTTTTAAAGCAGCTGCACGGTACGGTAATGCGTGTGTGCTCACCCAGCCATGCCGTGCACAATGCACTCCTATGACATCCTAATGCTAGCTGCCGTTTATACAGCTAGCGTACGGCCGCCATATATGGTCTAAAAGGGGCTCTAGAGACCATCTATATGCTATGTGTCTAAACATCACTTTCTTACCACAAAGGCCTTTCTAACTGTGGATTTTCCATAGTGCTCAACCCTTTGAAATTATGTCAACAGACTCCCTTTTAAGTGAGGAATTAAAGGGCATCTACCATCAGCATGAAGGACTGTATGCAAATGCAGGTATTAATGGAGCCCATCAGGCTCATTTGCATACAATCTTGTCATCCTGGTGGTAGATGTCCTTTAAGGTAAAATTGTAGGCAATTTGTACTAGAGGTTTGAAGAGTCTCTGTGTGATTGGAAGGTGCCATGTGTTACACCCCCTCCAATCAGCTGTTTGCGTTTCTTCCAGTAATCTTCTACACAGTGAATGGAGCTAGCGGCTGACTGCGCCATCCACTGTGTAGCAGCTGAGAAGGTTTTACTATAGGCTTGACTTAGTGAATGGGAGCAGAGCCTGTGGAAAACCTCCATGGCCAGTCCTGGCTCCATCCTTAGTGGGTGTGTAGGTGTAGCAACCCCAATGATTATGTTATGGGATTCCACAAAATTTACATTCATAGCCAATTTTTTAATTTAAGCATCTAAAAATATATTCTTTAATGTGTAGCTTTAAATACAGAATCCTCTTTCTTGTGATTACATTTGATATAAAATGTTTGGGTGCACAGATCTTATTAGCGAAGGAAATCTACCACTTGCATTGTAGCCATTGAGATAAAGTTTTCATGTAGATCCTGCAACCTATCCTTCCTGAAAAAAGCCTTTTAAAAAGATGTTACTTGGCCTTGGATGTACACAGAGCACCCACGGCTAAGTAACATCTTTTTAAAAGGTGTTTTTTTTTTTTTTTTAGCTCCCTCCCCATAGGATTTCAGTGTTTCAAATCTAATGAGGATGTGTGTCGGTATGTACATTTAAATGCCAACAGGTAAGTACATTTGGTTTAAATTGCTACCATGTAAGTGGTAAGTTTCCTTTTTAATTCATTGGATTTTACCTGTTATCTGCGAGGTTGACATACAGCCGGCCCATCATGTAGAAGGGGGGCAACAAGAAGCCATTGTGTTTTATTTTTTGTTTGTTTTTGTGAATGATAATCTCTAAAGATTTTCATCACAAGTAGTGGAGACCTGCGGTGAAATATTGTAGCTTGCGTTCAGTGCAATGAGTATACACACGGCATGTCTGCACCCATCCTTTTGTTTGTTCTTATCCCCATCAGTCACTTCTGTGGCTTGTCCTTATTATTGGGCTCTATTTAAATTTTAGTTGTTATAACTTATGTTTAGTACCACAATGTCCACATTGTCTCTTGGAGACCGTGTTCTAGCGAGTTCTAGACTCTTTCGGTGTTGAGGCCCGTTGTTATGCAGGGAGAACCATTTAATATATTTGTATATAGCTATGTTTGCACTAGAGTTCTGTCCCTGTGGGTCTTTGCATCTTGATCCCAAATCTAATGATGTGCTGTGGAAAAAAAACACAACTCTTGGTAACCATGCTTTCAGCTGACTGGTTCATAGATCCTGTATGGACTCTTTGGCAGGTGGGGGTACCTCTAAAACAAGAGATATATATTTTTTTTTTCTCCATATTTTATTTTTTCCAAATCTTATGCAGGCAGTGAAAGTGGAAACTGCATGGAAAACTGGCATGATACTGGGGTGGAGGGGGAGTTAATATTTACTTTAATTTTTTTTTTTTTTCTTTTAATTCTGTGAAACGGCTGTGAGCGGTTCAGATGAAAGAGGGAAGGAGTGGGAGTGACCCCAAGATATAGATCTCTATCTATATCTCTATTATTTTTTAAATTTTTTTTTTCTTCCTCCCTGGACTCTCATATTGAGGATACCCTTTGTAAAAGTCTTCCTGCAATGATCCTGAAATTATTTTTAGAAAAACAAAAAAATATTTTAAAAAGTGAAGAAAAAAAAAGCATGATAACATGGTTTGGGTCATACTGTGGGCACACTTTGACCTTGGTGCATCTTCAACATGTGAATCCAGCCTTTCCATGCGGGTGGACTGTTTCAATCTGTGGTAATGAGGTAAATTTCTTTTAATTGCAGTCGATTTGGATGTTCATTGATAAAAATAAGTTTGGGAGGTGTTTCCCCCCCCCCCCCTATTATTCTGGGAGTGAATGATCTATTAAAAAATGGTTTGAAAGCTTTTAATCATTATTTGTTGCTTTGACTTTTCCTATGTCTCACTATATGAAGGGTTTGTATAGATATAAACTTGGGGGATTTATCACCACATTGTATGGTTTCTTGTACGATTTTAAGCTTACAAGGCTTGATTCTTAACATGAGAAAAGTTTCGAAAAGTAGTACAAGAAACCGGACAATGTGCTGATAGAATAAGGATTTATTTTCAGATCTCCTCTGTCTAAGATGCAGTTTCTATGTTTGGTCCAAAAAAAAAATGTTGTTTTTCTGAGCCATTATGAGAACCACCTCACAATTTAATGTCCCTTGTTGGTCGGGTCCAAGAAAAGCCATTGTGATGTTTCTGAGAGCTGACACTTCTTTACACGTATGAATTGACACGTTCATGTCTTTTGTACAGAAACGATGCCATAATGTGCATATCCATAGTGCAACCTAACGCGTTCATAACTACAAGTATTCCCAATGCAAGTCATTAAAACTTTACAACCCCTTTTTTAATTTTTAATTTTTTTTTTTTCTTCTGGCGTTTAAAACAAGGCCTATCTGTATCAAAGTTGTATAGCCAATACCTCCCATTGTGTTCCCATCTGTGATCCTGCAGTCTCTTGTGCCATAATGTGTATTGTAACTGTGCAGCATTGGAACAGTGCCTGTGGAACACCAACCAAAGCTTTGCTGCACATACCTAAGATTATGGACGGCGGAAGGCTGGGGAATGTCTTTGCTTCTCTAGCGGACTGTTTAACAGCATGGAATGTTGAGAAATAAAAGAAATTGTTCTTCACTTGTGTGGTTTTTGTTACATTATACATTTTTAAGGTGTTTTTTTTTTTTAAATAGATCTAAGTAACTTTGTATTCTGTCCAAGTATATGTATGTTTTATAGGCGTGAAAGGCTGGAAATCGGAAATCCATGTTTGTGACTGGTTTGCTATACTTGTAAGTTAAGTTAAAGGGGTATTCTCATTAAGACAAGATTTTTAAATATTCTCGGGAAAACAAAATAACACATTCTCTAATTTGCTGCAGTGCAGTGAATAGCATTTCATAGATATCATGCAACCTGTCTCTATCAGTCCTGGTGTACACAATTTTGGTTGCCCCGGGACCTGACCATGAATTTTCTGACTTTAGGGTCAGGAAGGCACATTGTTCTCCTGTCTGACGCTGCACTGAGACGCTCTCTGCAGTTGCCCCCACCCTTGCATTCCAGGATGAGCTCACAAAGACTTTCTGTGTGTTCTGTATACTGTGTGATATCTGGATGTGGGATCTAGGTTCTATTTTTCTTAATGTTGGTATGTCTTTTTATTAACCCTTCTTCAAGGTGACCTTGTATACTAATATATGCAATAAACACAGGCACCCGCATCACAGCCACAACCTCTGTCACTAACAATGGACAACTACACTTCAGGATTTCTAGTTATCATAGCCCCAGTATAAACAAGGCTATACAATGGTTCATGCCTATCCCAAATTCTTCAATGTGACCTTTATAGAAACTGCACTTTATAACAGAGATAATGAACATGCAGTTCAATATATGGGCAGTAATGGGGCCAAACAAAAATTTTTCTGAAAATATTCAGTGCAACCCTTCCTTTATTGAAAAACTTGGCACACAGATTAAAGGACATCTAGCACCAGGATGAAGGAATGTAAACCAAGAACACTGACATACTGCTGTGTGCCCCCTCTAGCAGGATATGCTCTTCTTATGTTATGCAAATACCTCTCAGGCTCAAAGCTAAAAGAAGAATGGATCCTGCACACACCAGTATGTCAGTGTGCTTGGTTTATATACCTTCATCCTGGTGGTAGATTTCCTTTATTGAAATCCTTGTACAGAGATTAAAGGATCTGCTCAGTGACTGCCCATATTTTGTACTGCGTGCTCAATGTGACCTTTATAGAAACTGCACTCTATAATAGAGATAATGAAGAATTTGAGATAGGCATGAATCCCTTGTTTACACTGGGACTATGCTAACACTTCTGGATTTCTGTGGATTAGGTGTATTCACCATCTATGAAGCAGCATTTCATACTGTATTTTAATTGAAAGATTTTTTGATTTTCAAGGATTTAACTACAGGAAACAATCGTAATGTAACAGAGAAAATCGTTAGGACAATAACCTCCCAGATTGGATTTGTTCCACCACATTAAATTTAGGGCCGTGTGAGCTGCGTGTCCTTTTCTTTTTGTCTGTGCATCTGCAAAAAACAAAAAACAAAACAAAATCTGAAGGTTTAGCATTGGTTACAAAACATAACACCTGGAGAAAAAAAAAAAACAAACAGACCTGCCCTCAGATTTTTTTTTTTGTATACTATTGCCATTATGTGACAAAAAAAACTCTATATATACAGGCAGTCCCCAGGTTACGTACAAGATAGGTTCTGTAGGGTTCCAATTTTTTTTTTTACGCACAATGGGGCAAATTTACTTACCTGGCCCTGTCGCGATTCCCGATTCAGACGGTCCGACGAAGATGAAGTCCAGCGCGATTCACGAAGCTCGTGCGCCCAATATCCTGCATCCGTCGCTTCGCTCCGAGGTCCACCGGAGTTCACCTTCTTCCTGGTGCTTGTAAGTGCGTGTTTTGTGACACGATTTGAAATGTTAAATCCTCCGCGTAGTCCAAATCCGTAGTGTTTATACACTTAAAATAATAATAACTTAATTACACAAACAATATCAAATATACTTTCTGTATCAATTCCTCAGGGTAATTTGGTAGCCCTCGTGCATGTAAGCGCATGCAATTCCAGGTCACCTAATGATTGAGATGTCCATGGGAAATAACTGCTGACGCTGTGTATCTGGGCCCCTGCTCTATGATAGGAGGCGCAGTCAGTGCCCCAATTACTGATGTGATGATAGTAGTGATACACAGTAGAGACACTAACAGCTCAGTGATAAGAGCAGATCATCCCACACTTGTCGACTTTCACGGCAAAGATTCATATTGTAATTTTTCATCAGCATAATGCTCATCCACATAAAGGGCTTATTAACACATGTTTTACTTTTATCCACACGCCATCTGTAATTGTAACTGATGCCTCACTAAACCGCTCTTTTCTATGCAGTTTTTTTTTCACGTGTTTTCACATTTTTATGTCCACTGATCTGTTGTCCCTTGAAAAAATATTAGAGCCTGATCATAGATGACAATAGAAGTTAATTGTCCCACAAATAGGCCTTCCAACATGTTAACCCCTTAGCACTCCAAGTCCGATATATGGGACGCTGATCGCAGTGACTTGGTGCTCAGCGTCCGATATATGGGGCGTGAGCACTTCTGGCTTCGGTGACGTCACCCTGTCTCGAGATAGGGTGACGAGTATAAGGAGCGGGTGGGGATCACAAGACGATACCCACCCACTGACAACACAGGACCTGTGATGTCGATAGCTGAAACTGGCCAGTCAATGTAGACTAGCCAGTTGCATTGATGTAAGTAAAGACAGGTCGTGTCATGACTGATCTATGTCATGACATATGTAAGTCAGATGAGAACAGATCCACTGCTCTCCAACGCCACCATTCTGCATTTGGTGGTGTTTGAGAGATACGTGTGATCTGTCCTGTAGGTACTGTTGCCCAATCACTATTACACCCCACCCCCGATTGTTCATTTTGCCTTGCGTGATTCCCAGCACCATCCATTTTTCCTTGCATTATGCCCCCCATTGTCCTTTTTTCCTTTCCCCCCACTTGTTAATGCGTTGTGATAGTATAAGTAGGAGTAGTGCACGTGTGTGCAGAGGGGGTAGTAATGCATGCGGTGGGTGGAGGAAGTAGTAGTGCACGCCGTGTGTGGTGTAGCAGTGCATGTGGTGGGGGAGGAGGTAGTAGTGCACACCGTGTGCGGAGTAGGAAGTAGTGAACGCTGTGTGTGGAGGAGTTAGCAGTGCACATGGTGGGTGAAGGAGGTAGTAGTGTATGGGGTGTGCGGAGGAGGTAGTAGTGCACGTTGTGTGCGGACGAGGTAGTAGTGCACGGGGTGTGCGGAGGAGGTAGTAGTGCATGCCTTGTGTGGAGTATGTAGCAGTGCACGCGGTGTGCGGAGGAGGTAGTAGTGCATGCCTTGTGTGGAGTATGTAGCAGTGCACGCGGTGTGCGGAGGAGGTAGTAGTGCATGCCTTGTGTGGAGTATGTAGCAGTGCACGCGGTGTGCGGAGGAGGTAGTAGTGCACCTGTGTGGAGTATGTAGCAGTGCACGCGGTGTGCGGAGGAGGTGGAGGTAAGTAGTATTGCATACCTGTGTGCGAGGTATGTAGCAGTGCACGCGGTGTGCGGAGGAGGTAGTAGTGAACGCCATGTGTGGGGGAGGTAGCAAGCAGTGCACGCGGTGTGCAGAGGAGGTAGAGGTGCACGCAGTTTGAGAACTTGCTACTAAAACTATAAACCTTCTAAAATTCATTAAAAATAAACATAAAGAAAATATGGAAATAGAAAGAAGACAAATGACAAATGTTTTCTACAAAACAAAATTGTGGTATGACTTTTTAAAAAAACTAGAACATTTGAAAGTGAGAAAATTGTAATTTTTTCACATTTTTCCTAAAAAAAAGTTGACTTTCTACACAAAAAAACATGAACAATCAGAAAAATAATCCTACTAATATAAACTACAATGTGTCACGAGAAAACAATCTCAGAAATCAGTGTTAAAAAGTTATTACGACACAAATAGACACTGGTCAGATTAAAAAAAAAAAATTGCCTTAATGTGCAAACTGGCTCCGTCATTAAGGGGTTAACCATAAACATTTTTTGGTGGATACACAGCCAAAAATGAATTGGAAAAAAACTAGCACATTGCAAAATGGACACGCCTATGTGAATAAGCCCAACAAATGGCTGCGATAGAAAGTCTACACCAGATTGTAGCACTTCTTTGTTCTGTCCTATTGCAAGATATATTGCCAAACGTTATCAAACATTTAGAGGAGCAGATGGAGTGCAAGTGTTGGCAAGCTACACTATCTGTGGGAAATGTGTCACAGGATACTAGATCTTATCTTGTGTTGAGCCTAGAGTCTGATTTTAGATAATCCTTTCGGTTGTATAGTTTTCCCGAAAACATACCCTTCCCATCTAATATTGTAAGTACTTCGCCTTTTAACTGTAACTTTAATATACCAGTAACCTTAGGAGACACTAGAGGGCGCTCAAACAGCATTTGAATTTCTCTTCTGGAAATGAATGTGGAGCACAGTAATATTTGGGGAGCGCCAGCGTATGATTGTGGCCACTCCCCCTTGTTGCACAGGATATATCAAGCCTCTTGATGTATCCGGCAGGCACCGCAGCCGCCAGGCAAAACTACGCCAGGTCCTAAAGGGCATAGTTTGGCTTGAAAAAACAGCTTTTCAAAAGAACAAGTGACTTGTTTGCACTAGAGGGATGTCACCAGTTCTCGGACAAGGGGTAGGAATGAGTGGGTGGATGTGATAGCACATAGTAGGCCTGCATGATTAGCAGCCAAATGAGCACCAGGCCACTTATGTGACGTAAATAGGACCGCCCAGCGCTTGGGTTTGCTGCATATTGCAGCAGACACCCATCGCAGGCATTAACTACTTCATCGGTGTGGGCACTGCCATCTTTGTGAAGATTGTCGCTTCCCGTGACGTCATGAAAGAGAGCCACCATCAGTTGCCACGACAGCTTCAGGTCTGTATGACTTCTGCAGATTTATTACAATGTGCCAGTGGCACATTGTAATGAATCCTGTGTAACAACGCCATATACTGCACAGCATATGGTACGAATGATCAGACTGTCTAGGGATAAAGTACCCTAAAAAAATAATAAAGATAAATAAAAATTCAAACACCCCCCTTTCCCTATAACTGATATAAAAGTAAATAAAAAGTAAAAATCACAAACATGTTAGATATTGCCACGTCTCAAAATATAAAAACAGTTATTCCCGGCGGTGAACCCCAAAATGGAAAATAGTTGTACAGCCTTCAAAATTATAGCAATGAAAACTTCATTTCATCTTGCAAAAAAAACCCGGTGAAAATGTTTTTTTCACCATTTCCACTGCATTTTGAATTTTTTTTCCCGCTTCCCAGTACACGGCATGGAATATTCAATACCGTCACTATGAAGTGCAATTTGTAATGCAGAAAACAAACCGTCGCACAGCTCTTTATGTGTAAAAATAACAAAAATGATAGATATTTTGAAGGTGGGGAGTGAAAAATGGAAATGAAAAAACAAAAAAGGGCCAGGTCGTTAAGGGGTTAATATCTAACAATGTGTAGAGAGTAATTGTGCACCTGCTGCTCCATATTCAGTGTCTACAAACAAATATTGTATGTACTCCGATACTGCGGTCAGTGTTAGGCAGGTTTCAGACCATCAAAACACAGGTGCACATTCCCATGATGTTGGTAGATTATCCGTAGTACAGGAGCCCTTCACACTCAGATGGTCTTCAATATCTAATCGGAGGGGGACAAGTGAAATAGGAGCTTGGCTGCAGTTCCTAGGGCTAGACACTGGAAGAACACAGAACATTTTGTACAATTCGACATTCTAATTTAGACTTAGGTTGGTCAGGAATGTCATATAGTACAGTCAGAAGTCATTCCAAACCTATAGAGATTACAGCTTCCAGTTTATACACTGAGATGTCCACTCTTATTACCAGGGCAGAGTCTTACTAATAAACATAATGATCTCATACTCTATTACAGGACATCTGTTATTGCTAGCCTTACTTAGAAAATTGAACTCAAATAATAATTATGGGTGGCTCAGTGGTTAGCTCTACAGCCTTGTAGCGCTGGGGTCCTGGGTTCAAGTTCAATCCAGGTCAACATCTGCAAAGAGTTTGTATGTTCCTTCCATGTTTGCGTGGGTTTCCTCCGGTTTCCTTTCACACTCCAAAAATATACTGGTAGGTTGATTAGATTGTGAGCCCCATGGCGACAGGGACTGCTCTGTGCAGCGCTGCGTAATCTGTGTGCACTATATAAATAAAGGAATTATAATTATTAAGTCATTTTCTTTGTCTCCATGGCTTGTTTTACTCAACTAGTCGCTACTACAATCTGACAGGAATGTCTCAAGGATTTGGTCAAGGAGGAAATTCAGCAGCGAACACACATTCAGTGCCATGTGACATTCCCAGCTATAATCAGTTTACTTATTACAGACCAGTGTGAAAGCACAAGCCAATAGCCCAATATGCTATGTCTCTGTACCAAAAATACATGTATACGGCGCCAACATATTCCAAAGCACATTTCAAATCTTAAAGTTGCTCTGCAAACTAAATACGGCATGAAGAAACAGAGGTGACTCAAGTCTTAAAGGAGCTTACTTACTAGAATGCTGCTGCCGAAGTAAGGAGGACTTCTGCCCTACAGAATCTTATATTATGTCTTCTGAATGATGGAGAAATGGGAAAAAGTGTTGAGAGGAAAAAAAAAATGTAAAATGTCCTTTATTATGTGACTACTTTTTGTTTTTTTTTATAATAATTCAATTTTAGTATTTTAGTTTTGTGATATTATACACTTAAATATAAAGATGAGTGTATGTCTGCTAATGGGACCTGAACTGGGTCGCGCTTACAAGAAGCTAATTTTGCACAGCTGCTCTCTGTGACTCAGGGAACCTCATAGACTTGCTTTTGAGCTGAAATTTTCACCCTGCACTTATTAACCACCATATACAGGAGCCATTGTCCTCAGCTCTTGGCCCCAACCTTTGTGCTCCTGTACAGCTGCTCAGGAGGAGCTGTACAGGAGCACAAAGGTGGTGGCCTGGTGGGGGAGGTGGGGAGCTGAGGAGTGAGCACCACAGACAAGTCACATGTTGTTTTTTGAAATGCATCCAAACCAAAGCCCATCCCCTGGAAAAGGCATATTTGCAATGCACGTGTGATGGGCTTCTGCACCTGCTTTTAGTGAAAATAAGGTCCAAGGTGACATGTTCCCTTTAATAAATTTTTTTTTTTTTTGTTCAACAGTAAATGTGAATTCTTGTTCATAAAAAGAAAAAAAAAAAAAAAAAATCATGCCCTGAAAAAAAAACAAGGGGGCAATTTTCTTTCCCGGTCCTATTTTTGTTCCTGCTGTACGTTGTCCGATGAGGATTCGGGTCTGCCGCGATTTACTAAGGTCTTGCGTCCAATTTCCTTCATGTGTCGCTTCCCCACTGAGGTCCGCTGGAGTTCACCTTCTTCTTCCCAGTGTTTGATCTTGCAACACAATTTCATTTTTAAATTCCGCGGTTTGTCCGAATCTGTCGGGTTGTACGACGGCCAGCCCCCCGATTTCGGCGCGGACACTTTCAAAGTTTCCCAATTTTTTGGACTTCATTTCTTAAAGTAATGATGGCCACTCGTTTTTCTTTACTTAGCTGCTTTTTAGTAGCCATAATACAAATTCTTACAGCCTATTCAGTAGGACTATTCAGCTGTGTATCCACCTGACTTCTGCACAACACAACTGATGGTCCCAACCCCATTTATAAGGCAAGAAATCCCACTTATTAAACCTGACAGGGCACCTGTGATGTGAAAACCTTTTCTGGTGACTACCTCTTGAAGCTCATCAAGAGAATGAGAAAGAGTGTGCAAAGCAGTAATCAAAGCCAGAGGAAGAACCTAGAATACATAACTTTTTGGTTAAGTATATAATTCCACATGTGTTAATTCATATTTTTTATGCCTTCAGTGTGAATCTACAATTTTTTTTTATAGTCATGAATATACAGAAAACTCGAAGGCGGAGCCTGACCACAGAGCGAGACAGCCGCGTGTGAGTGAGCTCCCGCTGCAAGGGACAGAGAACCGATAATTAGCAGAAGTAAATCTAGCCTAAGATGGGGAAATCAAGCAAAGAGAGAGCCTGGGAAGAATGGAGACCGGGAGGAGCAAAAAACACCAGGGAGACCTGGATAAAATCCTGAAGAAAAAGCTTGCAATGCCGCTGGCACTCGTGCGCAAGATTGCGCCGATGGAGATGCAAAATGTTATGGAGGAGTCTGACTTAGAGAGCATGGCAGGTAACTGTGAAGTTGCAACACTTACTGAAGCCCCTCTGTCTCGAGCCTTCTTAAGAAGGACCCTTCTGCAAGCCAAGGCACCAGTGGCTAAAGAGTTGGCAGACTTAAAAACTGAAATAAGGAGGACCAGGAGAACATAAGGAGGAAAAACGTCAGGTTTAAAGGGGTCCCAGAAACCGTTACATATGAAGATCTCCCCCAATTTTCAATAGAGGTTTTTTCTGATTTAATAACCCCTGAAGGAGCGGCACAAATAAGAATTGAGCGCATTCACAGAGCACTCCTAAGCAGAGTGATATAATATGCGGCCATTTTAAAAGCAGCTCAAGAAAAA
Source organism: Engystomops pustulosus (assembly GCA_019512145.1). Classification (NCBI taxonomy): domain Eukaryota; kingdom Metazoa; phylum Chordata; class Amphibia; order Anura; family Leptodactylidae; genus Engystomops; species Engystomops pustulosus. Next base: position 67,932,976 of record CM033649.1, read on the forward strand.
GTCCTCGCAACCTCTACTCTCAACAAAAGAAAAATGCTGAAGCCATTGCCTGATTACCTATGAATATACAAAAAAACTCTGAATGAGAAGGTGTGTCCAAACTTTTGGACTGTACTGTATACCGCACACATTCAGGAGTGATGCAGTAACTTAGGAACAACTGACTTGTTTTTGTACAGTTCACATTTCTTTTGGCAGCAGAGGAGTTAAGCAGCGCAGTAACATTAGAAAGGTTCTCCCTTGCAGCTTAGCTCTATTTCATAGCTGGTGCTCAGTTACAGCAGCTGTATTTGGAGTACATGACCTAGTGCCTCATATATCGATGACGTACAAAGAAATGTGTCTAAATTAGGAGACGGGGGCAGAGACACTATGAAGGATGTTACTGTTTAGAAGAGGATGTGAAATGAGCTGCCTGTCTTGGTGTCATAGAAGAATTAGTGTTGCTGCCTTTTAAAGAGAATCCCTTTATTTTAATGGTATCTTAATTAACATTGTAATTAATATTTATAATCCGCTCACCAGACTTTTTTAGTCAATACTTGTATTTCAACCAAAAAATAACAATACTGGAGCATCATCTCATATACATCTGCATTTGAATGTTCTTCTGTTATTCTATAAATTGACAACTCAGAATAACTACACATTTTGGGAGTGAAAAATAGAAATTTTTTTTTTTTTGAGTGATCTATGAAAAAAATGGTTCTGACTAGGACATGCTATGCTTTTTAACAGATCAGTTGAACAGTCTGCTAATAATAAAATTTCCATTTTTGCTGTGTTCACATGGTACTATCGATACAAAAGCACTAGGTATTTTTAATTGTTTATATGCTAAACACATGGTGCCGATTCCCTATCAAATGTGATTAGAGAAAACGTACAAAATGCGACCCGTTCGCATATGTGTTTCTATGAAAACACATGCGATCAGTAACCAGCACCTGGTGTCTTGAATTGTATATGCCTTTCCAGAGACACACATATGCGATCAGGCCATCGCACGTCCCCGTGCACTTTATTTGGACATATAAACAGAATCAAAGCGGTATGTGTGAACGCATCCTTATTTCCAATGGGGTATGTGCCTAGACAGTCTGACCTGGTCTTCACTGATGTCAGAACTGCAACTGGTAACACGCAGCTGTAAATTTGGTCATAAAAAGTAAGGTTTAGTAGACAGGGCTGCCACTAGGAAGGTTGGGGCCCCTAACTGGCAAATTTTGTGGGCCCCTCACAGAATGATAATTCGGCTGTGTGTGCACAGCGAGTTCGCTGCACATGGAAAGGGAGGAGAGTTTTCTGTGACTTGGGGCCCCCTGAACACTGTCACACTAAACCCTCCGTGATGGTGGCCCTGTAATAGAGGAACAACACAATGTACAGTTTGAGGCCCTATGCACATGCATGTGTCCATTTATCATCTCTGAGAGAACTGGTCAGTTTCAATCCATTCTATATGTTAAAATTTTACTTCCATATGTTATCTGTTTAAGCCTTTTGCTTGAGGTATCTTTAATAGGAATCTATCAGGTCCCAAATCACCTACAAATAAAAACAGCATTACTAAGCTCTCCAAAATCCCATTTCCCAGTGATGTCATTTAAAATATTTTGCCACTCTTCTTTGTACATCGTCTTTCTACTGTGGATGTCAACCTATAAGTAACGGAGCACCAATAGTTGGTGTATGATAATGAAATTGGGTGCACCAGCAGGGACAACCACTCCATTCCACAAAAAAAATATTACATTTGGGTTTTTCTATAATACAAAAATATTTAGATGCAAGTTATTATAGCGCACTCTAGGCAGTCAAGACTTGTGCTTACTATTATAGAAGGTACCTATTTACAGACACTTAGGTCAGCACCAAGTGTAAACCTATCCCTGACTATATGTCATCCTTATTTATGTTACATAGTTAAGATATGAAAAGGTACAAGTCCATTTCGTTCAATGTCATGTGAGCCATTCTTCCAGATATCATATCACATATTCCCATTATATACAGAACTTTCTGCCATAGTTGATCCTGGGCTTAACCTTCTATATTTTAGGCCACAAATTGGCATATAATATATGATTCATCCCCCCATTATGTGTTTCGGTTTTACCTTACTTATAATCAGAGCATATCTAAAATGAGTATTTTGTAAAGGGATATGTCGCTGGGTTTGTAGCCCAGACGTGTTTGTTAGACACCTTGGAGAAGATATATCAGGGTTTGTACACCTTACAAACATTAAAAGAATCTCAATTCCTTGAGCGCAGCCAGGAAATTTGGTTATTTTTCCCCTTACTCCACCTCCATGGCAAGAGGGTGTGAAAGGGGCCATGCCAGGTGGTGGAGTAGGCCAGTACATGATGTTCCTACCCCGTGCATGGGCACTAGCTATAACCTGCACACATTCAGGGCCTGGCGTTCAGCACAGCCGCCCCTCTGCATATATCATACACTGCCACATCATGATAATTCCCCCATTGTAAAATAAAAATATATCAGAGCGGTGTGTCTTATGTGCCATTACTAAAAAATCAGCCGTTTTACTTATTCCTTTATACAGGTGGTCCCAGACTTACAGACGCGCCCTATGACCTCTGGTGAAGCTCTCTGGATGCTTTACCTTAGTCCCAGGCTGCAATGATCAGCTGTGAGACGTCTGTAATGAAGTTTTATTAATAATCTTTCATCCCATGACATCACAAAACTTTGAAAATGGAATAGCCACAGGGACAAAAAAAAAAATCTGTAGTTACAATTATAAAATACAAATACAACTTGAAGCGGTTTTCCCACAAATACATGTTAGGCCCTATCCACAGTGTTGCACCTAACTTGCTGATCGGTCGGGGCCAAAAACAAGGAGTCCGATGTGATCCCACATACCTCCGTCGGACCCCTCGACGCTCTATGATAGTAATGGAGCTGTCGGCCACGCATGACCGTTATGCTCAAATTATCTATGGAGCTGACGGAGATCGCCGAACATGGCACTCTGCAATTTCCGTTTGCTCCATTCAGACGTATGGAGCAGAACGGTATTCATGGGAAAACCCCTTCAAGAACAAACCTAGAGGGCATGTCTTGTACATAACCCTGTAGTTAGCTTAGATATACCTCCACCATTTTCTGCTGTACCTCGGGGTATATCCAGCGTATTTTTAGAATCACTCTTCATGCTTACTTTTCCCTGCTGTTGTGTCTCAAAGTCCTGGAAGCTGAAGGATAATTAAGGGGATGGGATGAGAGGGACAGCTGTAGCAAAGGATTAAACCTTTCACTCTTCCTTAACATTTCCATCTCCTGAAAGGGGTTACTCAACCCCCCTCCGCCATCTGCTTTAGCTCCGTTCTGATCTATATTTAACAGCTCTTACATAATCAAGCGTGAGGGGGACACACTCCTGATGACGCCAAAGGGACATTTGTACATATTTCCCTAGCAGGACAGCACATAAATGGATTGTTCTAGCAGCCAGCAGGTGACAGGCAGTGACAGGCGGACGTCTATTACCTCAGTTTAATATTCAGAATGCCATAAGCATTAAAGGGTCAGTGGCTCGGAGGATGCATGTAAATTGAGGACAAGTGGATTCAATCCTTATAATCCACGATTTAATGCATAACCTGTATCTCATTAACACATTGAGGAAGCTACAGCGCCCCGAAGAAAGATGTATATACAATTATCACACTAATGGTTTTACAAAAGTAAATGCAAACCACAGCTCTTCAATTATTACTAAATACTGTAAATTTAGGAAATACCATTACCCCAAATCCCTTACGCTAGGTATACCTTTTTTTTTCTTTAGTCTTTTTTAATTGTTATATATTTAATAATTCTTTTATGTTGGTCTGTGGGGCAATGGCCACATCTCCGGACTCATGGGATACACAGGGGTGTAACTAGGAGAGGCAGGGCCATCCTTGACACTTAAAAATTTACATATTTGTATACTCACAGTTACAATCACACACATATAGAGCATGTACAGACATTTAGTGCCATATACAAATGTACAGCATATATACAAACATAGGGGATAATATAGTATATACTCAAACACCATACATCACATATTATATACATATTCTTCAGTCTATTTCTTCTGACTTGTCCCCTTTAAATTAGTGGTCAGTAAAACGAAGAAGCAATTGAGCTTGGCCAAAGGATCTTGGGTTTCTCTTCATAAGTTTATGAAGGTCAGGCTAAAATTAGAAACAAAATGATAGGAAGGAGGAGTAAGAGGAGATAGCTGGGTATCAAATATAGAAGTAAAAGTAAAAATTTGGTATAAAATAAAAAGACAAGAATACAAAAAGGATAAAACCTCTTTTTACACTCCTGCATATTAATCAATTTGCAGCCAGAAAAGGCAGTCAATTTATCATTCCCTATGCAATTAGGTTCTAATATAACCCTACAAGATCTAATAACCCTATTATATCTCCTGCCAGATATAGTTGTCCAGTAGTTTTTACCTTCCCATATAATATTCATAAAAATAAATACCCATAACAAACATTGAAGAATAATGTGTGGAGATATGAGGAGTAACACTGGAAATTATATAACTTGTATTTATACATTTTTTAGCAGTTTTTCCCTCTTCAAACTCTCTAATATACAGTTCTCCCAAAACTGGTGGGTGGGAACTGGCTACTGTCACTCAACTCCTGCTCACCCCCTCCATAGCTTCAGTCTCTTTGGCCGCCTCCATTACCATGCTTTTCTATTCTCCTAACTGGATGATGCACATGGTTTATTCATCAAGTGGAGCCCTGGATTACTTTATTTCATTTATTAACCCAGACTAGATAAATTATAGTTATCCCGTATATATATATAAAAAAAAGAGCTTTATGAAACCAAAGGATGTACAAATAAAACTACAGTTCTTTATGCAAAAAAAACAAAAAACCCAAGCCTTCACAAAATCACTTTTAAAAACCATTAAAAAAGTTATGAATCTGACGCAAAAATGACGCAAAATAGGATTTCATAGTGCAAATGCAGGTAATTTCTAAAATGTTTGTTATTTTTAATTATAAACAACAAAACCAAACATAGGTTATTGTGTCACTGTCCAGAAACATGTGGTCAGTATAGCTATTGGCCAATAAAAGGTTAGACATCAGCAAGTGTGTGGTCCCGAGCAGTTTTTTCTGCTCCTGTGTGACACCCAGAGACCCTAGGGATAAGGGAGATGTGGTTTATTACAGCCGCTGCCTTCTCCACTCTTCACAGCATTGCCGCTGAAGTAGCTCGATGCACAGAGGAGCAGAGCCGGGGCTCCTGCCGGAAATACACACAGTGGGATCTGTAGGGGTTAATCAGAGCTGCTGGGTCCAGCTCTGATTCAATATCTGCCCACACAGGGGGTTGTTTCCAACTGAATAAAAAAAAATCTAAAAAGAAAAAAAAATGTAAAAAGGTCTCCCTAGAGTCTTTTATAACCTCATTGGGGACATAAAAGTTAGATCACACATACTGCATATAAATATTTAAAAATAAACAATCCACAAGAGAATTAAAAAAATCCCCCGCTGCACTATAAAAAACATTGCCATTGTCACCCGTTTGCCCAGACTATACATTACAAAGAATTATATATTTTTTCCAGTTTTTGTAACAAACCCCCCCCCCCCCCCCCCCATCTTTTTTTTATTTTTAACTATCCCGATGTGTCACAAAAAAAAAAAAAACAGCAAAAAAAAAAAAAAAAGTAAAGGAAAGACGTTCTGGCCTTTAAACAAATAAGTAAAGCCAGTCAGTAAAGCCTTTTAAGGCCCGGTCAGAAAGGGGTTAATGAACAGCTAGTGGCAATTAAATACAAAACAAGGACAAACAATAATATGCAGATGTAAGGCAAAAATATTATGAATTAATGACATGAGCCTGACTCTTCATTACCCAACAGTCAAATAACTCCTCCTTGTCATCTGTTGCCCCTTAGGTTATTTCATAGGAGAGCAGGGGCAATCCCCCCCCCCCCTTTCCTCCCATAGCTAGGTATAGTTGTCAATCAGTGGGGTCCAAGCAAAAATTTGCTCCTGGTACCATACTATTGGCTAGAACTCCTGGATCGGAGCCTCTTTGCTCTGTGATGCTTCATCCCAGTCCACATTCACAATAAAGGATAGTTTCTTCATAGTATCCTAGTATAGAAGGTTGGAAAAAGTCCATCAAGTCCAACTTTAAAGAATTAAACAAGTGTTTTTCCCGCATAACCCGATATTTTTTCTCTCCAGAAAGGCATCCAGGCCTCTCCTGAACATGTACATAGAGTCCGCCATAACAACCTCCTGCGGCAGAGAGTTCCATAGTCTCACTGCTCTTACAGTAAAGAATCCCATCTATGACAATGGTAATTGACCGTTTAGAACATAATAGTACATTAAACCTCATCAGACAAAAGTGTTGCTATATGTTAAGGGACCTGCGAGTGCTTCTTGTGTTTTGCTGTACGTTGCTAAAAGAAAAAGAAAAAAAAAACAAAAACTCATTTCTCCAGCTTTCACAAATCCCTCAGTAATGCTATATGAACAGCCTCACTATTTACTTTACACAGTTTAGTATCATCTGCAAATATTGAAACTTGACTGTGTAAACCCACTACAAGGTCATTAATAAAAATATTAAAAAGAAGTGGCCCCAATACTGACCCCTGTGGCACTCCACTGGTAACGTCAACCCAATCCGAGAATGTGCCATTAATGACCACCCTCTGTTTTATATCACTAAGCCAATTGCTTATCCAATTACACAGATTTTCCAGTTTCCAGTCTCATTTTATGTGCCAACCTTTTATGTGGCAGTGTATCAAATGTCTTTGAAAAGTTCAGATTCGCAACATCAACAGCGTGCCCCAGGTCCAGTCTGGAACTTACCTCCACATAGAAGCCAATCATATTAGTCTGACAGGACCGATCCCTCGGAAACCCTCGCTGGTGCTGGGTTATAAGGTTATGCACAGTGAGATACTCCAGGATAGCATCTCTATTAAAACCCCTCAAATATTTTCTCCACAACAGAAGTTAGACTCACAGGTCTGTAGTTTCCAGGTTTGCTTGTTGATCCTTTTTAGTATATTGGCACCACTGTTTATCCAGTAAGGGCACATTCACATGTACGTCCCCATAAACGGCAATAGCGGCGCAGATACGGTGCCACACATGTGGCACCGATCCGGGCAACACACCGCAAAAAGCATGCTCTCTATGGAAGGAGGAGGGGTCACCTCCTCTCCAGCGCACGGCGGGCATACCTCGCGTGAATGGTCCTTAGACCAATGGGTAGGCCCCAATGGTTGTTTCCACACCCGCCAGATGTTCTTTTATTAGAAAAATAACTACAGAGTTTGATCTTTCAAATATACTTAAGACACATTTTAAAAAATATATCTAATAGCTCAAATAAACATAAACCTTTAGAGGAATCAAAACTTTTCCAATTTTTATAACAGACCTTTCAAAAGCCATACATTTTTTAAATCTTTCCAATTACAGTGATGTGTAGGGGCTCGTTTCCTGAAAAACAAATTGTACTCTATAAGACGACTGTAGACAAAGCACAGGACAGGAGTATTTTCATCATATAGAAATATAACCCAAAGACTCCTTGCATCTCTGTATATGGTCCATGGGATCGGACCAATGTGCTGGTCTGTTTACAAGACTTGAGCACATTTGTCTGCAGGCGGCCCAAGTGGTAGAATTTTCTGTTACATGGAATGTACTGGGAAATACCAAATGCAGTGCAACTGCTCAAAATAAGTACCGTAAATACTGGAGTATAAGCGGAGTTTTTCCAGCAAAAGAATATGTGGAGGTCTCCTCCGTGATTCATCCAGCTGTGACGTCAGCCGCCGGCACACCCAATAATATAGCGTCAGAGCCTGTGCACGGACCTGCCGCTGCCGGATGGATAGTGGAGAAGACCTGCGGCAGCTGGTGAGCTTTGAGCTTTTTTTTTTAATGAACTGGGCAAACTGGTGCTGGTGAAAAGCTGGCTATATAATGGGGCAGGTGTGTTGCCATGTAATGGGGAAATGCTGGCTGGATATATACAGGGGCAGAGGGCTGCCTAGCTATATACTGGGAGGGGGATGTGACCAATGCTTTTCCCACCGTAGGCTTATACTCAAGTCAATACATTTTCCCAGTTTGTGGTAAAAGTAGGAGTGTCGGCTTATACCAAAGCATGTGGTAGCTGCTCAAATTTATTTTCAAGCCTTTTCAATCTCAAATGATACATTTCATTTATAATTTGAGCCAGATCCCACATAAAAAAAACAAAACAAAAAAACAAAAAACAAATAGGCTGTGTATAGTAAGGAAAACACTCACCATTCAATTCCCATTACTTGAGGAAGGCTATTTATTCATTCTTACAAGCCCTTAACACTCCATTGCAGGGGTCGGCAGCCATCAGCACAACAGCTTAAAACAAGTGTACTGTATATGCTCCGCACTTCAACCAAAGGTGCAGAAGGTTGCTGACCACTAGTCCTATCGTAAACTGTAAACTTTGTTCCTAGTGTATACAGCTGAAGAAGTATAAACTGGACACTACAAGCAAAACCTACTTATTTATGGCAAAGTGCCAACATTGCAATTTAAGCAGTAAGGTATCGCTCCCTGCGGTCGGAGCTTTCCATTGTATCAGCAACCTGAGGACACCGATACACAAGAAAGAAGGAACCATTGAATAGCAAGAACTGTTAGGCATGTAATAGGTATGTAACATTAGCTACAAAGTGATAATCCAGCACTGTGTACACCTTCCCACTCCTCCTGTAGCTCCAGGCAGCAATGTTTTAAAATGGCACAGAGCACTGCAAGCCCTGGGCTCTCAGGGACTGCATGAAGATGCATTGGTGATGGCTTGGGTGCCGACAGAGGGCTCCCAGTGCCACCACTGCTGTATAAGGTTATGTTCAAACAGTTTGTGGAGCAGATTTTGAAGATTTTTACTTTTAAAACATAGCACTGGAGTTCTGCCTTGCACCCAGGGTTCTGTTTTCTAAGGGCACAGTCACACTGGAAATACAAATGTGTTTAGCTATACAATGCAGACACTTGGGTGCGGCTAGCCCGGATCACATGTGTTTCTATTAAAGTACATAAGATTGGTAAAAAAAAAAAAAAAAAATTTAAATTAAAAAGCACGAGATTTGCATGTATTTCAACAAATGCATGTTCAATTGGGCAACCCCCACCCATGGGCTTTTGCACTGCGTTTCAAACTCAATGTACCTGCCCCTTGTGACCGCACACTACTTTGACTCCATGGAACCCATGCGATCGGGAACCAGCACCCGATGACTTGTGTTGTCCAAACGCAAGACACTGGGTGCCAGCTCCCGATCACATAAAGGACAAGCAATCAATAACTCATAGCGTTACATGTGACAACACCTAAAGTGCGCCTGCCAAAATAACTGGCCCAAACAATGAGCTGAAGTAACACAAGTTCACTTCAGCTGCGCTCCATGTTTTGAACAAACTTTCCTATTTTCTTTCCCCTATTAAGATCTGTGTGCGTTACTTCCGAAGTCAAGTCACATATTCTGGGCAGTTCCCGTATTACACACGGACACAGCACAAGGAGATTTCGTTTATTCCAATCAGAAGCCATCGCTGTTTTCAAAGGCCGGAGCAGAAGGTGTCCACCATAAACCACTAGCTGCTCCCTTCCTCTATCGGGTAGGTATATCCTTCAGTGCAGTGAGCAGATCAGGGTCTTAGACCCAGTTTACACTCTGTTTTAGCATAACTATCAAAACAACAGAACGTAAACTGTTACTTTTTAGTTATCTATAGTGGAAATTTTTTTATTTTTTTTTTGGCCAAGACAGAAGTCTAACAAATCCTGCAAAACACAGGTGCAAACAGAGCCTTAGGCCCCATGGAGACGTCTATTAAACACCGTTTCACTGCACCAGGCGGGTGCAAAAAATAAAATAAAATATAGGGCATGTCCTACATTTTGTCACATTACGGTGTAGGCCATTCAGGTTTCACCAGAGAGGGGAGAGGTGAGGAGTGCTCACCCCTCCTCTCTCCCGTACGCCGCTGTAAGGCCTCGTGTCTGGCGAGCATACATTCACGAGGCCTTAAGTAGCTCCACAGTAGGGTTTGACTTTGGCACATCATTCTTGACAAAGACGTTGTCAAAACATTGCATATTTTTCTGTTGAATAAAAAGAACATTGATTTACAGTGCTAGGACGCAAGGCTGCTGCTTATGTGCCCAGGATTACCCAACCCCCGCAAAAAAAAAAAAAAAAAAAAAAAAAAAAAAGCGCATCTCCATCCCACATGAAGATATGAAATAAAAGCCACAACACTACAAAGTTAATATCATGCTTTTAATACAAACTTAAAAAACTTTGGAACAATATAAACTGTACATCTGAAACTTAACACTCCATTAGGCCATCAAATATTGCACAATGTTCCAAAACAAATTACACGAAAGGAGAGAGAAAAAAAAAAATCAAAGTTAATTTTATAATTTTGTTTTTTCAGTAAATAAACTAAAAATTTTCCCCATCCCACCCATCGACCTGCGTTAAACAAAAAAAAAGGTAAAACAAAACCTGTTATATTTTAAACATTTATTTAAGTCAATATCTTGATTTGTAATATAAAGATTATATCTTTAAATCTGAATTTCTGTACAAGATTAGACACTGTATCCGCTTTGAGAAGAGGCAGTTTTCTGTATTTTTTTTTGTTTTTTTACCATTTTTCTTTTTTGAAAAAATATTTCAATCCTTGGGATTTTTTTTTTTATTTTGCTTAAGAAAAAAAAAAACCCTAGAACAGAAGTGTAGCTTAAATGTACGTTAGAAATATATATTTAGAATATATTCCTCTCACATTTTACAAATGTAGCAAACTATTTTTTTGTTTTATTTTTTTTTTATAAATGCAAATAAAAACTAAAAAACACATAGGTTCTAGTGTTTTATTAAGAAAAAAATGGGTTGCCAGAGGAGGAAAATGCTTTGTAGCAACCTGAACGTGTAGTAGTAGTTTTTACACTTGTGAAGTAATACCAGTTATGTTTGAGCACAATGTGAATTTCAGTAGCTGAAGAGCCCTTCCGCTAAAGCAAATACTATTCATGGGTTAAATGTTAAAGGACTGGTTGTACACATCCAAGTGACACTTCACCAATTTTTCTTTTGGGTGGGAAGCAATCAGTTCTAAACTAAAGTTACCCTTTTCAGGAAATCTGACTCCCCGCACTCATTATCAGACACAGCGCCCAACATTTTCAGTGGTTGGGTGAGGTACTACAACACTCTCGCATTAAAGTTAATGGGGCGGAGTTAAGCACATGTGCAATGATTAACAGGGTGCAGCCTTGGTCTTTGAAAACTGCCGATTGGGGGAGGGGGATGAACCAGGATATGGATCCTCAGGCTGTGGTTACACGTTGCGTTTGTTAACGCAACTCAATTGTGTTTGCAGTGCATTATCATATGAACATGCAACATGTAAACACATCCTCAGACTAAGGTCTTGTCATCAGCATCAAATTCCTTGAAATCCACCCATTTCTACCAACCACAAGAGACAAGTAGATTCCTAACCTTATGGTCAAAGTCCAATTCCCAGTCCAACTAAATACATCTTTATATCTTGAATACAAGATAAGGAGATTAAGGAAATCTTTTGGATGCGCTTTTCGCTCATTTTAGGATTTTTATAGCTTGCATGTTCTAGATTTTTTATGAAGAAATGAAAAAAAATTTCAATTCTTTAAAGTTCCAATATTAGAATTACATGGCCTTCGACCAAAAAAAAAGTTTTACTCTTATTATTTTGCTTTGAAGTTGGCATTACCGATATACTAGGCTCATACTACTCAGTAGCAGCTCATGCACACTTAAGGACCCTTGTCCACGAGTGCTTTTTCTCGTGCTACAAAAGTTACAACATGCAACTCATGGATGTTTAGGGAGCCCTACAACACCTTCATGCTTCAGATTTTGGAAGAGGGTTTTTTTTTTTTGGAATAGCAAATTCCACACAATCAGAATCCCCCCTCCCAAGAAAAAAATAAATAAATAAAAAATAAAAAAAAAAGTGCCTCACTTCGTTAAATGCTTTAACACAGAAGCCCATTTTCCTGGAAAGTTGCCTGTTAGGAGGAATCTCTGTTGTATATAGTGCCATATAGTCACAGGGGCAACATGTATACATTACTGTAGACAAGATGTTTGCTACACGGTTTAGGGGACAAATTTATGGCATTTGTCTTTCATATAATTATGCCCAAATTCTATATAGGCAAAATATATAATTGCTTACAATAGGATTGTACATTTTTTTTATTTCTAGAACTGTAAAAAGTTGCTGTACATTACGGTAAAGATAATTTCTATGGCGAGTCAAAAAGCAGGATTTTGTAAAACCAGACCCAACATGCTTGGAGATCTGCAGATGTAACTACGAGATTAATACAGTCAGTAGAGGGCTGCCGAAATATTAAATGGACAAGATTGCCCTCATCTCCAGGTTTACCAGTCCGAGCCGTATAGGATAAACTTCAAGTTGGAGTCATTTAGATTAGATCGCTGCTGCCTGGCAGTGACTTATCAGTTTCACGGGAAATAACTCTGCCTTTATAGAAAGGAACACAAAAGTCCGACAAAATGACTTTTATTCTCCGGATACTAAGTTTCCACAAAGATGTTCATCTACATTGTTAAGGACACATATAGAAATGAAAGTTAGCTTACCAAGGGCTGTCATAGTTTTTGTTCTTTTTCTCCTATTTTTTTTTATTTATTTTTTTTATAATATATAATATTTAGATTTCCGATTCTTGATAGTTTTATTTCAAAAAATGTCTTAGAAAATAAAATAAATAAAAATGAATTTATAAACACTTTAAAAAATATATTTATATATAATATAAAATTTTGTTTCTATATTAGTCTCTCCCACCCTGCCCCCAAATGCCATTTTTTTTTGGCTCAGCTGGCCTATTGTGGACAAGGAATATCATTTGCAAGTTTCCACTAGCTTCAATATAGCTAAATTTGCTTTCTACAAAAAGAGTTGAGAAGAGTTTTTAAACATAATATGGTCTTTTAAACCTGAATATTTGTTAAAGAATGGAGCTATATGAATTTTGTCTTTATAATACTGTTCTTCCAAACAATAAATTCAGGTTCAAATAAAAGTGCAAGATAAAGTCTCCCAGTTATGCTGTGGAAGCTTCATATCTGGAGAAGGCAGAAACACCAAAGTTGCAGTTACTGGGACGACAAATGTAAATTCACACTTGGAATACAGAGAAACCTCTGAGATAATCGCATGAAACTGCAGCGGGTAGTCATTAAACACAGAGGTTTGATATACACGGAATATGCAGAAGTGGAGAATCCATCTAGAAGGGAGATGGCCTCTTGTACAGATGTGAACTCGTCCGGATCGTAACCAGGGCGAGCAAGCAGCCAGGTAGATAACGGAGGGGTGAGCGCTCCTCACCCCTCACTTTTTCTTAAAATGACAAGCGGTCACAACCGAAAAATAGGACATGTCCAATCTTTCACATGGCGGCCGACCGACCAGATCACAACACGGCGAGACAGATAGGTCACCGCTCCGTAACTGGGTGCAATAGACCTCTATGGAGACCATGATGTGGCCGCTAACTCTCCCAATAGATCACAGCATCAATGCTGCTATAACATGAACACATACATTCATATAACCTTAAAGGAGATTTCAGGAGATTCCTGTAGTCTTGTTACAAGTGTGATGCCTTCCCCAGATTGAAGTACTAGTACATACCTACTGTGAAGGGAAGTGATACAATATAATAAAAGAAAAAAATTAAATTAAAATAAAAAAAATGTAGCAGTAGAAAAAGGAACTCATACAGCAATAAATAAGAAATCTAACCCCCGATAATACAAACTGTGAGTAGAGATGTTCCTCTAGGCTGGCAGAGGGCAAAACTGTCAATAGACTGAATAAAAATACAAAAACTCCAAGCATGGCAATCCTGCCACAGGCACTGTTCTCTTGATATGACCATGCAGACCAAGTTATCTTCTCTTCCTCTTTAGGGCACATTGAGGAGGATTCTGACGCATCCAATCATAAAGGGAAAAAAAAAAAAAAATAGTTCTCCATAATTATAGATTTCACATATATACTCATCATTCATTGTGTAAGGTGAGAACTTCACAAGTGTCCAGTAGCATTGCAACCCAAGTACTTTGTATCCCAGTAATATCTACTTGTGTTATCATTTGAGGAGCCAAAAGAAGAAAACAAAAAAAAAAGTTTAAATTCTTAAATCTTGATCTTCAATTCTTGAAAAAAAAAAAAAAATTATATATTTTCTTCACCTCAATTAGCCAGGACAACAGGCTGGAAAGGCTGGCTTGGATAGGGGAGGCTGAAGTTCAATCCATCCACAAAAGGTGATTTTTCATTAAACAGGCTGCTCCCAGTGCTGAACGGTGTGGCAAACTGCCCAGGGCTTGGAAGGTTCTGGCTATCCCCCTCATAGAAGAGCCCTGGTGGACCGCTGAAGACAAACTCCTTGGCATTTGGAGAAAGCTGGGATGGAGGTCCCTGGGCTGGACTGAAGTTCAGTGAATGCATGGAAAGAGATAGACCCTTGTGCTTTGTAAGGTTATTAGTGGGGGATCGTGCCATGCGTTGACCTCCCTTCTTCATCTTGGTTGAGCCAAATTTAGTGGCTGCAAACGTGGCAGTAGTAAAGGTAATTGGCTGAGTGGCACGGGGGATGAAAGTTGGACTTGGAGACTGACCGAAGGATGGAGATGGAGAGTTTGACAGCGACGTCTCTTGGTTTGTAATTGGGATGAATGCTTGTGCCTCAGGATTGAAGCTACTCTTGATTTCTTTGTCCAGCTCTGTGCTGCTCTCAACATCTTCCAAATATAACACTTTCACGGTTCCCTTCTCCCCAATTTGGTAAGACACTTCAAATGGATCGATCCAAACACTCAGCTCTTCTGGTACATTTGCTCTTACATCTTCTATATCAAGACCACTTCTGCGTGCAGCTTGCTCCACTACTGGATCCACCGTTTCACCAATGTGAACACAGCGATAGCCAGAGCCCTTCAGTGGCTTTTCGGGGTACCAGTGCCCTTCATATTTGCCTTTTAAAAGCCTCTCTAGTTCTTCACCAAAAAGATCAGCTCTTCGTCTTGGAAGCTTATTGTATAGATATGATATAATAAAATTCAGGGCGACCTTAATCTCCAGATGCATATTCTCTGTGGAAAAAAATAAAAATAAATAAATTATAGGTTCATTAATAAAAATAAGACACTGATGCTTAACCTATATGGGCCAGTTTTTCTTAAGTTTTCCACATACATATAAATGCAGTCCATGGCTCAGTGCACACCATCTCGGTGAAGTCAGTTTTTCACGCTATAGAAAACATAGGCCATGTTCTACACCTTTTTTTGAACATTAGATCACACTGATGCGAAGAGTTAAAAATCGGACTTGCTGCATAAAACCTGACAGAAAACTGGTTGAAATCAGAGTTAAAATGTAAGATTTTAGAAAAAGTCAGTTTCATCAGCGGAAAAATATTTAGGAAACACTTGTGTGTGAAAGCAGCCTAGGGGGATACAGATGTCCAAGTCTAGTATGCGACTCTAGTCAAAAAAAAAAAAAAAAAAAAAAAAATCAGGCCCAGTTCACACATGGTTTTGGACCTTCATAATTATAGAACGTCTGATGAAATGTAAAAAAAAAAATTAAAAAAAATTATAGGCTTTGTATACAAGGCGGCTGATGGCTGCTTGAAGAAGCAAAATTTTTATTCATTAAAATATACTGTTCCCTTATAAAGAATGGCTGGACCATTATACTTCTTGTGTCACCCACTTATCCTCATAGGCAGCAAGATCTTCTGAGCAAGGTCCTCACTCCTATTGTTCCATATGGCAATTTGTACACGTCTCCTATGATTTGTAAAGCGCTGCGGAATATGATGGAGCCATGTAATTATAGCCCATGTTAAACTGGGTGCTAATGGGACGTTTATCACAGTAATCATATTCTAGATATAGATGAATCATAGGCCATTAGAGTAAGGACTATCATTTGGTTGAGGGTGCCTAGGGTTTATATATGCTAAGCATCTCCTAACAGGGGGTAATCTCTTGAGTCTATGCCAGCAGGTTTGAGGGGTATCGAGGGCTTTCCACAAAATAATAGTAATGTCAGGTGAGGTTTGACATCCAGAGGGACCCATTCTACAATAGGACCTGACCGTAGAGCAGCCAGAGCTTTCTGACCATATGTGGGGCTTACACAGGTCTGTGCACATAATGCAGAAATATAATAATGATAGAAAGAGGACCTGCTTCTGGCTCGATCACACGTCTTGTGTTTTTCCATTTTATATCACCATTTCCAGTCTTATGGAGCTGAACTACTGTAGTTACAACTGCTGTATTTATTACTGCTGACCATTATGCTTTCTGATTTTCCTAGTGTGTGGATTGATAGGATTACTTTTTTTGTCGCACACAAGCCGATAGAATACTGTACATTAGCATCTGTTACATTGAAAATGTTTTTGATATATTTTTAAACAGTCTATAGAATGCAAAACTTTAATCAACTGCACTTTTCAGTTTGAATTTTTTTGCCCATGTTTATAAATTAAGCTATTACACCCTTCATGTGACCAGATCTGTGCACCACCACTATGAAATGTGATTGACAGATGGAAGGGAGCATAGCCGCAGTCAATACTTATGACATGATTGGTAATGGGGGCTGGTTAAATCTGCACAGCCATTAACAATCCCTAAACCTCAAGCTCGGGTGTAACCTGCCCTATTGATGGAAAGAAAGCCAAATATAGTCAGTAGACTAAATCATTAGCAAGTTATATCTTTTTACAAAAAAACTGGTCAGCCTCTGCCTTGTCCTGTCTAAACACTCAGCTATGCATGGAGCCTTCTGTGCCAGAGCCCTAGTGTTATACGACCATCAGCAGAACATGACAAATGACCCGAAAGTCCAGAGTTTGTAGGATCCAGGATTAGAAGACAATACGCTGGGTAGATGGGCGATTATCTCCTATTTATAGGCAACTGATTGACAGGGTGACTGGATAGGTTCGCTATGAATTGGGGAGGGGGATTTCTATACCACACAATTGTAACTACCAAGTAAGTTAAGAATGACACAAAATTTGGTTTGGCTATGAAGCAACCCCTGCACATACAGAGAAGATACCAGCTTGTTTTATGGTGGTGTTGCCCCTTTATGAAGAGGCCTTTGTCAGCAAGAGTTAAAATAACAAGAAAAACATTCTAGATGTCAGGCAGGGAGTGGAGGAGCGCAGCCAATCACAGGGGCCCCCTGCTGCATGTTTAAAGGGCTGGCGCAGCTGACATTAAATGGCTGTTTACACATTAAACAAGGTGAGAGGGAGGAGGCCAATAACCTTGTACTCTGATCCCTATTCTTACCCCTTTTCAATGCGCTTTAGGTGTAGGGGTCAGAGAAAAAAAATAAAATTGTATATATGCATCATACCATACAAACATGTCAACATATAACATCACAACATACGCTGCACACAAATCAACATTATATATCTATAAGAAGCTTGAAAGCAAACACCTAATGCCACAGTAATTCTATGTCCGGGTCATGTTATAGAAGCAAAAGGCTGGAGAGTGATGTGGATTGTGGAGAGGCTAAGATGTCTGCCTCTTCCTGTCATCTGCTGTAATCCATTCCACCAAGGAGAAAAATACTAACATAAAACTGAATATAGATATAAATAAAACAATAGTACACCATAGAAGAAACCAATCATAAAGACATTATATGAGGGTTTATGCCATGTACAGCTGCTGTAGTCACACAGAGATCTGCCCACACATATCATGGAGCAGAGCAATCCTCTATGGCTGGCATCACAGCCTGTATGGTGGCAGCTGCCCAGGCCTGTGCCCACATATCACCCATATACACTTACAGCAGCTATGTACCTCCTATCTATATCCCCATATAATCACACACATATGTGATGCCCAATATACAACAACTAGTAATGGAAGACCAAAACACAACAACATCAAAACCCAAGCCTGCTCAGACCAAAGCACACAAGTACTTTCTAATACGACCCGACTACACAAGTCTCTACACTGTAAACACTCATCCATACATGACAGCAGCTGCCACCCCCTCCCAGGACACAACTCGTGCCCCCCACGTTACACCCTCACACATGACAGCCCCGGGAATGCTTACTTGGTCGGTTGTTGTATGTCAGAATCCGTCTGTTCGGAGCTGCAGGAGGAGGAGGAGGTTGAGCAATGGGTGCTTAATCTATTTTCTTTGGGGGGTCCCCTAATATAATTTGTTGGATGTTATTTTGAGGGGGTGGGGGGGTTTACCGAGTCCTCCGGGATCCCGCAGCCTCCCTCCTCCTGGCCCAAAGTGAAGGAAGTAAGGGGAAAAGTTTCACCCTTAGCAACCCTGCGGAGGGATCTCACATTCACACACCCCAGCGTGTTGTGGCTTTGGGAGAGTGAAGCTGCCGGATCTATATTGTGGAGCTGCACCCCTCCTCCCCCCTGCAAGGTTAACCGTTTAGGTACCGCTGCGGAAGAAGAGAGGATATTGTACACCTGTTATCTGATACATATAGATGGATCAGTGCGGGGAGCGGGTCATGTCATGCTCATCTCTTAGCCCTGTCACCCGGACCTTGCACTTCTCTAAATGACAACACAAATGCTGCCCGCTTTCACACAGATATCTCCATTTTTAGACCTGTAAAAACTCTTACCACAATCATTATCTTGGTATTAGGACTGAGCCCCCTTATCTGATCACCTATACAATACACAGGAGCGGTGACTGCCCTGTTCGCCGCCATATGGTGCTCTGTGGTTTGGGATTTATCTAGATGTGAAGGGTTTGTACAAACTTTTTAAAGATTGTGTAACCCGAACCATCATGGGACCCCCAGCGACTTGGAGAACTGTGGTCCAATATTAACTAATGGATGGAGGGATAGGACGCAAAAGATGGATGTAACGATATAGCGATCGCCTATCCCCAACACGTCCATTCCCTGTCTATATGGGTGCAGGAGATGTGTTCCCACACTCCCTAATACAGCGACAGGACACATTCCCCCCCATTCTATGAATGGCTGGAGGTCCCAAAACGCAGGTGGGAGGTTTTGGCCAAAACACATATGTGTTTCCCATGAAACACATGCGTTTCATTGGAAACGTATATGTTTTTTGGATAAACCTCCTCCCACTTGCGTTTTGGATGTGTTTAAAAATCGCAACGAAAACGGCACATGGGAAACCACCCTCAGGGCGTTGCGCTTTGGTTGTGTTTTCAGCGCGTTTTAAAACGCGTTACAACAGCTGAGATGAGGTGATTCACGTGCGTTTTGTTAACGCATGTGTTAACATAGTGTAAACACATGTAAATAGTAATGTAATTAGGCAAATCACCTCTCCTCAGCTGTTAAATGCAATGCAATGAAAACGCAAACAAAGCGCAACGTGTGAACGTACCCTCAATCATATGTTCTCACTCACTTGATCCACACCCAACAGAATGCTCTCCTCTTCCACTTTAAAAGGGGTTTAAAACTAAATATACATCTTAGGCCCCTTCCACACTAGTGTTTTTCACGCGCGAGTTCTGCGCGTGCTTTTGACGTGCAGAACTTGCATTGCACTCTGTCCCATTGTTTCCTCATTTACGTTGTTTTTCACGCGCGTGCTTGCGTTTGTTTTAACGCACGTCAAAATCGCAGCATGCTCTACTTTTGCGTTTCACACACGTTTTTCCCGCCCCATTCAAGTCTATGGAGACGCATCAAAAACGCATTGCACTCGCAAGCAATGCAAGTGCAATGCGAGTGCAATGCGTTTTAAACGGATGGGTTGCTAGGTGACATGAATAATTCCCCAGCTCGAGATCGAGCATTTAATTAAACAAACAGTGAAGAACAGTGAAGAATAGAATAAAACAGTGAACACAGGATCATTTAAGTGAAAAACACAGTAAAGAACACAGTGAAGAATAGATTACAGATGTTCGGCACATCTGCTTACTTGTCGGTAGATACGCGCGGAACGGTGCGAACAAAATAGCATGTGAAGAACAATATATATGTGTGTGCGCTATATGGATATAGGGATTATTATTATTAGGGAATCTCATACGCAACACTTCTGTTAGATTATGCTGTGGATGTAGTCCTCAGGTAATAGGATATATTTGTAGCCGCCCTTTGGTCACGTTCACACATTGCTAGTACCTTAACTTTTCTGTAGCTCCTCTCCAATAAGCTTGAATTCGCTTTGTGTGAACACAGCCCAGGAGGTGGTCATACACTTGGTTATTACAAATCTGACATTACTCTCTCACATTTATTCCTTCCTAGGGCAAGTTTACTAATATCTATTAATTATCATTAAATAATAACCGCAGCCTGAGCGCATGCGCACTACACACACCATTTAATCACCCAAGTCACTATTAGCTCTGTTTTTACTCCAAGCCACGGAAAGCAAAGCGTTAATGCCGACGTCACGCGGACTAGCTTCTCCTTACTTGGGAATGAGCGCAGTGATACCTCTGTGATGTGGCAGTGGACGCTCATACACCGCTCTGGTGAGGAGAGCGAGTGCTAAAAATAAAAAATGCTGCTAGCAACAGATTTCTGATTGGACGAGCGCTTGTCAATGACGACAACCTATTGGTGGAGAAGCTCTACCAATCGTAGTGCGAGTTGTCTAATGCGTCAAGGCTACGTAAATGACCACGTAGAGGATGACGGGACTTGTAGTAGAGGTAGCGTTAGATTGCGTAGGCAGAGGACGCTATAGTGGCTGCTTGTCAGCTCCAGGGGTAAATCACTATGGCCGTAGGTTTCGTTACAGTGTATCATGTTGACGATGTTTGTTATTGAAACGCCTTTTCGATATTTATTTAACATGAGCTCCTGTTTTGAGTTGCCTTTTTACTGTATTTGAGCCAATTCTTGAACTATACAGCTCCACTGTCATATGACATCTGCTATAAAGCATGTGCTGACTGCATGTATATGGAATATGCTGTATATTATATGTCACACACATTAAATTATAATTAATAGTCCCACAACAAACTATTATAGACCCTATATCCCTCCATAATAATTTGAGATACTGCATAATACTATATTCTGACCCTATAAATGAATAATATAATTGATATCAGTAATAATTATCAAACAAATTGACATGAATGAAGATGCCCCATGTCTGATCATTAATAATATTTATATAAAAACCTAGAACATGTTTATGTAAAAAAAAAAGTATTTTGTTTAATAGGGCCAAAATAAAATAAGAAACCTTTTATTTCCAGTGCTGGTCACGCAGTTTGGTGTTGGCGTGATGAGGTTAAGGCACAGGCGGTGAGTCCCATCATCCTTACAGACAGGGGTGAACCAAGCGTTTCTGTTGCCTGAGGCGAGCCATGAAGAGACGCCCCCCGTTCCCCATATATGTAATATATCGGGGAGTGTCAGGACCAGATCCACCATATTGGTTTGGTGTGAAAATAAATCAATGCAAAATGCATACAGTGTGCCGCCATGTAGTATAAGAGTGTAAGATGCATACAGTGTGCCGCCATGTAGTATAAGATAAATACAGTGTGCCGCCATGTAGTATAAAATGCATACAGCGTGCCGCCATGTAGTAGAAAATGCATATAGCGTGCCGCCATGTAGTATAAGAGTATAAGATGCATACAGTGTGCCGCCATGTAGTATAAGATAAATACAGTGTGCCGCCATGTAGTATAAGATGCATACAGTGTGCCGCCATGTAGTAGAAAATGCATACAGCGTGCCGCCATTTAGTATAAGATAGATACAGCTTGCTGCCTGGTAGTAAAAAATGCATACAGTGTGCCACCATGTAGTATAAAATACATACAACGGACCGCCACAACGGCCAAATGTGTTCACAAAACTTAATGGGATATTGGCAAAACGGCTTTGTAAGGCCTCATGCACACGAACGTATGCCCGCACGGCTACTGCCTGGCTGGCATACATATGCCGCGATGCAGAGGGGAAGGGCTAACCCGGTCCGTAACAGGAGCCTTACATACGACCCCCTCAATGGTCCCGTGCATGGGGCCTTCCAATGAATGGCCCACAGATGAACAGCTGATATTAGCTGAGAGTATGAAAATGGAAGAAGGCTGCGCCATACGTCCTGCAGTGGGCACCTAAATAGCTTCTCCTTCACTGTAAACCAGGCATCCCTTATCCTTTTTTGCAGTCAGTGAGGGAGATTGATTATCTGGTGGAGAAAGCGCATGAATCTCCCCCACCCTGCCAGTTTTTGGACCTTAAAGTGGGCAGGGAAGGCTGGGCCGGCCACATTTACTACAGTATCCAACTGAAAACTGGCAGAGACTATAGAAATAAACCCAGGTCAGACTGGTGTTCAAAACGCCAGTCGTAATGAAAATCCCCCCCAGTGGGTCTTAAGTTTCTGAGCCTTATGTCCACAAAAATAGTATGTGTTTCACCCGTATATCATCCATTTTTGCAGATCTGCAAAAAAAAGAACTCGGAATGATGTTAGTATCTTGTCCCAACACCTTGGAGTGTCACATGACACTTGTGTTACCTAGCAACTGATATGGAAATACAGACGGCACACGGGTGACACCTGTGTTCTTTAGACATCAAACATGGCCAATATAAGGATCTGGCCCGAGTATATTCTCAGGGGTACTAGGGTCATGCACGGCTGTGTATATGAGTCCATGGAAATACATGAGGATATGAGCTAGATGTATAAACAACGGTCTACAAATGTGAAAAATATGTTTGTGTGCATGAAAACATGTAAACGGGGCTGTCTGCTTCCTGATGAAAATGCTTGTTTATATATTGATGTATGTATGTTTGAACAAAAAAGTTTACAAAAATAATTTTAAAAAATCTCATCTCCCAGTTTGCTTAGAATTTACATATAAAGAAATGAACAGGTTTACCCTTGTTCCATAATGGCCGATTTATCGCAATGTGAAAATTTTTATAAAAAGCAATCAAAAGGTTTTACAGTTAACCCTGCACAAAGCACGGCTCTGTATACAGATAAAAAAGTATACACACTGCTGAGTGCAGGAAGAAAAGATGTGACAAAGAAGCACTTTCCTTTAATGGAGTATATTATAAGGTTTACAATTACATGCTCAATTTATTTCTGGAAGAAAACAATGGTTTCAAATATTTAGTAATGATTTTTACTTTCCAAATATAGTAAAACAAACAACAAGAAAACTCATATTTCTTTTGTATCAATGTAATAATACAGACCTAAAGGGAAGAAGTGAAATATATATCTCATGAAACATGGCAAACACCCGCTGAAAGGGTTATATTTACCCTCTGAAAGGGGTATTTATAATAAGCCATATTTACCCCAAGTGGTGCCATTAATACAGTGGTATACAGTACAAGACTTCTGAGAACACAGAAGAGACAGTGGGGGTATTTATCAGGGCTTGTATGAATAGTTTTCTTGCATACAAGCCCTGAAATAATTGCAGTGCCTAGCAAACCACCAGCCAAGTGGACGTTGTCGGATTATGAAGGGGGGGGGGGGGGGCTGCACATTCAGCCTGCGACCATTCAAGCCTGGACGGTCAGGCCGCGGTCACACGTACCGCTAGGCGTCCATTCATTACGCAACACTAGCGCACAGGGGAATATGCATGCAATCAGCTTATCAATCAAATGCATTTCCCTGGAAATGCCCCCTGTGCTCTAACGTCGCGTTATAAACAGACGCCTAGCGGTTTTAACACCAGCATGGACGGTCGCCGGTGCCTCCTTGTGGAATCCACAGCCTTGTTCATGAGCCCACATAGAAAATACAGCCAGCACACGTCCATATAACCTCAGTGTGTGCATGAGCAATAGGAAAAATACAGGCAAGCACCATCGCAATAACTCAGTGTGTGCATGAGCCATATAAAAAATAAGCAGCGACAAATCCATATAACCTCATTGTGTGCATGAGCCCATATAGAAAATACAGCCGGCACATGTCCATATAACCTCAGTGTGTGCATGAGCCCATATAAAAAATACAGCCAGCACACATCCATATAACCTCATTGTGTGCATAAGCTCATATAGAAAATACAGCCAGCACACGTCCATATAACCTCAGTGTGTGCATGAGCCCACATAGAAAATACAGCCAGCACACGTCCATATAACCTCAGTGTGTGCATGAGCCCATATAGAAAATACAGCCAGCACACGTCCATATAACCTCATTGTGTGCATGAGCCCATATAGAAAATACAGCTGACACACATCCATATAACCTCATTGTGTGCATGAGCCCATACAGAATATACAGCCAGCACACATCCATATGACCTCATTGTGTGCATGAGCCTGTATAGAAAATACAGCCAGCACACGTCCATATAACCTCATTGTGTGCATAAGCCCATATAGAAAATACAGCTGACACACATCCATATAACCTCATTGTGTGCATGAGCCGATATAGAAAATACAGCCAGCACACGTCCATATAAACCTCAGTGTGTGCATGAGCCCATATAGTAAATACAGCCAGCACACGTCCATATAACCTCAATGTGTGCATGAGCCCATATAGAAAATACAGCCAGCACAC
>CM033649.1:67957817-68387155 GCA_019512145.1 Engystomops pustulosus
AGGTGTGCATTGAGACCATATAGAAAATACGTCCATATAACCTCATTGTGTGCATGAGCCCATATAGAAAATACAGCCGGCACATGTCCATATAACCTCAATGTGTGCATGAGCCCATATAAAAAATACAGCCAGCACACATCCATATAACCTCATTGTGTGCATAAGCTCATATAGAAAATACAGCCAGCACACATCCATATAACCTCATTGTGTGCATGAGCCCATATAGTAAATACAGCCAGCACACGTCCATATAACCTCATTGTGTGCATGAGCCCATATAGAAAATACAGCCAGCACACGTCCATATAACCTCATTGTGTGCATGAGCCCATATTGAAAATACAGCTGACACACATCCATATAACCTCATTGTGTGCATGAGCCCATACAGAATATACAGCCAGCACACATCCATATGACCTCATTGTGTGCATGAGCCTGTATAGAAAATACAGCCAGCACACGTCCATATAACCTCATTGTGTGCATAAGCCCATATAGAAAATACAGCTGACACACATCCATATAACCTCATTGTGTGCATGAGCCGATATAGAAAATACAGCCAGCACACGTCCATATAAACCTCAGTGTGTGCATGAGCCCATATAGTAAATACAGCCAGCACACGTCCATATAACCTCAATGTGTGCATGAGCCCATATAGAAAATACAGCCAGCACACGTCCATATAACCTCAATGTGTGCATGAGCCCATATAGAAAATACAGCCAGCACACATCCATATAACCTCATTGTGTGCATGAGCCCATATACAAAATACAGCCAGCACACATCCATATAACCTCATTGTGTGCATGAGCCCATATAGAAAATACAGCCAGCACACGTCCATATAACCTCATTGTGTGCATGAGCCCATATAGAAAATACAGCTGACACACATCCATATAACCTCATTGTGTGCATGAGCCCATATAGTAAATACAGCCAGCACACGTCCATATAACCTCATTGTGTGCATGAGCCCATATACAAAATACAGCCAGCACACATCCATATAACCTCATTGTGTGCATGAGCCCATATAGAAAATACAGCCAGCACACGTCCATATAACCTCATTGTGTGCATGAGCCCATATAGAAAATACAGCCAGCACACCTCCATATAACCTCATTGTGTGCATGAGCCCATATAGAAAATACAGCCAGCACATGTCCATATAACCTCATTGTGTGCATGAGCCCATATAGAAAATACAGCAAAAGTGGTACAGAGGAATACGTGCTTCTGTGTATTGATCTCATTCCAGGGTGGCCAGAAGCTTTTCCCACGACCAAGGCTACTGCTAGAGCAGCAGCCAAGAAGTTGGTGAGTGAGATTTTTACTGCAGGTTTGGATTTCCAGAGACCGTAGAGTCCGGTTGGAGAACCCACTTCACTGGACAGGTAAAGACCTGAAGCCTTGTCCCTCCTGGGTGTAGAACAGGCCCTACACGGCACTCTTAAGTTAGAGATCCAGGAGGCCATGGAAGTAACAGGGAAACCATGGCCCGAGTGCCTTCCTGCTGCCCACTAGCATGTAGCCAACGCACACTAAAAGAGGATATCTTAAATACTAACCCAACACATTCACCTCTCCGCATTCCTGCTCCCGTCCCAGCTGACCAGCGCATGTGTCCTTGATTCCTAGGCATGCGAGCTGGCACTAGCAGATTTTAAGGGCCATAGCACAGCTGATTGCTGCTGGCCACTTCTGGGATTCCTTAAAAGCTCCCAGAAAACCCCACCAGATCTTAGCTCTCCAAGCATTTGAGAAAGCTTCCTATGTGCGTTCCTTGTATTCTGATCTCCTGCTGTGACCCCAGACCTGACCCAGACCTTGCTCCTTCGCTGCCAGCCCTGATCTCCTTCTCTGTTCCTGCACCATTGGCACCTGCCCTGACAATCTGCCTGTTCCCGACCTCGAAACTGCCTAGCGTTCCTGGCTGCCACCGCAGACAAGTTGCACCTGTGGACCAACCTGGTGGTACCACGCTGCAGCAAGACCATCCGGCTTTGCGGCAGGCTCTGGTGAAGACTCCGGTCCCAGGTGTGGGCTTGTGTCATCATCTGTGGGGTTCCAGCGGGTTCACTTCCCCAGAACCATGACAGTAATATGTGGCCATGGACCCTGCCAAGTTTCCACTTCAAAGACTGGCTGATATTACCACCATTGTGGTCCAGCAGTGCCAGCATATATCTTTGCAAGGAGAACAGCTTGGACAAGCAACAACAACTCCTGCAACCACTCCTGCTATCCCAGCTTGTCTACCTGCCACTGAACCAAGGTTAAGACTTTCTATGCCTGACAAGTATGATGGGGACCCCAAGCTGTGCAGGGGCTTTATTACTCAGTGCTTCTTGCACATTGAACTTATCCATCTCAGTTTGTCACTGAATGCTCCAAAGTGGCATTCATTGTCAGCCTCCTCTACGGAAAAGCCCTGGCCTGTGCTACACCTCTGTGGGACAGAGGCTACTGACACTGTTTTTATGGTGGAATTCCGGTCTTTGTTTGAAGAACTTGCATGAGCCTCCTCACGCTGAGAATGTGATAATTAACCTGTGCCAAGGGGACTCGTGTTTGGGAGTATATGCAGTTTAGTTCCATTACCTGGCTTCTGAACTGTCCTGGAACGATGCAGCCCTATCTGCAACCTTTAAAAAGGAACTTTTATGGATGCATTGGCCACCCTTGACCTTCCGTCTACTCTCTACCCGTGACCTGGTCTTATCACTCTAGCCACTGAGGTTGACGTGTGGTTCATGGAGCGCACTGAGGAGTTACATCATGAGTATCCTCAAGCCCCGCTTCAACATCTTCCTTTATTGGCACCTGCTTCCAAAAGCTGCTCCAGCCTCTGGCCTCACTGGCTGCAGAGGGACCTATGCTTGTGGACAGAGCCCGACTCTCTCTCCAGGACGATGTCAGGAGAATCTTTGTCTGTATTGTGCCAGTCCAAAGCACTTCATTGGGGCTTGTCCATAGTCTGGGAAACGCCAGCACCTAGGGTTCTTGGGAGAAGCGTCTCTAGGTGCTCCTCAGCTTCGGCGCCCACACTTTGATTCAGGTTTCATCTTTCTTGGACTCTGATTCTATGGGGAACTTTTTGGATGCTGCTCTGGTCTCCCGACATCACATTCCGGTGGTTCCCCTCAAGCAGCCTCTCGTCATCTCCTCTTTTAGTGGACAAATTCTGTCCAGTCCGGTACCACACAGAGCCTATCTCTCTGCAAGTAGCTCTTCACAAGGAAAGACTGTCCTTTTACGTGCTGCTATGCTTCAACTCCTCTATCCTCCTGGTTTCCCCGTGGCTTCTGCTCTGGTCCTTAACTGGTAGACCGGGGAGATCCTTCTTTTGGGACCAGAGTGTCAGTCTTGCTGCATGGTGGCGCCTATACCAGTCTCGACTTCCTTTGTGACTCACAAGTCTTTGAAGGGTCCACTTGCGTGTTACCTGAACATTGCCAATGTTTTTTCCAAAAAACAAGCAGAGACTTCCATCCCAACGACTGCCCTGTGGATCTTCTCCCAGGTGCCTCTCCTCCCAGGGGTCATGTCTATCCTCTCCTCCCAGGTGCTTCTCACTTCTGCTATGTATTAAAGAGAACCTGCAAAGAGGCCTCATATGCAAATCTTACTCCCCGGCTGATGCAGGCTTCTTTTTCATGACCAAGAAGGATGGCTCACTCCATCCTTGCATTGACTATTGCGGCCTTAACAAGGTCACGGTTAAGAACTGCTCCCCCTTGCCGTTGATCACAGAGCTCTTTGACCGCGGTTCCAGGGTCTCCTCGAAGCTGAACCTTCATGGGGCCTACAACCTCATCCGGATCCGCAAGGGTGACGAATGGAAGACAGCTTTTAATACTCGTGATGGACATTTCGAGTACCTTGTGATGCCATTTGGACTATGTAATGCTCCAGCTGTCTTTCAGGAATTTGTCAATGACATCCTCAGGGATCTGCTGTATAAGTGTGTCATGGTCTTCGTAGTTGCCATTTTGGTGTTTTCCCCAAACCTTAAAACCCACCAGTCCCAGTTACGGCAAGTTCTTGGTCGCCTTCGGGCTAATCGTCTCTACGTCAAGCTTGACGGAGCCTTCCTTTCTTCGGCTATATAATCTCCAACAGAGGTCTCCAAATGGATCCTGCTAAACTGCCTGCAGTTCTACAGTGGCTGCGGCCAGAAATTCTACATTCCATGCACAGGTTCCTGGGGTTTGCTAACTATTATCAGCAGTTTATCCCACATTTCTCCACTCTAGTTTCTCCATCGTGGCGCTCACCAAGAAGGGCGCCAATCCTCGCCTTTGGCCCTTGGTGGCTGAAGAAGAATTCTCAAGCTTGAAATCCACTTTTACCTCAGCTCCAGTTCTAACTTGGCTTGACACAGAGAAGCCGTTTCATCTAGAGGATGAAGCATCCTCCATAGGTGCAAGGGCAGTGCTCACCTGGAAAGGGCCGAATCTCACTTTTTCCCCCACAGAGAGGAATTACTTCATAGGAGATAGAGAAATTTTGGCCATCATACTTCCTCTGGAAGAATGGCGATATCTACTGGAAGGAGCTCACCATCCGGTATACAGCCTATAAGAAACTCATGTATCTCCAGATAGCCCAGCGTCTTAATTCCAGGCAAGCCCTTTGGTCGTTCTTCTTTTCACAGTTCAACCTGCTGATCTATTTCTGTCCTGCAGAAAAGAATATCAAGGCCCAATGCCCTTTCTCGTGCCTCTGATGTCATTGGAGAAAAGCCAGTCCCTCGGCATATTATCTCTCCTAAACAACTAGTTTTTGTCTCTCCAATGAATCTTCGGCAGCTTCCCCCGGCAAGAAGTATTTCCAACCTGCACTCTGGAAGAGGATTTTGTCTTTTGGTCATTCTTTACGTCTAGCTAGGTACCCTAGGGTGCACCCTGGTGGTCTGACCTGGTTAAAGATGTTTGGAACTTCGTGGGTCCTGCACTTCCTGTGTCCGTAATAAGCCTTCTTGCCTCAAACCAGCTGGCCTGTTGCTTCCGTTGCTGATACCCAGTCGCCCATGGTCTTACGTGGCATTGGACTTTGTCACAGATCTTCTATCTTCCTCTAGCAATACCGCCATCTGGGCGGTGACTGATTAGTTTTCCAAGATGTCCCATTTTTTTTTTCCCTTCCAGTTCTTCCATCTGCTCCATGTCTTGCCAGTTTGTTCCTCCAGCACATTTTCCGGCTTCATGGACTACCTCAACACATCGTGTCTGTCCAAGGGGTCCAATTTGTATCCAAGTTTTGGTGTTTCTTGTGTAACCAGCTGCAAGTAAATCTAGACTTTTCTTCTGCTTATCACCCACAGTCGAAGTAGAAAGGGCAAATCAGACCTTGGGCTGTTATCTCTGTCACTTTGTCTCTGCCTATCAAGATGACTGGCCCTACCTGCTACCATGGGCTAAGTTCTCCTGTAACTCCATGGACTCTGGGTCTGCTGGAGCAGCTCCTTTCTTTGTTGTCTATGGATAAATTCCTTGCCCTCCTCTTCCCACGGATGTCCTTGCAGTGGAGGAACTGGTACAGGACCTCAAATCTATTTGGGAACCAACCCGTCAGTCTCTCCTCCAGGCCACTGCCCGCACCAAGATCCTGTGGCTTCAAACTCCGCCTTCCTCCTACATGCGCATCCCGAACTCCTTCCATATCTCCCTCCTGAAACCTGTCATCTTGAACCGCTTCTCTCAACAATCTTCTCCTCCTGCTCCGGAGGCTAACTCTATGGACATCTACGAGGTTAAAGAGGTACTAGACATGAAGACCATGAGAGGTAAGCGGTTCTTTCTTGTTGACTGGAAGGGGTTCGGGCCTGAGGAGAGATCCTGGGAGCCAGAAAAAAATATTCTGGACTGTAGCCTCCTCCAAAGGTTTCTCCGGACCAAGAAGAGGAGAGGCTCTTCACAGGTGCCCCTGAAATACACATATCAGATAGTAGGCACACCCATGTCCTTCTATGTGGAAGCACCCCGTCCCAGGTGCACTCAACTGGCCAGCACGCTTGTTCCCACTCCCTAGGCCCTTGGCTGCCACAGCAGACAAGTCGCACCTGTGGACTGACCTGGTGGTACCATGCCGCAGCAAGACCATCCTGTTTTGCGGCGGGATATGGTGAAGACCGGGTGCTACTTAGACTCCACTCCCAGGTGTCGGCTTGTGTCATCATCTGCAGTGGTCCAGGGGGTTTGTATGATGGTGTGGTTAGCAGTACATAGGGGGTCAGGATTGTAAGGATTGTAAGAGTGCTAT
Source organism: Engystomops pustulosus (assembly GCA_019512145.1). Taxonomy (NCBI): domain Eukaryota; kingdom Metazoa; phylum Chordata; class Amphibia; order Anura; family Leptodactylidae; genus Engystomops; species Engystomops pustulosus. The sequence goes on from CM033649.1 coordinate 67,964,106, forward strand.
GCTACATCATGCCACATGTACTCGAGAGCATCATCCACTTTACATAGCTTAGTATCTTCTGCAAAAATTGGAACTGAACTGTGTAAACCCTCTATGAGATCAGTATTGAACATATTAAAAGAAGCTCGCCTAACTGTGCTACTTAATCACATTTTTTTCTTGTTTCTATTATGCTTCTTCCCATATGCATAAGTGGAGTATAATATTGTTTTGGCTGTAGCCTGTTGCCCAAGCCTTCTATGTGGCCCATGGCCACCCTAACCACCCCCTCAATATGAGACTGAAAAGAACCTTCACCCATGAAATATTTTTACATATGTTCCTGTTCTCAATAGACATGTAGACATAAACCATTTCAGAACAGGCTACCAGAGGTCCTGAAACGTCATGTTAAAAGCAGTCAGAAAGGAACACATCCTACATTCCCCAAGGAGCTTGATTCTTGTACCATATCTAGGAAGTCAATTCCAGACCTGTAGGGGCTACAATATTCATACAGCCCGGGGCCAAATGCAGCCTTAATTTGCCCCTGCCCATATGGTTTTTTTAAAATATGATGATGAACATGATGTTGCGGTCTATGTGCCTGTGTGCATTTGAAAGCATTAATCTGTGACATGGGTGCCCCTGCAACCCATGTCTCAGGTCACAGGTGCACCCGTGTGCCTCCATGCGCCCGATGCAGCCTCACTTACATGTCTGCGTTCCAGCAATGTCTCCTCTGGTCTGGCTTCCGTGTCCCTACCGGCTCTGTGAGATTTAAAGGGTCAGCTCTCTGCTAATTAGTGCTGCCAGCCGCCTGACCTGATAAGCCAACCACTTCCTGTGACCCCTAACTGATCTTTGTGCCTCATAGTACCTGTACCTGTTGCAATTCCTGTGTAATGTTCATTGTGACCTTCTTGTTCCTTACCTTGATTCTTTGCGGCCTGTCTTGACCTTCTGCTACATCCCTAACCCCCATCCTGTGCCACGTGTCCTTATCATCTGCCTCTCTGCGGCTCCAATTTTGCCTGCTGATTCTGTACCTGGCCTTGGCTACTACTGTGAGCAAAGTTGCACCTGTGGAGCGACCTGGCAGGAACACATCCATCCTGCTTTGCAGCGGGCTCTGGTAAATACCGGGTGCCACTCAGACTCCGCTCGCTTGCTGTGATTCAGTGGGTTCATCACCTCTGACCCTGACAATCTGTATTTTTTTTTGGAGTAATGGCTTCTTCGCAGCAGAATTGCCTTTTGCCCATGTCAACACAGTACCAGCTTTAGCCAGCATCTTTACAAGTTCTCTTGCTTTTATTCTTGTATTGATATGCACATCCTAGACCAAAGCACATTCATCGTTGGAACATAGAACCCATCTCCTTTGTACTAGCTTATAACTTTTTTGTGCAGCTGGAGGCAATTTCAGGTTTCTGGAAATTGCACACAAGGATGAACTGACTCCAAGTTCAGTTTGTTTCAGATGTACCTTCAAATACATCCACAGGTCTCTAATTAACTCAGATGGTCCCAAAAGATCAGAAGTTTCCAAAGACATGATATAATCATATGGGATGCCACAAATTGTGTAAAGGCATATTAATCCTTACAATTTTCTCTTTCTCATTAAACTGGCATTTGCCAAATTTAAATAATGTTGGTAATCCTAATTGACCTAAAATGGGAATATATATTTATATATATATAGGCAGTCCCGGGGTTAAATACAAGATAGGTTCCATAGGTTTGTTCTCAGGTATTTGTATGTAAGTCGAAACTGTATATTATATAATTGTAGATCCAGACAAAAAATTTTTGCTGTAATGGGACAAAGGATTATCAATAAATCATAAGGTTACAAGAAACATCAAATATCTATTTTAAAAAGTTCAGCTAACTTGTCTAGCAATAACAAAGACTAAGATTGGCAAACCTAACTCTGAAAATAAATACTTTCATTAGAAAATGTTTTCAGGCTAACTTCCTGTAGATTTTTGCTATTTTGAAGATATAGCATGTGAATAAAATATTTCTCTTCATTCAAATTGTCTAGCTGTTGCTTAGAGGACTTTAGTCCCTTCTGACGATCATTAACTGACTATTCAGAGCCTGTGGAATGATATTTTTTAAAAATGCTTCTAATTATCCTTATGTAATCGGCATTTTTGCTCTCATGCTGCTAAGGCAATGTACTTTACAGTACAAGATATTTGAGTTGATTATAATGCCCCAAAAGTGCATGTTAGTATTGCAGAAGTTTGCATTAGCAAATTACAGAAACGTTTCAATACTTCAGTTTTAGTTTTTGTGTAATATTTTTGTATCTGAAAAGGTATTATCATTGCAGGTTTGGACTTCCAGAGACCATAGAGTCCGGTCGCAGAACCCACTTCACTGGACAGGTAAAGACCTGAAGCCTTGTCCCTCCTGGGTGTAGAACAGGCCCTGCACACACCACTTCCCGAATTAGTTGTGGGTTTGAGAGAATAAATGGCACTCTTAAGTTAGAGATCCATGAGGCCATGGAAGTAACAGGGAAACCATGGAGCGAGTGCTTTCCTGCTGCCCACCATTTAGTTAGGAACACCCCCAACAGAAAGATGGGATTGTTCCCCTTTGAAGCAGGGACACCCCAACCATGACTATCACTGTATCTATAGGGCTGACCAGGATGCCCCCAGGGTAGGAGACTTTACCTACGGTTGGTGCAACAAGACAATGACCTTCTTTAACATTGACAGCACAGGTAACCCTGTATTAGCAGTGTCTGATGTGTACAGGATTTGTGGGGATAGGAGAGTCAGGTCAGGCCTAGAGGCTGGGAAGGTGAGTGTGCTGTGATAAAATTTGTGTATTCCTTCCTCGTGATCCCCAGGGATAAGGTTGATCAGACACATAAGAAAAGGTAGAGAATCCCAAAGGATTCTGGAGGTCTGAGAGAAGCACCTAGATGACAACGTTTATATGGATACAGTGGGAGCACCAAGGGGGGGTTCCAGATGAGTACAAGGCCCACAATCAGATATGGACAGGTATTCCCCATGACTAGAGTCAATTATTCCCCAGAGAGCTATGAGCAAAGATGTTGGTTGGGTAACTGTTTTTTTATTGTAATCAACAGAGATTTGTGAATTACATCGGAGATGCTTCCCAGAACCGCATGGCTTTGGACATGACCCTTGCTGAGAAGGGAGGAGTCTGTAAGATGGTGGGAGTGGCTTGTCGCATATACATCCCAGATGACATCGCCCCCTATGGATCCATTACCCATGCTCGTGAAAAGATTGAAGGACTGTCCAGGGAACTCAAGAGAAACCATGGGGTGGACACTTTGTCCTTCACTTTGTAGTTGGGGGATTGGACGGGTTTCCTTTAAGTGGGGGTTATATTGGGGATTGTGATTTTGCTCTTGTCACTTATTGCGTGTCGTGTGGTCCCCCTCATCAAGTCCACCATGTCCCAGATGTCCGTCCACGACAGGAGAGGTGCCCGGAGCGGAGGATGATGCTGCCTATTTACAAACCTATGGACTATGGGAACTCAGTGATGTGATTTGAGTGTGCGGGCCTGTAACCCCTGAGTGACTGGCCTCCAGGGGATCTGGTGAAGAGTTAACAAGTCCAGCAGGTACGGGCTTAGCCTACCTGTGGGTACCTGGAGCTTGAGGAGGTCGCTCAGGACGGAGTTACAGGCCAGCAAAGCTCAAAGGGGGGAATTGATAAGGAGATCGCACTGGTTTCGGACGCCATTTTGACTACTGTCCGCCATCTTAGATACAGCGGCCATGTTCCCGGACCATTGTCAAGTTAATGTCATGATTCAAACTTAATTTTATGTAACCTGTTTGCTGGCCTGTCAGCTAATACCTTTTGACATTTAATGAGAAGCCAGTCTGTCCTCGATGCTGCATGATATATATGGACATGCTGAGGCTTCGTATTCACTATATGGGCTCATGCACACAATGAGGTGTATATGGGATGTGTGTCAGCTGTATTTTCTACTAGGGCTTAGACACAATGAGGTTATTGGAGTGTGCTGCTGTATTTTCTATATGGGTCAGCACACAATGAGATTATAGGGATGTGTGTGGCTGTATTTTGTATATGGGCTATGCACATAATGAGGTTATATGGATGTGCTGGCTGTATTTTCTATATGGTCATGCAACACATGAGGTTTATATGGACGTGTGCTGGCTGTATTTTCTATATGGGCTCATGCACACAATGAGGTTATATGGATGTGTGCTGGCTGTATTTTTCTATATGGGCTCATGCACATAATGAGGTTATATGGATGTGTGCTGGCTGTATTTTCTATGGGCTCATGCACACAATGAGGTTATATGGAGTGTGCGGCTGGCTGTATTTTTATATGGGCTCATGCACACAATGAGGTTATATGGAGGTGTTGCTGGCTGATTTTCTATATGGGCTCATGCACACAATGAGGTTATATGGACGTGTGTGGTGTGTATTTTCTATATGGGCTCATGCACACAATGAGGTACATGGACGTGTGCTGGCTGTATTTTCTATATAGGCTATCATTACAATGAGGTTTATGGACGTGGGCTGGCTGTATTTATTTTGGGCTCATGCACACCTTGAGGTATATGGACGTGTGCTGGCTGTATTTCTATTGAGCTTATGCACACAATGAGGTTATATGGATGTGGCTGGCTGTATTTTTATATGGGCATGCACACACTGAGGTTATATGGAGTGTGTGGTCGTATTTTCTATATGGGCTCATGCACACACTGAGGTTATATGGACGTGTGCTGGCTGTATTTTTATGTGGGCTCATGAACAAGGCTGTGGATTCCACAAGAGGGCACCGGCGACCGTCCATGCTGGTTGTAAAACCGCTAGGCGTCTGTTTATAACGCGACGTTAGAGCACAGGGGGCATTTCCAGGGAAATGCATTGATTGATAAGCTGATTGCATGCATTTCCCCCTGTGCGCTAGTGTTGCGTAATGATGGACGCCTAGCGGTACGTGTGACCTCGGCCTGACCGTCCAGGCTTGAATGGTTGCAGGCTGAATGTGGCAGCCCCCCCCCCCCCTCATAATCGACAACGTCCACTGGCTGGTGGTTTTGCTAGCACTGCAACTTATTTCAGGGTTGTATGCATGAAAAATATTCATACAAGCCCTGATAATACCCCCCACTGTCTCTTCTGTGTTCTCAGAAGTCTTGTACTGTATACCACTGTATTAATGGCACCACTTGGGGGTAAATATGGCTTATTATAAATACCCACCTTTCAGAGGGTAAATATAACCCTTTCAGCGTGTGTGTTTGCCATGTTTCATGAGATATATATTTCACTTCTTCCCTTTAGGTCTGTATTATTACATTGATACAAAGAAATATGAGTTTTCTTGTTGTTTGTTTTACTCTATTTGGAAAGTAAAAATCATTACTAAATATTTGAAACCATTTTTCTTCCAGAAATAAATTGAGCATGTAATTGTAAACTATAATATACTCCATTAAAGGAAGTGCTTCTTGTCACATCTTTTCTTCCTGCACTCGCAGTGTGTATACTTTTTTATCTGTATACAGAGCCGTGCTTTGTGCAGGGTTAACTGTAAAACCTTTTGATTGCTTTTTAAAAAATTTTCACATGCGATAAATCGGCCATTATGGAACAGGTAAACCTGTTCATTCTTTATAGTTAATTGTAAGCAAACTGGGAGATGAGATTTTTTAAAATTATTTTTTGTAAATTTTTGTTCAAAACATACATACTCAAATTAAACACAAGCATTTTCATCAGAAGCAGACAGCCCCCGTTTACATGTTTTTCATGCACACAAACATATTTTTCACATTTGTAGACCGTTGTTTATACATCTAGCTCATATCCTCATGTATTTCCATGGACTCTATACACAGCCGTGCATGACCCTAGTACACCCTGAGAATATACTCGGGCCAGATCCTATATTGGCCATGTTTGATGTCTAAAGAACACAGGTGTCCACCCGTGTGCCGTCTGTATTTCCATATCAGTTGCTAGGTACACAAGTGTCATGTGACACTCCAAGGTGTTGGGACAAGTACTAACAATCATTCCGAGTTCTTTTTTTTGCAGATCTGCAAAATGGATGATATACGGGTGAAAACACATACTATTTTTGGGACATAAGGCTCAGAAACTTAAGACCCACACTGGGGGGATTTTCATTACGACTGGCGTTTTGAAAACCAGTCTGACCTGGGTTTATTTCTATAGTCTCTGCCAGTTTTCAGTTGGATACTGTAGTAAATGTGGCCGGCCCAGCCTTCCCTGCCACTTTTAAGGTCCAAAAACTGGCAGGGTGGGGGAGATTCATGCGCTTTCTCCACCAGATAATCATCTCCTCACTGACTGCAAAAAGGATAGGGATGCCTGGTTTACAGTGAAGGAGAGACTATTTAGGTGCCCACTGCAGGACGTATGGTGCAGCCCTTCTTCATTTTCATACACTCAGCTAATATCAGCTGTATCTGTGGGCATTCATTGGAAGGCCCCATGCACGGACCATGAGGGGGTGTATGTAAGGCTCCTGTTACAGACCGGGTTAGCCCTTCCCTCTGCATCGCGGCATATGTTATGCCAGCCAGGCATAGCCGTGCGGGCATAAGTTCTGTGCATGAGCCTTACAAAGCCGTTTTGCCAATATCCCATTAAAGGAAACCTACAACTTGAAGTGTGCAGGTATAGGGGGAACTACCGAGCACCAGTCTAGGATGACCTGGTGCCGGAGCTTAGTTTTGTAGTGTTTTAAAACCGCAGTATCGCGGTTTAAAACACTTTTTAAACTTATGGCCGAAGCGCTTCGGGCAGGGAGGTACGCGCTTGCGCACCATGCGAGCGACCATGCACGCGACTGCATGCGGTGGTACCTAGAAGGAATGAGAGCCGCGGGCCAGGTCGCGCGCCAGGTGCGCCGAGAGCGTACCTCCCTGCGCCAAAGCAGCTTCGGCCATAAGTTTAAAAAGTGTTTAACCGCGATACTGCGGTTTAAAAATAACACAAAACTAAGCTCGGCACCAGCTCACCCTGAGCTGGTGCTCGGTAGTTCCCCCTTATACCTGCCACTTCAAGTGGTAGGTTTCCTTTAAGTTTTGTGAACACATTTGGCCGTTGTGGTGGTACGTTTGTATGTATTTTATACTACATGGTGGCACACTGTATGCATTTTTACTACCAGGCAACAAGCTGTATTATCTTATACTAAATGCGGCACGCTGTATGCATTTTCACTACATGGCGGCACGCTGTATGCATTTATCTACTACATGGCGGCAGCTGTATGATTTTCTACTAAATGGCAGCACGCTGTATGCATTTTATAACTACTGGCGGACCACTGTATGCATCTATTACTACATGGCGGCACACTGTATGCATTTTGCATTGATTATTTCACACCAAACCAATATGGTGGATCTGGTCCTGACATCCCTGATATTTACATATATGGGGAACGGGTGGCGTCTCTTTATGGCTCGCCTCAGGCACAGAAACGCTTGGTACACACCCTGTCTGTAAGGATGATGGGACTCACCGCCTGTGCCTTAACCTCATCACGCCAACACCAAACTGCGTGACCAGCGCTGGAAATAAAAGGTTTTCTTATTTATTTTGGTCCTATTAAACAAAAGACTTTTTTTTTTTACATAACATGTTCTAGGTTTTATATAAATATTATTAATGATCAGACATGGGGCATCTTCATTCATGTCAATTTGTTTGATAATTATTACTGATTCAATTATATTATTCATTTATAGGGTCAGAATATAGTATTATGCAGTATCTCAAATTATATGGAGGATATAGGGTCTATAATAGTTTGTTGTGGACTATTAATTATAATTTAATGTGTGTGACATATAATATACAGCATATTCCATATACATGCAGTCAGACATGCTTATAGCAGATGTCATATGACAGTGGAGCTGTATAGTTCAAGAATGGCTCAAATACAGTAAAAAGGCAACTCAAAACAGGAGCTCATGTTAATAAATATCGAAAAGGCGTTCTCAATAACAACATCGTCAACATGATACATGTAACGAAAACCTACGGCCATAGTGATTTACCTCTGGAGCTGACAAGCAGCCACTATAGCGTCCTCTGCCACGCAATCTAACGCTACCTCTACTACAAGTCCCGTTACCTCTACGTGGTCATTACGTAGCCTTGACGCATTAGAAACTCGCACTACGATTGGTGAGCTTCTCCACCATAGGTGTCGTCATTGACAAGCGACTCGTCCAATCAGAAATCTGTTGCTAGCAGCATTTTTATTTTTAGCACTCGCTCTCCTCACCAGAGCGGTGTATGAGCGTCCACTGCCACTCCCAGAGGTATCACTGCGCTCATTCCCAAAGTAAGGAGAAGCTAGTCCGCGTGACGTCGGCATTAACGCTTTGCTTTCCGTGGCTTGGAGTAAAAACAAGCTAATAGTGACTTGGGTGATTAAATGTGTGTGTTAGTGCGCTGCGCTCAGGCTGCGGTTATTATTTAATGATAATAAAGAATTAGTAAACTTGCCCTAGGAAGGAATAAATGTGGAGAGTAATGTCGATTTGTAATAACCAAGTGTATGACCACCCCTGGGCTGTAGACTAGGGCTGCGTTCCACAAAGCGAATTCAAGCTTATTGGAGAGGAGCTACAGAAAAGTTAAGGTACTAGCAATGTGTGAACGTGACCAAGGGGGCGGCTGCAGATATATCCTATATACCTGAGGACTACATCACAGCATAATCTAACAGAAGTGTTGCGTATAGAGTTCCCTAATAATAATAATCCCTATATCCATATAGCACATTTTTGATGCGTCTCCATAGACAAAACAAACGCAAGCACGCGCGTGAAAAACAACGCAAATGAGGAAAGACCCATTGGACCCACACTAGCGTTTTTCACGCGCGAGTTCTGCGCTTCAAAAGCACGCGCAGAACTCGCGCGTGAAAAACGCTAGTGTGGAAGGGGCCTAAGATGTATATTTAGTTTTAAAACCCTTTTAAAGTGGAAGAGAGAGCATTCTGTGGGTGGGGATCAAGTGAGTGAGAACATATGATGAGGGCACGTTCACACGTTGCGCTTGTGTTTGCGTTTTCATTGCATTGCATTTAAAGCTGAGGAGAGATGATTTGCCTAATTACATTACTATTTACATGTGTTTACGCTATGTTAACGCATGCGTTAACAAAACGCACGCGAATCGCCTCATCTCAGCTGTTGTAATGTGTTTTAAAATGCGATGAAAACACAACCAAAGCGCAACGTGTGAACGTGCCCTGAGGGTGGTTTCCCATGTGCCGTTTTCGTTGCGATTTTTAAACACATCCAAAACGCAAGTGGGAGGAGGTTTATCCAAAAAAACATATACGTTTCCAATGAAACGCATGTGTTTCATGGGAAACACATATGTGTTTGGCCAAAACCTCCTCCCACCTGCGTTTTGGGACCTCCAGCCATTCATAGAATGGGGGGAATGTGTCCTGTCGCTGTATTAGGGAGGGTGGAACACATCACTTGCACCCATATAGACAGGGAATGGACGTGTTGGGGATAGCGATCGCTATATCGTTACATCCATCTTTTGCGTCCTATCCCTCCATCCATTAGTAATATTGGACCACCGTTCTCCAAGTCGCTGGGGGGTCCCATGATGGTTCGGTTACACAATCTTTAAAAAGTTTGACAAACCCCTTCACATCTAGATAAATCCCAACCACAGGCACCATATGGCGGCGAACAGGGCAGTCACCGCCTGTGTATTGTATAGGTGATCAGATAAGGGGGCTCTGTCCTAATCCAAGATAATGATTGTGGTAACAGTTTTTACAGGTGTAAAAATGGAGATATCTGTGTGAAGCAGCGCAGCATTTTTGTGTTGTCATTTAGAGAAGTGCAAGGTCTGGGTGACAGGGTAAGAGATGAGCATGACATGACCCGCTCCCCGCACTGATCCTCTATATGTATCAGATACAGGTGTACAATATCCTCTCTTCTTCGCAGCGGTACTAAACGGTTAACCTTGCAGGGGGGAGGAGGGTGCAGCTCCACAATATAGATCCGGCAGCTTCACTCCCAAAGCCAAACACGCTGGGGTGTGTGAAGTGAGATCCCTCCGCAGGGTTGCTAAGGGTGAAACTTTCCCCTTACTTCCTTCACTTTGGGCCGAGGAGGGAGGCTGCGGATCCGGAGGACTCGGTAAACCCCCCCACCCCCCTCAAAAATAACATCCCAACAAATTTATTAGGGGACCCCCCAAAGAAAATAATTAAGCACCCATTGCTCAACCTCCTCCTCCTCCTGCGATCCGAACAGACGGATTCTGCATACAACAACCGACCAATAAGCATTCCGGGGCTGTCATTGTGAGGGTGTAACATGGGGGGCACGAGTTGTGTCCTGGGAGGGGGTGGCGCTGCTGTCATGTATGGATGGTGTTTACAGTGGGAGGCTTGTGTATCGGGTCGTATTAGAAAGTACTTGTGTTGCTTTGGTCTGAGCAGGCTTGGGTTTTGATGTTGTTGTGTTTTGGTCTTCCCATTACTATTGTTGTATATTCGGCATCACATATCTGTGTGATATAGGGGATATAGATAGGAGATAATAGCTGCTGTAAGTGTATATGGGTGATATGTGGGCACAGGCCTGGGCAGCTGCCACCATACAGGCTGTGATGCCAGCCATAGAGGATTGCCTGTCCATGATATGTGTGGGCAGATCTCTGTGTGACTACAGCAGCTGTACATGGCATAAACCCTCATATAATGTCTTTATATTGCTTTCTTCTATGGTGTAACTATTGTTTATTTATATCTATATTCAGTTTTATGTTTGTATTTTCTCCTTGGTGGAATGGATTACAGCAGATGACAGGAAGAGGCAGACATCTTGCCTCTCCACAAAATCCACTCTCCAGCTTTTGCTTCTATAACATGACCCGGACATAGAATTACTGTGGCATTAGGTGTTTTTTTCAAGTCTTATAGATATATAATGTTGATGTTGTGTGCAGCGTATGTTGTGATGTTATATGTTGACATGTGTTGTATGGTATGATGCATATATACAATTTTATTTTTTTTCTCTGACCCTACACCTAAAGCGCATTGAAAAGGGGTAGAATAGGGATCAGAGTACAAGGTTATTGGCCTCCTCCCTCTCACCTGTTTAATGTGAAACAGCCATTTAATGTCAGCTGGCAGCCTTTTAAACATGCAGCAGGGGGTGGGGCACCTGTGATTGGCTGCGCTCCTCCACTCCCCGCCTGACATCTAGAATGTTTTCTTGTTATTTTAACTCTTGCTGACAAAGGTCTTCATAAAGGGGTGACACCACCATGAAACAGTGGTATCTGCTCTGTATGTGCAGGGTTGCTTCATAGCCAAACCATATTTTGTGTCATTCTTAACTTACTTGGTAGTTACAATTATGTGTGTATATAAATCCCCTCCAACTCATAGCTGACCTATCCTGTCAATCAGTTGCCTATAAATAGGAGATAATCACCCATCTACCCAGCATATTGTCTTCTAATCCTGGATCCTACAAACTCTGGACTTTCGGGTCATTTGTCATGTTCTGCTGATGGTCGTATAACATCTAGGGTCTGAACAGAAGGCTCCAGCATAGCTGAGTGTTTAGATATATAGGACAAGGCAGAGGCTGACCATTTTTTTTGTAAAAGATATAACTTGAAATGATTAGTACTACTGACTATATTGGTTTTCATAAATAGGGAAGGAGGGGTGGGGGTGAGGCGGGGGGGGGGGGGTGTGGGGAGGGTGGGGTGGGGTGAGTGGGGGCGGTTGAGGGGGGGGGGGGGTGGGAAGCGGGGGGGGTGGGTGGGGGGGGGTTAGGGGGGGTGGGGTGGGGGGGGGGGTGCTGGGGGTTGGGGTGGGGGGGGGGGGGGGAGGGCGGGGTGGGGGGGGGGGGGGGGTTGGGGGGGGGGGTGGAGGTGGTTTGGTGGGGGGGAGGGGGGGGGGGGGCGGGGGGGGTGGGGGGGTGCGGGGGGGGGGGGGGGGGGGGGTGGGAGGGGGGGGGCGGGGGGGGGGGGGGGGTGGGGGGGGGGGGGGGGGGGGGGGGGGGGGGGTGGGGGGGCGTGTGTGGGCTGGGGGGCGGGGGTGGTGGTGCGGGGGTGGGGGGGGGGGGGGGGGGTGGGGGGGGGGGGGGGTGGAGGTGGGTGTGGGGGTGCGGGGGGCGGGTGGGGGTGGGTGGGGGGGGTGGGGGGGGGGGGGGGGTGGGGGGTGGGGGGGGGGGGGGGGGGGAGGGGGTGGGCGGGGGGGGGGGGTGGGGGGGGGGGGGGGGGGGGGGTGGGGGGGGGGTGGGGGAGGGGGGGGGGGGGGGGTGGGGGGGTTTACACCGAGCTTGAGTTTAGGATTGTTAATGCTGTGCAGATTTAACCAGCCCCCATTACCAATCAGTCATAAGTATTTGACTGCGGCTATGCTCCCTCCATCTGTCCATCCAATTTTCATAGGGTGGTGCCACACGATCTGGTACATGAACTGGTTTAATAACATTAATTTTAAACATGGGCAAAAAATTCAAACTGAAAAGATGTCAGGATAAAGTTGTTGCATTTCATAGATGGTTTAAAAAATAATCAAAAACATTTTCAATGTAACATATTGCTAGTACAGTATTCTAATCGGCTCATGTGTTGCTACAAAAAAGTATCCTATATCAATCCACACCGTAGGAAAATCAGGACTAGAAGCATGAAATGGTCCACAGTATAAATACAGCAGTTGTAACTACAGTAGTTCAGCTCCATAGATGGAAATGTGTGATATAAAATGGAAAAAAAACACAAGACGTGTGATCCAGCCAGAGCAGGTCCTCTTCTATATTATTATATTTCTGCATATGTCACAGCTGTGTAAGCCCACATATGGTCAGAACTCCTGGCTCTCTACGACGCGCTGCAGTAGGTCTATGAAATGGGTCCCTCTGGATGGCAACCTCCCTGACATTACTATATTTTGTGGAGAGCCCCCTCGATACCCCTCAAACCTGCTGGCATAGACTCGGATTACCCCCTGTTAGAGGATGATTAATATTAAATACAACCCTAGGCACCCTCACCAATGATAGTCCTTACTCTAAATGGCCTATGATTCATCTATATCTAGAATATGATACTGTGTAATAGACGTCCCTTCACACCAGTTTTAACATGGTGCTAGTATACATGGCTCATCATGTTCCGCTCAGCACTTTACAAATATAGGGGACCGTGTACAAATGGGCCCATCAATGGAAAATAGAGTGAGGCCTTGCTCCGAAGATCTAATGCTGCATATGAGGAAAGGGGGGACACAAGATGATATAAGGGTCCAGCCATTCTTTATAATGGAACTGTCACAGATATTTATATGAATAAAAATTTTGCTTCTCAAGCAGCCATCACCGCCTTGTATACAAAGCTAAATCACTTTTTTGTTTTTTTTTTGACATTTCATATCAGCACGTTCTATAATTATAAGGTCCAAAACATTGTGAACGGGGCCTGATTTTTTTTTTTTTTTTTTTTTTTTTTTCCCCCTTCCCCTGACTAAGTCGCATACTAGACTTGGACCTGTATCCCCCTAGCTGCTTTCACACACAAGGTCTAATCTCCTAAATATTTTTTCGCTGATGAAAACTGACTTTTTCTAAAATCTTACATTTAACTCTGATTTCAACACAGTTTCTGTCATGTTTTATGCAGCAAGTCCGATTTTTAACTCTTCGCATCAGGTGATCTAATGTCAAAAAAAGGTTAGAACATGGCCTTTGTTTTCTAATAGCATGAAAAAACTGTACTCACCGAGATGTGTGCACTGAGCCATGGACGCATGTATAGTATGTGGAAAACTTAGAAAAAACTGCCCATATAGTAAGCATCAGTGTCTCTTATTTTTATTACCGAACACCTATAATTATATTATTATATTTTATTTTTTTTTTCTACAGAAAGATGCATCTGGAGATTAGGTCGGCCCTGAATTTTATTATATCATCTCTAGACAATAAGCTTTACCAAGGCGAAGAGCTGGATGCTTTTTGGTTGAAAGAACTAGAGAGGCTTTTAAAAGGCAAATACTGAGGCACTGGTACCCCGTAAAGGCCACTGAAGGGACTCTGGCTATCGCTGTGTTCACTTGGTGAAACGGTGGCTCCAGTAGTGGAGCAGACTGCACCAGACAGTGGTCTTGATATAGAATGTAAGAGAAATGTACCAGAAGACTGAGTGTTTGGATCGATCCATTGAAGTGTGCTTAACAAATTGTGGAGAAGGAACCGGAACTGAAAGTGTTATATTTGAGTATGTTGAGCAGTCAGCCACAGCAAGGCGAGACAAAGAAATCAAGGAGTAGCTCAATCCTGAGCACCAAGCATTCATCCCAATTACAAACCAAGAGAACGTCGCTGTTCAACTCTCTCCATCTCCATACCTTCGGTCAGTCTCCAAGTCCAAACTTTCATCCCCCGTGCCACTCAGCCAATTACCTTTAACTTACTGCCCACGTTTGCAGCCACTCTAAAATTGGCTCAACCAGATGAAGAAGGGAGGTCAACGCATGCACCGATCACCCACTAATAACCTTACAAACACAAGGGTCGATACTCTGTCCATGCATCACTGAATTCAGTCCAGCCCAGGGACCTCCATCCCAGCATTTCCTCCAAATGCCAACGGCGTTGTCTTCAGCGGTCCACCAGGGCCTTCTATGAGAGGGGATCGCCGAAACCTTCCAAGCACTCGAGGACAGTCTGCCACGGGAAAAACCGTCAGCACTGGGGAGCAGACTGTTTAATGAAAAATCACTTTTTGGATGGCTTGAACTTCAGCTCCCCTATCCAAGCCAGCCTTTCGCAGTCCTGTTGTCTGGGCTTAATGAGTGTGAAGAAGAACATATATAATTTTTTTTTTTTTTTTTCATGAAATTGTAAGATCAGATTTAAGAATTTAAACTTTTTTTTGTTTTCTTCTTTTTGGCTCCTCAAATGATAACACCCAATTAGATTACTGGGATACAATACTGGGTTCAAAGCTAACTGGGACACTTGTGGAGTTTCTCACTTACACATGAATGATGAGTATATATGTGAAATTATGTAATTATGGAGAACTATTTTTTTTTTTTCCCTTTATGATTGTATGCGTCAGAATCCTCCTCAATGTGCCCTAAAGAGAAGAGAGTAACTTGTCGCCTGGCATACAGAGAGAACAGTGGCTGTGGCATGGGATTGCCATGCTTGGAGTTTTTTGTATTTTTATTCAGTCTATGACAGTTTTTGTCCCTCTGCCAGCCTAGAGCTGAACATCTCTACTCACAGTTTGTATTATCGGGTTGTTTAGATTTCTTATTATTGCTTGTGATGAAGTCCTTCTTTTTCTTTGTACTTTTTTGTTATTTAATTCTAATTTTGTTTTTTTTACTATATTGTATCACCACTTCCTTCACATAGGTTATGACACTAGTACTTCAATCTGACGAAGGACATACCTGTAACAAGACTACAGGAATCTCCATGAAAAAACTCATCTTACGGTATATGAATGTTGTGTTCATGTTTGATACCGCATTGATGCTGTGAATCTATGGGCGAGTTTACGGCCACATCATCGGTCTCCATGGCGTTCGATTGCCACCCAGTTTACGGAGCGGTGACTATCTGTCTTCGCCGTGTTGTGATCGGGTCGGTACGGCCGCCATTGAAAGATGAGACATGTCTATTTTTCGGTTGTGGACCGCTTGGTCATTTAAGAAAAAGTGAGAGCGCCTCCCTCGACCCTCCGTTATCTACCTGGCTGCTGCTCGCCTGGTTACGATCCGTCGAGTTCAATATGTTAACAGAGGCCATCTCCCTTCTAGATGACTTCTCCACTTCTGCATATTCCTGTATGTCAAACCTCTTTGTTATATGATACCCCGCTGCAGTTTTAGATTATCTCAGAGGTTCTCTTATTCCAAGTGTGAATTTACATGTTGTCGTCCCAGTAAACTGCAACTTGGTGTTTCTGACCTTCTCCATATATGAAGCCTTCCACAGCATAACTGGGAGACTTACTTGCACTGTATTTGAACTAATATAAATTTTTTGGAAGAACAGTATTATAAGACAAAATTCCATATAGCTCCATTTTTATACACAATATCAGGTTTAAAAAACCATATTTGTTTAAAAACTCTTCTCCAACTCTTTTGTAGAGAAAGCAAATTTAGCTATATTGAGACAAGTGGAAACTTCAAATGTATTCCTTGTTCCACATAGCCATCTGAGCCCAAAAAAAGGCATTGGGCGGCCAGGCGGGAGAACTAATATTAGAAACAAATTTTATAGTAATATAACACCTATATTTTTTATAAGTGTTTATAACATTCATTTTTATTTTTTATTTGCTCTAAGACATATTGTTTGTTTGAAATAAACTTATTTTCAAGAATGGAAATCTAAAATTATATTATAAAAAAAAAATAAAAAAAAAATATAGAAGAAAAGAACAAAAACTATGACAGCCCTTGTAAGCTAAACTTCTCATTTCTATATGTGTCCTTTAACAATTTAAGATGAAATCTTTGTGGAAATAGTATCCGGAAGAATAAATAAAGTCATTTGTCGGACTTTTGGGTGTTCCTTTCTATAAAGCAGAGTTATTGCCGTGAAACTGATAAGTGACTGCCCAGGCGCAGCGAGCTAGATAGAATGAACTCAACTGACGCTTATCCTATACGGCTCGGACTGGTAAAACCTGGAGATGTAGGCAATCTTGTCCATTAATATTTCCGACGGCAGCCCTCTACTGACTGTATTAATCTGCGTAGTCACACCTTCAGTATCTCCAAGCATGTTGGGTCGCTGGTTTTACAAATCCTGCTTTTTTGATCACCATAGAAATTATCTTTACAGTAATGTACACAACGTTTTTACAGTTCTGAATAAAAAAAATGTACAATCCTAGAAAGCAATTATTATTTTGCCTATTTAGAATTTGGGCATAATGTCATGGAAAGACAAATGCCTAAATTGTCCCTAAACCGTTGTAATCAAACATCTTGTACTACAGTAATGTATACATGTACCTGTGAACTATATGGCACCTATATACAACATGATCCTCTAGACGGGCAACTTTCCAGAAAAAGCTTCTGTGTTTAAAGCATTTAATGAAGTGAGTGGGCACTTTTTTAATTTTTGAAATTTTTGTTTTTTTCTTGGAGTGGGGGTGATTCTCTGATTCGTGTGGAATTTGCTATTCCAAAAAAAAAAAACACCCTCTTCCAAATCTTGAAGCATGAAGTTGTTGTAGGGCTCCCTAAACATCCATGAGTTGCATGCGTGTAACTTTTGTAGCACAGAAGACAAGCACTCGTGGGACAGGCGTCCTTAAAGTGTGCATTGAGCTGGCTACTGAGTAGTATGGCCTAGTAATTCGGGTAATGCCAACTTCAAGCAAATAATAAGAGTAAAACTTTTTTTGTTGTCGAACAGGCCATGTAATTCTAATTTGGAAAAACTTTAAAGAATTGAATTTTTTTTCATTTCTTCATTAAAAAATAAAATCTAGAACATGTAAGCTATAAAAATCCTAAATGAGAGAAACGCATCCAAAAGATTCCTTAATCTCCTTTCTGTATCAAGATATAAAGATGTATTTAGTTGGGACTGCGGGAATTGGACTTTGACCATAAGTTAGGAATCTACTTGTCTCGTGTGGTAGGAAAATGGGTGGTTTCAAGGAATTGATGCTGATACCAAGACCTTAGTCTAGGATGTGTTTTACATGTTGCATGTTCATATGATTTTAATATTTAAGCACTGCAACACAATTGAGTTTGCGTTAACAAACGCAACGTGACCCAGCCTGAGGATTCCATATAACCGGTTCACCCCCTCCCCCAAAATCTGCAGTTTCAAAGACCAAGGCTGCACCCTGTTAATCCATGAACATTGTGCTTAACTCCGCCCATTAGACTTTAATGCGAGAGTGTTGTGTACCTCACCCAACCACTGAAAAGTTGGCGGTGTTCTGTAATGAGTGCGGGGAGTCCGATATTTCTGAAAGGGTACTTTAGTAGAACTGGACATTTGGCTTCCCACCACAAAGAAAAATTGGTGAGTGGTCACTTGGATGTTGTGTACCACAGTCCTGTTTAAATTTACACAGAATAGTATTCTGCTTTAGGGAAGGGCTCTTCAGCGACTGAAATTTCACATTGTGTCAAACCGACCTGGTATATGTATACTTACAAAGTGGTAAAACTACTACTACACGTTCAGGGTTGCTACAAAGCATTTTCCGTCCTCTGGCAACCCATTTTTTTCTTAATATAAACACTAGAACCTTATGTGTTTTTTTTAGTTTTTTATTTGCCTATATAAAAAAAAATAAAACAAAACAAATTTTGCCTACATTTGTACAATGTTAGAGGAATATATTGCTAAAATATATTTCTAACAGTATCATTATAAGCTAAATCTGTTTAGGGTTTTTTTTCTTAAGCAAAATTAAAAAAAAAAAATCCCAGGATTGAAATATTTTTTCAAAAAGAAAAATGATAAAAAAAAAACAAAAAAATACAGAAAACTGCCTTTTCCAAGCGGATTACAGGGTCTAATCTTGACAGAAATTCAGATTTAAAAGATATAATCGTATATTCAAATCAAGATATTGACTTAAATAAATGTTTAAATAACAGGTTTTTGTTTGTACCTTTTTGTTTAACCAGGTCAGAGGGTGGGATGGGGAAAATTTTTAGTTTATTTACTTGAAAAACAAAATTTAAAATTAACTTGGATTTTTTTTTTTTTTTCTCTCTCCTTTGTGTAATTTGTTTTGGAAATTGTGCAATATTTGATGGCCTTACTGAATGAGTGTTAAGTTTCAGATGTACAGTTTTTAATTGTTTCCAAAGTTTTTTTAAGTTGTAGTAAAGCATGATATTAACTTTAGTAGTGTTGTGCTTTTATTTTCAATCTTCATTGGATGGAGATGCGCTTTTTTTTTTTTTTTTTTTTTTTTTTTGACGGGGTGTTGGGTAATCGCTGGGCACATAAGCAGCAGCCTTGCGTCCTAGCACTGTAATCAATGTTCTTTTGTATTTCAACAGTAAACAAATATGCAATTTGCACAACGTCTTGTCAAGAATGATGTGCCAAAGTCAACCTACGGTTGAGCTATTTCAGTTAAGGCCATGTGAATGTATGCTCGCCAGACTCGAGGCCTTACAAGCGCGTACGGGAGAGAGGGAGGGTGAGCACTCCTGCACCATCCTCCGGCCTCTCTGTGAAACCTGAATGGCCTCACCAGCCGTAATGTGACAAATGTAGGACATGCCCTATTATTTATTTTATTTTTTGCACCGGCTGGTGCAGTGAAACGGTGGTTTTAATAGACGTCTCCAGTGGGCCGTAAGGCTCTGTTGCACCGTGTGTTTTGCAGGATTTTTGACTCTGCTAGTTGCAAAAAAAAATAAAAATTTCCACTATAGAACCTAAAAAGTAACAGTTTAGTTATGTTGTTTTGATAGTTATGCTAAAACAGAGTGTAAACTGGGTCTAAGACCCTGATCTGCTCACTTGCACTGAAGGATATACCTACCCGATAGAGGAAGGGCCGCTACTGGTTATGGGAGACCCTCTGCTACGGTGTTCCTGGTTGAAAACAGCGATTGCTTCTGATTGAATAACAAATCTCCTTGTGCTGTGTCGTGTGTAATACGGGACTGCCAGAAATGTGACTTGATTCGGCAGTAAGCAGCACAGATACTAATAGGGGAAAGAAAATTAGTTGAAAGTTTGTTAAAACATGGAGCGCAGTAAGTGACTTGTGTTACTTCAGCTCATTGGTTGGGCCAGTATTTGCAGGCGCATCTTTAGGTGTTGTACACATGGTAACGCTAGAGTTTGATTGCTTGTCCTTTATGTGATCGGGAGGGTGGCACCCAGGTTGTCTGCGTTGACAAACACAAGTCATCGGGTGTGCGTGTCCCGATCGAAAATGGGTCCCATGGAGTCAAATTAGTGTGCGGTCACAAGGGGCAGGTACACTTGAGTTTGAAACGCAGTGAAAAGCCCATGGGTGGGGGTTGCCCAATTGAACTGCATTGTTGTGAAATACATGCAAATCTCGTGCTTTTAATTTACATTTTTTTTTTTTTTTACCAACTTATGACTTTAATGAGAACACATGTGATCCGGGTAGCCCGCACCCAAGTGTCTGCATTGTATTTCTAAACACATTTGTAATTTTCCAGTGTGACTGGCGCCCTAGGAAAACAGAACCCGGGTAGTGCAAGCGCAGAACTCCAGTGCTATGTTTTTTAAAAGTAAAAATCTTCAAAGTCTGCTCCAAAACTGTTTGAAACGAATACTTATACAGCAGTGGTGCACTGGGAGCCCTCTGTCGGCAACCCAAGCATCACCAATGACCATATTACCTGCAGTCCCTGAGAGCCAGGACTTGCCGGCTCTGTGCTATTTTAAAACATTGCTGCTGGAGCTAACAGGAGGAGTGGAAGGTGTACACAGTGCTGGATTATCACTTTGTAGCTACTGTTTTACATTACCTATGAAATGCCCTAACAGTTTTCTTACTTGTGTCAATGGGTTCCTTCTTTCTTGTGTATTGGTGTCCTCGAGGTTTGATAACATGGAAAGCTCCGACCGCAGGGACGATACCTTACTGCTTAAAATTGCAAATGTTGGCACTTTGCCAATAATAAGTAGGTTTTGCTTGTAGTGTCCAGTTTATATTCTCTTTCAGCTGTATACACTTGAACAAATTTGACAGTTTACGATAGGACTAGTGGTCAGCAACTTCGCACCTTTGGTTGAGTGCGGAGCAACACACTGTTTTTAAGCATGTGTACGTGAGGCTGCGCCGCCTGCAATGGAGTGTAGGAGCTTGTAAGAATGACTATAGCCTTCCTCAAGTACATGGGGATATGTGGTGAGTGTTTTCCTTCTATACACAGCCTATTTGTTTTTGTTTTTTTTGTTTTGTTTTTGTTTATGTGGGGATCGGCTTCAAATTTAAATGAAATGTATCATTGCAGATGTGAACGGCTTGAAAATAAATTTGAGCAGCTACACATATACTTGGATAGTAAAGCTGACAACTCCTATTTTTTTACCACAAACTGGGAAAATGTATGGTTGAGTATAAGCCTTACGTGGGAAAGCAGTTGGTACTGCATCCCCCGCACCAGTATAGTAGCTAGGCAAGCCCTCTGCCCTGTTATATATCCAGCAGCTGTTTACCCATTACGAATGGCAAAAAAACCATGCCCCAATTATATAGCCAGCTTTTTCACCAGCACACGAGGTTTGCCAAGCAGTCATTACATACAAAAAAAAGCCAAAAGCTCACCAGCTCCGCAGGTCTTGTCCCATATCCAATCGGCAGCGGCAGGGACATCACAGGCGTGCCCAGGCTAGGCTCTGACGCTATATTATATTGGGTGGTGCCGGCGCTGATGTCCACAGCAGGATGAATTACGGAGGAGACCTCCACATTTCTTTTTTTTTTGTGCTGGACAAAAACTGCCGCTTATACTCAGTATTTACCCGGGGTCACTTTATTTTGAGAAGTTTTTGCCATGCAATTTGGTTTTTCCCAGTACATTCCAGTGTAACAGAAAATTCTACCAATTGGGGCCGCTGCAGACAAAGTGCTCAAGTCGGTAACGGACCAGCACATGGGTCCGACCCATGGACCATATACAAGAGAAAGGGTCTTTGGATGATATATTTCTAGGTGATTGCAAATATCCTGTCCTGGGCTTTGTTACAGTCGTCCTTTAGAGTACAATTTTGTTTTAAGGAAACGAGCACCTACACATCACTGAATTGGAAAGATTTAAAAAAAGTATGGCTTTGAAAGGTCTGGAATAACAAATGGAAAATTTATTTTAATTTTCTTTTTCTAATAAAAGAACCATCTGCGGGCGTGGAGGAAAACAACATTGGGGACTACCAAGTGGTCTAAGGGTCCGATTCACACACGGTATGCCGCGTGTGCCGCTGGAGAGGAGGAGGAGGTGACCTCTCCTCCGCTCCTAGAGAATAGCGGCGACGGCAGCAACACGCCGAAAAGATAGAGCATGCTCTATCTTTTTGCGGTGTGTGGCCCGGATAGGTGCCAAACATGTGTGGCACCGTATCTGCACCGACGCCGTTATTGCGTCTATGGGGACGTACATTGTGAATGTGCCCTTACAGGATAAACAGTGGTGCCAATATACTAAAAGGATCCAACAAGGCAATCGGGAAAACTACAGACCGTGAGTCTACTTCTGTTGTGGAGAAAATATTTGAGAAGGGGTTTTGATAGAGATGCCTATCCTGGAAATCTCACTGTGCATACCTTATAACCCAGCACCAGCGAGGTTTCCGACAGGGATTCGATCTGTCAGAATCCTATGATTGGAATTATCTGTGGAGGTAAGGTCCCGACGGACCTGGGGCCGTGTTATGTTGGAATCTGAACTTTTCAAAGACCATTTGAGTTACACTGCCACATAAAGGTTGGCATAGAAATGAGGACTGGGAACGGAAAAATCTGGTATTTGGGTAAGTAATTGGCTAGTGATATAAAACAGAAGGTCGTCATTTAATGCAATTCTTCAGATTGGTGTTGACGTTACCAGTGGAGGCCACAGGGGTCAGTAATGGGGCCATTCTTGTTACTATTTTTATTAATGACTGTAGTGGGTTTACACAGTCAAGTTTCAATAATTTGCAGATGATACTAAGCGTTGTAAAGTAAATACTGAGGCTGTTCATGAGATTCCAATATCGCAGTACTGAGGGGAATTTGTGAAACCTGGGCATAGCTGACGGTTTTTTTTTTTTTTTGTTTGTTTTTTTTTTTTAAATAATCTTTATTTTTCTTTTAGTAACGTACAGCAAAACACAAAAAGCACTCGCAAGTTCCTTAAAATATATAGCAACGCTTTTGGCTGATGAGGTTTAATGTAGTATTATGTTCTAAACAGTCAATTACCATCACCATAGACAAAGGTTCTTTACTGTAAGAGCAGTGAGACTATGGAACTCTCTGCCGCAGGACGGCTGGTTGTTTGAGGGGATTCTATGTTCCATCGTTCAGGGAAGGCCTGGATGACTGTTGGAGAGGAAAACTAGGTTAGCGGGACAAAAACACTGTTTAATTCGTTAAATTGGACTGATGGACTTTTTCCAACCTTCATACTAGGAACTATGAAGGGAACTATCTTCTTTATGTGAATGTGGACTGAGATTGAGCGGCCCCAGAGTAACGAGGCTCCGATCCAGGAGTTCTAGCCAATAGTTAGTCCAGGAGCAAATTTTATGGCTTGGGCCCCACAGATTATGGACTACACCTAGCCAGGGGGGGGAGGAAATGAAGGAGGGGGTTTGGAATTTGCCCCTGCTCTGCTATGAAATAACCTGACCGGGGCAACAGATGACAAGAGTAGGGGTATCTGACTGTTGGGTAATGAAAGGTGTCAGGCTCAGTCCATCAACATAATATTTTTGCCTTTCTCTGCCATGATTATTGTTTTGTCCTTGTTTGTTATGTATTTAATTGCGCACATGACAAGCTGTTCATTAACCCCTTTCTGACCGGGCCTTAAAAGGCTTTACTGACTGGAGCATTTCTAACACTTTTTCATACTTCTCGGTTTAAAGACGTTTAAAGAACGTCTTGTCTTTACTTTTTTTGGCTGTGTTTTTTTGTGACACACAGGGACAGTTAATAATAAAAAAATGATATGGGAGGGCTTTACAAAAACTGACAAAAAATATATAATTATTTGTAATGTATAGAATATTTTTTTTTGTATAGTCTGGGCAAACAGGGCGACAATGGCGATTTGTTTTTTTTTTTATAGTGTAGCGGGAGATTTTTTTTATTCTCTTGTGGATTATTGTTTATTTTTAAATATTTATTTATATGTAGTATGTGTATTCTAACTTTATATGTCCCCCCATGAGGTCATAAAAGACCCTAGGGGGAAATTTTTACATTTTTTCTTTAGATTTTTTTTATTTTTTTATTATTATGGTTTTCACCTGTAACTGGGGCACCTGTAAGAGCCCCTGTTTCATGGGGAAACAACCCCCTGTGTGGGAAGATATTGAATCAGAGATGGACCCAGCCCAGTTTCCACTCAGAAGTTCTGGAAGAGCTGAATATTAGAGAGTTTGAAGAGGGAAAAACTGCTAAAAAATGTATAAATACAAGTTATATAATTTCCAGTGTTACTCCTCATATCTCCACAACATTATTTCTTCAATGTGTTATGGCATTTATTTTATGACTATTATATGGTAGGGTTAAAAGCACTGAGACAAACTATACCTGCCAAGAGATATAATAGGGTTATTAGATCTTATAGGGTTATATTAGAACCTAATTGGCAGAGACTTTCATGGGACTGATAAATTGACTGCCTTTTCTGGCTGCAAATCTATTAAAATGCAGGAGTATAAAAAGAGGTTTTTGTATTCTTGTCTTTTTATTTTATACCAAATTTTTACTTTTACTTCTATTTGGATTCCCAACTATGTCTCTTAATCCTCCTTCCTATCATTTTTGTTTCTAATTTTGCAGACCTTCATAAACTTACTGAAGAGCAAACCCAAGATTCCTTGGCCAAGCTCAATGCTTCTTCGTTTACTGACAACTAATTAAAGGGACCTGGCAGACGAAAGACGGATTATATGGATATAATATGTGATGTAT
The DNA here is from genome assembly GCA_019512145.1 of Engystomops pustulosus. Lineage (NCBI taxonomy): Eukaryota > Metazoa > Chordata > Amphibia > Anura > Leptodactylidae > Engystomops > Engystomops pustulosus. Next base: position 67,988,837 of record CM033649.1, read on the forward strand.
GTGTTTGAGTATATCTGTATATACCCTATGTTTGTATATATTGCTGTACATTTGTATATGGCACTAAATGGCTGTACTGCTCTATATGTGTGTGATCTGATAACTGTGATGAGTATAACAATAAGTAAATTTTAAGTGCTCAGGTTTGCACTGCCTCTCTCGTTACACCCCGTGTATCCCATGAGGTCCGGAGATGTGGCCAGTGCCCCACAGCCAACATTAAAAGAATTATTAAATATATAACAATTAAAAAAGACTAAAGAAAAAAAAAAGCGTTATACCTAGCGTAAGGGTATTTGGGGATGGTATTCCTAAAATTACAGTATTTAGTAATAATTGAAGAGCTGGGGTTTGCATTTACTTTTGTAAAAACATAGTGTGATAATTGTATATTCCATCTTCTTCGGGCTCTGTAACTTCACCAATGTTAATGAGATTACAGGTTATGATTAAACGTGGATTATAAGGATTGATCCACTTGTCCTCAATTTACATGATCTCCGAGCCACTGACCCGTTAATGGCTTTATGGCATTAGTGAATATTAAACTGAGGGGTAATAGACGTCCGCCTGTTCACTGCCTGTCACTGCTGCTGCTAGGACAATCCATTTATGTGCTGTACTGCTAGGGACATAGTACAAATGTACACTTTGGCGTCAATCAGGAGTGTGTCCCCCTCACGCTTGAGTATGTAAGAGCTTGTTAACTATAGATCAGAACGGAGTAAAGCAGGATGGCGGGGCGGGGGGGTGAGTACCCTTTCAGGAGATGAAATGTTAAGGACGAGTGATGAAAGGTTCATCCTTTGCACAGTGTCCCTCTCATTCCATCCCCTAATATCTTCAGCTTTCCAGGACTTGAGACCACAACAGCAGGGAAAAGTAAGGCACAGAAGAGTGAATTCTAAAATACGCTGGATATACCCGAGCTACAGCAAGAAAAATGGTTGGAGGTATATCTAGCTAACTACAGGGTTATGGACAAGGACATGTCCTCTAGGTTATGTTCTTGAAAGGGGTTTTACCCATGAATACCGTTCTGCTCCATACGTCTCAATGGAGCCAAACCTGAAATTCCGAGTGGCCATGTTCGGCGATCTCCGTCAGCTCCATAGATAATTGAGCATAACGGCATGAGTGGCCGACAGATCATTACTATCATAGAGCGTCGAGGGTCCGACCGGAGGTTATGTGGGGCATCAATCGGCCCCCGTGTTTTTGGCCCCGAAACGGATCAGCAAGTTAGGTGCTACCCTGTGGATAGGGTCCTAACTTGTATTTGTGGGGGGAAAAACCGATTCAAGTTGTATTTGTATTTATAATTGTACTACAGATTTTATTTTTTTTTTGTCCCTGTGGCTATTCATTTTCAAGTTTGTCGATGTCATGGGATTACGGATTATTAATAAAAATTCATTACAGGACGTCTAACAGTTGTTCATTGCAGCCTGGGACTAAGGTTTAGAGCATCCAGAGAGCTTGACCAGAGGTCATAGGGGCGTCTGTAAGTTATGGTTCTGTAAGTATGGGACCACCGTTAAGGAATATAAGTAAAATGGTGACTTTGTCAGTAATGGCACAGCACACCGTCTGATAGTTTTTTTATTTTACAATGGGCGAATTATATGATGTGGCAAGTGTATGATATATGCAGAGGTGCGGGCTGTGATGAAACGCCAGGGCCCTGAATGTAGGCAGGTTATACCTAGTGCCCATGCACGGGGTAGGAACTCCTGTACTGGCCTACTCCCATCTGGAATGGCCCTTCAAAACTCTTGCCATGAGGTGGAGTAAGGGGAAAATAAAAAAATTCCTGGATGTGCTTAACGGAAACCTACCCACTTGTAGTGGCAGTTTCTGATGGAAATACGGGAACCAGCTCGGGTGAGCTGGGCCGGAGCTTATTTTCGTTAGTGTTTAAACCGCGGGTATCGCGGTTTAAAACACTTTTAAAACTGTATAGCCGGAGACAGGAGGTACACGCTCGGCTATCATTCACTTCCTATGTAGCCGCGCACGTGGTACGCGACTGAGCGCGTACCTGCATGCGCAGCTAGATATCAAGTTTAAAAGAGGTTTTAAACCGCGATACCGCGGTGTTTTTTTAAAACACTAACGAAAAATAAGCTCCGCACAGCTCACCCTGAAGCTGGTGTGACCTGGTATTTCCATCAGAAAACCTGCACATACAAGGGTTAGGTTTTCCTTTAAGGAATTGAGATTCTTTTATGTACAAGCCTGATATTAATCTTCTCCAAGTGTCTAACAAACACGTCTGGGACTACAAAATCAGCGGACAATCCCTTTTACAAAATACTAATTTTAGATATGCTCTGATTTTAAGTAAGGTAAACTGAAAACAAATAAAGGGAGATGAATCATATATTAATTGCCAATTTGTGGCCTAAAAAAAAAAAAATTTTTTATAGACGGTCAAGTGCAGGATCAACTTATGGCAGAAAGTTCTGTTATAAGGGAATATGTGATATGATATCTGGAAGAATGGCTCCACCAGACATTGAACGAAAGGACTTGTACCTTTTCATATCTTAACTATGTAACACGAAATAAGGATGACATATAGTAGGGATAGGTTTACACTTTGTGCTGACTTAAGTGTCTGTAAAGAGGCAGCTCTATAATAGTAAGCCACAAAGTCTTGAATGCCTAGAGTGCGCTATTCTAAAACTGACATATAAATATTTTGTATTATAGAACAAACCCAAAGGGAATATTTTTGTGGAATGGAGTGGTTGTTCCTTCTGGTTCACCCAATTTTCTTTATTATATACCAACTATTGCTGCTCCGTTACAAAATATTTTAAATGATATCACTGGGAAATGGTATTTTGGAGAGCTTAGTAATGCTGTTTTTATTTGTACGTGATTTGGAAGCTGGTAGATTCCCATTAAAGATACATCAAGCGAAAGGCTAACATTTGGAAGAAAAAATTTGAACATTTGGACCAGTTTTCTAATAGATGAAAAATGGACACATGCATGTGAATAGGGCCTCAAGCTGTACATTGTGTGTTCTCTATTACAGGCCACCATCAAGGGGGGTTTTAGTGTGACAGTGTCAGGGGCACCAAGTCACAGAAAACTCTCTCCTTCCATTTTGGTGCAGGGAAACTCACTGTTGCCGAATTATCTTCTGTGAGAGGGGCCCCAAACTTCTAGTGGCAGCCCTGTCTACTACTACTAAACCTTACTTTTTATGACCAAATTTACAGCTGCGGTACCAGTTGCATTCTGACATCAGTTGAAGACCACGGTGACTGTCTAGGCACATTACCCAATTGGAAATAAGGATGCGTTCACACATACCGCTTTGATTCTGTTTAGATGTCCAAATAAAGTGCAAGGGGACGTGCGATGGCATGATAGCATAGGGGTCTCTGGAAGGCATAACATTCAAGCAAGGTGCTGGTTACTGATCGCCATGTGTTTTCCTAGAAAAACAAATTGCGAAGGGCCGTGACCCCCTTCACCCCTGTATATTTCCTGATCAATTTCTGATAGGGAATCGGCACCATGTGTTGTAATACAAAACAAGTCAAAATAATGTGCTTTTGTATCGATAGTATGAATATATGAAACGGTCCAAGTTACCAAGTGAACACAGCAAAAATGGAATTTTTATATAGCAGACTGTTCAAACTGATCTGATAAAAAAGTATATAGCATGTCCTAGTCGAACCATTTTTGCAACAGATAAAAATGAACGCCAGACTGATGCATTGGCCATTGAGTTGTCAATTTATGGAACAACAGAAGAACATTCAAATGCAGATTTATAGGAGATGATTGCTCCAGTATTGTTATTTTTGGTTGAAAAACAAGTATTACTAAAAAAAAGTCTGGTGAAATGTGCTTAAAGCCACAAGTGAGCGGATATAAATATTAATAAATGTTAATTAAGATACCATTAAAATAAAGGGAGGATCTCTTTAAAGGCAGCAACACTAATTCATCTAGGACACCAAGACGGCAGCTCATTCACATCTCATCTAACAGTAAAATCCTTCATAGTGCTCTGCCCCCGGCTCCTAATTTAGGACACATGTCTTTGTTACGTCATAGATATATGAGGCACTAGGTCATGACTCCAAATACAGCTGCTGTAACTGAGCACCAGCTATGAAATAGAGCTAAGCTGACAAGGGAGAAACTTTCTAATGTTACTGCGCGCTTAACTCCTCTGCTGCCAAAGAAATGGAACTGTACAAAACAAGTCAGTTGTTCCAAGTTACTGCACACTCCTGAATGTGTGCGGTAACAGTACAGTTCCAAAAGTTGACAAACCTTTCGCATTCAGAGTTTTTTTGTATATTCTAGGGTAATCAGTCAATGGCTTCAGCATTTTTTTCTTTATTGGAGTAGAGGTTGCGCGGACCTGGTTAGACCTTTCCTTTTCTCGAGGCTGCTTTTTAAAAATGGCCGCCATATGATATCACCTTTTGCTAGGAGGCGCTCAGCAGTGTTCTGTCTGTATGAATGCGCTCAATTCTTATTTGTGCCACCTTCAGGGGTTATTAACTCAGAAAAAACATCATGAAAATTGGGGGAGATCTTCATATGTAACGGTTCTGGGACCCCTTTACCTGATGTTTTTCCTCCTTATTGTTCTCCTGGTCTCCTTATTTACAGTTTTCAAGTCTGCCAACTCTTAGCCACTGGTTGCCATGGCTGCAGAAGGGTCCTTCTTAAGAAAGGCTCGAGACAGAGGGGCTTCAGTAAGTGTGCAACTTCACAGTTTCCTGCCATGCTCTATAGTCAGACTCCTCCATAACATCTTGCATTCTCCATCGGCGCAATCTTGCGCACGAGTGCCAGCTTGTTCTTCAGGATTTTTATCCAGGTTCTCCTGGTGTTTAGCTCTCCCGCTTCCCAGTTCGTCCCGGCCTCTCTGTGCTTGATGTCCCCATATTAGGCTGTAGATTTACTTCTGCTAATTATCGGTTTCTCTGTCCTTACAAGCGGGAGCTCACTCACATGCGGTTGTCTCGCTCTGTGGTAAGGCTCCGGCCTTCGAGTTTTCTGTATATTCAGGACTATAAAAAAATGTAGATTCACAGTGAAGCATTACAAAATGATGAATTTAACAATGTGGAAGTATATACTTAACAAAAAAGTTATGTATTCTGGGGTTCTTCCTCTGGCTTTGATTAATGCTTGCACACTCTTCCCATTTCTCTGATGAGCTTCAAAGGGGGTAGTCACCAGAAAAGCTTTTCACATCCACAGGTGCCGTCAGGTAATTAAGAGGGATTTCTGCCTATAAAATGGGGTTGGGGACCCATCAGTGGGTTGTGCAGAAGTCAGGTGGGATACACAGCTGATAGTACTATGTGAATTAGCTGTAAGGGATTGTATTATGGCTAGAAAAAAGCAGCCTAACGTAAAGAAAAACTAGTGGCCATCATTACTTTAAGAATGGAAGGTCAAGCACTCCCAAAATTGGAAATTTGAAATGTCCGACGCCGAAATCGGGGGCGGGCCGTGTACAACCCGACAGATTCGGACAAACCACGGGAGAATCTTAAAAACGAAAAATGCTGTCGCAAGATCAAAACACTGGGAAGAGAAGGTGAACTCCAGCGGACCTCAGTGGGGGAAGCGACACATGAAGGAAATTGGACGCAAGACCTTAGTAAATTGCGGCAGACCCGAATCCTCGTCGGACAACGCACAGCAGGGATCGTGACAGGACCGGGTAAGTAAATCTGCCCCTATGTCTTCTTTTCAGGGCATGACTTTTTTTTTTTTTTTTTTATGAAACAAGAATTTACATTACTGTTGCGAACAAAAAAAAAAAAAAAATTTATTAAATGGGAAATGGTCACCTAGGACCTTATTTTCACTAAAAGCAGGGGCAGAAGCCATCACAAGGCATTGAAAATATTGGCCTTTTCCAGGGTGATGGGTTTGGTTTTGGATTGCATTTAAAAACAACAGTGTGTGACTTGTCTGTGGTGCTAACTCCGCAGATCCCCACCTCCCCCACCAGGCCACCACCTTTGTGATCGTACAAGCTCCTCCCTCCTGCTTTTCACTTCGCAGAGGTCACAGCTCGTGAGCTGACATCAGTGGGAGACGGAGCAGCCTGTACGGAACGCACAAAGGTTGGGGCCAAAGTTGCGGCCCCCTGGGCCTTTTTTCTTATATGGTAGTTACTCAGTCTTTTTGGCAAGCGGCAGGGTGTGACACTTTCACGCTCAACCACAAGTCTATGAGGTTCCTGCGAGAGCTGTGGAAATTTGGCTGTTTTAAGCGCGCCCAGTTCCGGTCCATTAGGGCCCTCCCCTCATCTTTACTTGCAGTGTCTCATAGGCAAAAAACTAAAAGAAGAAATTTGAATTATTATTAAAAAAAAAAAAGTACGTAATAATAAAGACATTTAAAGTTTTTTTTTATCGCAACACTTTCCATTCTCATATAAGAAGGGACATAAATAAGATCGGGTAGGGCAGAAGTCCTCCTTACCTTCGGCAGAGCTTCTAGTAGGAAGCTCTTAAGACTGAGTCACCTCTGTTTTCATTGCCGGATTTAGTTGCAGAGCAACTTGAAGTTTGAAATGGGCTGTGGATATGGTGGCGCGTATAATGGATTTGTGGTCCAGAGGGACATAGGCATATGGGGGCTATGCTTGTGCTGACATGGTCTGTAATAAGGAAACTGATTATAGCTGGGACTGTCAATGGACTGAATGGGTGTTTCGCATGCTGAATTCTCCTGACCAAATCCTTGAGAATTCTGTCCGATTGTCGCTAGCGATAGTGAGTAAAGCTAAACACCTATGGAGGGGCCCAAAGAATGCTATACTATTTTTGAATGATTATTGAATGACCTTTTCCCTAGTGCACGTTACGTCAGACGCTGTAAAGTAGGTCTATGTTTCAGCCTGTCACATTAGCCGTGGCGTCATTTAATTCAAATTTACTAGTCTCCTTCCTTCTTCCACGCACGATATTTTTGTGGTGATGTGTGTTATTGCGCGGATTACCTCCCCGCAACACTCCCGAGACCACTTAGGTCTCCATAAACCTCATTGTGTGCATGAGCCCATATAGAAAATACAGCCAGCACACTTCCATATAACCACAATGTGTGCATGAGCCCATATAGAAAATACAGCCAGCACACGTCCATATAACCTCATTGTGTGAATAAGCCTATATAGAAAATACAGCCAGCACACGTCCATATGACCTCATTGTGTGCATGAGCCCATATAGAAAATACAGCTAACACACGTCCATATGACCTCATTGTGTGCATGAGCCCATATAGAAAATACAGCCAGCACACGTCCATATAACCTCATTGTGTGCATGAGCCCATATAGAAAATACAGCCAGCACACCTCCATATAACCTCATTGTGTGCATGAGCCCATATAGAAAATACAGCTAACACACGTCCATATGACCTCATTGTGTGCACGAGCCCTTAACAGATGCTTACAGCAAAAATACTAACAAATCCCAGCAGTTAGTCTCACAGCGCAGAGGACAGGTAAGTATAAGCTGCTTTGTTATTATAACGCTCTCGCAGCATTCAAGATTTTTTTTTTATTTAGAACTTGAACATCCCCTTTAATAGTTGCTTGTAAAATCTACAAAGCAATGTATGACGTGTGTATGTGTAATGTCTCTAATCAAGGTGTGTGAGAAAGTGAGGCCCAGAGATTTAGAAGCAACACCCAACTGCTGGAGGAGCTTTATATCTATGGACCTGCCAGGACTTGAACATTTATTCAAACAAATAGCACTTCTCATCCAGACGCTGTTTTTTTAACTTCTAGCTATGAGGATTAACCTGTCTGTGCAGGGACATCACCCGCACTGGACATACCCGGGCAAGTGCTGGGGCCCAGGGCTGCTGGTGGGCCCACATAAGACTGTACATAAGCTATACATGGGATGAGGGGCTCTATATAAAATAACCAAGAGGGGGCTGTTTGGGATGATTTTAGGGAACAGGAGACTGTTTTAGTTTCTGTATTTTTAATGCAGCCACATGAGTTCACTGCAAAGGGGCCCACTGAGGCTCTTTCACCCAGGGGCCTACTGAAACCTGGAGCTGACCCGGTGTCTATGTGTTGATTCAGAAGCATCACATCTATATCATATAGATGAAAGCCATAAATGTTACTCATCCGCAGCCAGCGTCAGTCCTCCTTCTAGGAATGATAAAGTAAGTAGAGGCGTGCGGGCACAGTGACACCTGGAGGCGGTGCTGTCCTCTTTACTACAGAAATTCTTGTCAGGTTTGTGTGTGTGCATGGAAGTTAGACATTTCTCTGCCAAATGAATGTAGCACTAGGACATGTTCAGACATAGCACGTTGCTGCAGATTCAACAGCATAGTAATACACTAATACCTCAAAAAGAGTATAGAAGGAAGTGTCTTACGCTGAAAACAGGTTTCAATCATCTGAACAGGGTTGTTTTGCTGATAAGCATATTCCTTCAAATGCTGTTCAGATAAATGGAGCTGAGCCTAATGTTACCTGCACATAAAATCTGCTGATTTTATTTGCAGCCTGTGTGTCAACAGTTTTCTTTTCAGATTTTTCAGCTATATTAGCAGATAAAAAACCCCCAAACAAAGGGGAGGCTAGCCAGGAGTCACAAGCTTGTCCCGACCCCATGGAGAGTAACATGATCTGCAACTGATCTGCAAATACGAGCCGTAAGTGTATTACAGCCCCCTTGACTTCCACCAGCTATATACTAGGGGGCAGCTGCTGGCTATATACTAGGGGGCAGGGGCTGGCTATATACTAGGAGGCCGTTGGGTAAATAATCGGGGGCAGTGGCTGGCTATATACTGAGGGGCATGTGCTGACTGGCTATATACTGGGCAAACGCTGTGACCAATGCATTTCCCACCCTAGGCTCATACTCAAGTCAATAGGTTTTCCTCTCTTAAGTCACAGGGGCTGGGCTTTGGTTTGGATGCATTTCAAAAAACAACATGTGACTTGTCTGTGCTGCAGACTGCTCAGCTCTCAGCCCCCACCTTTGTGCTTCTGCACAGCCCTTCCCTCCTGCTCCTTCACAGAGGTCACACTGTGGTGAGCTGACATCAGGCCAAAACCTGAGGAGTGAGCAGCACAGACAAGTCATGTGTTGTTTTTTTAAATACATCCAAACCAAAGGCCAACCCCTGTGACTTAACATAGGATTTTGTTAGGGTGCAAGGTAAGTTATAACACACAATTATATTGTAATATAAATGCTTAGAAAAGGCAGAAAGACATATTTGCACTGCAGGTGTGATGGGCTTCTGTAACCTGTCTTTAGTGAAAATGGGGTTCTTAGTGACAGGTTCCCTTTAAATACGGGTCTACTACACATTCCTATGTGGAGGAGCACATGCATTGAAAATGTGTTTTTTAAGTAGTAGTTTATGGATAACATAATCCACTGTATGCCAATACTGTATACTGAATACTGCGCAGATGTAAACATCTGATGGGGCCCAATAGAGAGGAGCAAAAAATGTCCCAATATAAAGGCTTCCCTGCTTCTGTGTCATTGCCTGTGATTACTTTTGTTTCACAATGTTTTTATTGATTTTTTTTTTAATTTTACAGTGTAATTGTGTAACAATAACAATCATGAGCATAATAAACCAATCTTCTAGACATCATGTTTCTGAACATTTTCAGTAGTTTGAGAGAACGACCCATATACGTTAGTATGTAATTAAGCAACAGAAGGTGCAAAAATGGAAAAAGGGAGGGTAGGACTAAGGGAAGATGGGATGGAAAGAGGACGCTAGATTGGAGTCTAGCCCGGGACTTTAGACTCTAGATTGGTACGTGATCCATGCTTCCCACTGATCATTAAACAGAGGTATCTTATCACTAACGGGCATTGCAGTTTATCATTCCCCATGATCCACATTAGCTTAAAGTCTAGAGGCATGGTGGGTTTCTTCCATGAGGTGGCTGTGGCTTGATATTGCTTTTGATACAGAATTAGTCATCCTATGTACAGTAACAAACATACACCATACCATTATAAACTATAAATATCAATGGTTTCAATGTTTTACCACATAATGGCCTATTCGTTGTGATGGGTAAGTTGGTTCTGAGACAAATATACATTATTATTATAATGCTGCGCATAAAATTCCTTCAAAAATTATATGGCAACTTTTTTTTAGTTTTGAAAGGGTGGAGAAGGTCAGGGAGGAACCCAGTAAAACCAGTAGTGTGATTTCTGCTGGTATCAGCAAGCTCCTAGTCAAAACAGGGAGGATTTTAACTGGCAGACTCAGCAGCGCTTCCATACCACACACCCACTTAATGAGAATACTGCAACATCTATTATGGTTGATGAATTCATTCTACAATACTAAAAGGAAAGGTTTTATATACATGGAGATGCTCCTCCCCAGGCACAGATTTTAGAAAAAATAGGCACATTGAAGTGTTAAGAATTTTTTTTCTCTGTAAATCAAGGCTATGTTTACTATGTGAACCACAGCCTGAGTGCCAAGCGGATTTACCCGCCTGAACACCAAGATAGTAAGCTTTAACATAACATGTTAACTGGTATATACTTTTTCAATGGATTTTGATTTGGCTTTTCTGATAGCTTTCTTTTTAGGCACGGTGGCTGAGTGGGAGTAGCACTTTTGCCTTGCAGCACTGGGGTCCTGGGTTCTAATCACACCCAGGTCAACATCTGCAAAGAGTTTGTATGCTCTCCGTGTTTGAGTGGGTTCCTCCGGGTCCTCTGGTTTCCATATAGCCAATATGTAACAAAAGGCAGGGTGAAGATAGTTATATATACAACACGAAAAATCAAAATGTACACCAAATTGTACAGTACACATATTTGCAATCCATGCACCACTACACCTCAGAACAACTGTATATTCAACCTGCTAAAACATGGGAGTTGAAAGTAAAAGCATTTAATATCAGAGAATACAAAATTAATACAATCCACGTAAAAAGTGCAGTTCATCTTGGGATGTTGCTCAAGTGATGAAGAATAAATGAAGCTTTAAATCAGATGCCTGTGTCTGCATGCATCCCCCACATAAAAATGGGAGCAAAAGAACTCCATTAGGCTAATTGCACATGACTGTATATGCGGCTGTGAGCTAGCTACACAAATTAGCCCAGATCACTGACCCCCATAAAGGTGGATTTTGTATTGTGTCTCACTGCACAAGGAATGGTTTCTCTAGGTGCCAGGGTTAAGGAGTTATTGGCGTTTGAAGTGTTCTCCACTCCAGCCTGTCAGCTAAAGACAGAATATATCCTCACGTTCACTTTGCAGAGGTACATGCATCCTCTGCATCTGTAACTGAACATGGGAAAGGGTGATGGAATAATACTGTACATATTAACTGAACGTATTTTGGTAAGAGTTATTTATTCACATTTGTAGTCAATAAATGGCAAATTTTATAAAGAAAAAAAATATGTAACACATAAAACTATCCTATCAAGTTAAAATCTCACATGTCACCCCAGGTCGTCTCAGCGGAGCTGCTGAGAGAAAGGCTTTTGCAAGCCAATATGGGTCCTTAGGTAGGATGTCTAATTTGACTAATTTAGTATGTTGGTTTTTCGCCTTGTTGTAACCTGAAATGTTAGGCTGCATGCACACTGCCGTGAGCCTGTCGCACCGTAGCACGGCGGGCACACGGCAGCGCGGGGAGAGGAGGAGGAGGTGAGCGCAGCTCACCCCCGCCCCTCTCCATAGCGATATATGGCCGCAGCGTCGTAATACGGGAAAAGATAGGACATGTCCTATCTTTTCCCGGGCTACGGAGCGGTACGGCGCCGCAAGCCCATAGAAGTGTATGGGGGACGTATATCGGCCGCATATACGTCGGCCATATATATGTCCCCCATACTGTAGTGTGAATGCAGCATTAGTCGCATCTTTGTACATGCATGTTAATTATACCACAGTCTGCTTGTAGCCTTGGCTGGAATGGGAAGGGAGGGTGGAGGTGGGGTTGCTTTTGTATGTTTAAGTGTAAATATTGAAAATAATAAAGAAATATCTGATTTAAAAAAAAGTCTCACAAACATGTATTTATTTAGTGTGGATTTATTTCAGAAGTCTGCTATGGGGCCCAGCCTCTCCTAGTTATGCCAATGGCAATTGACCTGGACATTCAGGCACCAATAACGCTCAATCACAAAGAGGTTAAAGGGGTTATCCGGCTGTTAAAAATTACTTAGGGCCGGACTGGTGTTGTAGTAGTTAAACATAATAAACATGTACTTACCTCCTCCGGCGTGTTGTAGTAGTTAAACATAATAAACATGTACTTACCTCCTCCGGCACTGCGGTCCCTTCAATCCGTGCCCCTGTTTGTTTACAGGGGCACAGAAGCCGCGCACAGGGAGCTTCCGGTCCGCGATGTGGCCGGCTCCTCCCATCCGTCCCTATCTCTCAGGGTTGTAAGCGTTTACCACTAAAATGAAGTACAACATGTGGGGAAAAACAGTCTCAGAATCGTTTTGATAAATAACAGTGTTCAAAAGTTATAACCATATAAAGCGAAGCAAGTCAGAATCCAAAAAATCGGGCTGGGCCTTAAGCTACAAAATGGCTGCGTCCTTAAGGGGTTAATAAATGTGGGCCAAAGTCTTTTCCTGCAACTTCCACTAGGGGGTGCTCAATGCAAAGCGATTGCATGTACAACATCATCTAAAGGAAACTACAGTCAAGTAGAACTTTATCATTCATTCTAGGAGAGAAAATGAAAAAAAAAAAGGCACATACCCTAAACCACAAAAGTATCATTCATTCTAGGAGAGAAAATGAAAAAAAATAAGCACTAAGGCACATACCCTAAACCACAAAAGGGGATGTCCTAGCTTTTACTTTTTTATATATATTATTTTTAACAGAAGCCCTGGTTGGTGTGAAATCCAGAAAGACACAGTGCTAGTTGTGAAGAGGGAGGGGTTAATTTAAAGAAATCTCCACGTCTATCATGTCTATAATATAAGGATTTGCTAATTATATTAACAGATATATAAAAGCTGTCCATTAGCCCCCCCCCCCCTACAAACAGAAATCCACCACTTTTTCGGATTAGATTATTTGAGGATTAAATTAAATGTTATTTTTCGGATTAGATTATTTGAGGATTAAATTAAATGTTATGTGAAAGCTGTAATGTACACTGTGAACAGTAAAATCCCATGAAATACACCGCTTTCTGGGCAACTTCTAATGCTGTTATATTAAAGTTCATAATCCAAATCACCTCAACCGACAAATATGTGCTGAAAAGCACAGACCTCCCCTCTGTTTAGAGACACCAAAAATTCTCACGGGTCCAGCTGAACTGCAGACAATTATTTCTTTATTAATATATTGTTGCTAAATCTGTAGTGACAATTCAGGCCACAACAACAATATATTAATAAAGAAACATTGAGAATTTTTGGAGACTTCTAATACTACATTACACTAAGGCCGGCGGCACACGTGCCGTTTTGAACCCGTTTTTGGGCCCTTTTTCAGCAGTCCATTAAAAAAGCATGCGTTTTATGAAAACGCATCCATTTTTGAACCATTTTACCAATTATCTTAATTAAAACGGGTCAAAAATGGACTGCTTAATAACGGCCCAAAAACGGGTGCAAAACGCGATGTCTGCCGATGGCCTCATAGGTGAGTTCAGAAGATCACGTTGCTTATTGTTTAATCTGGGCATTTTGGCACACCTTAAAAAATCCACCCCATCACTCGAATCATTATGGGGAGCCTCCTATAATGAAGCAAGAAATGTCCCAAACTGAGCACTGATCTCCTTATCTGTTATTATTCCCCCACCTTTTTTACATTTTGGATACTTTTGTAGCTGTCCTCACAGGCTCAATCAAAGATGCCAATAACCTCACTGACATATTGTCCCAATGTAAATTCTTAGATTTTCTTTAATTTGTATCCTCTTCACTGCCGATTTTTCATCAAATTTGTGACTTTTTAGGGGCTATTCTATACCTCCTCCAGGAATTCTCCGATTCAGGTGGAGCACAATCTTTGGCTATGGAGTCTGCAATTGTCACACAACAAGAGACAAACGCAGGTTTAAAGAAAGAAACAACACAGATGTATGTATCACAGCAACCAGAACCAATGATACAAGAAAGAGCGGAAAACAAGCACACAAGAATAGCCAAGTCATTAACCCCTTACCACTGAAGCCACTTTTCACCTTCCGGACACGGACCATTTTTTCAAATCTGCCCGGAGTCACTATAACTAGGTATAACTACAGAACGCTTCAACATATCAAAGTGATTTTGAATCTGTTTTCTCAGGACAGTTTCTACTTCATGATAGCTGAAAAAATTTGGTGGTATGTTCTGCATTTATTTATAACAAAAAATATTTTGTGTACATTTGGAAACATTCTTGATTTTCGAAGTCATAACAGAAAAAATACTTGATAACTAACATCCACCAAATGTCTACTATTAAATAATAGTAAAACCCCATAAATTACCCCATTATACAAGCTACACCCTCAAGGTATGTAAAACAACTTTTATGAAGTCTGTTAACCCTTTGTTTTACAGGGCTTAAAACAGAACCATGTGCAATTTTGAAATATCAATTTTTTTTGGCTAAATGAATGTGTTTTTCAAACAATGTACAAATTTTCAGTGGATAAAATACCAAAAGGCTCCACAAAGTTTAACCCAATTTCTCCTGAGTATAATGATACCCCATATGTGGTGGTAACCTGCTGCATGGGCACACGCCAGGGCATGAAAGGGAAGCTGCGCCATTCAGAGAAGATTATACATTGTCCCTTTTTAATGGCTATACAATCTTTATTTTTTTTTGGCAATTTGGACATTTAAGGGCTTAGTATGAGAAATTAGATGCACTTTACAAATACTTCATTTTCGTGGGTCATTAGCTTATTGATGAGATTTTATTAACTCTTCAATGTATGGAGGAAAAGAAAAATCGACAATTTTGGTTTCCTTTCTTGAGTTGAGTTGCCCTTATTGTACCTATTTGGTACATTTTTGGCAAGTTTTTTGGGTTTTGTTTTTACGGCGCTCTGGACGTTCAGAAACGCATATGCAATCAGGCCAAGCTCCACCCCGTGCGTTAGCGTCGCGTTATAAACAACACTAGTGGAACATGTGACTGCGCTCTAACTGTTTTGAGATTGTTTTCTTGTGACTTGCAGTTTATATTCGTATAATTTTGCTTATTGGTTTTTTGGAAGTAAAAATTCAACAATTTAGGAAAAATGTAAAAAAAAATTAAAATTTTCAAATGTTCTTTTTTTAGTCAGTCATACCACAAATTTGTAGAAAACTTTTGCCATGTGTGTTTTCTACTATTTCCATATTTGTTCATTTAGGTTTGCTTTTTTTTTTACGAATGTTAGAAGGCTCATAGTTATAGTAGCAAGTTCTCAAATTGCGTGCGTACCTCCTCTTTACACGGTGTGCACTACTCCTACAACACACTTATAAGTGTGGTTAGGGGTGGCAGACAATGGGGGCATAACAAGAAAAAACAGAGGGTGCTGGGAATAACACAAGGAAAAATGGATGATGGGGGGGGGGGTAATAGTGTTTTTGTAACAGTATCTACAGGACAGATCACAAGTTAGTGTTTTTGTAACAGTATCTACAGGACAGATCACAAGTATTCCGCTCTCCAACACCACCAAATGCAGTGGTGGTAAACCTGTGACACTCAAAGCCCTCTCTGTGGGCACCCAGGACATCACCCCAGCATAGTTAATCAGACAAGGTCTTGTCCTGTAGTGTGAGGAAGCCTAGGACTTGCCACACTAAGTGCCATTTTACAGTGTCACAAGACTCTGCGGTCCAAGACTACAGAAGGAGAGAGAAGGTGTGAACATAGCTGGTCATCCTTGGCTGCCTGGAACTATAGGAGGAAGGAGAAGGACAGAGCTGTATTATCATTGAATCCTAGGGTACTAGGCCTTAATGGGTCGGAAGTCCTTGTCCTGAAATCTTTGTTAATAGGGACCAGAGGCTTCCTGGATCTAAAGAAAGTGGAAAGTGGTAAGGTGGGTAGGCTGCAGCAACAGAGTCAGAGGTCCACAAGGTAGGCCAACAGCTGAATGGACCTGTCGGGTAGGTCCAGAAGCCTCCAAGAGTCCGGGAGATAGCACTGCTCAAGTGGCTGGCTAGAAAGTTGCCCAAGAAAGAGCTCCTGCAGTGTGTGTCCAGCTTGCTCAGCAGTTGAATATGTTCTAGGGTGGGGGCTGTTGGAGCTGCGTTTTGTTTTGTGAAGAACTGACATGTGCTGTGTCTGTCTTATCTACGAGAGAGACGATAGTGACCTTGATGTTCACGGAAAACTGAATTTCTCCATATTGAGTTGCTTGGAATCTGTGTTCTGTTATCTCGTGGTTTACAGGCTAGTGAGAACATTTACATTTGGGAGGGGTAGATCGCTGCCGGCAGCTATCTCATCCTCCCTCAAAGGGTTAATTAGGACTCACCTTACAAAAGTCAAGAGGGCTGTTGTTGCCCTGCATAAAAATCCCTAACAATATTTTGCTTAAAGGGGGTCCCTGCAGAGGTGAGGAAATCTCTAGCCTTCCATATGGGTTCATAGTCGTGTTTAGACCCCAGAACTATACCTTGAGTATAGATGTTTGCCCTTTTACCTTACACCAGCTGTAGCGCTTCCCTGAGTGCCATCACTTCACCTCCTGCGCTGACCTGTGTGGAGGGAATGGTTCCGCTTGTACTACCTCATGTGCGCCACTGACCACTGTATATCCAGCATAGAACCGTCTGTTTTCTCCTGCAGACCTGGAGCCATCTATGAGAAAAAACTCAACATCTGGGTTAATCACCCTTCTCTCCCCCCCTCTCTGAATCCTGGAAGACTGGTGATAGAATGAAGGATTCAGAGCTGTGCACCTTATCAGTGTGTCCTGGGGCATCAGGAGTGCACACTGGAGTCTGAGCTGTCTGGCCTTTGCTCAGATGCTTGGGCTGTACTTTGGTGAGGACACAGTGCAAGGTATGTGGGGTTTGCACTGTAACTGAGTGATCTAGGGTCTAGGATCAGCTCACTGGCCTTGCTGAGCAGATTGCTGGCTGCAGCTACTAACACATGAGGGGCTCCCCACACGACCGAGTCTAACCGGGCCTAATAGTGGGCCACTGGGGAGGCCACCACATTCCTGGGCTAAGACACCTGTGGCCTTCATACTCAGTGCAAAATAAAATAAAAGGTCTGGTTCAGTGGCATGTGCCCAGGGCCAGGGCAGACTTGCCAGCTTAGGGCTATGGAATGCATCAATTGCCTCCTGACTAAGGGCAAATGGGGAAGAGGCAATTCAGTCAGAAAGGGGCAGCAGACCTTATCCCAGGCCTGCAGGAGCTGGCCAGTCCTAGAAACATCACATGCCACTGAACCAGACCTTTTATTTTATTTTGCACTGAGTATGTAGGCCACTTGTGTCTTAGCCCAGGAATGTGGTGGCCTCCCCAGTGGCCCACTATTACAGAACCACTCCCTCCACACAGGTCAGCGCATGAGGTGGAGTGATGGCACTCAGGGAAGCGCTACAGCTGGTGGAAGGTAAAAGGGCAAAAATCTATACTCGAGGTATAGTTCTGGGGTCTAAACATGACTATAAACCCATATGGAAGGCTAGAGATTTCCACACTTCTGCAGGGATGCCCTTTTAAGCATGGCACGCTGATTAAAGAGCTCATGGATGCTCTCTTACTTCCACAAGAGGTGGGGATAGTAAAAGTAAAAGCACACACAATTTGGTAACTCCACAAGCCAAGGGCAAGTATGTGGTCGACAGGATGGCGAAGGCAGCTGCACAGATGGAGCCCAGAGACTGTCCTGAAGTCTCAGCGGTGAGTTATGAGCTAAAAAGTTTGATCCACAGGTGTTCCAGTCCCTGTTGGCCCGAGTGTCATCAGAAGAGAAGGAAGTGTGGAGGAAAGCTGGAGCCCAGATGCCGATGCGACCTGGATGCTGGGAGAGAGGGTATGCATGCCCGGAGCCCTGCACCCAACAGTAAGTCAAGTAGCCCACGGACACACACACACATCCAAAATGTCCATGCTAGTGCTCATAAACCGCAAGTGGTTTGCCACAGGCGTTACTACCCCTGTCACTAGACTAGTGAGAGCCTGTATAGTCTCTGGCCACAACAACCCGGTGAAGGTGGTAAAGACCCCACAGAAGGTGACACCAAAGCTGCTGTATCCCTTCCAGCGACTGCAGATGGATTTTATCCAGCTACCAAAAAGTGGTACGTAGGAATATGTGCTTGTGTGCATTGATCTCTTTCCAGGGTGGCCAGAAGCTTTTCCCATGACCAAGGTTACTGCCAGAGCTGCAGCCAAGATGTTGGTGAGATTTTTCTGCAGGTTTGGACTTCCAGAGACCATAGAGTCCGGTCGCAGAACCCACTTCACTGGACAGGTAAAGACCTGAAACCCTGTCCATCCTGGGTGTAGAACAGGCCCTGAACACCCCTTAGCATCCCCAAGTTAGTGGTGGGATTGAAAGACTAAATGGCACTCTTAAGTTAGAGATCCAGGAGGCCATGGAAGAAACAGGGAAACCATGGTGCGAGTGCCTTCCTGCTGCCCACCATTCAGTTAGGACCACACCCAACAGAAAGATGGGATTATCCCCCTTTGAAGTACTTTTTGGCTGTGCACCCAGACTAGGCCCCTACTTCCCACAGACCCTATAGCTGATGGCAGGAAAACCAGGTGGAACATGCCACAAAGTTGAGCCAGGCCTTGGAAAAGGTCCGCAAAAGTGTTTCTGATTCCTTTTTCAGATCCAGACAGAGACCTCAGGACGCATAACCTGAAGCCTGGAGACTACGTGGTGGTAAAGAGACACCAGGGAGAGAGTCTGGAGCCTCGCTACGATGGTCCTTTCCAAGTCCTGCTGACCAGTGCCACGTCTGTGAAGCTAGAGGGAAGTCAGCACGCTTCCACGCTTTCCATGCTTACTTATTCTTCTTGCTAGCTGGTCTCGTCTGACTGACTGTATGCTCAGGGACACCCCAACCATGACTATCACTGTATCTATAGGGCTGACCAGGATGCCCCCAGGGTAGGAGACTTTACCTACGGTTGGTGCAACAAGACAATGACCTTCTTTAATATTGACAGCACAGGTAACCCTGTATCAGCAGTGTCTGATGTGTACAGGATTTGTGGGGATAGGAGAGTCAGGTCAGGCCTAGAGGCTGGGAAGGTGAGTGTGCTGTGATAAAATTTGTGTATTCCTTCCTCGTGATCCCCAGGGATAAGGTTGATCAGACACATAAGAAAAGGTAGAGAATCCCAAAGGATTCTGGAGGTCGGAGAGAAGCACCTAGATGACAACGTTTATATGGATACAGTGGGAGCACCAAGGGGGGTCCCAGATGAGTACAAGGCCCACAATCAGATATGGACAGGTCTACCCCAGATCATTATTCCCCATGACATATCATTATTCCCCAGAGAGCTATGAGCAAAGATGTTGGTTGGGTAACTGTTTTTATTGTAATCAACAGAAATTTGTGAATTATATCGGAGATGCTTCCCAGAACCGCGTGGCTTTGGACATGACCCTTGCTGAGAAGGGAGGAGTCTGTAAGATGGTGGGAGTGGCTTGCCACATATACATCCCAGATGACATCGCCCCCTATGGATCCATTACCCATGCTCGTGAAAAGATTGAAGGACTGTCCAGGGAACTCAAGAGAAACTCTGGGGTGGACACTTTGTCCTTCACTTTGTGGTTGGGGGATTGGACGGGTTTCCTTTAAGTGGGGGTTATATTGGGGATTGTGATTTTGCTCTTGTCACTTATTGCGTGTCGTGTGGTCCCCCTCATCAAGTCCACCATGTCCCAGATGTCCGTCCACGACAGGAGAAGTGCCCGGAGCGGAGGATGATGCTGCCTGTTTACAAACCTATGGACTATGGGAACTCAGTGATGTGATTTGAGTGTGCGGGCCTGTAACCCCTGAGTGACTGGCCTCCAGGGGATCTGGTGAAGAGTTAACAAGTCCAGCAGGTACGGGCTTAGCCTACCTGTGGGTACCTGGAGCTTGAGGAGGTCGCTCAGGATGGAGTTACAGGCCAGCAAAGCTCAAAGGGGGGAATTGTTAAGGAGGTCGCACTGGTTTCGGACGCCATCTTGACTACTGTCCGCCATCTTAGATACAGCGGCCATGTTCCCTAACCATTGTCAAGTTAATGTCATGATTCAAACTTCATTTTATGTAACATGTTTGCTGGCCTGTCAGCTAATACCCTTTGACATTTAATGAGAAGCCAGCCTGTCCTCGAAGCTGCATAATAATATGATTCTGGAGCCACTTATCACCTTCTTCTCAGCAAACTAGTATAAACAATATCTGTGTACAAGGTCTCTGAGAACTGAGCACAATTAATTAATTGTTTTTCCCAGAATGTGCTGATGACCAATAGGTTTGGAGTATACTATTCACGCCCCTTTGATGACTCTTCTGTCTGATATATATTATGCATTTTGATTATTAAACGAGAGAAGATCTTGACTAAGAGATTGACGTGTATGTCTTGGTCTGTATGTTCAATCATGAAAGGGTTAATTAGGACTCACCTTACAAAAGTCAAGAGGGCTGTTGGGGCCCTGCATAAAAATCCCTAACAGCGTCCATGATCCATGTGGACAATTTGCCCCCTTATAAAAGTTCTTTGAAAATGTATTGTTTATAAGAATTGTTCTGAAGACTGTAGAAATCGTTGGATGAAGGCTGAGCAGGAAAGTAACATGATGCTTTTTGGCAGAATGTTAAGGTTGGAATCCTTGAAGGACATTGCTTGGAGTTCTGCAGTCCTCCTGGACGATGTCGTGGCAATCAAGCATGATCATGATAGGCTGCTTTTGAGGATTCTCCTGGCTTTAGGCTTTTAGTGGAGACAGAAGATACATCCTTTGTGAGTAGGCGCCCTGGACCTCCACTCAGCGCTGGCCGGGATGTGTCATGTGACGTCACATGTCTTTATGCAAGAAGAAGATAGGACGGCTCGCTGCCTGGACACACAGGTGGAGCCAAGTGTGGCAGGCTTAGGGACGGGCAGCCCTCTCAGCATTGCGGCTGCAGCAGCTATGGTCAATAGAGCCAGGCCCGCCTAGGTACACGACGTGCATAATTTATGATTCGGTCGTGGGTCCTGGGCTGGCCATTAGCATCACTGCTATGGTTGGTACGGTGATAGTAACGCCACTGATAGCGAGTATTCTGGATATTAGAAATATGACTAAGGATATCAAGTGTCAACAGCTGAAGATTTGCCTCTGCTTAGGGCAGGGTTTTGCATTCTCTTGTAAGCTGGGACTTCAGAAACCTCTTGACAGTAAATTACTTATGCAGGCAGCTGCACCTTGTGATAGACGTGTTAGAATAATAACATAGAAGTATTGTAATGCTGGTCTGATTGGCTCACAGCTCCCGATGAATAGAGGACAATATCTTCTCTTGAGTGTTCCATGACTTATGATCCTCATCATCTCCTACATGGGACCCCAGCCTCAGAAAGACGTATCCCTCTGGTTAATGTGCGAGGATGAAGAATCCAGCATTTCCTTGCCATAAATTATTGCGACTGGTTCCTTCACTTCAGATATGGGCTTTGCTCATTGCAGTACATCTATGGTGACAGGCATTTGGCCAGTGCTCTTGTCACTCACTAACTTTTGTTAGCTGAAGTCAGGGGAAATATTTCCAAAAATACATTTATAGACTTTCATTACTCTTCTTCAAATTTGAAGTTGAAGATTCAGAAGTTCCATGGAAATAACCAGTCCTCCAGGTATGGAACCTTTAAGGACGTGACTGGCAATGCAGTGGGCAGGAGTCTGAAGCGCTATCCCGATGTTTTCCCAATGTGGAGGCAGGATGGGAACATGAAGATCTGATAGGACAGTTGCTGCCGCGCAGTGATACCTCTGAGGCAGAGATACACAACTAGCAGATTGCTGGTCAGGATCTGTCAGGTGGGAAGGTTACAGAGTGTATACTCCATGTATTGTTGAGGACACCAGGCGTCTAATAAAGACTTTGGCCAATTCCACCAGGCCAGATGCACTAACTCCCACGGTTTTGAGTTAAGTGACTTTTTACCTACTCATTGAAGGTGTTGCCTGTGTCTGAACCGACCCTGTGTACCAAGTCGATGTGATGGAATGATAAACTCATCCTGCTCTTCCTGGATTTTTGAGTCTATATCTTGAAAATTCAAATAATCCTTTAGGTGGTGCGTCCTTACTCCAGAGCTTTGTCCATACAGCTTTTTGCCATGACCAAAGCAACCAGGACTTCAGAGGAATCCTTGATGCTGGTAATACAAGCATCAGATAGCTATTGTGACAGGTCACATGGCCAGTGGTGGCACAGAGTAGGATTTCATCCCTTGGTCACTGGACCTCTAATGCCATTATCAGGTGTGGTCCATCCACGCTGAAAATATATAGACAGGACTGGGTGAGTAGGGAAGATGTCATCATCAGTGACTGGAAAGTAGAATCATCCTTTCCCTGTTGTTTCCCTTCAGTATCTTTAGTTGATTCCACTGGTGGTTACATTCTCCTTCCTCAGAAGGAAGATCTGGTCTGGGTCATCAGATTTAATCTCTGATATAATATTCCTATAACTAGAATCTGCAATAGAGGATGATGTCTGGAGATCTAGAAGAAAAGGAGATGATCCATGATAAGAAGGCTTGGGCCTGGATCTGTGTGGATCTCTGGATCTGTATCCTGGGGTAACACAGGAGAATAGATATAAGACTCATTCTTAATAGACAATGGGGCAAATTTACTTACCCGGCCCATTCGTGATCCAGCGGCGCGTTCTCTGCGGTAGATTCGGGTCCGGCCGGGATTTATGAAGGTAGTTCCTCCGCCGTCCACCAGGTGGCGCTGCTCCGCTGAAAAGCATCTGAACGCCCTGGAGTTCACCGGCTCGGATCAAGTGAAGGTAAGCGCGTCCCAAGCGACACATTTTCGGTTATTAAATGCGGCGGTTTTTCCAAATACGTTCGGCCACGCCCCCCGATTTCCGTTGCGCGCATGCCGGCGCCGATGCGCCACAATCCGATCGCGTGCGCCAAAAACCCGGGGCAATTCAGGTACAATCGTCGCAAAACGGAAATATTCGGGCAACACGTCGGGAAAACGCGAATCGGCCCTTAGTAAATGACCCCCAATGGGTGCGGACATAACCTCCGCCTAGTTTTCCTCCTCTTTCCACCTCTCCTAGGGATCTGTGACAGCCGCTCAGGAGAGGACGTCTAGTGAAAACACAAAGGACACATTAGTATGAGGTAAAGATGTGTACAGACAGGCCATATGCAGCGAACATCACTGTATGAGGAGAGCATACATAGCAGCAGAACTTAGAGATTCTGGTATCAGTCTGCTCTGTATCATTATTACTGTATGTCACTATGTATACAGATCATAGATACCTGCACATTTCACCAGACAGAGGATGTAGGTACAGTGTATAATACACAGGCCATGCTCATTACTTACCGGAGGCTGAGTACATGCTCATCACATACCAGAGGCTCATTACATACTGGAGGTCTAGTCCAGAGAAAATGGTTAGTAAATTCAGTGTAAAGATCACAGATTATACACATGAAATACCGGTAAGATTAGTCAAGCAGAGCTCACAGACTCTGCATATAAACCCTGGAGTCAGGGCGCAGGAGTGACTTGAAATGCAATAAAGATATATACATTTAGCAAGGTACACATTATACCTGAGCATTCAGCAAGGATACATAGGAGACATTATACCTGAGCATTCAGCAAGGTTACATAGGAGACATTAGACCTGAGCATTCAGCAAGGTTACATGGGAGACATTAGACCTGAGCATTCAGCAAGGTTACATTTTGACATTTAATGAGAAGCCAGTCTGTCCTCGATGCTGCATGATATTAGGATTCTGGAGCCACTTATCACCTTCTTCTCAGCAAACTAGTATAAACAATATCTGTGTACAAGGTCTCTGAGAACTGAGCACAATTAATTCACTTTTTTCCCAGAATGTGCTGATGTCCAATAGCTTTGCAGTATAATATTCACGCCTCTTTGATGACTCTTCTGTCTGATATATATTATGCATTTTGATTATTAAACGAGAGAAGATCTTGACTAAGAGATTGACGTGTATGTCTTGGTCTTTATGTTCAATCATGAAAGGGTTAATTAGGACTCACCTTACAAAAGTCAAGAGGGCTGTTGGGGCCCTGCATAAAAATCCCTAACAGTTCTCTTTTCAGCTATCGTGGTTTTAGTTTTTGACCATTTCATTTGTTATTGATACATGTTGATTTTCATTCTTAGGTTGTACATGTTTCTGTTGTACACACAGCGTTTTGTAAAGATCAATAAAATAATTTTAGAAATTGAACCCTTAAAAAGCAGAGGTTGGTAAACTTGTCAAGAATCTCACAGGAATCAAAAAAACTAAAATTTTGGTTCCATTTGTAATTTTTTAATTTTGACAACACATTCACTGGGGCAGATTTACCAGGGTTTATGTGCCAGTTTTCTGGCTTACAAGCGCTGAAATAGTCTCAATTTCTGGTGCATGTCCAGCTATTTCCCTTATCCCGTCTAAGTGTGAATGGGGCAGTTTGGTGGAGTGGGCCGGTCCTGCCCAGCAAGGCAGCCACCTGACGGATTTAGCAGGCCACCAAAGCCACCTGGCTTGAGCTCCCATGGCAAGTGGGGCAAGGTTTAATCATACACTGGTGAACCAGCTGCCCACTATGGCCCTACATTGTACACCATCACACCAAATAGAAGAGGAAAACATCTCAAAATACGTTGTGCAGTTTTTCCATAAACACCCCATATGTAGAAGCAACCTCCGCATGTGGCAAAGTCAAAAAAGGAAGGAGGGCCACTGAGCTTTTGGTGGACAGATTTAATTAAATTGTTTTCAGGCGCTATGACACATTTGTCAAGACCCAGATTTCTCAGAACAGCACAAACCCTCCAACAAATTAAACTATTTTAGAAACCACATCAAAAGAATGTATCAAGGGGTATAGTGAGAATTCACACACCAGAAGTTTTATATATAATGTATGGTTCTTGTTAAAAAAATTTCCCCCCAAACGGTGACACTCCACTGCTATAGGGGCAAACAGTGGGACACACCCTTGGCCTAAAGGGTTTAACACCAGAGATAGGCCTTTTGCCATCCCAGCTGTCAGTTACAGTTGGGCATCGGCAGCCATGACAAACGGCTTCTAAGCCCCTGCCATCCTCATGAGATAGATGAACATCACTCTAAGGCGACATTCAAAAGGCCGTTGGGGGACGTATATACGGCCAACTGCTGTGTGAATATAGCCTAAGCCAGCGATACTCATCTTATGGCGTACATCATATTAGGGCACATGTATCAATCTGTCTATAACATAATACTGTCATAATTTGCACCAGAAAACAGCATATTTATAAAGGTTTTTAGACAGAAGGGCGAGCAGCTCCACCTGGCTGAAGCTGACCGTAGACTTTCCTGCTTGCCCATTTATGCACACAGGACAGGTACACAAGTCCCAAGACTGTCTAGTCTAACTCTGCATTGTGACAATTTTGTTACACCGGCCCCACTGCGCTTAGGAGTTAAAATTCCACAAAAACTGATGGTTGTAGAAAGAGAATTTATTGATCCATTTATCAAAGAATTAAAAAAAGAAAATAATGTACAACATCTTCTCCCGATCCAGCCTCTGAACTACCTCTTCTTAAAGCCGTACTTCTTTCTTTCATAGAAGAGATCTGTTTTGGAACTGCCCAAGTTTACAATTTTGGGGCAACCGTCTCTCTGAGGAATAAAAAGAAAAGCAGAAATAAAAAGTTAAAATCTGCAAAACCAAACACAGTTAAATAAAAAAAATAAATTAAAAAAAAAAATCTGCAGACGCTCAATACATCTCAGCAGTTCTACATCTTTTTCTACAACCGTCCAAAACGCCAGATTATTTCACAACCTGAAACATTTTAAAAATGCCAGACAAATGCCAGTATAGACTGCTCCGCAGGCATAGCTCCAACTATAGTTATGTAACACATATTTCATATTTTATAAAACATCCTGCGTTGGCTTATCAAATTTCTGCCAGATTCATATGCAATGGGGCAGCTGCGCCCTTTGGCAATTCTTCACCAGGTGCTGGGGTAGACATATACCTCAGGCTGCGGACATTCTGGCTTTAGCGAGTGCACTCCGTCATTGGCTGTGCCCCCCTGGTGTGGAAGTGGCGTAAAAGTGGAAATAATTGCACTTACAGGCAAGCAACCAGTAATTGCAATTATTTCAGGGCTACTTTGCCAGCAAACTTGTGTACAATCCCAGCTAAATGTTAGGGTTTTCCTTCAGTTATTTTGAGCCAAAAACAGGTGTGGTTGTACACACAGAACAGGTCTGAGTCTTTCCATTATACCTTACCCCTGTGCGGTCACAGGTAAGCCTTGTACCTTTTCTCTGTTTTGACCCCAACTGGTTTTGCCTCACAATAATTGAAGACGTGAACAGACCCTTAGTCTGACGGCTGATCACGTTATGGTGCTTACATCTTTCTCTTGAATGGTGCACTCCTTGCAATAGTAAGCATCAGACACGCCAGGTCCTCCACAGATCACGCAACGACCTTGGTAAGAACCATAGTTACACTCATCACAGATCCGAACTAGTGTACAAGGGCGCACGTAGGAATCACAGATAACGCATTTCCCATCACCTACAAAATAAAATTCAGTTAGTAACAATAGTAAAAATACAGTGAGACATTCATAATGAAAAAGATTTCTGCTACCATGACCAATTTTAATACTTATGACCCATCTTCAGGATGGTCAAAGTCATCTTATCATATTGTTTGGAGTCCAACACCTTAACCCCAAACTGATCAATTGTTCTTACAGCCTTCAGACATCAGAGAGTAGAGCTATTACTAAAATGGAATGAATATATTATATTAATTAACTGTCTCTGTATTCAGAAAGTACTACTGATAGAACAGGGACTTAAGGGGGCAATTATCAGTACCCGACAAATTACTTGTGCACTGCCAGCAAATACAACCATTTTTACCTTCTTGCCACCTCCACACCAAGAGGGCATGGGGGAAGCCTGGCCAGGGGCGGGGTGGGCCAGTTGCGCACATACGCTAACCTGTAATCGTTCACAGTGCAGCTGCCTGATGGATACACAAGGCGGTCTAAGCCTCCACCAAGGAAGGAAGGGGTGGTGCTTTCATCATAAGATAGAACACAAACTCCCCCCCACACACACACACTTAAAGGGGCTGTCCAAGAGTTCCAAAAAATTGGAGTGCTCACCTCCTCTTCGCTCCCCAATGTACCACCATCATCCCATCGTCTGATACAGTGCCTGGCCTGCCAGAAGCTCCCTGGCACAGCTTCCATACCATAAACAAATACAGATAACACGGACCACAGCTCCTAATGTTTTGGAACTCTCGGACAACCCCTTTAATATCTGTTTCAACTGATTTTATTACTCATCTTATTTTGCGCCATTGTTTGCGTCCGTGTACACCTCAGACAAAAAACTCCACAAGCCGCAAACCCGGGCAGAAATAATACCTGCTCTGAGTTTTGTGGCTTGGGGGGGTTCATGCACAGGGCCATAGAAATCACATCTATGTCTATGTGCCCATAGAAAAGCACTTGTGTGTGCGCTATCCATTGACTCAACAGAGAACACACAAAATTCTTTGTGTACAGGGATCCATAGATACAGGGGAGGTTTCAAAGAGAAAGCGGTTTTCTTTGATATATACATGCTTTTTATACTATCTTGTATTACTGATATATGTGAAGCTTTTTCAAAAGCAGGTGACCAGTTAAGTTTAAGAATATGGTCCACCTTGCTAGGTTCATTTTTTTATCACTTTCTTTTTATTGTTTTAAAATTTAACAAACATGTATGCATTCCACACTCATGCAATTGTATTACAGTGTTTATTTTTAATACAATATAAGTCATGTATCCGATAGCACAAAAAATGTATTATGCAAAATACTTACATTTTTCGCACAGCCTCCCAATAGCTGAAATTGAAATGATAGAAAAGTTAAAAGATAAAAACTGAAAATTTACATATAGATTATTAATCCAGGTTAACACAAATATTCTTTAGCGCATTATTACAATGTGGAAATAGAACACAGAAAAAACCTCATAGCCTTAGATAAGTATTTCTGCTACAAATCTAACACTGATAAAGTACATAAACATCAGGGGGCTCTGTGCTGTTATTTGGCATTATAGACCAGCCCCATTTACTTCTTAGGACTGCGCTGGCCCGTGAAGTGAAAGCGCCACTCACCAGAGAGCTCGAAACACTGAGCAGCAGAACGGCTGAGATGCTGGTGTTACAGCCATGACATTCTGGATTTGACAATCTATACTACGGATTAAAAGATACGTTTCTAAAATTCCTTTAAGGAAATGTCAGATGCTCTGCTTATTAAACGGGTTTTCCCACTAAGCACAAGTTATGGCCTCATTTGCTGATTGATGGGGGTCTCAGTGATGCTGGTGTGGTGCTTGGAAAACTCACAGCTCCATTCATATGGAACGATCATGCGCTGCC
Organism: Engystomops pustulosus; assembly: GCA_019512145.1. Lineage (NCBI taxonomy): Eukaryota > Metazoa > Chordata > Amphibia > Anura > Leptodactylidae > Engystomops > Engystomops pustulosus. The sequence goes on from CM033649.1 coordinate 68,017,524, forward strand.
ATCTGCTCCATTACTCTAAGGGAGCGACTTGGGACCCATCAGACGCCTCGTTCTCTTCACTGAGACCCCCCCCCACCGATAAGCAAGTTAGGCTGGAAGATTTCAGCGGAAGGAGGAGGGAGGTAAGGGAGAAGTGCTCCAGGGGGTGTGTAACAGCCAGAGCCCCTGAGGCAATTTTCATTAGCATAAAAAATAAAGTCATCCACAGGAGCAGAGCTTCCTATGAACGTAATGTTGTAACCACACTGCTAGAAAGCAGGAAATCTGACAGCTCACAGACAGAACATCCATCTGTGGTAAGCCTGCTGCACAATATTCATCAAGAAAATTTCACTGTACGTCTACAATCTGCTGCCATAAAAAAAAAAACACCAAAATTATGTTGTTTTCTTGTGGCATCAATTTGGCAGTAAACATATTTCATCCATCAGGTTTCCTTTGATTTTTTTTTTTTTGAGCAATAGTGAAACTCTTCATGGCTGGACAAACTGTTGCCATGCTTCCTATGCCTCCATTCGTGTATTTTCCCAGGTACCATTCTTACTAGGGGATACAATCAAATGACATATAGTCTTGAATATAGATTACTACCAGTGGGAGAGTTTAGGTCTACCTGTGGGTTGTGGAGATAGTAGCATATAGTACCATATATACTTGAGTAGTAGCCGACCCGAATATAAGCCGAGGCCCCTAATTTTGCCCAAAAAAACTGGGAAAACCTAATGACTTGAGTATAAGCCTAGGGTGGGAAAAGCATTGGTCACAGCCAGTATATAGCCAGCCCAGCCGTTTGCCCAATTCCTAAAAAGAATTAAGTCAAAACTCACCTTTCCAACACCCCCCCCCAGATCTTCTCTTCTTCAACACACAATATGACAGCGGTGGCTGATGTCATAGTCTGCGCAGCCGGTGTGCACGGACCTGCCGCACCGAAAAAGAGGAGACCTGCAGGGGGCGTTGGAAAGGTGAGTTTTGACTTACCGTATATACTCGAATATAAGCCGACCCGAGTATAAGCCGAGACCCCTAATTTTACCACCAAAAACTGGGGAAAACTACTGACTCGAGTATAAGCCGAGGGTGGGAAATGCATTGGTCAAACCCCCCATGTAGTATAGCCGAGACCCCTAATTTTACCACCAAAAACTGGGAAAAACTACTGACTCGAGTATAAGCAGAGGGTGGGAAATGCATTGGTCAAACCCCCCCCATGTAGTATACAGCAAGCCCCCATGTAGTATACAGCCAGCCTGCCCCCACGGCCCTTAAAAAAAATAAACTTAAATACTCACCCTCCGATGTCAGCGCGGCTCCCCGATGTCCCCGCGTCCTGTCTTCTTTCTTCTCCTCGGCTCCTCTTCTCTCTTCCGGCATGGACGCGGCCATGTTTTCTTCTAGCAGGCGCATACTATGACGCGGCCGCTGCTGACATCATAGTATGCGCCTGCTAGAAGAAAACATAGGCGCGTCCATGACAGAAGAAAGAAGAGAGAAGAGGAGCCGCGGAAAAGAAAGAAGACAGGACGCGCTGACATCGGTAAGCCACGCCAACATCGGGGAGCCGCGCTGACATCGGAAGGTGAGTATTTAAGTTTATTTTTTTAAGTGGGTAATTTTTTTTTGGTAATAGACTCGTGTATAAGCCGAGGGGACGTTTTTCAGCACATTTTTTGTGCTGAAAAACTCGGCTTATACACGAGTATATACGGTAGGTTTTTTCTTGACTCAAGTATATGCCGAGTTTGAGTTTTTCAGCCATTTTTTGTGCTGAAAAACTTGGCTTATATTTGAGTATATATGGTATGTATTATAGGGACCTTTGAACAGCAGATCACCAAGATGCCTTCACTCCAAGAATAGCCACTTAAAAAAAAAAAAAGAGAAAAAGGGTGGCACACATACTACAACTATGGAGTTTCAACATCAGAAATACAATTCCTGAAGGGGGAAATCGGATTTCTGATGTTGAAAGTCCCATGAGTGCCGCACCTTTTTTCAGTTTTTTTGCGGCTATAAAGTTACTAGCCCTCTTGAGACAACTGGTGTTGTTGGAGCCTGGGAGCTGCAAGACTATGGATTTGTATGACTTTGGATTTTCGTGTACCCCAAATAGGGGCGAGTACCCTCTTGTTATCTACTACCTCAAAGTGATTTCCCAGGAAATAAGATGGGTCCTACTAGGTTTAACTTGCTGATTGTGGGGGTCTCAGTGATGAAACCCCCACAGATCAGGAGAAATGGGGGGTCCAAGGTTCCTCCATCAAATCCCTCTTTAAACCCATCACTGAGACTCCCACCAATCAACTTGTTTCCTGGGAAAATCCCTTTAACCAGTTTTGGGTTTTTTGTTTGTTTTCCCTGAGGCTGGGTTCACATCAAGTTTTTTTTTTTTGTATACGCTTAACATATACGTTGGGTAAGCACCTGACGTATACATTGACAAATAGTGGCAGACGAGGCATAGTTATTTCCTCTGTCTGGCCAATATTCCTCCCATAAGCCATAAAGCGCAGGATGGAAAGAGGCAGCACGCTACGTCTTTTCATCCTGCAGCATCCGCCTGAGTGACATATACGCTGAGAGGAGGCAATAAAAGGCTATGGGGACCGGATGAAGGGTATTGCATCTCTCCTAAAAGCTGAATACTTTGATTGGCAGGAGGGAGCACCCGGTGATGTGACTGTCCATATTAGGACTGAGACATCACTAGGGGAACACCCCGTTCATCAGCATTTAGGGGGCTGGGTCCCTGGATGATCTATCCCGCTGTATTAGTGATGGGAATTCTGTCTCTGCTTAGTGAGCCGGCTCTTCTGCCTCCTGAACGGCTTCTTATTAAATATATAATAGTGAGCTGCAGGCCAGCCAGTCCCCCCACACCACTGCAATTTTAAAGGAAACCTACCACTTCTGATGGTAGGTATTAGATGTAAACACCGGGCACCAGCTCAGGGTGAGCTGGTGCCGGAGCTTACCTTAGCTAGTGTATTAAACCGCTATATCGCGGTTTAAACACATTTTGATTTACTGCCCCGAGGTAGCTTCGGCGCTGCGCGGCCGTGCGCGTGTGACGCCTCTGGCACTTCCTATGGCTAAGGTAAACTCCGGCACCCTGAGCTGGTGCCCGGTGTTTATATTTCCTACCTACCTTCAGAAGTGGTAGGTTTCCTTTAACTTGATCGTATCATGTTAAAGGGGGCATGGTAAGTCAGTTAGGAGCCATCAGTGATTCCAGCTCAAGTCGCTCATGAACAAGAGCTGGCTCGTTGCTGAACGTCACATTAGTACACTGTACAAGCATACAGTGGGATACATCTGTGCCATACGTTGTGAAGACATATCAGAAACCTCCTGACATGTCCTTACAGCAAGTAAGGAGGTGTGAACCCAGTCTAAGAATAACATGCGTTTACTGGAGTCACTGCTCTGGCATTAGATTTTAGCGGCTCTAAGATGGCAGTAATGTTTACTAGAGCTGGCTCCTGTAATTGCGGTCAATGAATGAACAGAAAAAAAACTTTATATTTGGTGTTATTGCCGTGTAGCCACGTCAAGAATTAATGTGCCTTATACCCTGCACGGACACCATAGAGGGGAAGTCAAGCTCCCGGCACATGAATGAGACTCTGTGTGTAGGGCGCCATGTCTAGAACGGAAAACCGCGCGGTGTAGACTAGCACAAGGCTCCTGAGCTCTCCATGTGGACACAGCCGCTTACCCACGCCGGCCTGCTTCCTGCAGAAAATAAGATCAGGGTGATGTTTCGCCATATTCTTCTTATCTCCAGGCCGAAACTACCACGGAGACACGATGGTTCTGCGTCTCTAGCCTCGTTATCGCTGCGCCCAGCGGATTGGCTGCTACATACTCTGACCTCTGACCTCTCCGACGACAGGCCTTTTTTTTTTTTTTTAAACTCTTCATTTCTCTTTATTTACACACTGCTGGAGAGCATTGGTGACGGGGAATCACCAGCTATAAGACCGCGGGACACTTCTGAGCGTATTTGCACTGATATCACCTTTGGTCTGGTGCTCGGGGGATAAATTATTCAAAAAGATAATGTTTGTGTGATTAGGGGGAACCAGAAAGGTTCAGTGCAGATAACAATGTACTGGAGTTTGATGCGTTTTGCTTACGTTTTTTAGTGTTACGTTTTGTAGGGTTAAACAAATTGGGCTTCTTTAAAAAAAAAATAATAAAAAAAATAAATATTATATATATATATATACCGAGAGGTTGGCTTCTATGCCAGGTCCTGCCTGGTGCAGAATTGCGCTATAGCTTGTGCTCTGACCGTGCCCAGGCTATAACTGAGACCTGGGCATTGTACGGCCCACACGCCAATCATTGTAATGTTTTATTTACTGTTTTTTTTTTTTAATTTAGAGATGGGTTATATACTGTATACTTTATGTAGGTATTGGGTAGGACTGAGTGAGTAAATTCCTCCGACCTCTAAACCATTCCAATTCCTATGTGGCCCCATGGGAAAATGAACTGCCCACCCGATTTAGCTAGTGCTCACCGGCTTAATATAGTAAGTAAATCTATATAAAATTTCCCGATGAATGGTTCCATACATGCCTGCGGGTCAAAAGATGGAAAATGCTGACGTGCAAGAGTGACATTATCTTTCTCATTGGATAACATTGCAAACACCCATGCCAATGCATAGGCAGGCTGGTAGTTCTGAATACGCCCCTCTCCAGGTCAGGAGCTGTATGAACCCTCTAGGACAGTGGCGGCGAACCTATGGCACGGTTTTGTTTTAAGTTGGGCACTTAGCCCCTAAAAGGTTCGCCATCTACTACCTTATACCAGGCTGCGTGTAACCTTCGTGGACCGGCTCTCCATGACTCCAGCTATGAATCTGCTGTTAATGTTTGGCCGTTGCCTGCTGTTGAATAAAGAACTGTACGTTGCCTCCGGTCTGATTCCTGGATACGGATCCTTACCACCACGGGTTTCCCTATCCATCACCCAGGGATTCATCCTACAGACACCTTAGGGGTTGCCCCAGGGAGAAATCAGCTGGAGACCTGCCTGGCTGTAGGTCAGCTCTCGGAAACGCTCTGGAGGTTTCCGGTAACGCCATCCTTCTAACACTAAGGCGTTTGTTTAAGCACTAGAGCTGCTTACTTTAGTAAGCAGCTCCTAGTGCCCGATTATGGGTAACAGGTCTCTTTAAAGGGGTTTTCCACGAGACAAGTTAGACCCTGGGGGGTTCAGTGGGAGTGGGGGTTACTAAGGCATGCTGCATTGTCTATGCTGAGCCCAGACTGCTTCTTTCCATGCCCTCCAAATATGACGGTGAGGCAAGTTATGCAGGGGCTTCATTACTCAAGCTACCTACATATTGAACTCTGGATCCAGCCTGCAAGGTAACTTACCTCCCCCAGCTCCAGCGGAGGTCTCCGCCACTCCCGCGGATTGGGCATGCGCATCCCGTCTCCTGGATCTTTGTGCTCTATGCCTGAGAGAAAGCTTTGTTCCATGCCCTTTGTTTATCCTGATTTCCCGTTGTGGACCTCGATTCGTTCCTGACCAGAGGTAGCCAGACTGCCGCACTAGGTACCAACATGAGATCTCAGACCTATTGTAAGAACATAGTCGGTACCGTTGGCCTTGGTTCTCCTAATGCAAGACAATGCTAGACCGCTGTAACTGGATGGTGTCAGCAGTACCTGCAAGATGAAGGCATTGAAGCTATGGACAGGCTCGTCCCCGACCTGAATCCGATTGAGACACTCTGGGACATCATGTCCTACTTCATCCACCAACATTAGCTTGCACCGCCACCAACTGTCATGGAGCTGGCGGATGCTTTAATTTGGGTCTGGGAGGAGATCTCTATGAGACCATACACAACCTCATCAGGGGATACCGAGGTTGTACGGAGATCATACAGGCACGTGGAGGCACACACAACCTCATTTTGACTTGTTTAAGGGCATAGATTAAAGTTGGATCACCCTGTAGTGTGTTTTCCACTTAATTTTGTGGGTGACTGTGAACACTACTACTACTCCCATCTTCCTTCTGACTCTTTTTTCTGTGTTTTGTGTTTTCCTGTTTTTCAGTGCGCCACTCGTTAGGTGGGCCATATAGTCTGGTGCACTTTATTTAACTTTTCTTTTGTCATTTGTACGGTTCATCTGTATAAGTTTGGTGCACGTTATCAATTTTCTGTGTGCATTTATGCGGGATACCTTGAGAATGTGTAGCTACACTGATGCAGAAACACATATATTTTAAATGCCACATGTGGAGTATTGCCATACTTGGGACAGAGTGAACAAAAGGCAAAATATATTTGACACTAAAATGGCATATTTGAGAAAAAATGCAATTTTTACTGTGCACCATCTCTTTGAATTATATTTTGACCAGCACCAGGGGGTTAAAATGTTTACCACAGCCCTAGATACATTTTTGAGGGAGTTGTAGTTTCAAAATAGTGTAATCTTGGGGGTTTTCTATTGTACTGGTACTTTAGGAGCTCGCAAGTACCCTATGGCACCCCCCAACACATGTACCAAAATGGCTCTGCCAAAAACACAGAGCACTAACTCTGTTCTGGACATTGGTGTGCAGTGTATGAGATGTGTATTTTTACTTCTAATACCTTTTGAATATGTACATTTTAGGGCTAATGAGAATATTCTTATACATAAACATTAAAATAAAAATTTTCCACCATTTGTTTGCTTCCTAGAGGGTTAACATGCCTTCCCAAATGTTGATTTGAATAGTTTGAATGTTAGGTTCATAAAATGGTGTACTGTGGGGGTGTATATAGTACATGAGGCCTTTATAGGGCACTTTCAAACTGAATGGTCACCCAAAAAGTAGTTTTTTTCAAATCTCTTGAAAATCTCTGAGAAATTGTATTAAAACGAAAACCTTCTAACATCTGTAAAAAAAAAAAAAAGGAAACGTAAAAAAAATGATGATATAGAAAGAAGACAAATGGCGAAAGGTATCTACAAAAATTGTGGTATGACTATTGTCTACAGAGTAACAACCATTTGAAACTTTTTTCTAAATTGCTGAAATGACGTTAATAACAAAACTACATGGGCTTATTTACTTATCCGGTCCTAACGCGATCCCCCGAGGTGCATCGTCAACGAGGATGAGTCTGGCGCGATTCACCAAGATCATGTCACCGATATCTGCGTGTGTCGCTTCCCCGATCAGGTCCTCCGGAGTTCACCTTCTTCTTCCTGGTGCCTATGAGTGCATGTCTTGCGACAAATTGCGATATAAATCCTATGCGTTGTCCGAATCCGTCAGATCGTCCCACGGCCACACCCCCGGATTGTGTTGTGAGAGGCAGGCTCTGATGCGCCAAATCCGATCGTGGGTGCCAAAAAACCTGTTAATGCGGCGCAACTCGGAAATCGACAAAGATGCGGTCCGCAGACCATAGTAAATGAGCCCCCATGTCCTCGCACTATCATCAAGTCACGTCTGACCGCAGACTGTCACGTGCAATCTGAGAACTTCTATTAAAACTATAAACTGTAACATCCGTAAAGGAGAAAAGGAAAAAAAAGGAAATGTAAAAAGAAGAAGACGAACAGTGAAGGGTTCTAAAAAAATTGTGGTAGTGACTTGTTTGTCTACAAAGTAACATTTGAAACTTAAAAATGATAATTTTTTTAAATTTTTTCTAAATTGTGGAATGACACTATTAGCATAAACTACAATGCTGTGCGAGCCGAAAACTGTCTTGAAACAGGGGATAGGTGTTGAAAAGTTATTACCAAAACGAGCGAGAACACTTTGTTTAATGTAAAAAATAAACCTGCGTCCTGAAGGGGTTAAATTCTAATATAATGCGCAGTGTTGAACCGCCTCTGTAGGTGTCGCTGTTACTACAGTAAGGTCTGGTGAAAGATTCCTCTGACTTTTGTGACCTAGCAGAGGAGACCTTCTACAGGGCTCACGCCCTTTCCACCGCCCACGCTCCGCCCATTTTAAGATCTATAAGATGGCTGCCCGTGACGTCCCACGTGCACCGTGACCTCATCTTTGTCAGTGTACAAAAGGCGTCTAATGCCTGTAGGCCGGGTAAGGTGAGCGGACTACGGTTTGGGGTGATTCCGGGGCGCTTGTCAGGTGGCGGTGTGTGCGCGGTGGGACACGTGATAAGGTGGGTCCAGGGCCGTGGGCGTGGTTGCTGTGCAGCTGCCTGATAGTCGCAGCCATGTGGCGCCGCCTATTTCTGCGCGGCCGGTGACCCTGTGCCCGTATCCATGGCAACGGACGTTCTGTGGCCGCTCCTGCTGTGGAGCGCTGTCGGTAGTTTGGCCTGGTCGCGTTGCGTTTAGGGGGAGACGTTTTCTGTACTGCGGACGCTCAAGGTGACCCAAGGTGACCGCAGCAGTTGGGGCTGCTGGATGTAGTAGGCGGCCCTGCACTGGGGGTTGTCCTAATGCAGGGTGGCATGAAGTGTCAGAAACCTAGGGGACTGTTTCACATTGTGGGTTTATCAGACTTCATGGTGCAGAACTGTGTGTAGGACAGAACAGATTTATTGAATCTTAGAGTGACTATCTGGGCCGGAGTTTTCCGACCTCTGTGACCTTTGTAGAGGTCACGCTCCGCATTATTGCTCTATTTTCCCTGTATACATATGGTACTTGCGGAAATTTTTTAAATAAAGAATTTCCAGTTTAAAAAATAAATGAAATGTAGCTTACTTCCCCAAGGTCATTATATCAGATTGCTGGAGCACCAGTACACAGTGGAGCTCATGTAAAGGGAGCTGACTGCTGTACCTCGTGTGGGGCCACTATATGGAGGATGGGCTGTCTGATTTCTCATCCATTATCTTAGGTTGACTACTGAAGGCAGCTGTGCAGGGAAGGTGCAGGGCATCAGACTCCCTCCAATTGGCCTTTGATAATGTGGGAACTAAACGCCAATGTGTTTTAACTGCTTATAGAGGCAACAAATAATGTTCCATAATTTTGTCCCTTTGTGTAAAATGAAATACCATCAGAATCCATCATGACTAGAGCCGGGGCACCGGGACTCTGATAGTTCTTCTACTTATCCATGGCCTCCGGCCTTCTAAAATCAACTGTGACAATTAATCTAATGAGCCTGAAGGACTCTGGGGGGGTGTTCACGAGAGCCCTCATGTTCTGCAGACTTCACAGGCTGTTAACACTGTCTCCCTTCTCTGATATAATTCACTGCAGTAGAGGAAGTTCATCAACACGTCGTGTGATGGCGGGGGGAGTGCTGCTGCACAGGTGTAACAGCCTGGTGAATGGTATCGCTGCCCTTGTGGCTGGTAATCATGATCATTGCAGCGAATGCCCCACCGGTAACCCTTCATGCTTCCTTGGCATGGGAGCCGCCCTCTTTCTTTAGATCTGGTTTCCTGTGACTTCATCAGGGAGAAACATCGGTTTCCCCCATAACAGCCTCGAGTCTTTATGGACCCAATGCTGTATCTTTGTAGCATCTGTTACAATTTGCCAGTGCCACATTGTAATAATGGGTAAAATACCACATAATTTGCACACTGTCTTTGTAGTATGGTAGTAAATCATGGTCAGACAGCTATTATAGTAAAAGGAAAAAAAAACTCCTCCCTTTCCCTAAAAACTGATTAAAAATAAAGTCGTAGCGTTGGGTATCGCCGCATCCCAAAAGTTCGATCTATCAAAATATATAATAATGGTTATTCCCAGCATTGAACCGGTTGTGTAACGGAAATGGTGCTCAAATGTGAAACGCCACTTTTTCACCGTTTTGTTACATCTTGAGAAACCCATAAAACCGAACCCACAACGAAAATGGCGTGAATGCGTGTTTTGACCAATTTCATTACATTTAACTTTTTTTTTTTTACATGGAATGTTAAATACGTCACTTCGAAGTGCAATTTGTTGCGCAGGAAGAAAACAAGCCTCACACCACAGGTCTAACATGGAAATAAAGTTATTTTAAAGGTTTTTTTTTTTTTGGCGGGTGTGGTGTTTTTCACAAAAGCAAAAAGGGGCAAGCTTAAAGGACATTTACCACACAGGATGAAGGATAATAGCCCACATTGAATAACTGGTTAATTGGCCCCCCTCTGGCAGGGTTCCTGCTTTTTTAGCCTTCTTATGCCCTGTGTGTTTTTAAGATTAAGATGTTCAAAATTATGCAAATGAGTCTGAGGGGCACCAAATTCATAGATATTAAAAAAAGCTGGGCCTCTCGGGCAAATTTGCACTATTTTGTAAAGCCTCTTCTTTTCTGTAAAAACCAGGGCATAGCAAGCTAAAGAGGAGCAGATCCTGCCAGAGGGGGCATCAGCAGTTAGTCAGTTGTACCTTGGTTTACAGTCCTTCATCTTGGTGGTGTTTTTTTTCTTTTTTTTTTCCTTGTGCATGTTTTGTGTGTTATTTTACCGTACATTAAAATTCTCTCGTTTTTTTGTTTTTTTTGCACATCCAGCAAGCCCTTGTGGCCTGGAGCGCGTTAAATACCAATGTTCAAGCCGTCATGTGCAGCCAGGGCCAAGTGGCGATGAGCCACTTGAGGACCATGATATGTCAACTATGAAAAATTAGAAAAAAAATTACCATGTTAGTAAGCTGGGTAGAGTGTATACAACCTATTTATTATTATATTTTCCCATATTTGCTAATTTCCTCATTTGGTCTTAGCACTTACTTTATAATACTGGTTAATGTTTTGTCCTATTATATATTAGTGAGTAATATAGATTTTTATTCTTTGAAGCCTGGATCGACCCCTTACCCTGTCTGGAGAAGATTGTATACGGCCATCTGATGATCCAGTTTAAACAGGACATTGTACGAGGAAAAAACCTATCTCCGACCTCCGACCAGACAGGGTGGCTATGCAGGATGCTACAAGCCCAGATGGCTATGCTCCAGTTTATTAGCAGTGGTGCCCCGAGTGGCTGTGCCTTCAACCATCCACTGTGACCACTGATGAAGCCACAGCTTGGTGAGGAGTACGGATCGAAAAGGGCAAAGGTATGGCAACCCATCTACAGGTTCATCAGATCATTGCTAGCATTCCCAGGTATGTATTTGTCTGCAAATTACCCTGTTTTTTTGCCACTTGTAGGACACAACCACGGAAGTGTACAACTTTTTGGCAAACTGCAGCGCCAATATGGTGTTGGTTTTGGAAACCAGGGTCAGGCATCATCCATCAGGTGAGACGTTTTAGCATGTTATTTTTCATTAATTATTTCCAATCACTAAAATGATCTTATTGAAAATAACTAAAAAGGGTTGTATTTTTGGGTTGTATTGGCACTATGACAATCACAAGGTGGGGGCATCGGCTCTATCAAGCAAGACGTATCCTACACCCTATGTATTGAGAAACTCTCATTCTGAATGCGAATTGTAGTCCATTTATAGATGGAATATGATAGAAGCATAATGACCACTATATCTGTCCCTATCACTGATGGGTCACACTCCAGACTCCAGTGACTGCCTCTAAGCTTGAGAGAATGACCAAATATCCAAATTACAACTTGATGTTCAGACTATTGTATTCTGATGATATGGGGATGTTGGCGTTGTTTGCAAGTGTCGCTTGGGGACCGCTTACCTTCACCTGGTCCGAGGTGGTGCATTCCGGCGCGTGGAGATGATTTTCAGCGCAGCAGCGCCACCTGGTGGACGGCGGAGGAACTGCCTTCATGAATCCCGGCCGGACCCGAATCCAGAGCAGAGAACGCGCCGCTGGATCGCGAATGGGCCGGGTAAGTAAATTTGCCCCAATGTTTTGTGTGATTAGGGGGAACTCAGAAAGGTTCAGTGCAGATAACAATGTACTGGAGTTTGATGCGTTTTGCTTACGTTTTTTAGTGTTACGTTTTGTAGGGTTAAACAAATTTGGGCTTCTTTAAAAAAAAAAAAAAAAAAAAAAAATATATATACACCGGAGAGGTTGGCTTCTATGCCAGGTCCTGCCTGGTGCAGAATTGCGCTATAGCTTGTGCTCTGACCTGTCGCAGGCTATAACTGAGACCTGGGCATTGTACGGCCCACACGCCAAATCATTGTAATGTTTTATTTACTGTTTTTTTTTTTTTAATGTAGAGATGGGTTATATACTGTATACTTTATGTAGGTATTGGGTAGGACTGAGTTGAGTAAATTGCTCCGACCCTCTAAAACCATTCCAATTCCTCATGTGGCCCCATGGGAAAATGAACTGCCCACCCCTGATTTAGCTAGTGCTCACCGGCTTAATATAGTAATGTAAATCTATATAAAATTTCCCGATGAATGGTCTCCATACACTGCTGCGGTCAAAAGATGGAAAATGCTGACGTGCAAGAGTGACATTATCTTTCTCCATTGGATACATTTGCAACACCCATGCCAATGCATAGGCAGGCTGGTAGTTCTGAATAGCGCCCTCTCCAGGTCAGGAGCTGTATGAACCCTCTAGGACAGTGGCGGCGAACCTATGGCACGGGTTTTGTTTATAGTTTGGGCACTTAGCCCCTAAAAGGTTCGCCATCTACTACCTTATACCAGGCTGCGTGTAACCTTCCTGTGGACCGGCTCTCCATGACTCTTCCAGCTTATGAATCTGCTGTTAATCGTTTGGCCGTTGCCTGCTGTTGAATAAAGAACTGTACGTTGCCTCCGTCTGATTCCTGGATACGGATCCTTACCACCACGGGTTTCCCTATCCATCACCCAGGGATTCATCCTACAGACACCTTAGGGGTTGCCCCAGGGAGAAATCAGCTGGAGACCTGCCTGGCTGTAGGTCAGCTCTCTGGAAACGCTCTAGAGGTTTCCGGTAACGCTATCCTTCTAACACTAAGGCGTTTGTTTAAGCACTAGGAGCTGCTTACTTTAGTAAGCAGCTCCTAGTGCCCGATTTATGGGTAACAGGTCCTCTTTAAAGGGGTTTTCCCGCGAAGAGAAGTTAGACCCTGGGGGGTCTCAGTGCTGAGTGGGGGTTACTAAGGCTGCATTGTCTACTGCTGAGCCCAGACTGCTTCTTTCCATGCCCTCCAAATATGACGGTGAGGCCAAGTTATGCAGGGGCTTCATTACTCACTGCTACCTACATATTGAACTCTGGATCCAGCCTGCAAGGTAACTTACCTCCCCCAGCTCCAGCGGAGGTCTCCGCCACTCCCGCGATTGGGCATGCGCATCCCCGTCTCCTTGGATCTTTGTGCTCTATGCCTGAGAGGAAGCTTTGTTCCATGCCCTTTGTCTTTATCCTGATTTCCCGTTGTGACCTCGATTCCGTTCCTGACTTCAGAGGTAGCCAGACTGCCGCTAGGTACCAACATGAGATCCTCAGACCTATTGTAAGACCATATGCTGGTACCGTTGGCCTTGGGTTCCTCCTAATGCAAGACAATGCTAGACCGCATGTAACTGGATTGTGTCAGCAGTACCTGCAAGATGAAGGCATTGAAGCTATGGACAGGCTCGTCCCAGACCTGAATCCGATTGAGACCATCTGGGACATCATGTCTCACTTCATCCACCAACATTACGTTGCACCGCAAACTGTCATGGAGCTGGCGGATGCTTTAATTTGGGTCTGGGAGGAGATCTCTCATGAGACCATACACAACCTCATCAGGGGCATACCGAGGTTGTACGGAGATCATACAGGCACGTGGAGGCCACACACAACCTCATTTTGACTTGTTTTAAGGGCATTAGATTAAAGTTGGATCACCCTGTAGTGTGTTTTTCCACTTTAATTTTGTGGGTGACTGTGACACTACTACTACTCCCATCTTCCTTTCTGATCTTTTTCTGTGTTTTGTGTTTTCCCTGTTTTTCCAGTGCGCCATCTGTTAGGTGTGCCCATATAGTCTGGTGCACTTTATTTAACTTTTCTTTTTGTCATTTGTACGGTTCATCTGTATAAGTTTGGTGCACGTTATCTAATTTTTCTGTGTGCCATTTATGCGGGAATACCTTGAGAATGCTGTAGCTACACTGATGCAGAAACACATATTATTTAAATGCCACATGTGGAGTATTGCCATACTTGGGACAGAGTGAACAAAAGGCAAAATATATTTGACACTAAAATGGCATATTTGAGAAAAAATGCAATTTTTACTGTGCACCATTCTCTTTGAATTATATTTTGACCAGCACCAGGGGGTTAAAATGTTTACCACAGCCCTAGATACATTTTTTGAGGGATGTAGTTTCCAAAATAGTGTAATCTTGGGGGTTTTCTATTGTACTGGTACTTTAGGAGCTCTGCAAGTACCCTATGGCACCACAAAACACATGTAACCAAATTGGCCTGCCAAAAACCCACTAGCACTAACTCTGTTCTGGACATTGGTGTGCAGTGTATGATGATGTATTTTTTACTTCTAATACCTTTTGAATATGTACATTTTAGGGCTAAATGAGAATATTCTTATACATAAAATTAAAATAAAAATTTTCCAATCCATTTTTGTTTGCTTCCTAGAGGGTTAACATGCTTCCCAAATGTTGATTTGAATAGTTTGAGATGTTAGGTTCATAAAATGGTGTTACTTGTGGGGGTATATAGTACATGAGCCTTTATAGGGCACTTTCAAACTGAATTGGTCACCAAAAATGTAGTTTTTTTTCAAATCTCTTGAAAATCTGAGAACTTGCTATTAAAACGATAAACCTTCTAACATCTGTAAAAAAAAAAAAGGAAACGTAAAAAAAATGATGGATATAGAAAGAAGACAAATGGCGAAAGGTATCTACAAAAAATTGTGGTATGACTTATTGTCTACAGAGTACAACATTTGAAACTTTTTTTCTAAATTGCTGAAATGACGTTACTAACATAAACTACTATGGGGCTTATTTACTTATCCGGTCCTATCGCGATCCCCGAGGTGCATCGTCCAACGAGGATGAAGTCTGGCGCGATTCACCAAGATCATGTCACCGATATCCTGCGTGTGTCGCTTCCCCGATCAGGTCCTCCGGAGTTCACCTTCTTCTTCCTGGTGCCTATGAGTGCATGTCTTGCGACAATTTGCGATATTAAATCCTATGCGTTGTCCGAATCCGTCAGATCGTCCCACGGCCACACCCCCCGGATTTGTGTTGTGAGAAGGCAGGCTCCGATGCGCCAAAATCCGATCGTGGGTGCCAAAAACCCCTGTTAAATGCGGCGCAACTCGGAAATCCGACAAAGATGCGGTCCGCAGACCATTAGTAAATGAGCCCCCATGTCTCGCTCCATCCATCAATGTCACGTTGCACCGCAGACTGTCACGGTGCAATCTGAGAACTTTCTATTAAAACTATAAACCTTGTAACATCCGTAAAGGAAAAAGGAAAAAAGGAAATGTAAAAAAGAAGAAGACGAACAGTGAAGGGTTCTACCAAAAATTGTGGTATGACTTTTTGTCTACAAAGTAGAACATTTGAAACTTTAAAAATGATAATTTTTTAAATTTTTTTCTAAATTGTTGGAATGACACTATTAGCATAAACTACAATGTGTCACGAGAAAACTGTCTTGAAATCAGTGGGATAGGTGTTGAAAAGTTATTACCACAGGAAGACACACTGTTTAAATGTAAAAATAAACCTGCGTCCTGAAGGGGTTAAATTCTAATAATATATGCGCAGTGTGAACCGCCTCCTGTAGGTGTCGCTGTTACTACAGTAAGGTCTGGTGAAAGATTCCTCTGACTTTTTGTGACTTAGCAGAGGAGACCTTCACAGGTCACGCCCTTTCCACCGCCCACGCTCCGCCCATTTTAAGATCTATAAGAAGCGCTGCCGTGACGTCACGTGCACGTGACCTCATCTTTGTCAGTGTACAAAATGGCGTCCTACTGCCTGTTAGCTGGCCGGGTACAGGTGAGCGGACATACGGTTTGGGGTGATTCCGGGGCGCTGTCAGGTGGCGGTGTGTGCGCGGTGGGACACGTGATACAGGTCGCGTCCAGGGCTGTGGTTGTGTCGCAGCTGCCTGATTGTCGCAGCCATGTGGCGCCGCTATTCTGCGCGTGCCGGTGACCCTGGCCCGTAACCATGGCAACGGACGTCCGTGGCGCTCCTGCTGTGGAGCGCTGCGGTAGTTTGGCGGTCGCGTTGCGTTTAGGGGGAGACGTTTTTCTGTTACTGCGGAGCTCAAGGTGACCCCAAGGTGACCGCAGCATTGTTGGGGCTGCTGGATGTAGTAGGCGGCCCTGCACTGGGGGTTGACCTAATGCAGGGTGGCATGAAGTGTCAGAAACTAGGGGACTGTTCACATGTGCGTTTATTTATCAGACTTCATGGTGCAGAACTAGTGTGTAGGACAGACAGATTTATTGAATCTTTAGAGTGACTATCTGGGCCGGAGTTTTCCTGACCTCTGTGACCTTTGTAGAGGTCACGCTCCGCATTATTGCTCTATTTTCCCTGTATACATATGGTACTTGCAGGAATTTTTTTAAATAAAGAATTTCCAGTTTAAAAAATAAATGAAATGTAGCTCTACTTCCCCAAGGTCATTATATCAGATTGCTGGAGGCACCAGTACACAGTGAGCTCATGTAAATGGGAGCTGACCTGCTGTACCTCTGTGTGGCCACTATATGGAGGATGGCGCTGTCTGATTTCTCATCCATTCTCTTAGGTTTGACTACTGAAGGCAGCTGTGCAGGGAAGGTGCAGGGCATCAGACTCCCTCCAATTGGCCTTTGATAATGTGGGAACTAAAACGCCAATTTGTTTTTAACTGCTTATAAGAAGGCAAAAATAATGTTCCATAATTTGTTCCCTTTGTGTAAAATGAAATCTACCATCAGAATCCATCATGATAGAGCCGGGCACCGGGACTCTAGCAATGTTCTTATACTTATCCATGGCCTCCGGCCTTCTAAAATCAACTTGTACAATTAATCTAATGAGCCTGAAGGACTCTGGGGGGTGTTACGAGAGCCCTCATGTTCTGCAGCTTCACAGGCTGTTACACTGTCTCCCTCTCTGATATAATCTCACTGCAGTAGAGGAAGTTTCATCACACGGTGTGATGGGGGGGGAGTGCTGCTGCACAGTGTAACAGCCTGTGAATGGTATCGCTGCCCTTGTGGCTTGTAATCATGATCATTGCAGCGAATGCCCACCGGTAACCCTTTCATTGCTTCCTTGCGCATGGGAGCCGCCCTCTTTCTTTAGATCTGCGTTTCCTCTGACTTCATCGGGGAGAAACGATCTGTCCCCATAACAGCCTCGAGTCTTTATGAGACCCAATGCTGTGTATCTTCTGTAGATCTGTTACAATTTGCCAGTGCCACATTGTAATAATGTGTAAAATCCACATAATCTTGCACACTGTCTTGTAGTATGGTAGTAAATCATAGGTCAGACAAGCTATTATAGTAAAAGGAAAAAAAACCTCCTCCCTTTCCCTAAAACTGATCTAAAAATAAAGTCGTAAGCGTTGGGTATCGCCGCATCCCAAAATGTTCGATCTATCAAAATAATATAATAATGGTTATTCCCAGCATTGAACCGTGTAACGGAAAATGGTGCTCAAATGTGAAACGCCACTTTTTCACCGTTTGTACAATCTTGAGAAACCCATAAAAACCGAACCCACGAGAAAATGGCGTGAATGCGTGTTTTGACCAATTTCATTACATTTAACTTTTTTTTTTTTACATGGAATGTTAAATACGGTCACTTCGAAGTGCAATTTGTTGCGCAGAAAACAAGCCCTCACACACAGCTCTTAACATGGGAAAATAAAGTTATTTTTAAAGGTTTTTTTTTTTTTGGCGGGGTGTGTTTTTCACAAAAGCAAAAAGGGGCCAAGTCCTTAAAGGACATTTACCACCAGGATGAAGGATAATAAGCCCAGCATTGACATACTGGTATATGCCCCCTCTGGCAGGGTCTGCTCTTGTTTTAGCTTCTTATGCCCTGTGTGTTTTTAAGATGTTCAAAATTATGCAAATGAGTCTGAGGGGCACCAAATTCAATAGATATTAAAAAAGCCTGGAGCCTCTCGGGCAAATTTGCATATTTTGTAAAGCCTCTTCTTTTCTGTAAAAACCAGGGCATAGCAAGCTTAAAGAGGAGCAGATCCTGCCAGAGGGGGCATACAGCAGTTAGTCAGTGTACTTGGTTTACAGTCCTTCATCTTGGTGGTAGGTTTTTTTTCTTTTTTTTTCTCCTTGTGCATGTTTTTGTGTTTTATTTTACCGTACATTAAAATTCTCTCTTTTTTTTTTTTTTTTTTTGCACATCCAGCAAGCCTTGGGCCATGGAGCGCGTAAATACCATGTTTCAGCCGTCATGTGCCAGAGGGCCAAGGTGGCGATGAGCCACTTTGAGACCAATGAATATGTCAACTATGAAAAATTAGAAAAAAATATTAACATTGTTCGTAAGCGGTAAGTGTATACAACCTATTTATTTATTTTCCCATATTTTGCTAATTTCCTCATTTTGGTCTTAGCACTTACTTTAATATACTGGTTAATGTTTGTTCCTATTATTATTAGTAGTAATATATATTTTTATTCTTTGAAGCCTGGATCGACCCCTTACCCTGTCTGAGAAGATTGTATACGGCCATCTTGATGATCCAGTTAAACAGGACATTGTACGAGGAAAAACCTATCTCCGACTCCGACCAGACAGGGTGGCTATGCAGGATGCTACAGCCCAGATGGCTATGCTCCAGTTTATTAGCAGTGGGTTGCCCCGAGTGGCTGTGCCTTCAACCATCCACTGTGACCACTTGATTGAAGCCCAGCTTGGTGGAGATAAGGATCTGAAAAGGGCAAAGGTAATGGCACCCATCTACAGGTCATCAGCTCATTGCTAGCATTTCCCAGGCTATGTATTTGTCTGCAAATTTACCCTGTTTTTTTGCCACTTGTAGGACATCAACCAGGAAGTGTACAACTTTTTGGCAACTGCAGCAGCCAAATATGGTGTTGGTTTTTGGAAACCAGGGTCAGGCATCATCCATCAGGTGAGACTTAAGTTTTAGCATTGTATTTTTCATTAATTATTTCCCAATCACTAAAATGATCTTATTGAAAATAACTAAAAAGGGTTGTATTTTTGGGGTTGTATTGGCACTATGACATCCAAGGGGGGCATCGCTCTATCAAGCAAGACTTATCCTAACCCTATTATTGAGAACCTCTCATTCTGGAATTGTAGTCTATTCTTATGATGGAATATTATAGAGCATAATGAGATCTATATCTGTCCATCACTGATGGGTCCACTCCATGACTAGATGACTGCCTCTAAGCTTAGAGAAGACAAATATCCAAATTACAACTTTGACGTTCAGCACCTTCTGTATTCTGATGATATGGGGATGTTGGGTGTTTGCATATTCTTTTTATGCCTCCTATCCGTTATATAGATGATTGATGTTTAAAGGTCAGAAAGCCATATTGAATACTATAAAATCCATTTTCTTGCTCATCTTAGATTATCCTGGAAAACTACGCATATCCTGGAGTGCTCCTTATTGGTACAGACTCCCACACTCCCAATGGTGGCGGCTTAGGAGGGATCTGTATCGGTGTAGGTGGTGCTGATGCTGTAGATGTTATGGCTGGGATTCCGTGGGAACTCAAATGTCCAAAGGTGAGCCGCCTTTTTTTCTGTCTGCAGTTATTCCTGTTCAATATGTATATTGTCCTCAACCCATGTGATATTGTCTATATTTAGAACAAAGGATTGATCGCCTTGTGTCTTCTCTTACACGGCTCTTAAAAAATTTTTACTGCGGGGGAAAAAACCCATTAGGCTGGAGACTCTCCTGTATGCTCCTATAGAATTGTCTTGTGGACCTGGCTGCAACAAAAAAAAACTACTTTTCATTTATTTTAATTTTTTTTTTTTCTATGCAACATTTTTGTTTTTAAATACTTTCGACTATGTTGTCATAAGGACATAGGGGGAATTTATTGTGCCCCAGTGTATAACGGCAGCACCACCGGGCAAAACTACACCAGGCGCAATCATTACAATATATGACCCCTCAGCGCTCACATGGCATGCTTAATCTGGAACGGGAGCAGATGAAAGAAACCAAATTTATTAAGGGAATGGGTGGACGAGAATATAATGACGGATCATTAAACTTGGGGGTTATTCAACTTAGAAAAAAATATAGCTGCGGGGGAAACCTCATTACAATATTTGACCCCTCCATGCTCACAAGGCATTGAGGGGGAATTATCATCATTTCTTGCAGCATGTAAGAAATTGTGTCCCACGCAGGGAAAACTGGGGCAGAAGCACTGATAAGTGTCCCCAATAGTTTTGCCCTTCTACAAATCACTGGTCAGATCCCACATGGGATATTTTGTACAGTTCTAGGCAACATTTGTATAAAAAAGACTTAATCTGGAAGGGGAATGGGTGGATGAGAATATAATGACTGCTCATTAAACTTCTGCTTAGAAAAAAAGGCTGAGGGGGAGACCTCATTGCAATTTATGAATATCTGTTTTGGAAGTTCAGAGATCTCTCCATTGATCCTTTTTATACCTGGCCTGTGACCAAGACAAGGGGACATCATCTACGTCTATAGTCATTACTGTAAGAGCAGTGAGACTTTGGGACTTTATGTATGTTGAAGAGAGTCCTGGATGACTTTCTGGAGAGCAAAAATTATGTCAGGAAAAAACATTTGTTCATGTCTTATAGGTTGGACTATTTTCCAGCCTTGTACACTAAGATCATATGAATTGGCTGCTAGTAAATAGTAATTGGTCATTAACGCCACTTTACCAGAAGTAAATCCGGGCCCTAGACTCAAAGTGTTAGCCATCACTCTGACTGCAGGTTACTGCACATAACACAGTTCTGTCTGAGAAATGCGGCTGACTTGTACAGTTTATTTCACAGACTGAGCACGGTGGACTCAAACTGGTCTTGCAAATACTCTACTCATACACCCTAAACTTGCCACAAAATAAAAATGCACAAATGTATTTTTTTTCTGTTTATCCAATTTTGCTGTAGGTTATTGGAGTAAAACTGACTGGCAGTCTGTCTGGATGGACTTCCCCTAAAGATGTAATTCTAAAAGTAGCTGGCATCTTGACTGTGAAGGGTGGTACCGGTGCCATTGTTGAATATCTTGGACCTGGAGTGGACTCCATTTCATGTACTGGAATGGCCACAATTTGTAACATGGGAGCTGAAATCGGAGCAACAACGTCTGTGTTTCCTTACAATCATCGCATGAAGAAATACTTGGATAAAACGGGACGATCAGGTGCGTATTGTACAACCTGGCATTTATGATGTATAATCCCTGAATACCATTACTATGTCCACCTGCTGAGGCTAGAGCCACATCATGAATGTGCTGCAGAATTTTGCATAATGATTGTATTGTATGCTCCTATGCAAGTTTCTGTGGTGGGAACTTGCTATAATAAATATTTAGCAGAGTTTTACATCTTTATATCATATGAATCTAAGCCGCCTGCAATACTTGACGTGTAGATAGACCAAAGAGGTTTTGGTTGCAGATTGTGGATGACTAAAATCTCCTCAGTTTTGCCTGTAGATAACGGTGATTAAGCTTTGGTGATCACTGCCCATGTAGCCTTGTGTGTGATTTGGTTGTGAATATATCAGGTTATTCCAGAGTAAATTCTGCAAAAGGTATTGTTTAAAATATCAGGATGAGATGTGGGACCCACTACATTAATGTGGAACTCATCCTTATATACTTCAGCAATTTAATATGTAACTGGGAAGTGCATAATAAAAGCTAAAAAGCCAGAACTTGGGAGGAATAGAAATGAGAAAGCAACGGAGTAACCATGTAGGGATAGGTTATATACTGAATGTAGTATGTAGGTATTGAGTAGAACTGTGTTAAGTATATTATTATTATTCCGGCCCTCTAAAACCATTCCAATTTTTCATTTGACCACCCCTGCTCTATATCATGTCTTGCTGGTAACTGATAGGTTATCACAATCCAGGGCAGCAGTAACAAGATGTGGACATATTCTGGTGGACTACAAAGACATAGAATTGGCTGATCCCATGAAAGTTTTCAGTCGGGCACAAATATAGTGGAGGTACCAGGCTTGGGGCCAAAGCAGAGGAGTTGACACCCCCTCTCCTTACTATTTGAAGGGAACAGGGGGCAGTTGTTACACTAGCTAAAGAAAGCTTTATAGTCAGGACCCTGACCACAATGTGTGGCAACAATGACGGCATATATTATTATTCAATGGTTAAAATAATCGGTGCTACAAAAGTTTAGCCCTGGACTTGGAATAGGTGCCATAGTGGAAGATTTCTTTAGGCAAATATAGTACAACTCTGCATTATTGAACTCTGTTATTAAATAAGCAGCATAGGAATTCATAATTGCATCAATTGACTTGATTTTCAACCCCCAACTTGGTTTCGCCCTAATTGCCAGATATTGCACAATAAAGAGTCAAATTACTCTTACTTAGTTTTGGGAGGTTTCCAGCCTTCTCCATGTTGTCCTGACAACAGTCTTTTCACTGTTATCTGGCACGATGTGAGTGTGGAAGGAGCAGCTATTTATGATTCGGTGCAGCTCATCCACATAAGGCTGTGGTTATAGTGGGGACTTATTCTGTCCATGTTTTAATCTTTTCTTTCAGAAATTGCATCTCTGGCAGATGAGTTCAAGAGCAATTTGGTACCAGATGAGGGCGCGGAATATGATCAACTGATTGAAATTAATTTGGATGAGGTAAAGAGATGTTTAACATCAATTTATCTGATTTCTGCCAAAAGAAGGGGAGTGTTATCCCTTGAGAGACCCTGATGTACCTGTGCGCCATAAAGTGCCTTGTGTTGGAGCTCATGGCCGGTCATGGTGGTTGCATAGCCTCCTGTATAGCTGGATCAAAGAGGCTCCTGAGCTGTTGTCACAGCATCTGCCGTCTCCAATTTAACTTGTTGGTATTTTCAGGAACACCTCGCCACACGCCAAACAAGTAACATAGTTAAAATAAATTGGTATGTGTGTATCCTGTTTATTTATTTATTTTTCCCCCTCTATAGCTAAAACCTCATATCAATGGCCCTTTTACGCCTGATTTGGCAAACCCTGTATCCGAGGTGGGAGCTGTTGCTGAACAGAAAGGATGGCCTTTGGATATTAGAGTCGGTAGGTTTTTCAGGAGAAGATAAATCCATTTGTTTTAAGTTCTGTCGATCTGTAACCTGAACTTTTCTGGTCCTGCCAGGTCTCATTGGCAGCTGTACAAATTCCAGCTATGAGGATATGGGTCGTGCAGCTGCTGTGGCAAAGCAAGCTTTGGCACACGGGCTGAAATGCAAATCTCAGTTTACAATCACTCCAGGTTCCGAACAGATCCGAGCCACCATTGAGAGAGACGGTTATGTAAGTATCGGGTCATCTTCTCTCATCTTCAGGATCGTACAATGTGGATATGTTCGATCGTGTATTTGTAGTTGACAAAAGTAAAATGCATACCGCAAGCTATAGTTTCCCACTTAAACCCCTCTCTCTATTAAGACAATGAACTCCGTATCTCTTCTCATGCACAAGCCTCATCTACAAGCATCCCCCAAGGCCTGAAGCTTGGCCGTGCCCCCCTCCCATCTCACAGCAGACGGCTCAGTCTGGGGAAGCTCAATCCTGCTTGTTCCCTTTTCTCTGTGTTGGTAGATAAATTTGCCAGGTATTATCTATTGACATAATAGAAGCTGAAGGGAAGATGAGCAGTGCTGGTGAAGGTGAGACCCAAACAGACAGAAGAGGATTTTCAAAAAGGTTTCTTCTGCATTCAGTTTGGCTTACTAGCACTTCTTTTTGCACTGTACTTTTGTCATGCATGCATAACACTTGACAACTGCAGCTTATTTTAATACTGGAACCCAGCACTGTCAATGTAAATTGATTTCTTATTCATAAAGTTACACGTAGCCTTTAAGACCAACTTAATGTTTAAGGGTGAAAAAAATACTTTGTGTTGCCTTTTAGTGTGGGGCACCAAGAACCTCCAATGAGCTGATAATGGAAGTGAAAACATTCCAATAACAATGTTCCAGGACATGTACATATCCGCAGGTCCCAAGTCACACTTCGGACAATCATCCGAACCAACCAGCAGGAGTTCGATATATTCTATGGAGAAGAAATAGTATAGTCCTATTGGTAGTTTAATGGTTTAGTGGTTGAGAATGTGTACCGAAATTTGGCAGATCGATAACCTGGAAAAATTGCATTTTGAAGTACTGTTTTAATAATTTTGCTTTCATATTGTTTCTAGGCTGGCATCCTTCGTGATGTAGGCGGTGTAGTACTTGCAAATGCCTGTGGGCCTTGTATTGGTCAGTGGGACAGGTGAGTTTATCTAAACAAACGCTCTCCCCCCCCCATTACTATTATTTTTTTAAGGAAATT
Source organism: Engystomops pustulosus (assembly GCA_019512145.1). Classification (NCBI taxonomy): domain Eukaryota; kingdom Metazoa; phylum Chordata; class Amphibia; order Anura; family Leptodactylidae; genus Engystomops; species Engystomops pustulosus. The sequence goes on from CM033649.1 coordinate 68,041,926, forward strand.
TCCATAAATACCGTGTAGTAGTTTTATTTGGTGAATGTATTTTTTGCAGGAAGGATATTAAGAAGGGAGAGAAAAACACAATCGTAACATCATACAACAGAAACTTTACTGGAAGAAATGATGCAAATCCCGAGACTCATGCATTCGTCACATCGCCAGAGGTATGTTGGGGAGTTCAAGATTTGTTTCTGGGTAAAGGGAATCTACCACCCCACCAAGCTTTAGAATGTACAACTCTCAAATGTTGTTTCTCAGTACTTCATTTGTATCCATGCCTGATGAAGGGACCAGTGTGCCTTAAAAACGTGCAACAACTATAACTTTTCCGTTTAGCCAATATTTTAACAAAATATTACTTAATATTGTATTGTCAGACTATTTTTTGTAAATATACAATATTTAACAATATAACCTATAAATTTGGACATGAAAATGTCTAAAGTTTCTCATACTAAAGTATAATATTATTAGCTGTACTTGCCCAACAAAGGAAGTTTTAACCTGGCTAACTTTAGGCTTGTCTGAGCTTACAATATAATCTACCAGATCAAATAGATTCAAATTCGGTCTGTTAAACATATAATTTTTTTAAATATTACATGTATGAAATAGCATTTAGTAATTTCTTAATTGTATCCTGGATTTTAGGTGGAATAGGATCTTTCCTTTTTAAAAGGGTTTTCCCACAAATTGAAGTTAGGCCCTAACTTGCTGATCAGTGTGGTTCTCCTTGCTGAGACCCCACAGATCGCAAGAATGAGAGGTTTGACAGAATAATGGAGCAGACTGCAACACATGACCGTTCTGCTCCATTAATCTCTATGGAGTTGACGGAGATCCCGAATGCAGACCCCTCGTTAAGGTGATCGGTGGGGGTCTACGGGATAGCGCCTAACTTCAGTTCGTGGGAAAACCCCTTTATGAAGACAATTCTGCCCTGGTGGCTGCAAATATCTTACTCAAAATCCATCTAGTCATTGTTTGTCGAACTGGATAAAATTTCCAGTATTCCTGCTAACTTTTTTTCTCGTCTATCATACAAATTATAAGCAAGGTTGTAAGTATGAAAGCGGGTCTTTATACATTTAAAAAAACAAGCCCTCCCACGGCGAAAGTGTTGACCACTAATATAAAAGTTTACCAGGGTAAATACAAGACCCTAGTACTTGGCCTGGAAAATGTTTGCTTCCAGCAGATGGTGAGCTGTGAACTCATTACAGATATGGGAGTAGTTGTAATGGAGGGGATGTACGGCTCCTTCATCCTCCAGTAACCAGCAAGACTAAACGAGTCCTTCTGCCCGTAACTACACAAAGATTAGCAAGGCAAATATGATATAGGTGACACTATTCTGGTCTTGTACTTGTCAGGTTTGAATTGGTGGCAGACTTGTGCGGTAATGACTAATGAGGTAATTTCCTGGGATTTCTCTCAGGTTTTGAGGACTTGAAGTATGAATACAAACTCTTCCTGATCTGTAATTAATATATTATATTTCTCCTTTTAGATTGTAACTGCTTTGTCGATTGCGGGAACCTTAAAGTTTGACCCAGAAAAAGATTTCCTCACTGGTGCAGATGGAAAGAAATTCAAGCTGGAAGCACCAGATGCAGATGAGCTGCCAAAATCTGTGAGTTTATATATACCTACACACTACACTAGGCGAAATATTCACTGCGCTCTAGAGCCCAACCTTTGGTCAGGGGTTTGCAGAGTTCATTTGCACCAAAGTGTACTAATAATTAAAATAAAGAGACAATTCTAACTTGGCTGTCTTTACAAAAGTAATAAAACCTAGATTTTTATTTTTTTTGGTATGGCTGTAATCCCACTCCTGAGCAGGATAACCTGTAGTGCAAAATTTTAAAAACCTGCCTTCATGTACTGTGACTTACAACTTCAACGTTCTGATTTGTGTGCTTTAATTTCCAGAGCTTTGATCCAGGTCAGGACACCTACCAGTACCCACCTAAGGATGGAAGTGGTCAGCGTGTAGATGTGAGCCCCACAAGCCAGCGCCTGCAGCTTTTGGAACCTTTTGATAAGTGGGATGGGAAAGATCTGGAAAATATGCAGATTCTTATAAAGGTAAACACGGAAGCCTTTCTCTTGTCATGTTTCTAGTCACTGGGTGAGATTTATCAGAAGTGACTGAGATCAGAATTGTTCATGGCAACCAATCAGTGCTCAGATTTCATTCTCGCAGCTGTTCATAAAATTAAAGCTGAGCTCTGATTGGTTGCTATGAAACAGTAAACAGTCTTGAGTTATTGGTTGTATTCTACAAAATAACTTTCTTTAATTGACCTACTAGATGCATCTTGGATGAATAGATGCTTTTTTAGATGCAAGACTACATCGTAGTAAGGTGCTGGAAGCTGTGCGCCATTCACACATGATATCGTTATATATCGTTCGATATCATACAAACTCCCTTTGCCCTATAAAATGTTGCTGTTTTTTTCATGAATAACATTTGTCATACAAGTTGATGCTCTCAGCATGTGGCAATAAAAAAAAAAAAAAGTTTCATAAAAATTTAAAACCACTTCAGCATAATGGATATCTTATTTTATTCGTACTTGGTTGTTATTTTTCTCCATTTATAGGTGAAAGGGAAATGTACAACAGATCACATTTCTGCTGCTGGACCCTGGTTAAAATTTAGAGGTCATTTGGACAACATTTCTAATAACCTACTGATTGGTGCCATCAACATAGAGAACAACAAAGCCAATAGTGTGAAAAATGCTATAACTCAAGAATATGGACCAGTTCCTGACACAGGTCGCTACTACAAGGTAATATTATTTATTTATTTTTTTAAAAAAGGTGAAAACTTGGTACCAAAACTTTGTCACAAAGCGCAAAACTGGAAATTTAAGCAATAACGTCTTGGCGTCCTGAGGACACCAATGCACTGAATTTCTCCACTTTCTATTGTATCATTGTAGCTTCATGTTTACAGGAAGAATAGCAGGGCCTGGAGCAGGAGCTTCATTGAAAAATCTGTCCACACCATCTGGCTCCTCCAGTAGTCGGACAACCAAGGATGTGTCACTGAAAAAATGGCATCTTGGGCTGCCTACTGCAGGAGGATGCCTTGAATCCTGTCTGACAAGCTTTTTGCTGGCTTATGACACTGGGTGCCCCTAGATAGGGCGCTGATTGCTAACTCTGGGACATGTGCCACATGTTTGCCACCACTGCTCTAAGGCCTCATTCCTATGACCATGTAATAGGCTGCATTTATTTATTTTGCAGCCTATTACACAAGGCCACATTCCTTTTTTCTCTCAGCGCATGCAGTGTGGGTGAGCTGACTACACTTGCTGCAAATTATAAAGTAGGAAATTATCAGCCCCTGGAATTACTTTTTCCTGAATCGACATTTTACACTTCACACAGGGGCACTCGGCTGTTAATGGCTATATTGACCCATCTTCTTCCTCTTGTAGGCTCATGGCATTAAATGGGTTGTAATCGGTGATGAGAACTATGGAGAGGGATCCAGTAGAGAACACGCAGCTCTGGAACCAAGGCACTTAGGAGGCAGAGCCATAATCACCAAGAGCTTTGCAAGAATTCATGGTGAGTTTCCATAATGTACAGTGCAGTTATTGTTTTGAGTTTAAAGTAGTAGTAATATTAGAATTCTATTCTTCCAGAAACCAACCTAAAGAAACAAGGTCTCCTGCCTCTCACTTTCTCTGACCCAGCTGATTATGATAAAATTCATCCTGAGGACAAGATAACACTTGCAGGTCTTAAGGACTTGGCACCTGGAAAGGTAATTACCTTCAGGAGATAGGTGGTAATGTTTCTTTTAATAAACACCCTTAAACATTTTTAGTCATTTAAAAATCTCAAATGAGAGAACTTAAAAATATATTTTTTTAAAAAAATTTCGATAAATGTATTGAATATTCTAATTATCCCCCCTCTACAGCCCGTCAAATGCGTGATCACCCATCAGAACGGCAGCCAAGAGTCTATTCTCTTGAACCACACCTTCAATGAGACACAGATTGAATGGTTCCAAGCTGGCAGCGCCCTCAACCGCATGAAAGAACTTCAGAAGTAGAAGCGCCATGGCTGTGCTCTGCCACTAACAGACTGTTTTCAGAAAGATTAACAATGCCAATATATCAGTCACTCAGATCTAGCACTTAAAGCGTTTCTTTATCCAGTCTGTGTTCAGAAATCTGTCGAAGGTTATTTTTACAGTAGCTGCCGCACTGTTACTATTCTTACATGGTTCCGTCATGCAATTTCATGTATTTATTGGCAGTTTTGTTTCCTGTTGGATTGATCATGCTGCTGTAACTCTCTCTCCAATCTGTGAAAAGGTTCAAATGAATTGTGCTGCATTATTAATATATTTTATTTCAGAGCAGACTTGATAAATTAAAATCTGTGATTGGACATCTTTCATTTAGTGGTGAAAATTTTTTTGGCACTGCTTGGGAAAATTCTGATGCCACATACAGTTCAAAGCTTTTTCAGTATTGGCTCGAACAGGCAATGCTGACACATGCTCCACAGCTTATGAAATTACTTGTACCCCTAGACTTCTGAAGTATGTCTGGAAGATGCATTTAAACAACAATTTTTTTAATTTTTTTTTTTTCATTAATACAATGGGGAAGATTTATCAAACCTGTTGCTTATTGCTACCAATTAGAGCTTGGCATTCACTTTCCCACCACAGTTCATAAAATGAAAGTTGAGTTATCGCTGTGGACTGACTGCTGGTAGCATCGATCTCAAGAAGAGGGGATCTATGTTCTAGTGATCTCTGGAAAGTACCAGCAATAGAACATTTATCCCCTAAACTGGAGAGTCTCTGAATTCTTTTTGTTGGAAATTGTTTTGAAGACATTTGATGTAATGTATCTGATAAACATGTACACTGCAATAAAGGGAACACTTAATCATGTGATTCCATATCCATCACACTTCTGTGAAATCAACCTGGCCAGTTATGAATCAACAATGATTTATGAATTGGTTTCTCCTGCTGTTTGTCCTGCAATTAGCTAGACAATCCATATAACGGGGTGACCACAGACAATTTTTGTTCTCTTTGTTGTTTTTGTCTGGTGTCTACAACGCACAGAAGTAGCTCGGCTAGTGCAGCTGAGCCAGGATGGCACATTAGTGGGAGCTGTGTCAATACAGTTCCCACATACTAGGAGACTTGCCAGTACACCAGCAGCAAGGAGGTACAGGAAGAGTCTGGAGTACACATCTGTTCCTTCAAACAAGTGGTTAGAAGATGCTTAATCTATGATCTTCTAGGCCTCTTACCAATGAGCAAGTGCGGTCAATGAAAATTGCTGAAGTGTGCTGAAGGAATCTCTGGCCCTGAACTTCTGATCACAAGAATAAGCTCCATGGATCACATTTATTAGTGTTTGCACCAGTTTTGTCTGCACTGTGTCCAACAAGACAGAAAAATCTGCACCTAAAGGGACGTGTTACTGCTTAGTCTGAGTTTGCACTACAATTTTGCAGCATGAAAAAAGTTTTTGATAAATTGTCATACTGGCCCACATTTAAGTGATCAGAGATTCTGTTCGGGAGACTCTTACATATTTGTGGGGATCCCTAATGATGTCCCCGATAAAGAAATATGAACAGCACTGTGAATCTAATGTATGAAGCTGAATGTGTGTATGTATGTATGTCTGCTAAAGGACTTTGTACAGTCACATTTACAATCGCCAAATTTTGTGCAGTTGTTGCCTGTGACTGAGGGAACTTCTTAGACCTGGTTTTGAGCCAAAATTTTCACCCCTCGCTTTCCAAAACCCACTTATTAACCACCCTATCCAGAAGTCATTGTCTGCTGCTGCTTCTGTGGCAGTTGGAAGCTGAGCTGTGATTGGTTGCTGTACCGCCACAAGTCATTAATGTGATTGAGGTTACTATAGAAAGGGGGAGATTTACCAGAAGTGTTCAAGGTAAAACTGTTCCAGTTGCCCATGGAAACCAATTGGAGATCAGCTGTAATTTTATAAACCGCTGTGAAAAATGAAACTTGAGCTCTCTGAAGGCGACAGTCTAGATACCATATATACTCGAGTATAAGGCAAGTTTTTCAGCACAAAATGTACTGGAAAACCACCTTGGCTTATACTCGGAAGGTAAGCAGGATAATTCTTTGAGTCCTGTCTGGTGAACTCAAAGCTATGTTGATGGCTTGGGTGTGCAAAAAGAGGGCACCCATGCCATAGGTTCTGTGCCCTAGGGAGAAGACAGTAGTGGTTTGACAGCCTGAGAACCACGTATGAACGGCAGCAACGGCAAAAGACCTGCACAGGCTGACAGTGAGTTAATGCAATTGTTATGGCAGTTGATATATATTCCATTTGTTTTGTTATGGAGATATATGGATTAAATGATTTAATTAAAAGTTAAACACATTTTTATTAACATGCAGATTTTCTTCATATCAAACAATCCTTAATTGAGAATCAGCATCACGTTAGACTTGTTAAGTCTATAAACGAGATTTCTCTTGAGCGCTCTATCTACTATATAGATGTCCAGGTTCCGGGCTGTAACTATATTTTTGAGGCTTAATACAATATTGCAGTTATTTAGTGCAGTTGATCCCTATCGGGACAAAAGAAAGCAGGGATCAGTTCTGTGTAATGCATCCATGGACTAAGCGTACAGGATTAAACCTGACATACAAGATTGCATATACAGGTCACATCCATGGGATATCTGGACAATTCAGAGAATCCGATTTTTATTGTGACAAGTATGGAACATGCACTACTGTAGGTAGGACACGTTGCTGTTCCCAAAGACTTATGGTACCGTAATATTGTGAATTGGTAAATTACTCGGATAAATACAAAAACAAAGGCAAGTGTTACATAGTTTTATACTTCTAGACACATTCATTTACAGTAATCATTAGTTTTTAAATAAGAATATATGCTCATACAATAAATGGTTGAAAACCCCCTTATATTAGATACCCAACAAGACACAAGTCTCGAGCTCTCCCTTCTGAAATTCAGATTTACAATATTTTCAAGATTGTATTGTCCACAATCTAAACCCTTATTTTGGCTCAAGTCGATTTATAAAAAAAGTCAGTGAAAATGTGAAAACTTCTGCACAGATTCCTTCAGCTTCAGTTGTTTGTCCACCAGGAAAGGAGGCCCAGTCCAGGCTCACTTATGGAACCCTAACAGATGGAAAAGATTTAGAATACAGGTTATTATTAATGATAAAGCCTGTACAAGCCTATTTGCTGCAAGTGTTCTTTGTTCATTTTAAACCTCTGATGGTAATTTTTTTGCACTTTTGACCAAAAAAATAAAATGTGAATTATAAAATAAGGAATTCATACTAAACCTCTATGGTAACCAAATATTTTTTAAAAGCAGACACCTGCAAAATTATAATTCCGAGCTGCATCTTCCATGTTTATGGCTAAAGGTCAGATCCAAGCAAACAATTACAAATGTATTTCTCTTGAAAGTTCAAGATGTCCAGAAATAATGGTAATACCATGCGTGGCAATTCAGCCCAACCAAGGGTCAGTGGATCTGGCCTCTTACCACTAATGTGTATGGGGCTTCTTTGCGTTGAGTTTCTTCTGCAGTTGTGGAAGAAGCCGACTCAGAAGTGCTTGGCCCAGTTGGAGAGGTGTCTATGAAGGTTTCATCTACGACTCGGAACCTGATGTCTTCACCAATATCCATGTATAGGTCATGAGCTCCTTCTTCCGTTACGTACTCCCACACCCAAACTTGTTCTGCCTCATCACTGGAGGAATTGTGTAATAGGAATAAACAAGCTCATTGGAAAATTACAGAATTTTACTGAATTAGGAAGAAAACAGACATTCAGTCCTAAAACAGCCCAATAATTGTCCACAGGTAAGTGTGGTATTACATTTCAACCCTGCAATGCACACGGGTTCCTGTATAAAGAAACTATGGTTTGACCAATTCTATCCATTCTACCCCTTTATGATGGGGGATGGAAAAAAACAACCAAATAAAAATCCAATTATTAAGACCGTTCCTATGCTCCCTATAGAGATGGGTGCTGGTAGGCAGCATACTTAGTAGTGTCATTTGGTAGCTGGTAAAGACATTTTGTACAACTTCTATGCATGCCTGTTTTTATGCCATATTTTATGTAAATATTCTTACTTAAGCACCATTGTTGCACCTTCGGTCAATGATTGTGTAAAGGGGCATTGCCGGGCTAAGCTTGATGGTAATGAATGGGGGTGTGGGGAAGAAATAAAATGGGCGCACAGAAGATAATTTGCAGATATATTAAATAACAATTTTCTGTAAAACAAAAGATGCCTGGGAAACAAATGTATGTCTAAAAATCTTATAAAGTGCCCTGTACATTGTGGTGTTTACTTGCGCTGTAACTTGGGAGCTGGTCAGCTCTCTTTAAATCCAGTCATTAACAGGATTTCTCAAGATATTGGTAAATTAATAAGCAAATAATGGTGGTAAAATAAAGAGGATTCTGCAATAGGTTCAGGCAGAATATTTGGTTGGGGTTTTGGATATAAATTCTCAAACTTATCAGAAGTTTAGGTGATCAATCTCTAAATGTGGACTGCCCCTTTAACATAGCCTTGTCATCCCATGGCTATATCAAAGCGGCTACTTATGTATTCAAAATATGGGTAATGGTAAATCTTTATAGGCTATTTTTGAACATTTGTGGAGCACATTTTGTTTAGGATGAATTAATCCTCATGCAGGGTCTTTATGACTAGAAGAACACAGCCCCCACTATAATTGCATTCCTATTTATACAGAGAATAGCTGCTTTGGAAAGGATACAATTTTGCAGGCTGCTGCAAGGACTCGGGTGGTATAACGATATCATCGAAAAAGCCAAGAGATACTGAGAAGAAATGAGAATGAATTATTACCCTGCCATTCTGGATAGGCACAAAATAAGACAGATGTCAAGTGAGATGACACGATTACAGTGACTTCCTACCGAGAACACAATGTGTAGATAAGACTGCCAGGTACATCAAAGAACACTTTCACACACACACAATCTGCAGCATGGATATTAAATACAACCTTTACCCATTAAAGTTAGAGTGGCCAGATATGGCAAAGGAGTACAAAAGCAGCAATACTAAATATATAAAGATTTGGTTATGTTTTAGTTTAGGACTTATTCACAGAAAGAAAATAAACAGATGCTACACAGATGCAACTTGTCTGTTATAAATAGACCCCAGACAGATACAAATCGGCCATGATAAAGGGTCGTTAATGTCTATTTTTCACAGCCGTGAAATGGCTTGGGTGCGCAAATAAGACGAGGCACGGCACACATCAAGGTTCCCCGGTCAAATGCATCCCTTAAGGAACGCTACAAATGAACACCCAATTACGATTTTTACATACAGTGCCATTCAGCCTGGGCCAGATCTTTATGGGAACTTCTACTTTATGCTCCGACCCACACTATAGCTGCATTGCAATCAGCCCTTTAAAAACAAAACCCTAAGGCCTCTTATGTAACTTAAAACCAGGTGTAGGAGGACGCGAGGGTTCCTCACCCCTCCCCTTTCCATTGAAAGCTAGCTCAGGCATAGTGTGGTGAGACATGTGCTCAATGCACCTTGACCGGGTGCCACAGACTTCTATTGCTGCTGTGATCGGGCACCGAATATGTGGCAAGATCACAGCCCCAATAACGGCCATGTGAATGGGGCTTACGGCTGATCTGGCAAAAATGACTTTGACACCCCTGCCTTAGGCCCCCTGTACATGAACATGCTTGTTCCGGACTCCTCACAGTACAGTGTTGACGGGACTCCTTGCATATACAAGGACCCCCAACTTACAGACGACCCCTAACCACTGTGACTTCCGGCGAAGCTCTCTGGATGCTTTATTTAGTACATTGCTGATCACCTGTAAAGTGTCTGTGATGCAGTTTTATTGATAATTCTTGTTCCCATGACAGCAAAAAGTTTTGAAAATCCAATTGTCACGGGGACAAAACATTTTTGTCTGAAGCTACAATTATAAAATCTACCATTTCCCACATACCAATTCAACCTAAGAACAAACCTGGCTTGTATGTAACCCAAGGACCGCCTTTACAGTAGTTACGTGCACTGTCAGTATGACCAGTGAACAGGGACATATTGCATGGACTATAATGCAAGGACTCCGGTTCATTGGATTGTTGTCAATAGGTTCTGACCAGCCCACAAGCCCATTCCCGCAGACCAAGTGTGCTCATGTGCAGGGGGGTCTTACACAAATATGTAAAAACAAAGTTTTAGTATAAAAAAAATATTTTCAGCTAATAATCTAACACTTACCATGAACACCTTCCGGGCTACACCCTTTGATTTTTCCCATTAGGATCTCATCAAGAAAAGGGTGGAAAACAACATACCGGAAATGTACTAAAAGGCAAACACAAGACCCAACATGTCATGGAGTATTTAACTACTGCAAATATTGTAAAAATAACTATATATACTCGTGTATGAGCCGAGTTTTTCAGCACAAAAAAGGCTGGGCAGCGCTGTATACTACTGGGGGCAGGCTGGGCAGCGCTGTATACTACTGGGGGCAGGCTGGGCAGCGCTGTATACTACTGGGGGCAGGCGTGTATACTACTGGGGGGCAGCGCTGGATACTACTGGGGTTGCCGCGCTCTGTTACTACTGGGGGCAGCGCTGTATACTACTGGGGGCAGCGCTGTATACTACTGGGGGCAGCGCTGTATACTACTGGGGGCAGCGCTGTATACTACTGGGGGCAGGCGGTATCTTACTGGGGCAGCGCTGTATCTACTGGGGGCAGCGATGTATACTATGGGGGCAGACGATTGTATACTACTGGGGGCAGGCTGTATACTACTGGGGGCAGGCTGTATACTACTGGGGGCAGGCTGTATACTACTGGGGGCAGGCTGGGCAGTGCTGTATACTACTGGGGGCAGGCTGGGCAGTGCTGTATACTACTGGGGGCAGGCTGTATACTACTGGGGGCAGGCTGGGATGGCTGTATACTACTGGGGGCAGGCTGTATACTATAGGGGGCTGGCTGGCTATATACTGGGGTGGGGGGGTCTGTGACCAATCAATTTCCCACCCTCTGCTTATACTCGAGTCAATAGGTTTTCCCAGTTTCTGGTGGTAAAATTAGGGGTCTCGGCTTATACTCGGGTCGGCTTATACTCAAGTATTTAAAAAATTTAGAAAAGGAAACATTCAACTAATGGTGGGTTTATACAATTTTGAACTCTGAGGTGATCTGGATGCTAGTAGACTATTTAACCCTCTAATATCACATTCCTAAAATTCAATAAGTGGAGGAGGAAGGGGTGGAGGGGGTATTAACTAAGACTGAAGTTTTAAACACAACCCTTCATTGCCATTGACAGTGTAACAGGCTGTGAAGTAACATCAGCATCATTTTAAAAGAAAGGAGGCCATGGATAACAAATATAAGAAAATTACCACAGTCACAGTGCTAGGGTTAGTGTCCCTGGTTCATCATGCTTAATTTTTATGGTAGATTTCCTTTAACAGACAAGTCTAATAAGACTGTGAAGCACCGCAGTATTCAAAAAGGACCAGGAACTGACATCAAGCAAAGCTGCTCCTCACCCCACGACTTCACACAAGAAATAAGCACAGTCTTGGTATACTGGTTAGATAACTCTACTCCACCACTAACAGATTTGTGCCCACCATCACATAAATCCAATATCAAATTAAGTAAGATGATATTCCTAAATTTTAAACTTTTAAAATATTGTCATTGTCACTGGTAATTCAACAGGAAAATCAACTCTATTCAAGTGAATAATACCCAAAACATTTAGTGAAAGACCGAAAGATGTCTTTTATGGCTAACAGATACATAAAGGTCACTCCTGACACGTTTCCCCTGCATATATCAAGTTCATCAGGGGGTAGAGAGGACACCAACTACAGACAATCACCCACTATCCAGCCGCGTACAACTTCTCGCTAGCGAGGTGAAGGCCGCATCACAGCAGTGGCTGCGTATCGCTTTAGCCCAGTGTGACAAATAAGCCGGCACATTTCGCTGATAAATCTGAGATATGACAATAACCTGTTTGGTATGAAATTCTTGATGGGGTTTGTTTGTACAGATGCATTTTTTAATAAAAATATTGGCGTGTTACGGTCTTTTCACTTGACTAGAGGCGATATTACTGTTGAATTACAAGTGACAATTGTACTTCACACACGCCCTTGAACATCAACATTCATCTGCATTTCTTTCTTCTCCCGTTTTATTCTCTTTAGTTAGGCACAGAGGAATTTGTTAGTTTGAGATTATACCTTTTGGGGAGATTTAGTATCTGAGAACAGAACTGTTCTAGTTGTCCATGGCAACCAATCAGAGCTCAGCTTTCATTTTCCCACAACTGTTTATAAAATGAAAGCTGAGCTCTGATTGGTTTCCATGGGCAACTAGAACAGTTTTACCTCAGACACTTCTGAAAAATCTCCCCCATGGTATCCGAGAAGGAGTGTAACACTTTCCTGTAACCAAACACTGAAAAGATAGAACAAGACTATAACATCCAAGACTTACCTTTGGTGTGAGAAGCTCCATCACCAGGGAAGATGTAGGAGTCCTCCAGCTTAGTGATGTCATATAGGCAAATACAGAGGCCTACATTATAGACGACCTGGGTGAGAAGAACACATCAAAATATTACTTTTTCTAGCATAAAAAAAAAAAAAATTCCTGCACAGGAATATAAAATGTGTTACATTGATCCCTTGCAACCAACGAGAACTGCTGGAACAAGAACCCGACGTGCCGACACTGCCAATCCATAGTCTCTTATTGAGGAGCAATGGAGTAGAAGTTACAGGATTGTCTGCAGTCATCTGCCAACCAGCATGGATGGGCAATGCCAAGGGTGTAGTCGCTCTCCACTTTGCTTTCACTTGTGCAGCCCTAAGATTGACCTTCTTGGAAGAGTCCAACAGCCACATATGATGTAAACATAGCAAAATGCAAAACGAGAACGTGTGAAATAATGGACATTTATCCGATATTTCTAATGTAAAAAAGTACCAGGTTACTAAGTTAGAAAAACCGGTACAGCGGCCAGTGTTAAAAATCGCTCTGTTAAATTCAAGGCAGATTGGAAAACAAGAGACAGATTCAGTGGCTGATGTTTGACCTGCACACCCAAAGGCGTCTTTCACACCTGTGTTGTAGATCACGTCAGAGTGCACCGCAAGTGCAACGTCCGCCAGTACAATGCGGTTTTTTTACACGTCTCCATAGACTCGAATCAGGCATGAAAAACGCATGTGAAATCCAATAGTAGAGTATGCAGTGATTTTGACATGTGTGAAAAAAAAATACAAATAAGAACAAGCCCATTTAAAATAATGGGATAGAGTGCAATGCAAGTTTGGAACTGCGCAGAGCTCGCATGTAAAAAAACGCAAGAGTGTAAGGGGCCTTACAAGAAGTAATTTTTTGTATTCTATGAAATACATTTTTCCCCCATATTTGAGTTTATTTGTTTTTGGTTCTAAAAGATTAAAGTTCAAATACAATAAAGGTAATAAGAAACACTCTACAAACACATATGGGCAAGCAGTTTCACCCTCAACCTAAACTTATCTCTCAAGGCGCTTTCACACGATGCGTTGCGTTTTTTGATGCATTCCAAAGGCTTCAGCCTTGATCACATGCTGAGGTTACATTGCATTTCTACTGTATCTGCTTAAACGCAATGTAACCTCAGCATGTGATCAAGGCTGAAGTCTTTGGCGTGTGGCACAAATGCATAAAAAAAAATGTGACTCAATGCATCATGTGAAACCGCACTAACAGGGATCATCTAATTAATAGGTGGCAAATTGGTGAGCGGGGAGCTCACTGGAAGTTCTAGGAGACATTTAATTTACAAAGGTAAGGCACAGAGGATAGAGGGGGTGACTCATGAGTTTAGATACAGATTATGGGATTTATCACCACATTGTCCGTTTTTTTAGTACTACACTTTGAGACAATAAAAGTCTCAAAAAGTAGTACGAAAAGAATGGATTTTAACTGGAGTTTGACTGGATGGGGAGGGGAAACTTCCCATACCATTTTTCCTCATTGGAATTAATTGGGGTGTTAACCCTTTTAACTGCCGCTGGTAAAGCCAGTAATGGATTTTTAAAAACAAAAAATGGCTTGGTCCTTAAGGGGTTAAAGGCTCTTTGTAAACTGGCCACCAGGCAATGTAGCGGGGTAGAAACCCTTGCATAGATAGAAATAATACATATTATTTAAAGGGGTTTTCCACGTTCAGCAAATAATTGATATAGTTTGTGTAATGAAAAGTTAGACAATTTTCCAATATAATTTCTGTATCAATTCCTAGCAGTTTTCTAGATCTCTGCTTGCTGTCCCTCTATAGAAAGCTTTTATGTTTACTTCCAGTAGATAGAAATCTGTCCATGGTCATGTAATGGACAGGCAGGTGCACAACCCATTAGTATCACAGAGAGTAATCAGAGCCGCGTGATAGTAACAGCTCATGCACCTGCGTGTCCATCACATGACCATGGACATATTACTATCCACTGGAAGTAAGGATAGAAGCTTTCTAGAGCATGACAGCAAGCAGAGTTCTAAAATTCTTCACCACAGTGAACGCTTGGCAGTTACCCGGCAAGCAGTTTTTTTGGTGTCTGTCATTGAGGCACTACCAAATGTCAGCTTTAACCCATGGATTAGGTTTTCTTTTTCAAGCACATTACATAAGCATTAGAATTGACGATTCCAGAAACTTTTTTTCCATACATGTTAATAATTTGGAGGTAACAATATTTTACCTTATTGGCTAATTTCTTGTTTAGTTCTTCTGCAATTGAGTCATTTAATTTGCGCTCAAACTGCCAGGGAGTTGTCCGCACTGTATCCACCATCTCTACCAGGACAAACATTGCGGAAACTGACAAACACTGCAACAAAATGCATCAAATTACCTGTTAATGTCTGCATGTTTTAAAATAATAAAAAGAGTTTGAATACAAAATGCAACAAATTTGGCAACACTTCCCATTCATTTCAATGGTAATAAAGTGTATTGTAGTACTAGCAAAATGGACACAGCTAGCATAAAGCAAAAAATCCCTTAATTTCTCTTTCTTTTTTAACAAAATTGAGTAGTTACCCAAAACAACCATATTAATTCTTTTATTTTTTCAAACCAGTAGTGGAATAAAATAAAAAGTAGTAGCACCGCTCCATTATAAGGTCCGACTCATTATGAGCCACAATTGCTTTTGGCTTCAAAAACTGCATCTGAAAAACTGCATATAAGGACGCACCCCAACATCTCCAGCAGCTACACTGTTTAAAATGGCTTGAGTAGGATTAAGCTGCACACGTCCTGGGATGCATAGATTTGCCACCACTGGAAGGGGAAGCATTGGAGTGTCTCAACCACTTTAAATAGATGATCAGTAGGATAAATCTGCAGTTTTGTTACAGTAAGCCAGTGTCTCATTGTAATGAATACTGTGTAAAAATTCCATATACTGCAATAGAGCGGTATTGCAGTATATGGTAGGAATGATCAGCCCATCAAGGTTTAAAGTACCCTAGACTGTTTAAAACAATAAATAAATAATTAAAAAAAGTTAAATAATAATAATTATAAAAAAGAAAAAAAATTTAAATCACCAACATTTCCCTAGAACTGTTATAAAACGTAATAAACAGTAAAAAAAAAAAAATCCAAAACATGTTAGCTTTCACCGCATCTCACAATGCCCGATTAATCAAAATATAGAAAACTGTTATTGCCGGCGGTGAACCCCATAACAGAAAAGGTTGCATAGAATGGTAGCAATGAAAATCTTATCTCGCAAAAAATGACACATCAAACAGCATTTTACACCATAGTAGGAAAAAGTTATTAGCGTCAGAAGACGGCAAAAAATGTTTTTCCTAAACATTTGTTTAATTTTTTAAAGTGTATTAAATCGCAATAAAACCTATATTAATTTGGTATCACCGTGATCGTACCGAACCAAAAAATAAAGCAGAGGTGTTATTTGGGGCGCATGGTGAAAGTCATAAAAACAGAGGCCACAAGAAAGTGATGCACATGCAGTTTTTCTGCTTATTTCACCATATTTGTAATTTGTGTGGGTTTCCTCCGGGTCCTCCGGTTTCCTCCCACAATCCAAAACATACTGGTAGGCCGTTTAGATTGTGAGCCCCATGGGGACAGGGACGGATTTGTCATGCTCTGTGCAGCGCTGCATAACCTGTAGGTGCTATATAAATAAAGAATTATTATTATTCCCAGTACACAGCATGGAATAATAGTGGAAGTAAATTTCGTTACGCAGAAAATCAGCCCTCACACAGCTCTGTACGTGGAAAAATTAAAAAGTTATGGATTTCTGGAGAACGAAAAATGAGCGACAAAACCCTGCATGCTTCAGGGGTTACATTTCATTCCGCAGCTATGGTGGATGCCGCAGCATGTGGGTTATTGCTGTGACTGAGAGGTGGCAGAGAAACCTACATGTGTGTCTCATAAATAATAATAATAATAACTGCATTGTTATGTGGTTTGTAATGTAATTACTAGCAGAGGAACACTAGTGCAATGTATCACCCAAACCTAACTAGTTACTATGGGCAACTACTCCAACCTGTTGTTCATAGAAGCAGATTTGACATTTCTGTAATAGTTCTGTCTACATCCAGTGATGAGAAGAAGCTTTAGTTGTGTCCCTCTACATCACAAGCACCAGCACTACTCCCAGATGTGATGCTTCATACCTGCAACAGGGGAAGCTTTCACCAGCATGGGGAATGGTAGCTCCATGTACATGCTACATCCTAGGAAATAAAGTGATAGGACCTGTGATGATGTCATGGACATGTGATTAGTCACATGACCATGACACCCAGATGTGATGCTTCATACGTGCAGCAGGGGAAGTTTCCGCCAGCATGGGGAATGGACTCCATGAACATGAAATGATAGGACCTGTGATGATGTCATGGCCATGTGATCAGTCACATGTGTGGGAGGCGGGCTGCAGTGTTCTGGCTGTATAGTGCAGAGCTGTGTGTGATGTAATGATGTATATACCTGCACACAGCGTCTGCCATGTTTCCTCCTGTTGCTACTGAACTCATGGCCAGTGCGTGTTTTTCCTACTCTCTGATGCAGCATGAGATATGAGACATATATCCTATTATATCTTATTCCTATATCCTGCTCCTGGACGTGTTATTTACAGGTTCAGTCCTATTGAAATGCATTAAATCCACAAGAAACGGATGCACTCAGTGGTGAAGTGTATGGAATCCACGTGTCCGTTTTTTACATCTGTTACTAGGAAATATCGTGTGACCAGAGGCTTGTACTTCAGCGAAATCCATGATTGAGCAGCCATGGGGTGGTATACGAATGTCACATGGAGCGTGTTTCTGTCTATATGGATAAGGCTGCATTCACACGATGTATGTACACCATACCGTAGTACGGTGGGCATACATCTGCGCTGGGGAGAGCACTGCTCACCCGCAAGCCCCTCTGCATAGCTTAACATAGAGCTCCGCGCCATATTCCGTCGAAAGATAGGACATGTCCTATCTTTCTACCGAACGTTACGGTGCCGCATGTGTGTGGCACCATACCGCCCCTGTATAGCGCCGTGAGGCCATTGCGATGTATGGGGGACATATATACGCTAGCCGTATATACATCCCCCATACGTTCGTGTGAATGCAGCCTAAGATAAAAATTACATACTGAAGACATACTGAAAGCAAATAATGACACGTCGCATATAAAAAAAACACGTGTGCAGGCAGCCTACGGACGCATTCACACTGACCGCCGGCGCCATGGAGAGGAAGAGTGGTGACCCCTCCCCTCTCCATAGAGATCCACGGCCTGTAACACAAAGATAGGACATGACGTATCTTTCCCTGTGTACGGAGTGGTACAGTGCCACACGTGTGCGCCATTGCTGTCTATGGGGGACGTATGTATGGGCTCAAATTTGCGGGTGTTCATATGTCCCTCTACAGTCTTTGTAAATGCGGCTTAAGGGTGCCTGCATACACCAAGGAAATTAGAAAGTGTACTAGCCTTATTTTCTACACCTGCCACACATCCTCATTTGCTTCTATAGGCTCCTGCACACCGCTATGAATTTCACAGCCCTGTGCACGAACTGACTGTCAGGTACGCAAAAGATAGAGCAGGTCCTGTTTTTGCATCCGGGGCAGCCATTTTCTTTGGGGAGTTAGCTCATTTCACCAACAGATGACACACGGGATGCAAACATAGACCGACAATGGCAGTGAAACTTCACTTATTAGGCTATCTGCAAAAGAACATGATTTGTCTGCAAAAACGGTCTGGTTTCATCCGTATTTCATCTGTTGTTTTCAGATTTGCAAAAAAAGGAAGCCTTGCAAGCTTGTCCCAACTTCTTGAAGTATCACATGATTGCGTTGCCTGCAAATAAGAATGGCACTAAGACACCTTTTTCGCATTAATATTTTTTACCTTCCCATAGACCTCTATGGGAAGGTCTGATCCACAAATACAGAAAAGAATAAGACCTCCTTTGCGTTTTCTACAGCCTTCACACAGATCTGCGTAAAACGCATGAGTCCGTTGCAGTTAAGGGAAGAGGGTTATCATATGTCAGCGCTTTGCTATTGTGTGCATGTAGCCTTATATGACTTGGATGTGAAAGGATTATGAAAAAAATCTTTGAGCTTTGGTGCCACCGTTACATTTGCCACCGGGTGCCCAAACTTCAACCAAAACTCCTTATTTACCTTTGAGTGCCAACTTGACGATTTATACAGTAACTTACTGCTCTCTTTTGTTCTACAACAGTCAATCGTATCAGCCTCCTGAGGACACCAATACCACTGAAAGCAGGAAGGCAAATTCAGACATCATTGTAGCATCTCTCCAGGGTCTCTCTGTACAGGAAGAATCATGGGGCCAGTAGTAGGCCCTCCAAAAATATTCTGGCACTGTTCACACCTTCTTACTGTTCACTTTAAAAGAGTGCCAAGAGCTGCATCTCATTTTTCTAGGACTGTAGGAAGATTTAAGCCCTGTCTGGTGAACATTGTCCTGGGGCGACATCCTGGGTGCCCACAGAAAGGTCCCCGAGTGCCATCTCTGGCACCTGTGCCATCACTGTCTTAGGTCATGCAACTAAACATATGCACAAAGTAATAAAATGTGAATACGCATTTCTGGATCCTTCATTAGTTTGTTAGTGTCATAATTCAGAGTGGTTTTCAGGTTTGTAAAGTGTACTTTGCATTGTTTTCATACATTTTAGTGAACATGTATAATGCTTTCAAGCAGTTATATATTACTTCCTTCATTTATACTAATATAATGGTATGTCGGCTATTTCCCAGAGAGAACACTGTGTGTAGGAATATAATGCTCTGTGTCCTTGGGAAGTGTGCAGCACAGGATATACAGTGGGTAGTGGGTATTTTGCCAGCTAAACGAGATCACGTGAAACTGACTTAAACAAAGTTCATGTGAATTTATCTGTGAACTCTTCCCCTATATTCACATATTTATATATGTTTTAGCAATATTTAATTTTGTAAGGGTATTTCATGTAAATGTGTTTGGATCTCAAAATATTGATTGGCCAGGTACCTGCTGCTAGTCTAAAAATACATATGTGCACTTAGAAAAAAAATAAAATAAAGAAAATGTTCATGTACGATGTTCAGTCTTTAGACTGGATGCAGTATCAGGGGCATAACTACAGGAGTAGAAGCCATAGCAGCTGCTGAGGGGCCCAGAGTGTCAGGTGACCCAGCCATCCTACCTGCCACACTACAAAATGGAGGAGGTGCACTGTTATACAGTCATGGCCATAAGTTTTGAGAATGACACAAATATTATATTTTCACATGATCTGTTGCCCTCTGGTTTTTATGTGTTTGTCAGATGTTTTTATCACATACAGAAATACAAGTGCAATCATATTATGGGTAACAAAAGCTTTTATAGACAGTTAGAATGAGTTACTGCAGCAAGTCAATATTTGCAGTGTTGACCCTTCTTCTTCAGGACCTCTGCAATTCTCCCTGGCAGCTCTCAATCACCTTCTGGACCAAATCCTGACTGATAGCCGTCCATTCTTGCACAATCACTGCTGCATTTTGTCACAATTTGTTGGTTTTTGTTTGTCCACCCGTCTCTTGATGATTGACCACAAGTTCTTAATGGGATCAAGATCTGGGGAGTTTCCAGTTTATGGACCCAAAATCTCTATGTTTTGTTCCCTGAGCCATTTAGTTATCACCTTTGCTTTATGGCAAGGTGCTCCATCATGCTGGAAAAGGCATTATTCATCACCAAACTGCTCTTGGACGGTTGGGAGAAGTTGCTCTTGGAGGACATTCTGGTCCCATTCTTTATTCATGGATGTGTTTTTAGACAAGACTGTGAGAGCCGATTCCCTTGGCTGAGAAGCCGCCCCACACATGAATGGTTGCAGGATGCTTTACAGTTGGCATGAGACAAGACTGGTGGTATCGCTCACCTTGTCTTCTCCGAACAAGCTGTTTTCCAGATGTTCCAATCAATCGGAAAGGGGATTCATCAGAGAAAATTACTTTACCCCAGTCCTCAGCAGTCCACTCCCTGTACCTTGTGCAGAATATCAGTCTGTCCCTGATGTTTTTCTGGAGAGAAGTGGTTTCTTTGCTTTTCTCCTTGACACCAGGCCTTGCTCCAAGAGTCTCCACCTCACAGTGCATGTAGATGCACTCACAAATACCTGCTGCCATTCCTGAGCAAGCTCTGCACTGCTGGTAGCCCGATCCCGAAGCGGAAACACTTTTAAGAGACTGTCCTGGTGCTTGCTAGTTTTGTGCAGTGCAATGATGACTGCACATGTTTCTTTAGAGATAACCATGGTTAACAGAAGAGAAACAATGATGCCAAGCACCAGCCTCTAAAGCCTTTAAAGTGTCCAGTGGTGTTATTCTTACTTAAAGGGGTATTCCGGGAATATGAATGTCCGACACAAAAAACCATAATGAAATAAATAAATGAATACAATACTCAATGTAATTAGTCGCAAAATGAAGCTTAATTAGTTTGATTTTATGATTTACTAAATTTAAGGCCTCTCTAAAGTAGGTGGAGTTATTACTAAGATGGCCGCCACTGGAAAATACAAGGTCCATGATCCTTTAGTTCTCAGTAACTCCTCCCACCTCTTATGCTCTGCTCTCAGTGATGATGTAACAGACTTTCTTGCTCTGTTACCATAGTAATGATGTGTAACTGCCATCACCACAACACCGGCCATACTGGATGCACTGCAACCAACCAACCACAGCCAAACATAGTGTTGATCACATGACCTGCCCAGGCAGGTACAGGACATGTGATGTGGACATGTGACCAGCGGCCATCTTGTGTCCTGTGTATGCTCTGCAACGGACCGCGCGGAGGAAATTAACGGACTGATTAAAGGGCCAGTAGTATTTTAATTCTTCATTACAGTCTATGTCAGCAGCATTTTTCATCTAAGGGGAGCAAAATTTTAAATAACAACTAATTACACATTAGCTTATATTTTGAGTGCCCATTTGTATATGAATTATGTTTATTCCTGGAATACCCCTTTCATGATGACAGATTAATCTCCAGCCCTGTCCTCATCAACACCCACACCTGTGTTAATGGAGCAATCAGTGAAATGATGTTAGCTGCTACTTTTAAGGCAGGCCTGCAATGAAGTTGAAATGTGTTTTGGGGGAAAAGGTTCATTTTCTAGGCAAATATTGACTTTGCAATTAATTGCTGTTAAGCTGATCACTCTTTATAACATTCTGGAGTATATGCAAATTGACATTATAAAACCTGATGCAGTAGACTTTGTAAAAATTAACATTTGTATCATTCTCAAAACTTTTGGCCATGGCTGTTTACATATTGGGACACATTTACTTATTTACTTACTTATTTACTTACCTGGTCCATGGAGTTCACCGAAAGTACATTGTCCGAAGATAATGCACTCTGCCGCAAATTCACTACGATTGTGCGCCCAATATCCTGCATGTGGCGACTGAGTTCTTCTTCCTTGTGCATGTAAGTTCCTGGTCCTGAATGTTAAATCCCGTGCTCAGTCCGAATCAGTCAGATTGTCCGACGGCCCGCCCTCCGATTTCTGTCGCAGCGTGCGTCACATTGCCAGTGCAAACCCCTGTTAAATACCTGTTGAAACCATGCAAATCCCGAAACCGTCGGAAATTTTGGCGAAAGTGCGATCTGCGACCATACAGCAGTGCACATCTTCCCCAGCACTAAATTAAGCCGGGAGCTCAGGATAAGAAATGTTGGTGCAGGGCAAAGCAGAGGGGCAGGACAAGGAATCTCCTTGTAGTCTGCAATTATTGGGCTGCATGAAGTCAGATGTGCCCTTTTCATAAGAATAGACCAGGAAAAAATAGACCAGGATACCATGTATGGGGTATCAGCATATTCAGGAGAAATTGGGTACCAAACTTTATGGAGCTTTTCATCATTTCATCCATTATGAATGTTTAATTTTTGGGCAAAAATGAATGTATTGTCCAAATAAATTACAAATTGTAAATTCAACATCCATTTTGTTTTAACCCCTGTGCAACACCTAAATGTCAGGGTCAGAAGTAGTGGACCCACTGAACCACTGCGGGCAATGATGTAAGCTGACACCTGGGCGTGGAGTTTAACCCCTACGGGACTCGGCCTCTTTTGGCCTTAAGGACGTGGTCCCATTTTTCAAATCTGCCCTGTGTCACTATAAGTGGTTATAGCTTTGGACCGATATAAGATATCCAGGGGATTTTGAGATTGTTTTTGCGTGACACATTGTACTTCAAATTAGTTTAAAAATTTTGATAAAATCTTTTGTGTTTAGTTATGAAAAAAAACTGTGGCAAAATTTGGAAAAATTCTTTTCAAAGTTCTAAATTCTCTACTTTTGATGCAGATAGTCATATCACCCAAATAAGAAGACTCAGAATTTGGGTGCCATTTTTCAAATTTTTGGGAAAATCACCAAAACTAATATTTAAATGGACCTGCTGAACTTTTAATTGACTGTGAGAGGCCTAAATAATAGCTAGAATTGTTAATGACCCCATTATGGAAACTACACCCCTCAACGTATGAAAAAGCTTTTTTAAGAAGTTTGTTAACCCTTTAGGTGTTTTATAGGAGTTAAAACAAAATGGAGGTGGGGTCTACAAATTGTAATATTTTTTGACAATACATTCATTTTGGGTGGAAAATTAAACATTTGTAATGGATTAAATGAAAAAAGGCTCCACAAAGTTTGATACCCAATTTCTCCCGAGTACACTGGTACCCCATATGTGGTGGTTACCTGCTGTATGGGCGTACGGCCGGGCATAGAAGGGAAGGAGGTGCCATGCAGATCAGATGTCACATTGTACAGGCTATATATATATTTTTTTTTTTGTGGACCTATAGGGGCTTATTTTTTTGCCACATGAGATGCACTTTTATGGTACATAATTTTGGGGCATCTATAGCTAATTGGTGAGATTTTATTAACTCTTTCTTGGTGGAGGAAATGAAAATCATCAATTTTAAGGAACATTTTTTTGTGTTTCTTTTTTTGGCAGTTTACCATACTGTAAAAATAGTAAATTATTTTTATTCTATGGGTCACCATGATTACGAAAATACCTCATTTATATATTTTTTAAAAATTTTTTTCCCATTTTTACTGAATAGAAAGTAATTTGGCAAAAATGGTAATTTTAGCATCACCGACTTTCATATGCATAACTTTTTTATTTTTCTGCTTACAAATCTGGTTAAGGTCTTATTTTTTGCGAGAAGGATTGTTATTTTTAGTGGTCTTATTTTAGAGTACATAACTTTTTTAAATAACTTTTTAGAGCATTTTTTAAAGGGTATTAATTAAAAATCATCTTTTTTTCGGAGCATTTTTTGAGGTTGTTTTTTACGAGTTTCACTTCGTGGGTCCAATAACGATTCTGTTTTATTATGCAGATTGTCACGGACGTAGCGATACCAAATATGTGGGGGTTTTGCGTATTTTATTCAATTTTACTGAATAAAAACTAATTTGGAGAAAATTTTGTTCATTTTAGCATCGCCATCTTTTCATATGCAGAACTTTTTTCTTTTTCGGCTGACAAATCTGGTTAGGGGCTAATTTTTTGCGAGAAGAGTTGTTCTTTTTAGTGGTTTCATTTTAGAGTGTGTTAATTAGCTTTTTTCAGAATGATTTTTGCGTTTTTTTCCCCTGGGGTTTACCGTGCGGGTCCAGTAACAATTCTGTTTTATTATACAGATTGTTACGGACACGGCAATACTAAATATGTGACGTTTTTTGTGTGTTTGTGTTTTTATGGGAAAGTGACATTTTAGGGCTTATATTTTAATGTATTTATTTTTTATTTATTCTAATGTGTTAGACCGCGGCGTGTAAGGGGTTAACACCAGCGATCGGAGACGGTTCCGATCCCAGGTGTTAGCGCATGGTGTCAGCTGTAATTGACAGCTGACAGCCGCTTCTTCTGGTACTGGCTCCATTCGTGAGCCGGTGCCAGAACCAGGACGTTATAGTGCATCCTGGTGCGCTAAGTATCTAGCCACCGGGACGTACTATAACGTCCAGGTGCGCCTAGGGGTTAAGTGAGATCTAGTTTTCACCAGAGTTTGCAAAGTGGGTTGCACTTGCTGCGGTGGGATACCACCAGGTCGCTCCACAGGCGTGACTTTCGCTTGCAGTGGTGGCTAATGCGAGGTACCAAATCATAAGGCAGAGACAGAGTTGTGGGTAGGCAGGAGGTCAGGACAGGCGGCACAGGATGGGAGTCAGGAACAAGGCAGTTTTGGGATTTGTGCAGATTTGACAGGTATTTAACATGGCTTTGTGCTGGGATTGTGTCGCACGTGATCGGAGTGTGACGCCTCCAGCTTTCATGTGACAGAAATCGGGGGCGTGCCGCCTGACTGATTTGGACAGAGCGCAGGATATTCTGTAAGATTCAAATTGTGTCGTAAAACAATGCATTTATATGCACCAGGAAGAAGAAGGTGACCTGAGCAGGGAAGCAACACATGCAAGAAATCGGGTGCACAATCTCAGTGAATCGAGGTAAAGTGCATTATCACTGGGGAACTCCAGCAGATGGGTAAATAAATGTGCCCCATAGGCCAGAGATTTATTAGAAATCATCTCAAGTCTTGTGTACTTCATGAATTTGCAATTATTATTGCAACTATGCCACCTCCACGCCATGTGGGCATGAAGAGGTGGGTTGACATGGGGTGTCCCAGCCCTGTGCCTGCATACTTTTAAAAAATCTGCAAACTTTATTTCGGGTCGGGTCAGACCTGGTGTAACTTTGTCTGGCAGATGTGCCACCCGATGGATACATCAAAAGGACTAAGTCTCTTGATGTATCCGCCTGGACATGGGGGGCGGCACATGAGCGCTGGCATATGATGAATTCCCCAAAAAGTCAAGAGACATAAATGTAAATAGAGGAGGCTCTGGGTGCTGATTATGATCAGAGAGATTGACATGTGTTGAAGCTATGAATTTACAGAAATGCAAATACAGGCACCATTAGAAAGCAAAATTGAGACAGAAGTCATAAATTATAATGCACACACATTCATAGATGATACATTTGATGATACATTAATTAAGCCAAGAAATGTTCCTGTACTCGTTCAGATGAGGGAAAATTCTTTATTGTATAAAAGCCATTAACACAGAAACCATAACAGAATTTAGAACCGCTGAATTACGCATTTCAGCATGACTAAGGTGTTGCCGAAACGCATAGATCAGCAGTTTTACATTCTGTTATGCTTGCTGTGCTAATGGCTTTTATACAATACAGAATTGGATTTTTAGTTTTATCTGGACGAGTGCTGGAACATTTCTTTTCTACTGCTTCCTCCCCTCAAAGCCTCCGGACTAGTCCGCGCACCTGCATAGGTGAAGAGTTGGTGCTGGAATATGTTTTTCTATTAAACCAAGGTGAAAATTACATGACAACCTGCTCACAGCATCAGATGTAGATGTTGTGCATAACCACTGGGGCAAAAAACTCCACTGGGCTTCAGGACCACAGTGGTGTGTACTGCTAGAGCTGAGCAATGGCAAGGTACAGGGCAGTTAGAGCCACCTGCAACCTTATGACATATTAAGAGTTTTTCAGAATCAATGAAGAGGGGAAATATTAAAGAAAATGTCAAATTAATATACTAAAGTGATACATATATGATTCCTATAGGTCAATATATTCTAAACTATTGATACATAGAGGAAACATTTACTGCAATTCCAGGTTATGAGGCATCTCTCAGCAGATGCATGCCAGAAATGAGGACTGCTCATGAACCCTTTCATTTCAAGGATGATCTATTTAGATCTGATCTTCCTTTTTACTAGATTTGTTATTGCTGTCCTGCCTTTACAAACAAATATTTTGCATACATTTTTTTAAACATTTTTTGATGACCATTTGCATATTTTTAATTAAGAGTGATTTAAATTTATAAAGTTCATATTACTTAAGTCTCATCCAGGTCAACATCTGCAAAGTGTTTGTGTTTGCGTGAGTTTCCTCCGGGTCCTCCAGTTTCCTCCCACACACCAAAACATATGGTAGGTTGATTAGATTGTGAGCCCCATGGGGACAGGGACTGATGTGACAAGCTCTGGGCAGCGCTGCATAATCTGTGTGCACTATATAAATAAAAAATTATTAAATTATTACCTTGTGTTTTGTGGGGTTTTTTAGGTTTGTTTCAAGGAGCATTTATACAATTTTGTGTTTTATTTTTATAAAAAATACGCAAATTGTGATTACTTTCAACAAAAATGACCAACCGATGTTAAAAATCGCAACATACGATTAATAAAATAAACCATTTGTATTTATGTTTTAAGACAAATTAGAAGAAATTTAAAAACATAGAACATGGAGACGTTTATCACAACATAAAAAAGACTATGTTAAATTAGGCACATAAATAGAACAAGGTCTATATCAATACGCCATTTCAAAAACAAAATAAATGTTAAATGTCCCCCTGAATATCTAGTTTTATCCCTATTATGCATTTTATTATTATTCATGGAGGAGGCAGGTTAAATGTTACCATAATATATCTATAATATGTATGTGATACGGTGCATGATTTTGCACAGTATTTGCATTTACGGAGCCCTGAAAATCCTGATGGCAGCGCTGCTCCTCCTGCTCTACAACATGCTGCTCGCAAATAAGACTGCATTTTTCAGGGACCTCCCTATCACACATGGTTGGAAACAACTACCCACATCTTGGAGAAGCGATGAGGCTAGTTTAACCTCTTCACGACCACGCCACATAAATTTACAGCAGCTTTTACTGTGACAGTCCTAAAAATAGAAGCATTGAAAACGGCATCAAAAGTCGCAAAAAATGACACCAAACACAGCTCCGTACACTGAAGTATGAAAAAGTTATTAGCACCAGAATATGGCAAAATAAAAAAAAATTGTACAGGAGGTTTTAATTTTAGTGTATGAAAACATTATAAAACCTATACAAATTTGGTATCCCTGTGATTTTACCGACCCAAAGAATAACATGTCATTTGGGGCGCACAATAAAAGCCGTAAAATCCAACCCCACGAGAAAACTGTGCAAATGTATTTTTTTCATCAATTCACTGCATTTGGATTTTTTTTTCTGCTTCCCAGTACAGGGCATGGCATATAAAATACCGTCTATGAAGTGCAATTTCTTACGCAGCCATCACACAGCTCTTTACATGGAAAAATAAAAAAGTTATGGGGTTTTGAAGGTGGGGAGTGAAAAATGAAAATGCAAAAACTAAAACAACTAAAATGGGCCTGGACGCTAAGGGGTTAAAGAAGTGCATAGCAAAATAACAAAAATTGACCTGATCATTAAGGCACCAATGACCATTGGTCATGAAGGGGTTAAAAAGTGGATTTTTTTTTTTGTTTTTTTTAAATGATGTACAAACAAAAGATTTGACAGTGAAAAAAAAATTATGCTTTTTCATTATGTAGATGATGTGGTCGAACGTTTAAGCTCCTGTGATTAAGGTGTGAACCAGCACATGGATGTCAAAGAAAACTTGGAGCCTGAGGCCCACTATCTCAGTCTTCTATGACCCTATGACAAATTCAGCCGCTTTATATTGTACCTGTTACTACCTATATTATATAATGATATATCGCTGTTAGGTGATTTTATTACAGTTTTGCTTATATTTTTATCATCACTATGGATGTCTATATACTATCTATCTATATGTAATGTACGTGTGAGTATCATGGTAACCGTGATGTAACAACAGCCATCATGTTCCAGAATATGAGTGATGTCACACAAACTATGATTTCACAATATGAAGGACCTCCAAAGGTTCTGATTCCGCCCAGACCCGCTGAGGGTTATAGAGTTCGTGGTGCGAGACATTTGCTATCCAGTTGTGTAGAAATGTCCAAGCAAAAGCGAAAACATTGCATTGTTATTTCTTCTGATTCAGAAGACAGCGGCAGCGAGGACCAGGTAAGTTCCATTTTTTGGCCAAAAATTGCATCATTTTAATATCTTACATATAATATAAAAACTGACTACATCCACATTCCTGATATTATATCTGACTTTCCATGTTCTAGTTACATGTATACAGCAGGGTCACCCCTATCCCTAGTACTAGGGTCCTCATAGGAGAACTTAGGGGTCACCGCAGGAGCTGATTCTGGAGCTTTCTGCCCCCTCCATATACTGTAGGAGGGCTCAGACTTGTCCCCCAGCCATGTATCAGGGCACATATCCTCATGATAAATCACTGCACAATCCATCGTATATTAGTAGTAATAGTGTCAGTGTGATGTCCCCTTATACTAAACAACATGTATCTAGAATTTATCCAGGTAAAATTATGTCAATTTGTTAATATTTTCCTTCCTAGATTCTGGTCAGTAAGAAGCGCCGCACATTTATTGAGTCCAACACATTGGACGATGATGAGACTCAACATCAGGTAGGTGGCCGCTTCTCTACAGTCTTCTCTATGGCCCTGAGCGGCTCTACAGGATTTATTACACTTTTATACGGTTTCTTTTCCTTCCATTTAATAATCTGTCTCTTATATTTCTTTATTCCAGTCTCATCCATTTACTCCAAGTTCTCCATGGAGCCTTGAAGAGGAGGATGGTGGCTCTGGTCCCTACCAGCCACCCATAGCAGGTATAGAGGACACTTCTATAATGATCAGGAATATAATAAATTACACTTTTATTACTGATATGATGTTATTACTTGTTATATTTTCCAGATCTGAATTCTCCATCCTCGAGCATTGAGCTGGTGGAGGAAAGGTACAGTATTTATATATTCCCCATGTTATCAGGTTCATATTATCTGGTCGCTAGGTGGCAGTATAATTAGTTACACATTATATTGTCAGCTTAGCTATCAGATGTGTAGAGTCTGCATGTTGTGTATGTTCTTAGAATATATTGATAATTGATCTGTGATCCTCTATTATGTTTTCTTACAGTTTTGGGAGACCGGAGCGTCCCATCAATTACGGTCTCCTGACAGATCTTGCTTCTCCTCATTCAAAATATGTGAACAACTTCCATGAGAACAAAGAGGAGCTGACAAAACTTCTTTACGAGTTTTTTAACCATACCGTCTTTGACGATGAGGTATACAATGAGTAGATTGAGTGTATACATCATAGAATTATAGACATAAAGCTTATATTTCTTATATCTATATTGTTATTCTTCCTTCTTTGTAGCTTCCTGCAGACATGGAAGTGAGATGGAACAAAAGGATGACGTCAACAGCCGGTGTCACCAGATTGCTAGGGGACAGCGGCGATCCTTGTGCCATCATAGAGATATCAGAGAAGATCTGTGATTCTGCAGGTATGTGTCTCCTTACAGCTGCTCTGAAATCTTCCATGTCTCTTTATATACTGATTGGAAGTTTCTCTCACATTCTCTTCAGCACGACTTCGGGACACATTGATCCATGAAATGTGTCATGCTGCCTGCTGGGTCATTGATGGAGACGGAAACGCTGGACATGGCTGGCGTTGGCTGTTCTTCTGCCAGACGGCTGCACAGGCTCACCCTGACCTCCCACCGATCTCCAGATACCACGACTATGAGATCCACTACCCGTTCATGTATGAGTGCACAGGGTGCCAGTCCAGGTAAGATGCCACCTGTTATAATGTCCAGCATCGTGTCCTGGAGTGTGAGGTTCTTGTATTCCAGGAGTTTCTCTTTATTATTTGATCATGTACAATGTGTTAGTTACCACCACTGCTTGCTTCACTGATATCTAGAGACTGTTTTCCACAGTAATGAATAAAGGAGGCTCTATAATTGTTTATATATTTTTCCTCTTATATATTTTACCATCAATATAATCTTTCTATCTCTCTAGGGTTGGACGCTGGAAAGCCTCTCTAGACACACAGAGGTTTGTGTGCAGCCGTTGTAAAGGAGACATCATCCTCCTAGACTCCACCTGAAGACATCAGTCAGTACATCTCCGACTCCATCATCAGTCAGAGTAAAGATCCACCCAAGATCCCAGCAGAGAGAAGTCACCCAGAAGACCCGTGATATATAACATCTATCATCTTACCATCTGGGCAGCACGGAGGCTCGGTGACTAGCACTGTGGCCTTGCAGCACTGGGTCTTCAATTCACCATCGTCTGCATGGAGTTTGTATGTTCTCCCCGTGTCTGCGTGGGTTTCCTCCGGGTACTCCGGTTTCCTCCCACATAACAAAAATATACTGATAGGTTAATTGGCTTTAGTAAATTTTTTAAATTTGGCCACAAATATTTGCAGAGTGTCATTAATTATTTTACAAAATAACTCAAAGCCGGTAGAATTGGGAGTTAAATGGAACAGTCCAAGTGATTCTATAACAGGTGAGGTGTATTCTAAGCAAAGTAACAACAGCAAAACTGGGGTGTGCAGGGTGTATACTTGGGTAGTGGCAACTCTCACATGGGGATATTAATAAGATAGTGAAAAGGATACGGCACATGGGGCACTGCACAATTTTTTGGCCTTTTGCCCATTTCTGTATGACACACTCCTAAACTACTGCATATCATTCACAAACAATATATATGACATCAATGAGCAGCCTATTAGGGTCCATAGCCACATTAGTATTTTTTAAGGAACTGGGTGTCCGTTCCATCAAAAAGTAGAGTAACTCCTTGTGAGTACGTTTTTGGCGAAAAATTAGTTTTTTTGCCAATTTCACCACATTTGGAATTTTTTTTCCAGCTTCCAAGTATGCGGCATGGAATAATAATGACATCACTGAGTAAGTAAAATTTGTTACCCACACATGTACTCACACAACAGAAACATTAAAAAGTTATGGTTTTTAATGTTATATAAGTTATAGTTTCAGCAGTACACATCCATACACTCAGCTCCATAGAATCTTGTCACTCAATAGTTAAAATCAATCAGTAGCGTTACAGCCTCTACATAGCCCATGACTAATTGTCAACCAGGCGTTACTTTGTGAGAAAGTGTAAAGAGGACAACCCTCTGATAGGAGACATTGGGGGGCATTTATTATTTTTGACCCTAGGTGTTTTTTGGTGCCCAATTTTAGCAGTGTTTTGCATTGTGATTATACATTGCAGCACACTGCCATAATCAGGCTTATTTACTAAGGTGGGTGTGTCATTAGGCGATGCGACTGATTTGGACTGAGCGCAGGATTTAACTTTCAAATTGTGTCGCAATACAATGCACTGACATGTATCACAAAGAAGAAGGTGAACTCCAGCGGATTACTAGATAATCTTAGTGAATCGTGGCACCGAGCATTATCGTCGGACAATGCACTTTTGGTGAACTCCTCAAACTGGGTAAGTAAATGTGCCCAAATGTGTTTGGTGCAGCATAAAATGAACAAATGAGAATCAAAAATGAAACTCCACATTCATGAAGGGGTTTAGAAGTTGTTAGACCTGCTTTTTGTTTGTCTTATTATTCATCAAAAATTGCACCAAAAAGTGTCAGAAAACTAGATGAGAAGGGGTTGAAACGCAGCACTGTTCTTTTAGATCGCTGCCTGCTGTCATTCTATAGAAAGCTTCTATGTTTACTTCCAGTGGACAGAAATCTGATGAATGTCACACAGGTGCATGGCTCGTTATATCACAGAGAGTAATCAGAGCTGTGTGATATAACGAGCAGATACAATATACAATGATATATATATTTTCAATGCTACTTACTTCCTTTACAATGTTGCAGTCAAAAATACAGGCAGCTGCTATAAGGGCTCATTCAGATGGCTGTCTATAGAGATGTATATGCGGCCGCGCACACGTCCCCATAGACGGCCATGGCGGTACGGTGTCACACATGTGTGACACCATTCCACACCGCACACCGGGTGGCATGCTCTATCTTTTCCCTAGCGTTCGGCTGTGCATCCGCTGTTTCCTATAAAGGGGGGAGGGGCCACCTCCTCCTCCTGTCCAGCGCACAACCATATGCCAGCCGGGTGGGCATACCGCCGTGTGAATGTAGCCTAAGGCTGATCATACACCTGAGATACCTGGGGGCTAAACACTCAGAAAACAGCTTTCTCTCCAAACTGTGCTGGCACTTCATGTCGTGGACTATCCAGGACCAGAATAAGGGTGGTGGAGGCCCCTGAGCATAAACTGGTGGGGGCCCTTCCCACATAAATGTTGCTCAGGGGAAGTGATAATGCTTCTCCAGAGATGCCAAATAACAGAGTTGCCCTTAAAAACGGATAGTGAACTCATTTACATTTACAAAGTATTTAGACAAAGCAAGCCCAGGCTACTGTTTCTAATCGCTGGCCTGGCACACTGCCACATAGTGGAACTGGCACACACTGGCACATTGGCTTAACTTTCACAGATCTCTTGGCAGGCAGGGGGATAGCGGACCAAGTGATCTGTGAGGAAACATAACCAGGGTCAATTCTATCCTATTCCCTGCTTGAGGCAAATAGTAAAACAACTCCCTCCCACGACACCACTGTCTACCTATATTCTCTGATATCCTCTGCTCACTGAAATATAATTTAAAATATTTTAAAAACATCTACAACTGTATTAAAAAATGATGACAGCATTACCAATAATTTCTGACATCCTAACATTGTGCCATTGGCTCATAATAAGAAGTCAATGGCTCACTGACACTACACAGGCAGACACTGTATCACACACAAGTATCCGTCAGTGACATGGACATAGACATTACCTTACAGGTACCATCAGGGACTTCATTATTTCTTCTCCCTGCCATGGTTTATCAGAATCGCCAGATGTCTTCGACTCTCAGCAGCACATCTCACACTGCACCCATAAAAATACCACAGTCACTTTCACTATAATGTCACCTGGAAAGCAGTGCAACTAATTAATATATACCCCACTAACCACATCTGAGCACACTGTCCTCCAGAATGAAAAAATCTGCAGTGTGCTCCTACATATGTATTATAATTTATACCAGATTCCGCCTGAATAATTTTCCTGACAGTACCTTAACTAAATTGATTATTAGAAATAATGCCCCAAGGGTCTCCACAGACTGTGTGTCATGGATCCCAATAAACCAATGTGAACTCTCTAAGGCCCTTTAATACTAATCCACATTATCAACGAATAACCATAAAACACACGCAGACTCTTCCTTTGTTGGGTATAAAAAATTGGTCACAGCTTTATTTTTTAAATAACAATTTTCCAAAAACTCTTAAACTCGTGAAGGCACTTGATTGTAAACTTGTTCCATTGGCCCGGCCGCTGTATGCCAGCTGGCCTCCCAGCTGCCAAGTCGGCCAACCGAGCCTACACCTCCATTGCTCATTTTCCGCCAGCTGTGACTTGAGGAAACTGAAAAACAATAAATTAACAAGCAAACAAACACACAAATAGGGCGGGAGGGCGGGACTGCTTCTCTGCCAAGCTTGTGACAAAGAGGAAGAACCCACCCCCTACACCAGCTTAAATACCACACGCCAGTAGGCGTGAATAACTATGAGGTAGCAGGGTGAGGGATGAGCTATAACCCACCCCCAATTAAAGTGCCACCAGCCCTTAAACATAACCTTGCGTCAAACCCAAAAGAGCAGACACCAGTCTAGGGGCACCTTCCTTAATTAGTCAGGCGTACCCCGCATACACAACACATGATTTACACATACACAACAAATGATTTCAATGTCCACACTTTTCAAAACAGAACGCAAACACATCGGGGCAGATTTATCAAGTGTCCGAAAGTCAGAATATTTCCAGTTGCCCATGGCAACCAATCACAGCTCCCCTTTAAATTATTCATGAGCACTGGTAAAATGAAAGCTCAGCTGTGATTGGTTGCCATGGGCAACTGGAAATATTCTGACTTTCAGACACTTGATAAATCTGCCCCATCATGTGACTTCAGCCTCCGTAACATAATTGGGCACATTTACTAAGGGCTTTGCTCCAGTTTTCTGTCGGACTTTGCACGTTCTTTTAGGTGTAAACTTCTTGCACAGGTATTTAAGAAGTGTCTGCACCACAAATGTGTCACATGCAACCCTTTTGTGGCGCACTAGGCATTATGCAACACAAATTAGGGGGCGTTCTTGTGCTCAGTCGGACTGTGCGCCAGATTTAACATGCAAAGTCTGTTGCGCGCCCCTTGTTAAAGGTGCACCACAAAAAGTTGGTGAACTCTGAACTCTGAACTCAAAAAGTGCAGGGAAGCAAAAGATTCATGATTTCTGGTGCACGTTCTTAATGAATCTGTCACACTGAGCATTATACACGGGGAGAGAACTTTTACTGCAGTTTCCTACATCTTAGTAAATGTGCCCCAATGTGTCCCTTTATCAATATACCCTACACGTTTATTCTTACTTTATATAGAACACCCTTATATACAGAGCAACATTGACTAATATATATGTAGCCCCCCTAATGATTTAACATATAGACCCCTCTAATTCATTTATATGCAGACTCCTCTAATTTATAAATTTATATAAGGCTCTTATGTAAATGCCTCAATATGAAGAACCCCCACAATTGAAATTATCAAATTAATTAAAATATGGCCCCTATATTCCCTACCAAGTTTAATTATATACAAAAAAACCCATATACAGCCCCCCCCCCAGTTTAAATATTTATAGACCCCAGTTTAACTGCAGTTTATCATATACATATCCCCCAATTTAATAAAATACAGCTCCCCCAGATTAATAAAAATCCTGCCCTATATACAGATCCTCCTGTATAATTATATACAGCCCCCCCCATGTACAGTTATATAAATTCCCCTATACACAGTGTAATTATATGCAGATCCAATTTAGTTATAAACAGCCTCTCCAGTTTAATTAAAAGCATGCACCCATATAGATTCCCCATGTAAAGTTGTACACATATATACTTATATACTGATCCCCCACACAAGTTTAACTAAAACTCTACCCTCCACTCCTGCCTCCTATATACAGAGCCCAAGTCATTTTATATGGTCCATAGCAAAATAATAAAACTGCATGCTTGTCTCACCTTCCAGTGGTGAGACACTTCTGGCATGCAGCAGCCGCGCCGGCGCCCCACAGAGGATACAGCCGGAAAGGGAGAAATGCCATTGATGGACATGCTCTTGGGTGCTTTAGATCCCGCTTGGATATAGTCAGCGACTCAGCTCAGGTGAGTGTTGAAACAAGTGGAGGCCTCGGGGCGCACACCCCGGGAGCCCTACCTATTTTCCGGCTCTGGGACTATCTCTTTTTGAACAGAACCATTGGGCTTGTCAAAATCAAGAATACCCAATGCCTGCATCTGAGGGGTAGATAGGAGGCGCTATACACAATACAGGGTCGACTTATCCCTTGGAAATCAGAGAGATATCTTACATGTGTTGTCACGGTCACCCACAGTTTACAATTCGGATGAAATATAATTGAAATAGTTGGGTCTTGATGGGTCTTCCTGGAATCTGCCCTCGGAAAGTGGGTTTAGGGCCTCACATGCTCCAGAGCATAATGGCACTCTACCATGATCCAACGGCTCAAGTACATGTCAACGACACCATCTCAGAGCCGTTTCACATTGCTAAGGGGACAAGACAGGGTTGCCCTTTCTCCCCCTGCCTATACAGTAGGGATGGGCTGCACCTCAATGGGGAGGGGGCTGCTGTTTTAGGGGAAAAAATGGCTAGAAGGTTGAAGGAGTGTTTAAACTAGAGACCTGGGGGGAGGGCAACTACACTTGTGATTATGTACCGTGATAGACAGACCGTTATTTTTAATATTTGAAGATTTACTGAGGACTGGTTATGTTCCACAGGAATGGCGCATAGCAAATGTGGTACCAATATACAAAAAAGGATCAAATAGCGATCCTGGAAACTACAGACCCGTAAGTCTAACTGCTGTGGTGGGGAAAATATTTGAGGGGTTTATTAGAGATGCTATCCTGGAGTATCTCACTGTGCACAACCTTATAACCCAGCGTCAGCATGGGTTTATGAGAGATCGGTCCTGTCAGACTAATCTGATTGGTTTCTACGAGGAGGTAAGTTCAAGACTGGATCTGGGGGACGCTGTGGATGTTGTATATCTGGACTTTTCAAAGGCATTTGACACCGTGCCACATAAAAGGTTGGTATATAAAATGAGACTGCTGGGAATAGGAGAAAATCTGTGTATCTGGGTAAGTAATTGGCTTAGTGATAGAAAACAGAGGGTGGTCATTAATGGCACATTCTCAGATTGGGTTGATGTTACCAGTGGAGTGCCACAGGGGTCAGTATTGGGGCCACTTCTTTTTAATATTTTTATTAATGACCTTGTAGTGGGTTTACACAGTCAGGTTTCAATATTTGCAGATGATACTAAGCTGTGTAAAGTAATAAATACTGAGGTCGATAGTTTAGCATTACAGAGGGATTTGTGGAAGCTTGAGGGATGGGCAGAGAAATGGTTGATGAGGTTTAATGTAGATAAATGTAAAGTTATGCACTTGGGCCATGGAAACAAAAAGTATAATTATGTTCTAAACGGTCAATTACTTAGTAAAACTGAGGCTGAAAAGGACTTGGGGGTATTGGTGGATGGTAAACTTAATTTTAGTGACCAGAGCCAGGCGGCTGCTGCTAAAGCAAATAAAATAATGGGATGTATCAAGAGAGGAATAGATTCTCATGATAAAGACATAGTTCTGCCCTTATACAAATCCCTGGTCAGACCACACATGGAATATTGTGGACAGTTTTGGGCACCAGTATATAAAAAGGATATAGTAGAGCTGGAACGGGTGCAGAGGAGAGCAACCAGGATTATTAGGGGAATGGGGGGACTAGAATACAATGACAGATTACAAAATTTGGGATTATTCAGTTTAGAAAAAAGACGACTGAGGGGAGACCTCATTACAATGTACAAATACCTGAACGGACAGTACAAGGATCTCTCCAAAGATCTTTTTATACCTAGGCCTGTGACCAGGACAAGGGGGCATCCTCTACGCCTAGAGGAGAGGCGATTCTACCATCAACATAGACAAAGGTTCTTTACTGTAAGAGCAGTGAGACTATGGAACTCTCTGCCGCAGGAGGTTGTTATGGCGGACTCTATGTACATGTTCAAGAGAGGCCTGGATGCCTTTCTGGAGAGAAAAAATATCACGGGTTATGGGGATAAAACATTTATTTAATTCTTGAAGGTTGGACTTGATGGACTTGCGTCTCCTTCCAGCCTTATATACTATGATGATACCTTCTGGCGATGTAATCATTGGCAAATGCTTTCAGAGAGAATGCGGAGATTAGATAATAGAGTTTGCAAACTCTCGCTCTTTGCTGATGATCTCTTGCTGTATGTGACCTTTCCCAGAACATCCCTCCCATCTATACTAAAAGAGTTCCGCGACTGATAGTGATTAATTTCAAAATCAACACATATAACTTTGAGTTCCTCAACATCTCATTAACCCTCAAGGAACATAAACTTCTACAATCCACAATTCCCCTTCAAATGGTCATTCCCAGCTATCCATTATTGTGGGGCATATGTTGGACCTCAACTACACCCCTCTGCTGAGGAATATTGAACAGGATCTTGAGAAGTGGTCTAAGCTATCTGTCTCATGGTTCAGCATCTTGAAGATGGACGTTCTCCCCCATCGTCTTTTTCTATTTCAGACCATCACTAACTCCATTCCAAGATCCTTCTTTGATAGATTTCCTCCTGACCGCCTATTAAACGTTCCATACTGTCCCTGCACAAATCTGACGAGAGCACGGGGCTTACTGACTTCTTTACATGCCATAAGGCAGCCATTGCCACACATGTACTTGACATCTTTCATAAATGCTCATTTAAACTGTGGGTTGAGAGGGAACTGGAATTGAACCACGCAAATGCACTTGGAGCATTTTGCTGGAATACAAGCACCCCTTTGTGGGCGTCTAATGTATCACCTCTCCTGCACATATGACTGAAGACTTGGTGCAGAATTGTGCGCTCTTCAGCCTTAATAAAGGTTCTGGGCCCTCTCACCCCACTAATTGGCAAACCAGACCTGCCTGAGATACCCGCTGCTCTGACGGACATTTCTGCCCCCCTTCCTAGAGTTAAAGAGTTAATCTATGAGAACTGAATACGCCCCATGTCAGAGGCATCTGCCATCTTATGGGTAGCACCCTCCAGATGGTTCCACTTTGGATTCATATATTTATCTCTTAATAAACCTGAACAATGGCAGAAAGTGTCCTAACTAGAGATGAGCGAACATACTCGTCCGAGCTTGATGCTAGGATAGCATCGTTTGGTTTTAAAAACTAAAAAACACAAAAAAAAAAAAAAAAAAAAAAGTTAAAAAAAAAATTAAGTCTGGAGGTTCTTTAAAGAAACACCGGATGACCGACGGACTGTGATGTGCAACCTTTGGCAAACCAGGATCAGCAGGGGTTCCACCACTACTAGCTTAACTACCACCAGTATGCGCAGGCATATGAATGCTAAACACCCCACTCAATTGAGGTGCGCCGCATCTGTGCGCATTTCAGGAAGTCCAGCACAGATGCTGCCACTCTCAGGGCAGCGCAGCGCCGCCTCCAACTGCCCGCTCACCGACTGTTGTGCGACGTGCCCACGAGGTGGAATTCAACACTGACCATGTTATCCAGAGTTTACCAGCAGCGCAGAGCGATTGTAGACTGCCAGATGTCAACTTCCACCAGAACTGGCAGTCAGGTCAGTCAGCTTCCTCAAGTCTACAATGACTTTGTCGCCACCCTGCTGTGTAATCCACAAAATATACTGGCAAACTTTTATCATTTACCGATATTATTTCAGCGCTTCTTGCGCATCTGTTTACATGCCCCTCACCCGCCATAACCCAAACTTATAAGAACGCTACTACATTTGATCTTATACAAAAGGTTCTTAGAAGTCAGCCTTAATAAAGGTTCTGGGCCCTCTCACCCCACTAATTGGCAAACCAGACCTGCCTGAGATACCCGCTGCTCTGACGGACATTTCTGCCCCCCTTCCTAGACTTAAAGAGTTAATCTATGAGAACCGAATACGCCCCATGTCAGAGGCATCTGCCATCTTATGGGTAGCACCCTCCAGATGGTTCTCTTATAGATTTATATCCGGGGCTCAAACCCCTAATCATTGTAAGGTGACTTTCAAATTAAATGAGTCTGTGTCCAGCGCTGGAATGTGACTAACTTGAAAGAAAGACAAGACCTGTCCTTGCAGGAAGTTAGCAACAAGACTAATAAGTTTATTGAGGGACCGACATTTATAGAAAACCATAAGGCACTTTACATAAGGCGTGTAATTAGGAAAGCAGCAACTATAATTGGGTGTTCTCACCCAGGAAATGTAACACTATTGGATGTAAGCACACAAAGGAGTCTAATACTATTGGCTACATGCAAATACTGAAACTTCTCAGGTGCTTGCCTGGATACCTTCCACTAGGTGCTGCTAGTGAGCACTAAGTCTTTGTGTTCTGAGGGACAAACCCAAACTTTAGTTATCACTACACAAAGTTATATGAAATGAATGCTGAGTCTTTAAAATGTCTGACAGTATGTAAGATGGCGTCTGAGTCCAGTGTAATATCTTTAACAGTTCCACTTTGGAATCATATATTCATCTCTTAATAAACCTTTCTATCCTGAACAATGGCAGAAAGTGTCCTAACACATAAAGCTTCTCTTTGTAGCAGGCTTCAGGAGCTTAAAGGCGAGGAGTGAAAGGTGAGCCAGGGAAGCCAAATATTATGAAACATCTCATATTTGCCTAGATCACTAGCCCTCAGCTCCTCCATATGCAGTATTTGGTTAAGGGCTTCCACCCATTTGGGCACATTTACTAAAAGGCTCACTGGAGTTCACTGTGCATTGTCCGTGTATAATGCAACAAGCGACTATTCACTAAGATTGCACGCCAGAAATCATGGATGTGTCACTTCCCCGCTCAGGTCCGACAGAGTTCACCATCTTTTTTGTGATGCACCTTAAACATAGGGCATGCGACACAATTTCAAAGTTAAATACGGCGCTTGGCCTGAATCAGTCGGACTGTCTGACAGCACGCCCCCTAATTTGTGTCACATGGAAGCCAGGGCAACTGTGCCACAAAAGGGTCACGTGTGCCACAATACAAATGCACACACTTGTGTGCATGCCTTTTTAGCCCCGAAAAAGGTGCGCAGTCCAACTAAAGTGCGCAGTGCGTCCCTTAGTAAATGAGCCTCTATGGGGCAGATTTACTTACCCGGTCCATTCGCGATCCAGCGGCGCGTTCTGTGTGGAGGATTCGGGTCTTGCGGTGATTCACTACGGTAGTTCCTCCAACATCCACCAGGTGTCGCTGCTGCGCTGAAGTTCATCGGAATGCACTGAACTTCACCAAGCCGGCAAGCTAAAGAACACAGTGAGAAATATTACAGATGTTCGGCACATCTGCCTTACTTGCGGGGGAGAACGCGCGGAACGGGTGCCGAACAAAATAGTATGTGAAGAACAATTATAATTAGATGGGTGAAGAAGACATGCCAGATTGGATTGCTGGAAACATCTGCGAATGATGTGGTTACACACATATATATTGTCTTCACCAAGCTATTTTGTTCGCACCGTTTCCGCGGCGAATCTCCCGACAAGTAAGCAGAGTGTGCCGAAACATCTGTAATCTTTTCTTCACTGTTTCGTTACTGTGTTTGTCACTTAAATATCCTGTGTTCACGTTTTTTTATTTATTCTTCACTGTTCCTTCACTGTGTTTTTTAATTAAATGCTCGATCTCGAACGGGAATCCAGGGGAATGTATTCATGTCACTAGCCAGACCCATCATTTTTTTTTTTTTTAAACCGCATTGCACTCGCATTGCACTTCAATGCTTGCGGAGTTAGTGCAACAATGCATTTTGATGGGTCTCAATAGATAGACTCGAGCGAGATGGGCGGGGAAAAAAAAGAAAATGAAAAAAACGGAAAAATAAAAAATAAAAAAAAAAAAAAGAACGGAAAAAGAGGAAAAAAGGAAAGAAAAAAACAAAAAAAAGAAAAAAAAAAACTGGATGAAACAAAACGAAAAAGAAA
Source organism: Engystomops pustulosus (assembly GCA_019512145.1). Classification (NCBI taxonomy): domain Eukaryota; kingdom Metazoa; phylum Chordata; class Amphibia; order Anura; family Leptodactylidae; genus Engystomops; species Engystomops pustulosus. The sequence continues at coordinate 68,083,710 of CM033649.1, forward strand.
AAAGGAAGAAAAAAAGGAAAAAACGCCTGCGTAAACCGCAAAAGTAGAGCATCTTGCGATTTTGACGCGCCGTCAAACCAAACCAAAAAAAACGCCCAAAAATAGCAAATAGATAGAAACCCCTCAAACAAGACAACATCATAAAACGCACGGGGAAAAAAATCTCAAAAAAATAAGAAGGGCCACAATATAGAGGTAGGAGGAAAGGGGATAAGGCCCCCATATTGGAAAAAATGGGCCCAGGAGTGAAGTGCAAGTCTGCGCGCAAAAGAAACCACAGAACACCTCTACGAGCGTGAAAAAACACGCTAGGTTGTGGAAGGGGGGGCCTCCTTATGCCTAATTGTACTCCTATATGAACCCACATGTCACCATGTTTGCTACAGTCTAGATTAAGAAATGTATTGTCAAGTTTAGGAAGTCTTGATGACAGGCGTGGTTGGTCCTGTAGACTCGTACCATGCTCAATCATTTGCCTTCTCTGCTGGGGGGAAATGAGGTTCGGGTTCAACTTGTTCTCGTTTTCTAAAAGGACAAGCACCCTCAGTGGACAATAAAGGCCATTTCCCCAGGGTTAAGTACAAGATAAATTGATTTTTTATTTTAAAAAATGTTGGGTTTGGGGTTTGTCCATCAGAACCAAGAGTCCAGAAAGCTTATTGCAGACGCGCTTGAGAACTCCTATAGCGTTTATTGTAGCCTAAAGGTTAAAAGTACAATAAATTATTGCAACATCCAGAAGTCCGTTTGAAAAGGGGGTTTTTGTCTGTTTAAGTTGAGTGTTCATAATTAGGGGGACAGCTTGTTTGTATGCGCTTAGGTAGCTCATTTCCCTTTGTCTATCTACCGCCTAGTCGCAATGTACGTCAGGTAAGTTATATTTTTCACCACCCCTTTAAGAATTTTGGGAGCGACAAAAACTGAATGTTATGGCTATAGCAAATAGCGTCCAGATTTGTATTTGAACTAGCGTTGACGTTTGTTTGCAATCCTAATGTTGGTGCCTTTTATTGAAGAAAGTGTCTATGTTTTACAGTGCATCCTGCTTTTCCCATTGAGTCCCATGACTGTGGAATATGTGTGATATGAGGGGCGAGGGGATAGATGTGATATTCATATTCCAAGTCTCTTTGAATTTTGGCAACCCCGAGATGACGGACAAACATGGCCTCGTTACTGTAGACAGGGTCGGAACAGGAATCACATGTACTATTATAAAATGATGCTTCCAGGCATTTTTATTCGACGTGATGGCCTCTCCAAGAAAAATATGGTGTTTATCAGCCAGTAGATATCAGCAACAGCATAATCTATCACCCAGAAGAAATCTGAAATATAATAAATCAACAGTTATAAAAGTCATCTCCTAGCTAGCTCCGGGGAGCCAGCAGACAGCAGAACCAGAAAAAGGAAAGAAAAAAAGAAAACAGAAGAGAAGCCAGAACAGGGGGCAGACATTCAGGAGTTTGGGGGGTCATATGTTTGGTTATCTGTTTGCGTTGCACATACATTATAGTGCCAGTAACACACAGTTGCTTCTAAAATCTCTGAGACCCCGCCCATGGTTGGCGTTCTGATGTGCCTTGCTTCACAATTTGAGAAGACTAGAATCAGTTCCTGCTATAATTTCCAGGTTGCATTTTGGTATATAGTTATGATGACTACATTAAACAGGAAGACAGGAACCGAAGGCCAGGTTTTAGATAGGATTGATTTCATCCCTAAAACCCCAGTAGTTTCCTTAGGCAAATAGGAACTGTTTCATTCGGTTGTTTAATAATGGCAAGACTTCAACTTGTTCAGTGCACCTCTAGATTGCAACAGGCGCCACCATCCGACTCAGTGGGGCTTATTACTAAGGGTCACGGAGAATGTTCGTCGCGAACATAGCACTTAAATCGGACACACGTTTATGTTAATGAGTCTGTCAGGATTATTTGGATTTTTTTTAGCGCAGCAAGCTTCTTAGAGCTCAGCTTTTGACAGTTAAGGTATATTGGTATTTTATTATTTAACAGAGGGGGGATGGGGCGAATAGGGGGCGTGGGGTGGACCAGATAGGGGATGATTAGGAGTTGAGCGGTGGAGGTCGTCTTAGCGGAAGGAAAGAGAAAGGCAGGCGGCGGAACAAAAAAAGGGGGCGGTGGGCGGGGGAAGGAGGAAACAAATAGAAGGGCGGAGGAATTGACTGCGGAGCACGGGAGATTTAACTTTAAATGTTTTTTCAAAGGGACAATGAGAGGGGTCATTTAATAAGGACAAAACTGCGGGGAATATTTAACTTCAAAATTGGTCGCAAGCCAAGAACTTAGATGCAGGGGGAGGAAGAGAGGGGGAACAAGGAGAAGGGGAACTTTAACTTCACGAAAAAAAAGATCACAAGGAGCTGGGCTTTTCTATTTCTGGAAACGACTAAGAAATAGGAAGTGGATGGAAGGAACAAAAAAGATGGAGGAAGGGGCAGCAAAGATTGAAATAAGCGAAAGGACAATGCCTTTAGAGAACTCGACGGGACCTGGCAAGTGGTAAGTAAAGTGTAAGTAAATGTTGTTTGTGCCCCGTGCATTTACATAAACCAGGAAGAAGAAGGGGGAAGAGAAGTGAGGAAAAACTGGAGCGGAAAAAGAGAAAAATGAAGGAGATCAGGCGAGTTTGGGGCGAACGATTGAGTGAATCGAGAGGGGAGAGTGAGGCATGATCATTCCGACAATGCACTTTAGATGAACAGCAGCGGCCAGGATAAGTAAAAATGTGTGCCACAGTGTATTGTTCCACCTTTCTTTGGAATCTGGATTCTTTGCTTATGTGGAGGACAAGAATATACCCATAATTATGGAGTATTTTTTCTTATTAGTCCCAGGCTGAAATGATCAGCTCGCTGTTGTAAAGTGTTAAGGGTCTGTAATGAAGATTTATTGATTAATCCTTATAGTCCAAATTATAGCAAAAATGTTGTTGAAACTCCATTGTATTGGGCAAAAAAAATTTTTTGGTTAGGAATCTACAATGATTAAAATATAAAGTTCGAGCTCCTTACATGACAAATTCGACCTTAAGAAACAAAACCTATGGGAACATATCTGTATGTAACATGGGGGGAAAGGGGGGTCGGGTCCTCTATGGTGGACTGTTGATTCTGGGCTTGTGGATATTCTGTTCCGTACAGTTTTTTGTCCCGCTGTCACCAAACAGGTGTTTGTGTTCTTCTTATGGGGCTCCTGGAGGGTTTACTGATGGGGGGTTTCAGACGGAGGGTTTGTGGGCACGTTACTGGGCCTGCTGTGTGAAGACATTACAGTGGGGGCTGGCTTCAGGTGTCCATGTCGAGGAGCTGAGAGAACATTACTGGGGGGCTGGCCTCAGCGTGGTGAGCAACCAAATAATTGGGGGCGGAGCTTTGAAGATAGAACAGTATTGGCGGGAGCAGCTCCCGATGTTGGTGCGGAGAGATAACAGGAAGCGGGGTTGGGAGGAAGTTGGAGGGTTCCTAGTTGTTTTTTGTGTTTTTCTTTTTTTTTGGTGGTTAAAAATGTGGAAAAGAAAATTAAGGGGGGACCTGGGTTGAAAACAGCGAGGTAATCTTTAGAGTGTACTGAGGGAGGGTGTTGTGCAGGCGATGTAGTTCTGGGGGCTGGGTGGTTGAAGTTCACATTTTATTGGCTGAGATTAGGAGTGCACACCGGCTAGGAACACTTCAATTTCTCATTTCATCCCCATTTCTCACCATTAGCGGATCACTCCTCCTTACCCATCGGGCCAATGTGCGCTTCATCCATTTAAATGGGTGGCCCAGGAGAATGGACAGGCCGGGGGGGTGCGAGGGAGTAGGAGGTGAAAGCGATGGAAGTACGACCCTACTGGGATCCCACCGGGCCGAGGTCCGGAATAACGTGAAAGGCGGCTGCGGGCCCGGTGAAAAGGAAGGAAGGTGGGGCGATGCGGGCATTAACTTGCCGGGCCCCGACGGCGTAACTGGGAAGACAAAGCGATAGGAGTGGAGCGACGGGGGTTCCGAGAATCACGAGAAGGAGGGAGTTATATAGATGGGGTACCGGTTCCTCACCCATAGCCGATTCACTTTGAGTCAAACGCCGCTGTCCGTTTTGCTATTGAACTGGGTGAAAACACCTAAGCTTTGGGAGTGACTCCCCTTGTCCCGATCCCACAAAAAGACGGGGGGGAAAAAGAGAGGCGGTGTCGACCGGGGCAGTGGGTCTTTTAGCAAAGAGCCTTCGGCTCCGCTTGTCTGCGCTCAACCCTTTCCCACAATTGAGAGAGAATTAGATCCGAGATTCCCCCCGGAGTAGTGGGATTGGTTCAACCCACCGACGGGGGTAGTACGTGCTCAAGATAATAGGCCCTCCACACGCAGGGAGAAACTACCCGGTCCCATAAGTCGAGGGAGACGAGGAGGGAACAGCAGGCGGACCAGGCGGGTAACCGACGCACATAAAGGGTTAACAAGATGCCCCTTAGGACGGCTTGCGGAAAAAAAAGACTGTCTGTGCTGTTAACCTAGGGACAATACTGGAGACCGGTTGTCGTGGGCGGCGAGATTTACAGCACGCCCGGGGCTATACTGTGTAGCAAACATTACTTGGGCCTGATTGTCTTGCGAGGAGCTCCATACTTACCTGGGGGGTGGGGGGGGGGGAAAGGAATAAGGCAGGAGGGCTGAGTGAGCTGTGTCAAATGGTCGAAGATGTGAGTGACATCAGCTGCGCTGATGGTGGATCCACGTCTTGCTGCCCGGGATGTCCCGGTGATGTGGCGCCACACAAAAACCGAGGGCGGCACACACTGGACCCCAATTCTGAGTTTGCGGATTAGATTTGCGCCCCTCCTCGTGTGACAAGACACTCTGGCAGGAGGTGTGTGATTCTTGAGTGGTTTGTTTGTTTGTTGACACTACTCATCCTGCGGTCTGAACGCTTCCAAATTTAAAAAAAACAGTTGCTACACATTTTCTCTATGGCCTAAGGGCAAACTTCCCCCCAGCTAGGAGATCCTTCAGATCCCCCTCTAAGACAACAGTGGGGGTCACATTTAACTGAGCGGCACCAACCCACCAAAACAAATCACTCTTGTTTTCGTGGGTTTCCGAAAATACGGTTGGGTTTTTGTGTTTGTGCGCGAATTGCACCAAGATTGTGGCGCACATCATCGATTGTTGGCCGCATCGATCAAAAAAAAAAACCGACAGATTCGGGGAGAGACCGGCCCTTCCGCAATTCGGTTTTAAGCAATAAAAAACCTAAACAGTTGTTAGCAAGCTGGATTACGCTGCACTTAACTGCCACACAGACCGGCGGGCTTTGTGAGTTTCAGTGCATTCCGAATGATTCAACGCTCTGCTGAGCAGAGACACCCATGGTGGAGCGGCGGAGGAACAATACACCATAGTGATCACCGGAAGACCCGAATCCTCCACCACAGAACGCGCCCGCTGGATCGCGATTGGACGCGGGGTAAGTAAGGGTAGGTAAATCTGCACCCATAGAGGCTCTCATTTATAAGGGGACGCACCTGCCAGCACTTGTAGTTGGAATACTGCGACACCTTTTTCGGGAGCTCAAAACTAATTCTAAAATAAAAACAGCTACCACAAAGGCACACAAACATATAGGGCAAAAGGACACACAAAGCCCACTGCCTGTGCATTGGCATTGGTAGCCCAGAGGCCGAGGCATGGCACTCCTAACGATGGACTCCCTTGCCTTTTGGGCTGGCACAAGTTTTTTTTCACCTGGCTTAATCTCGTGACAAGACTACAATGGCTGAGGAAGGAGCAGGGCGCAAGTAGCGTGGAGCTGTTCAGAACCAGTCTGTGCCGAATCTGATTCAGGGAACAAGGCGCCGAGTTATTTTTTTTTAACTCTTCTGATGCAATTGTGTGCCATCGAGTGCCCTCTCCTATTTGCCCTATGTTTTATAGAGGTGCTTGCCATAACAAAAAAAAAAAGAGGGGCGTGATATAGTGGCATGGAACGAGGAACTGGCGGGGAAGGGACAAAAGTCAGACAAGGGAAGCAAAAAGTGAGTGACAACGAGGAGAGAAGCGGGAAGTGACAAAAGGGACACGTGTTGCAGGGAAGGGCGGAGGAAGTGAGACACATCCCATGATTTTACTGGCTGTGCAATCTTAGTGAATTAGTGCTTTTGTTGCGAATCTATACACAGGACACTGCCACATGGTTGAACGTCCAGGTGAGCTTTTAGGTAATGTGCCCACAATGGGAGGAAGCGCTAACAAGGAAAAAGGAAGACCTTACATATGCATGTATGGAGGAGCTGAGGATGTAGGGGGGTTGTGATCTGAGGAGCCAAAGACTATGGAGATGTTTTCATACAATTGCGGTTCCCTGGCTCACCTTTACTCCTCGCCTTTACAGCTCCTGAAGCCTGCTACAAATGAGAAGCTTTATGTGTTAGGGACTAGAGACATGAGCAGCAAACTAAAATGGCTCGGGGTGTATGTTATTCGTAGAATCGAAAACTTTTACCCAGATGATCGAAGGTGCTCGTCTGATTAAATCTAACGAGACCCATTGACGCAAATGAGGCGATCCCTCGAGCATTTTTCAAGGGGACCAAGGCTCTGCACAGCAGGAGCTCGGCCAAAAACCTGGGAACTACCCGAATGCAGGAAATAAGGGATTGGTCAAACACCAACGGGAAAATGGACAGGAGGAAACAGCAGGGGCAGCATGCATGGATGCCTCTGAGGCTGCTTAATCGCACCATTATGCCAAAATTATGGCAACAGCATGGCCATACAAGACAGAGTACAGAATAAGCTCAGAATGAAGCTAGATAGCATCTAAAACATCCAATAATTGAACCTGACATTTAGGGGACTTCATGCAGAGGGCAGCGGGCCGGCGCAAGCAGAGAAGAGGGCATCAGGATTTAAAGAGTGGCAGTGGCGACGACTCATACCCTAAATGGACTCTAGGCTTCAAACCAGATGGGTGGCAGAGGGAACCAAAGGAGGGAGCAAAGAAGCGCTCAAAAAATATCGGTAATGATAAAAGGTGGCAGTAGATTTTGTGGATAACAGGAAGTCGGGGTGGCGACAAAGTTAACATGGAAGCCATGGATGAAAACCACCCAAAAATTCTGCCTGACCACAGCTCGTTGATTAGGGGACCGTATGGAGGCAGTGAACTAGTAGTAGATTGAAAGTGTGCTGCAGTTCTTGCAATGCTAGTTAAAACTATGTTAGTGAGATCTTGGCATGGAGCTGGCGCTACGCTGCCAGGCGAGAGCTTTCACCAATCCAAGCCCCTGTCTCTAGGCTACTCCCCCAAAACAGCACTTCTAAGAACCTTTGTATAAGATCAAGTGTAATAGCGGTCTTATAAGTTTAGGATGATGTCTCAGGGTATTAGTGGGGGAATGGAAACTGAGGGGAATGGACAAAGCAGATCAGAGCGCAAGAAGCGTTTGAAATGCTGAAATGTGTGAATAATATTGGTAAATGATAAAAGGTTTGCCAGATATATTTGTGGATTACACAGAGCAGGGGTGGCGACAAAGTTTAACAAGTTTGTTGTGTGGAAGCCATGAAAACAACCCAAAATTTGCCTGACACAGCTCGTTTGATAAGGGGACCACCTGATTATGCTACAGTTAATGCCAGACGTGTCTGGCGAGCCAGTTCCTTCGAATACAGTTTAAAATAAAACCCTCATCCATAAAGCTCTGTATAATGCTGCGCACCCCCCTACCTCCTCTCTTATCTCAGTCTATCGCCCAACAACCCGTTGGCTCTTAGATCCGCCAGTGATCTTAGATCAACCCTCTACCTAGTGCGGAACCTCCCACTCGCGTTATCCAAGACTTCTCTAGAGCTGCACCAATTCTATGGAATGCTCTGCCCCGGACTATCAGACTAATACCTAACCCCAAAGTTTCAAACGTGCTCTTAAAACCCTTTTTTAGGAAAGCCTATATTAACTCATTAACTGCATGAAGTTTTAACTCTTCTACTAAACCGTCCTGTGTCGTCCTCCCATCTGTTATCATCAACCAACAGGCACCAGACTTCTATGCAAGTCTCCATTCGCCCTGATGACCTGGTTACGAGCTGAGTGGTTCAAGCAGACAGCAATTCCATTTATATATTTTTGTTCTATTCCCTAAGAAGAGATGGCTCGTTGACCATTAAAAATTTCTTTACCTCGTTGTTTACCCCATCATTCTTCATAAAACCGTAAGCTCTTGGCGAGCAGGACCTCACTCCTGTTGTTCCATACAAATGTTTGTGCTCTGTTACATTACGATTTGTTTGTCCTATGATTTGTAAGCGCTACGAGATATATTGTTGGCGCTATATATAAATAAAGATTATTTATTATATTATTATGGAGGCAGTGGAACTATGTAGATTAAAGGTGCTGGCGACATACTAAAACTATGTTAGTTGTATCTTGGGATGGAAGCTGGGCGCTCCGCTTCCAGGCGAGCTTTCGCCGTCAATCCAAGCCCCTGTCTCTAGGCTACTCCCAAAACAGCACTTGTAAGAAACCTTTGTATAAGATCAAGTGTAGTGTAGCGTATTATAAGTGGGGATGATGGCGAAGAGTGACTGGCGAAAGGAGAGGGAGAATTTGGTGGACGAGAGGGGAATGAGAGGAGAGAGAGGTCAAGGACGGAGGAATGAGAGAGGGAATGGGAATGGGAGAGAGGGGAATCTGAGAGAGGGGAATGGGAGTGAAGGAGAGGGGGGAATAACTGTAAAACAGAGAGAGAGGGGAATGTAAACAGATGAACAAAGAGTCACTGCAGGATAATATCGGGTTAAAGTTAAATGATAAAAGGTATTTGCCACGTATCTTTTCTGGATGGAAAAAGAAGAACGAGTTATGACCCTGGTTGGAGCGAGAGACGGGGTGAGAAGGGAGGGAAGAGAAATGTTGGAAAAAGGTGTCAATATGTAATGCCGACGGAAGAGGAAAGTTCACGGAAGAGAAAGACTTTCTTTGAAAGTTAACAGTTTGATGTGGAAGAAAATTCACTGTGTAGGGTAATAGCAGCCTTGGGGGACGGTGTTTGCTTTTTATCGGGTCAGGCTCAAGCAGTTGGAGGAACCGCCGTGCGTTGTCGATTAAAGCGACGGGGCTGCTGCTGTTGCCTAGAGCTACCCCGAATCTGATACGGCGCCCATGGCCCCACGGGATGCAGGTTAAATTAGGGAGGAGTGAGGAGGAGTGGAGGAGGGGGGGGGGTGGCTAGGGAGGAGGAGGAGGAGGGTAGAGGTCTGGTGCTATGGGTGGGGGAGGCTTGGTGGGAGGGGGGAGGGTGGGAACAGGAGGAGGAGGGGTGGGGAGAGTAGGCCTTTGAGAACTGGAAAGATGGTAGGGCCCCTGCAATCTCTCAATCTGCGTAGGGCCGGAAGTAAGGCAAGTAGTAAGATAATGAAAGGGACAAATGAAGGGTCAGAGAAGAACTGCCGCCTCGGACAGAGTCAAAAAACACGGTGCAACAACAAAGCGGGTTAGTGTCCCGAATCAGCCACAGCAGTATCCTGCCTAGTAGAGTGTCGTTTCTTATAAGTTCGGGATATGGCGGGCGGTGAGGGGAATAATGTAAAAGATGCGCAAGAAGCGCGAATGTGTGTGTGTGGGTCTGAAATGTGTGAATGCTGAAAATTGTTGATGAAAAAATAATATTGGTAAATGATAAAAGTAAGTTTGCCAAGTGGACCTATTGTTTGGATGGATGGAATAACACAGCCGACCATACCGGTTGGTGCGACCCCGCGGCAAAGTTACATACAAGGGAATGTATGGAGGGAAGCCATTGGATGGCGCGAAAATCACAACACCAAAGATTTCACTGCCTGACAAAAGCTCGTTGTTGATAGGAGGGGGGGGAACTTACTCGGAAGGGCTAATTGTGTTGAATTGGAACTATAGTTTGAACTAGTCGTAGATAGATTAAAGGTGCTTTTTTGCTTTTGTCTGCAGTTTTATGTTTAAAAACAGTTATAGTACGTAATCTATGATGTAGCCTACACGTTGGTTTTGGATAACTTTGGATACGAGTCGTAGAGGCATGGAGCAAGTGAGAGGCTACCGCTGCCTGCCGGGGAGAGAGGCTTCGCAAATGCCATAGCCGGGTCTCTAGGCTCTCCCCACCACGTTAGCGACCTGTATAAGAAACCGCTTCTTGTATAGAAGATAAGTTGCAAGTTGTAGTACGGTCTGTAAGTTTAGGATATGGGCACAGGCAGGGCGTGAGGCGGAATGTAAGACAGAAGCGCAAGAAAAAAGAAGCGCTGTGCTGATTGAAGATAATATTGGTAAATGATTGAGAAAAGTGCCAGTATTTTGTGGATAACACTAGCAGGGTGGCGGCGACAGAAGCTCGTTGTTAAAACAACTTTGATGTGCGACTGTGCGGTATGGGATCCATGAAAAAACAACCCAAGGATTCGTCTGCTGACACCCCCTAGTTTGTAAAGGAAGGGGAAACGATGTATATATGGAGTGGCAGCTAGTGCTCATTTAAGGGCAAGGCATATGGACAGCATTCAGCTACTCATGGACGACTTTGGAGGAAGCAATGGAGGAACAACCGTGTGGAGGGCTTGGCTTCTATGGAGACAAATTTAATTTGGCTAGTGCCGGATGTGGCACAGTCCACAGACAAAAAGTCGCAAAAAAGTTTTCAAACCAGAGGAGCAGGTAGGTAGAGGGAAGGTGGCCGCACCCAGAAAAATGGAATAGATAGGATTGTGAAGTGCCTGTTAGGTGGCATTAAGTCCAAAAAAAGTTGTTAAACCAGAGGAAGCAGGTACGGTAGAGCAGTAGCAGCAGGATAGGTCGGGCACTCAGAAAAATGGAATTAGGAGTTGAGTGGTGCCTGTACGTCGCGGCAAGCGAAGGCCCACAAATGTTGTTGATCAATACCAGAGGTGAGAGCAGGTAGGGATAGGTGTGGCCCCTCCAGAATAGAAGTCAGCGACTAAACTAGAGTTGAGTGCCTTGAAGTGCCGTATTGTGGCAAGTCCCAACAGCCAAAAAAGACAGTTTTCAAACAGAGGGAGACAGGATCGTAGGGGGCCCTCCTCCCTCAGAAAACATGGGAAATAGATTGAGGTGCCTGTATGTGAGCACAAAGTCAAAAAAAAAACACAAGTTTCAAGAGACCCAGAGGAGCAGGTAATGGTGTAGGTGTGGGTCTTCAAGAACTCCAGAAAAAAAAAAATGGAAATAGATTGTTGAGTGCCTGTATGGGGCCAGTCCTCCAATCCATAAGTCCAAAAAAGTTTTCAAAACCAGAGGAGGAGCATGGGTTAGGTGGACCTCAAGAAAAATGGAAAGGATTATAGTCTTGAGTTGCCTGTGATGTGGCTGGGACAATCCGGCCCCCCCGTGACCCACCCCCCCCCCCCCCACAGAGCTCCACAAACAATGTTTCAACACCAGCGGCGCTAGTGAGCGTGGCCCGCAGTGTAAAAGGAATAGATTGAATTGAGGCCTGTATTGTGGCAGGTGTGCAAAAATATGTTTTCAAAACAGAGGAGCAGGCGGTGGTTTGGGCCGCTCCAGAAAATGGAAATAATTGCGTGCGTATGTGGCCCCAGTCCAACCAAAAAAAATCCAAAAACGTTTTCAAACCAGAGGAGCAGGTTAGGTTGGCCCTGAGTTAGCGTTAAAATGGGAATAGAGATGAGGCCTGTAATGTGGCAGTGCAAAAAAGATTTTCAAAACAGAGGAGCAAGGTAGGTGGCCATCCAGACTAAATGGAAGTTGGAATAGATTTGCATTGAAGGCGTTGTATGTGGCAGTGCAAAATGCAAAAAAAGTCTGGTTTTTCAAACCAGCAGAGAGCAAGGGGTGGGCCCAGTCCAGGAACAACATGGATGAAAAAAGGGATAATATAGATTGAAGTGAAGGTTGCTGTCTGGCCCAGGCAGTCCAAAATGAAGTGTTCAACCAGAGGAGCCAGGTTTAGTATAAGAGACAGTTAAAGTGAGCCTGGCGCAGGAGTAGGTGTGCCGCCTCCAGAATATGTACTATGCAGAAGAAAAATTGAATATAGGATTTGAGTGAATGGTATGTTCTCATAGGCGCCCAAATACCACCTCACCAACAAAATTGTTTTTTGAAAAAACAGAGGCCCGGGTCGGTGTGGCCCCTACAGAAAAAAATGAAATGAAGTTATTTAAAGTACTATTAGGGTAGATGCCAGGGGGCCTGTAAAAAAATGAGCGTGTTTACCTGTCTGCTTTTTACATGCGTGATACAAAGAAGCAGGAGAAGGAGGAAAAAACGGAGGAGGAGTGGGGGGAAAAGAGGAGGAGGAGGAGGAGTGGAAATAAATATTCAGGTGAGGCTTCCGTCACCTGGGTAGATGATTTGGAGAATTAGGAGGAAATCCATGCTTATCATCTTGATAAGCGTCAGGGGATGTCCGCTGTCGCGACAGGGTGTACGCTATCGGTGATGCTGGCCACCTAGTGCACTGAAAAACCGCCTCGGACAAGACGCTAGCGCACCCAGGCGCAGGCAAAAGAGAACCTCCAAGGCGTACAGCGCCAGTCGTTTTGCCAAGTCCAGCTTTGAAACCCCAGTAGCTGTAGGGAGAGCTGTGTGTGGATCATTTAGGACGATGGTTGTATGGTTCGCTTACGTACTCTCACCATCTTTCTGTAAACGATCAGCCAGCCTACTCTGCGAGACTGGGGACACCGGTGACAGGGTCTTCTTGGCGGGGTGACATAAAAGCTGGCCAAAGCCTTGTTAAAGCGTTTACCCATTGCCATCGTGATGGATCAAGCTGCATGCTCGCCACTCTCCCTCGCTACTTGTCCCGCAGACAGAACTACGCACTCTGCGCTGGCTGCCGTCTATTTGTTCAGATCAGATGTATGGGCAGGGGGAAGGGAAATACTGTTATCAGCTTGTGCACAGGGACCTGCTGGTAGTTCTCATGCATTCTCACCACTTCCTTTCCTCCTCCAGGATGAGAGTGGAAGATTTTGCTGTCTACTAGATGCTTGGCTCAGCTCTTGTACCGTGGGTCCAGGAGAGTGAACACCAGGTAAGATCGGTGCTGGTGGGAATAAAATTCTGCTTGAAACGCGAGGGTCACGGGATGATAGGCAAGCTTACCTAGCCTAGCATGAAATATGCCAAATATGCGCCAGTAGTACCAGTACAACGCCGCTAAGAAATTCACTAGCCCATCACTGGCCCCTCACTGACTGTTCCATTTCCTCCTCCGCCAAAAATCCTCCCAATTCCTCTTCTTCTGACCATACACAGCTAACAGTTGTGAGGGACCTCCAAAGATCGCCCTCAAAACAAGGGCCCCTCTTGCGTCTCGCAAAATTCTCCTCCTCTTTCCCTCCTCACACCTCCACCTGACCGTACCTCGAGTGTCGCTGAAAGAAAACGACCTACTGGAGAAAAACAGACCCCTAAGGTTGCTTTGGCTATATCAACAAGGGAATATTCTCCCCGTCTTCTTGTGAGGAGCTGCAACGAAATATGCTCCGACTTTCATGCTGACCAGAGAAGTTTTTCAAACGAAGCGCCAACTCCCTCCCCGCTGCATGTTTACCTAGTCTTACACCCTGGACGAAAGAAGGGGTGAGCACTCCTCACCACTCCACTCTCAATTGAAAGCCGAGTGTCTGCACTGTAAAATCTAAAAAATATTGATCATGACCTATATTTTGTGGCGCAGCTGCCCAGCTCGATCAAGTTGGGGTGAGACACTGTTTGCTTACCACACTTTGACCGGGAGCCATAGACCTCCATGGCGGACATGATGTGGTTGTAAACAGTGCAACCATATCTCCAGCCCCCATGTGCAAATGAATTTGTCCACCTGCATGGAGTGAATTTGTAATGTTCTTACTTATTACATGAAGACAAAATGAAAATGTGGCCATTGTTAACTAATATGTGTGTAGTGCAAAGCGAGTTTTGGACTTGGATAAATACCGAGAAGATAAAGGAAGGTATACTTCTCTGAAACCATGGACTTCATCAGACTTTTCAGTGGGGGGCTCTCTGGCGCTGTGAAAAACTGTTTAGCAATGTTAAGCTAAAATGAGTCACAAGCGTATAATGTGTTTCACTAATGAAGACGATCCACATGGCAGGTGAGCCTGCAAATCACACAGGCAATAACCAAGGCAAAGGACCTGCGTGATCTGGGTATGTATTGGCTAACCTCTTTTTTTCCTTTAATATGTACAATAGGAGAAACGAGGGGAAGTTTTTGGTTGTGGGGTTTGTTATTTTCTTATGTGTTGGTGTCTATGTAGAAGTACTTTGAACATTTTTGCAACAAAAAATTATCTAATAGAAAGAACTGAACTTGATGGATGTGCCGGCATCTTTTTAAGGAATTTCTTGGATCTCATGAATCTTGAGAAAGAAGGGGGCTTTGACTTCTCTCTGTTCATCGTGACATTGTAAATACTGATGATGATGAAGACCTTGGTGTGCAGTTCAAAGCTTCCAGTAAAACTAGATGACCCATGATGAAAAAGTGCGGGCTAAGAAAGTCAAGAAGAGATACTTTGTGGCAGTAAAGGCCAACATTCACATCCTTCTTAGTTGAATTACCCTTAACATGTTTTTTAGGGCTAACTTTTGATGGCCTCACACAGGTATAGGTTATTCATGAGTTGAATCGGTTAGATATCTACACCTAGTGTTTAACCTACTTATTTTGAACGATACTGTAAATATTCTGTAACTTACATTTATAGGCTGCTTTTAGAACAAAATTGATCTTTCTCTTCCTTAAAGAGGACCTGTCACCCTGTATAAGCCCATAGGAGCTGCTTACTAAAGTAAGCAGCTCCTATCTAGTGTTAAACTGCTAGCCATATCTGAACCTTCCGATAATGCTAGGAAACACTGCCAGTACACAAGCTTGGTCCGGCGTTCACAGCGCTAACGTGGTGCAGTGTATTCGTGAGGGGTTGTCAAAGAGACAGTGACTGGTACATGAGCTCGGCTATGGAGTAGCCCGGCTTTAGATCCTAGTCTGCGAAGCCTGCGCTCTGCCGCGCAGAACCATCTTTCGCAGCCGAGTTACCAGGAGCTGTGTGCTGAAAATTCATTGGTAGGATGATCAAAAGAGCTACTACTCATTGCTAATATGCTAAGAACCTACAATCCATATAGAAAGAACTTTTCTTTTTTAAGGATTATATTTGGTTTCTATGGACAAAAAGTTTCGACAGTAGTTGATTTTGCATTTATTACACTTGCTCTATGCATTATAGCAGCTGCTAGAAAAGTCTCTTATATGTGCTGTTTATCTATATGTGTTTGATCATATGCAGAATCCCTCTAAGAGAAAAAATTGGACGATGCCTAACCTTCCCCACCCTCCCCCAGTCCCCCCCCCCCCCCCCCCTCCCCCCCCCCCCCCCCCCCCCCCCCTTTGGAAGTGTACAACTGGATCAAAAAGCTATCAAACCGGCTTCCAGTAAAGTTATACCGTGAGAGCAATGATCCTGTTAAAACTAAGGAACGAGAAACGTCAACAGGAGACAGGAAGCCTCCTACTGCCCATGACACAAAAGGCCAGGTATCTACAGTAAAGCCATAAGTATATGCAAACCCGAATAAAAGCACTATGGGATCATGAATAAAGGGATTGCACCACTACAGACAATTATGCCTTACCCACACAGGAAGAAGAGTCATATTCGCTAAGTCGAGTCTGGGTACCCAGCAACTGGAAGAATGGGTCCCCAAAAGACACACTCTGACAGCAGTCCTCAGGAAATGACACAAAAGTGACCTCTGGATTGGGGGGAGGGGCTTTGATAACACAGCATTAAGTGTCTATGTCATATCTAACCTTTTAAGCCGAATAATAGTCGGACATATTTTTTTCATGTTCCCCTGCTTGCATAATTTAACATCAAGGCATACTTCTCACATCACAAACAAAGATGACGGCCCTGAAAAACTTGCGCATGCGCAAGATGTCTCTTCTTGCGCAGCCACCAGTATACTAGTGAGGCTGTGCAAGAAAAGACATCTTGCGCAGGCGGGAGTTTTGCAGACAGCCGGATGATATCATTAAGCAGGAGGATCCAGTCATTATAAAGTTGGAGTGGGGCTTGAATATTTTAGAACATGGCGGAGCCATGAGCCTTAGGGCGCATTCACACGTTCCGCTATCGTCGCGTCATAACAGCGACGTACGCCAGGGGCCGGAGTTTGGGCGATCACATATGCGTTTCCATGCGATCGTGTGATAATGCAGCGTTCCCGCGGAAACGCATATGAGATCGGCCCCGAGCTCCGCCCCCACGAGCGCTAGCGTCGCGTTATGAAACGCGACGTAGCGGAACGTTTGAACGCGGGCCCTCAGGCTTAGGAGCCTTAGGCTCTTTATATGTTTTATAAACTTAATTCTCTGAATAAAGATCACCTGAGCTTGTGAAAAATGTGCTGATCACCAGTAGAGGTAGCATCTATGTGAGCGACAGTCTACCATCAGTAATTTGATTGTAGATGTCCTTTTAAGTTGAATTTGATGTAAAATGAATGCGTCTAATTGGAAATCCAGGATGTTTTTTTTTTTGTAAAGTGGTGAGTTAGATTTTTAACATTTATATGCGTAATGGGAAGAAGGATTATCAATAAAGCAGTCATTACAGACACCTTCCAGCTGAGCATGGCAGCATTTCTCCCCCCCCCCCCCTCTTCTCCATGAGATTTTGTTAACATACAGAGGATCACAGTGGGCAATCTCATTTCCATGGGATCATGCACAAACAAAGCTCAGAGCAAGTCCTATCATTGCCGGTGTTTGTGGACAGTCTTTCTTCACATGTTAAAGACACACAGGCCACAAACATTGGACCGCAATCCATTGTTTGTAGACAAGAGTTTTTCTTTCACATTTGGGAAGTATGCATTATATTTAATACATAAAGCTTAAATCACTTTAAAAAATAACATTTTGAAAATCTCATCCCCATACCCTAGCACAGTGATGGCGAACCTTTTAGAGCCTGAGTGCCCAAACTTCCACCAAAAGCCGCTTATTTATTGTAAAGTGCCAGCACAGCAATTTAAGCAGTAATTTATTTCTCCTTGTTCTTTGACAACTTTTAATCGTTCAGCCTCCTAAAGACACCAACGCAGTTGAAAGGAGGAGGGCAAATTTGCCTATCATTGTAGGAAGATTCTTTCAGTCCTGTCTGGTGAACTTCATGCTGGGGTGATGGCCTAAGTGCCCAGAGAGAGGGCTCCGAGTGCCGCCTCTGGCACCCGTGCCATAGGTTCGCCACCACTGCCCTAGCACACATGTTTAGCCTATTCCAGGAAAACACACAATTATTCACCTGTTCCTATGATTTCCTCACCCACTGAATATTTCCCTACCTGCATTGTCTGATTACATGACTTGACTACAATTCCCATGAAACCTTGCACAGCAGGCTGTGTGTAATGAGCTCCTTCTCCCTCTCCGTAACCACAAGGCACTCCCTCATTTTTTGTGTGGTTGTCCCCTGCCTCCCCCTTCTTTTCGGTTATCTTCTGTACAAGCATGAGCTTCATCTTCCCCCTTCCTCACATGTCTGCAGAGACTTATCCTATCTCTTTGTCTTCTCACTCATAACAGCCTGAGAAGCAGAATGTTTGAGCTCTTTCCTTTGTCCCATGATGTAAATCATGTAAACAGGCACACGGCAGATCATATATTCTTCTTACTGCAGTTCAGTATGTGACGCCATGTGATAGAGTGCAAAAGAGGAGCTTACTTATTCCTCTCCCCTCCTCCACATTAATGGGGGAGCACCCATCAGTTCAGAGCCTGGACTGTAGCTTTGAACAAGACACCACAGGAAGTGGCAACATCTGACAACAACATCTGCACAGAAATATCAGACACACATTACAAATTGTCTTTCATATTATGCATATACCCCAACAGCATTTTAAACCTACTTTAAAAAGGAGTTATCCCACACTTATCACCAGATACTTAGGATAGGGAATAAGTGTGTGATTGGATTCCACTTCTGAAACTTACGTTGAACAAAGATTGGACTCAACTATTTAGGCTGCATTCACACGACTGCAAGGGGGACGTATATACGGCCGATATACGTCCCCCATAGACGGCAATGGGCACCGTACTGCTCCGTGCCCCGTGAAAAATAGGACATGTCCTATTTTTTCAGGGCATACGGTGCCATGCGCCATATATCCCTATGGAGAGGGGCGGGGGTGAGCAGCGCTCTCCCCCTCCTCCTCTCTCCGCACGCTGCCGTGTGCCCGCTGTGCTACGGTACGGCGGGCACCAGTCGTGTGAATGCAGCCTTAGGTTGTTTTAATTCCCAAGAGGTGAATGAACAATGAAAAGCCATTTGTGTCTCTGTTCTTGAAACCAGTAAGCGTTCCACAACATACCATCACCAATAGCTAAAGGATATGTGTCTGCAATGAGAAAGCCCCTATAAACCATCTACAATTGGTCCTAAAGTATATACACTTTTTTAAATAAAGCATGTAAAAGGTAAATGACAAATACTAGGATATTTTTTTAAATAAAGCATGTAAAAGGTAAATGACAAATACTAGGATATACTACAGTACTCTAAATGCTGCTGGCACTTACATTAGCAAACATCAACTTAAAGGGTTCATCAATAGGAAAAGATAATGGCGAATAAACTGATCTACTAGCTTCATATTAATTGGAATTTAATAATGCAGATTACAACATAGAGTGTACGAGTGGGTAGAGTGCATAGACCACTGGCCGTATGCCGGGAAGGAGAAGAATCTAGAGCCGCAGGAGAAGTGGAGCGTCAGAGGCAAGTATATAGATTTTTTTTTTAATTTTTAAGGGAGTTGGGCAGTTGTCATTACTAATGGTGGCTGTGCAGGGGACATTACTATTGGGGGCTGTGTGTTTTTAACGGGGTTCTGCTCTGGACATTTTATGAGGGGAGGTTGCTGGACAATTTGTTAATGAGTAGCAGCTGCATTTCCCACCCTAGGTCAATCAGTTTCTCAGTGTATTTTTTGCAACAGCTTGTACTTCGTATGCAAAAAGGGGCTACATAA
The DNA here is from genome assembly GCA_019512145.1 of Engystomops pustulosus. Taxonomy (NCBI): domain Eukaryota; kingdom Metazoa; phylum Chordata; class Amphibia; order Anura; family Leptodactylidae; genus Engystomops; species Engystomops pustulosus. Next base: position 68,102,783 of record CM033649.1, read on the forward strand.
AAGAGCGCACTATAAAAGAGGGGTGGGGGCTACAGAAAAATGAGCAGAACTATAAAGTGGGACTACAGAAAAGGTGGCATTTAGATTGGAATTGGCACATTATATTATTTTGGTTTAGATACAAGGTATTTGCAGGGCATGCAATTTTTTTCCAGGGTACATGTTTCCGTTCCTTGGGAAAAAAAATGCCACCGCAGCCAGACCCCAAATACACTATGGTAAATGATACTTTTTCCTAACTATAAACTCATACCTGGTGTATCCAAATCATGGAGAACATAAATGTGTTTGAAAGTTTCAGAGCCTTTGCTTTCTCTTGTACCAAAAAACACCAGGCCCAGGAGATCATGGTCACTGCTGATGATCTTGCTTGTATAGACACTTCGAATGCACTGAGAAAGAGAGTCAAAAGAATTTACGTCATCCCAGCCAGTCACATTACATTGCCGGTAGATATACTATTCTGTAATGTTTTATACATTGCAATCAATTGGTGAAATCCCACAGCTTTACTGCACATTGGCCTTTGCACAGGTTGCATAACTTGTTCAGAAAATGGGTTAATCTATGAAAAATGTTATCTATGATTCAAGAGGTGGTTATAAAGAAAATTGCCAAGATTGCAGACGTGACTAAAAAAAATAAAAACACTTTTTATCCTGCCTTCTTATCGAGTCAAGATGCTGGAGGGGCACCACAATACAGTAAAGCTACCGGGCTACACTAGCCCCTCTGTGATCTGTGTCCCTGGTTTATTATGATTGATTTTGATGCTAGATTTCAATTAAGTATGTCATCTAATAAATTACCTGCAGAGAGATGTCAAACGGCGTTAAATCATCATCGGCTGTACTCTTAAACATTTGTTTAGAGGCATCAACAAGGAAGATCAGACTGTCCCTGCCTCCATAACGAAACTCTACTCCACAATAGAAAAAAAATAAAGAGACAATATAAAAATCATTTTGACTTAGTATACAGAAAAAAGTAAGTCATTGAAATACCAACATGCTACCATGATCAGTGTCAGCACCAATCACAGGTGTTAAAGGACATCTACCACCAGGAATAAGGATTGCAAACCAAGCACACAGACATACTGCTGGTGTGTGCCCCCCCCCCAGGCTCATTCTCACAATTTTCAACGCCTTTTTTTCTTAAAACCAGGGCATAAGAAGCTTAAAGAAGACCAGATGATGCTAGAGGGGGGAAAACACCAGCATGTCAGTGTGCTTGGCTTACAATCCTAGTGGTAGATTTCATTTAATGGTGGGTGTTAATAGGTGCATTTTTTAATAGGTAAACCGTTGAAATTTCACAATTTAGAAAGGACATTTCATACTCTACCTAAGGGAACTGATAGTTTAGTGGGTAAATCCTGGTGACAGGTTCCAAGTAAAGGATTGTTTTTTAGTTAAAAGATATTTTATGGAACCAGAATCCCAGCTCAGTTGTCAGGATAGAGGCCAGTGCCAGTATGAACTTAGTGTAACTCCTATTCAAGCTCATCAATATCTTCATACTGGATAACCCCTTTAACATAAAGCAAAACTTCACCCAAAGGTTATAACCATAAATCTATCACACACCATAACACTTCTTAGTCTATACCACTAACCTTGACACTGAGCATCTTCCCCTTATTGGAGATGATTAGTTTCTGCCAGTAAACATTGCTATGCAGCAGGGTACAGAGAAAGGCATTCATGTACAGTTAAGGCCCAGTTCACACCTGTTCATATCTTCCCATAAAATAAATATTGATTTCGATGGGCTTTTAATGACTTCCATTAGTGTCAGTTCGCACCACGTCCACTAGGCTTCTGGTATTTGAGACGGAATAAATTGTACTGTCCATCCAACTTCTGCTAAAATAACTGAAGTAGTAACAGAAATGGTGCAGAGAGACAATAACAAAAGCCTTTAAAAGTGGCTGTTTTACATTATTTACATAATATGGTCTGTACAAATGCAGTTTCTTACCACCGGGTTCAGCGTCTCCATCTTCATTTTCTTCATCCTCATCCTCCTCTCCTTTAGCATAATAGGATTCCCACTCCGGCATTATTTAGGAAATCTGAAAGGGATGATGATGTAATTTATACATTTGCGTAGTTTCCAAGTTATTGTGATAGAGCCAGAGGAGAGATTGCTTCCGGGAAATCGCAGTTTTCTTCTCTTTCCACAGATGTATCAATGATGCTACTTACCCATTTACTTGTTTATTTATTTACTTACTTTTGAATTCACTTATCTGTGTTGTATCAAGCCTGATTTTATGCTAATCCCCTTGTATGGACTGGACTCAATTTTTCATATGCCTATTCATTTGCATATACACGTTCACTTTAACCTATGAATTGATTTATTTATTCATTGATTTATCGTTCCAACGTATTTATTCATATATGCAGTCATTTAGTTATTTATTTTTACACGATATTTTCCATCCCCATTTCAATTCTCTATACTTGTGTATAAGCCGAGTTTTTCAGCATAAAAAAGTGCTGAAAAACTTCACCTCGGCTTATACACAAGTCATTAAAACAAATAAACTTACATACTCCCATTCTGCCGTCCCCAATGTTCGGCACGGCTTCCTGCTGCTTGGCCGCGGCTCTCTCTCTCTTCTGTTAGGAAAAAGTATGGCTGGCTATACACTACAGGTGGCTGGTTGGCTGTGACCAATGCATTTACCACCCTGGCTTATACTCGAGTCAGCAGGTTTTCCCAGTTTTTGGTGGTAAAAGTAGGGGCTTCGGCTTATACTCGCGTATATATACGTTGTATATGTTTTTTATATCTATTTTCTTTTAGTCTTCTCTCACTTGAAAAAGGAATCCTTAGAGATTCCAAAACATGTTGTGTAACGCCAACCCCCCCTCCCCCCAACATACTTGCTCCTCCGCGGTGTGGCTACTGGGTTTTAAGGATCCTGTCAACGGGCAGCACCATACGATACCCTACCTGAAACTTTGCACTAGCATTGTGCCTGGTTTCAGCACAACTCTTTCCGGTGAGCCTCACTCCAATCACCTCACCAAAATCTGTATCATTGTTTTTATTTTGCAAAATACTACTCTATGAGCGCTTTCTGGTCTCTCCTTGTCCGCCTTTCCTATGTATCAAAAAGGAAAGGATAAGACAGAACAAGAGCCTGTCTGTCATCCCCTTTGCCCCCTGATATAATATTGCGGGATACCGTGCCATTCCCCTTGCAGATTGAGGCTTGATTTTGGCCTCCTTCCTTCTATCATCAACTTTTAAAAGTATGCTAAGCGATACCAGAGCCTCTGAGTGCTGCAGATTTGCAATGAGCAGAATATCTTTTCCCCTGCCTGTGTAATCAAGCAGCAGAAAGAAGTCCATGGGGAGTGGAGACCCCCCCTCAGCTCATTGTAACAGCCTGTGAAGCTACAGTAGTGAGGGGTTCTGTAAACCCCGAATAGAACCCTTCAGGATCATTAGCATAATTATAAAAGTTGATTTTACAAGGAAGGGAGCCATGGATAATAGATATAAGATGATTACCAGAGTCACAGTGCCCGGATCTTCGAGTGCCCCTAGTTTTTCATGCTTGGTTTGGATGCAAGATAAGATTTTATAAAGTAATAAACTATTTTTTTTTAATTATTTTTGTGTGTGTAACTAACAATAAAATAAATGGGCAATGTCTGATCCTCAACAATCTTGGCGGGTATTATGTTTTTATACCCAATGTGGGAAGGGCATAAACATGAAAATAAAAAAAAATCATGCGCTTCTTTCCTCCCAAAAATATTTAATAAAGGGATCAAAATGTCAAATATACCACAAAATATTTATTAATACTCATCCCACAAAAACCCTAATAATGCTTTTATCATAGACAAAAAGTATTGCAGCATAAGATGGCATGCACATACCCAACCGCACCGACCTACAGAGTATATTATGTTGTATATTGTACAGTAAACTGCATAAACATTTTACTTAATAATTTTGTTAATCTTTATTGTAAAACTAAAAATCATGCTGTTGAAAATACAACTTAATGTAAAAAAACAAGCCCTCACATGTCATAGGAGAAAAAAAAAGTTATTACCGCTGTGGTGACCCCGACAGCTGTGGCTTATGTAGTCGGAGTTGACTTCCCCCACAACTCCGGAGCCTGAGGTAATACCTGGGAAGGTAGGTACTACTTCCCGCCACTGCTAGCGCTATCCGTGACTCCTCGGTGACAGGGAGCGTTGCACGTCATTACCCGGCGACACCACACTGGGGGGGCGTGGCATGATGTATCAGCACGTTTGTTTCCGCACAAATCGCTGTTCTCATTGGTCATGACATGGCAAATAGGCGTGTCCAATGCAGAGTGTTTTGTTTCCTTTGGTTCGCGTGTTTTGGCCTTCTTCCTCGTCACTCTGATTGGCTGACCTCACCGCAGTGGGCGTGTAGAATACAGACGTAGCGCCGCCCTGTGTTGCCGGCCTGTCAGAGGCTCTCCTGTGCTGTGTGATTGTAGAGCAGCAGTGTCCGGTCCCCGCCATGGAACCTGCTCAGAGCCCGCAGCCGGTGCAGCTCTACGTGTACGACCTGTCCCGGGGCATGGCCCGCCGCCTCAGCCCCGTCATGCTGGGTATGTGTATGTCACCTGCATGGATCTCCTCAGGGTTGTATGTGACTGCTCCATACTGCCGCCTGCTGGTGTAGTGGTGGGAATCCTAGAAATCTGCCCTGGGGAGACATAGGCTTGTGCTGTAGTTACTGCATCTTATCACATGTCTGGGGAAAAACTTCTACTAACAGCGTCATTTATGTCCCCTTCTCCCAGGTAAACAGCTGGAAGGAATCTGGTAAGTGGCCATTGTATTCCTACTGGGGATGTATGTATTGGTAATAGCGATGTATGTGATCTACGGGGACGTGTACACTATAGCGTGTGATCTACGGGGACGTGTACACTGTAGCGCGTGATCTACGGGGACGTGTACACTGTAGCGCGTGATCTACGGGGACGTGTACACTGTAGCGCGTGATCTACAGGGACGTGTACACTATAGCGCGTGATCTACAGGGATGTGTACACTATAACGTGTGATGTACAGGGATATGTACAATATAGCGTGTGATCTACGGGGATGTGTACACTACAATGTGTTATCTACGGGGACATGTTCGCTACGGCGCGTGATCTACGGGGACGTATGCTGTACTCTATAGTGTGTGACGTACGTGTACACTATAATACGTGTCAGGAAGTAATTTTTCCCACTATGGAGAAATTGGCATCAGCCTTAGTTCCCCTGGTTCAGTACTGTATGATTTATAGATTGGACTTGATGGACCTGGGTCTTTATCTACTATGATAATAAGTTGTAGCCTATAGCCTGCGGTCTGCTGTATCATTTACACTATAGTGTGTGGTCTGCTGGGACACTGATTCATTAGGAACAAACAGAATCTTACCAGGAACGATCAGTTGTCCTGAAGAATAAAGTATCCAGCAGAGGTATGGACACAGAAAAGTTACTTGTCACTTAGCATTCGGTAACAGTTCTTGTTTTGCTTTCCAGGCACACCTCCATTATTGTTTTTAAAGAAGAATTCTTCTATGGTGGCGGAGGGATCACTAGCTGTGCGCCGGTAAGAACTCATTGACAGTTCTTCATAATCTCTGCAAAATGCAATAGTAGTAGAATAAAATATTTTCTGGATTCAATTTGCTTAAGAAAATGACAACAGAAAAGTAATATAGCGTAACGCTGAAAACGCAGTGTCATCTGCTAGTAACAGGTTATAGAGCAGACGGGGATGAGCAGATTCTTAACAATGTTAAATCTCTTCTTTTTCTATCCTGAGAAGTAAATAAGGTGGTTCTGTGAGTGGTAGAAAGCTTCTTCACTATGACTGTGCATACAAACATGGCTGTCAATCACTTAGCACCGCCTCCCTGACTCATCACATTTCTTTTATGCATATTTTCTCATAAAACTATATATCAGTCTGCTCAGCTTCTCCTGCTCTATAATGTGCTACCTGCATATTGCACTGCATTTTCATAACTAAATGTTCCCTCTAAATCCTAAATTATACAGTATTATGGTCAGGATCTTGCATGTATTTTTTTACGCAAAAACCAGCAGTTAAATATAAGCAGATTACAATTATACTGAAAAGATTTGCTTATATTAAATGTTTTGAAACCTCATGTGGCTTTTATGAAATTATTCATTCTGAGTTCAATGATATAAAAAGGTAAACTTCATGTGCATTTACATCAAGCTGTCCCCTCCACAGTTGCTTATCTGTGTAGTCCTACTACTGGATACCCTTCTGTTGCAAGAATGTGACACCTTTTCGCCCTTGAGCAGCTGCTTAGTTCCCTTTTGTGGGACTTCCGAAAATTGCTTTGTACAGTTCTAATATATCTCTTGAATAGTGTTGAGCGCGGTTGAACTCCAAAGTCTAGGTATGTACCCAACTTTGCGAGTTCGGGCCCCAAACCAGGACAAGAACTTCAGACTTTTTGTGTCTGGGTCAACACCTTTGCAAATAACATAAGCCGCTGGGGCTTGTTACCAGCCACGGCACATGCGCGTCGCCATTTTGGGAAGGATTGCCACTCGTTTATGACATCACAAGAAGCGCTGGTCCTCGCCAATTAGGGTTGATTGGTGCCAGCGTATCCCGAAGCTGTCCATTCACTGTTACGATCATTGGGGAAACCCAGAGTTTGGTTCCTGCTGCTGTGGATAGGTGGTAAATTTAATTTATCTGCAACAGATGGGACCTCAGTTGTTCATTGATCATAAGGATGATTGCAGCGAGAAAACTTTAAGGGCTGTTTCACATTTTTCCGTGCCACGGACTGATCTCTATCGTAGGGATTGAAGTCCGTGGATTATATTAATACCTTTTTTGTAGGGGCAACCATGCAGGCTGTGATATTATCCAGTTTGTGTTTCCGATACAGACTGCAGGGACTTTTTTCCTTTTCTTTTTTTTTTTTTCTTGAAATCGGTTAAAACCCGACTTACAGACGACCCCTTAGTTATAAACGGACCGCTGGATGTTGGTAATTTACTGTACTTTAGCCTTATGCTACTATAAACAGCTGTAACAGATATCAGATGTGTCTGTAATGAAGCTTTATTGTTAATCTTGGTTCTTATGAGAACACAACATTTTTCAAATCCTATATACACAGAGACCAAAAAACTATTTTTGACTGGGATTATAATTATAAAGTATAGAGTTCCGATTTACATACAACTTCAACTTAAGAACAATCTACAGAACCAATTGTGTACATAACCCGGGGACTGCCTGTAATTTTTACAGTATCGATATACATATCTGCTTTCCTCAGGAAGTATCTTCACAGCCCTAAAAAGTAACTTTGGCAATACCTTTCCCTCTTATACCTCTCCCCGTCCTTCAGGGCGTACCCTCTGCCATCTCCGTAATAAATCTTCTGTCCCTAATCCTGGACTTTCCAACCTCTATCCCCATTGTTTCTCAAACTTCCCAGTCACGTTCCTCTTGAGATATACCTCCAGCTCCATCTTAATAGTATCATTCATCAATCGCTTAATTTCTGACATTTATGGTGGGTCAGCGTCAAGCCAACGCCTGGCAATGGTCTTTCATATCTGATACAACCGTTTCGCCACAGCCAGCTGCACAGCCCTAGAAATATCTATCCCACCCAGGTAACCCAACACACAAACTTTGGGGTCCTGCTGAATCCTGGCCCCAAATACTGTACCAGCCACTCCATTTTTTCCACAATTTTCTTAGCTCGAGCCTTCTGAGACTTCTCAGATTCTAAGCTTGCACCACTCACCATGACTCCTAGGGACGAGAACGCAACATCCCCAGGTTCAAACTGTATTCGGAAGCTGTAGACACTGGTAGAACATAGACCTAGGTATCCCGAATTCCTCCTCCAGCTGGATGAAAGATTTAAGAATTGATCCCACATATAATTTTTGTAGGTGGCAAAGCCCCTGCTGTTTGCATCGCCGTTGTTACCAAGCGCGAGTTATCCAGCAATGGAGTAGATTTAGTCCAGGGACCCACCTCCAAAACTTGATTTATAGACTTTCCATACATTCTGAATTAATGATATCGACTCCCCCTATTTGCCAGCTTCCTCGCTACTAATGCCGCCACCTGTTCCAGCTCTTCCCCGAAATGGTGTACCATTACTGGTCACCACGTCTCCTCTCCCTGTCTTGCCCACCCCCCAAAGTGCTGACATTGGGCAGCCATATAATAAACCCATCATCTAGAACCATCTTCCCCCCCCCCCCCTTTGGGAGCTTTGGCAGCTGCAGTTTTTCCAACTAAATAGGCTATGCATCTTCCTATACCAGAACCTTGGTATCCAGACTGGGGCTTTATGCAAAATGTATAGGAGTTGTGGCATCTTAATAAAGTTTGCTCAACCTAAGGAGCATATAGGAAGTTTACCCCACACTTGAATCCTAGAATGTGCCTCTCTCACCATAGGTGCCAGATCAACATAGTCTAACACCAACCTGGTGACGCGTATTTAAACTACTTAACTATCGGGATTTCTCCCTCCTGCAGCTGGGTCGGATAGTTCCTAGATAAAAGTAACATTGGCGATTTTGTCCAGTTGATCTGGAGACCAGAGTAACCTCCAAAAACCACCATTACCACTGGTAGCGATCGCTGGACATCAGAAAAGAATAGCAAGACATTATCTGCGTATAACGAGATCTTCTCCTCCCCTTTGTACCCAAATCCCCTTACACCCGCATGTTGTTGGACCATACAAGACAGAGGCTCAATGACCAGTGCAAATAAAAGGTGCGACAGAGGGCACCCTTGCTTTATGCCCCTCTGAAGATAGAATTGTTCTGATACAGCCCAATTCGCCCTCACATTAGCTACTGGCGACTTGTGCAATTATACAAACCCAGTGAATAAAATTAGGGCCAATACCTACTTTACGTAGTGCTGCCCATAAGTACACCCATTCTATACTATCAAAGGCTTTGGCAGTAGTTTTAACCTTTTTAATTTCTCTGGCTAAAACTCCACGTAGGAACATTTTCTTGGCATCCCAGAACACCGCTCTTGGCCCTCATTATACTCCAAATATTCTTTTAGACGTTCCTTAACCATCATCTTATCAGTCGCAGCCAAAAAGCATTCATGCGCACCCACCTTTGTAGCATGTGCCCCCTACCCCACAATTCTCTGTCATCAAGAGAGCAGAATGATCCACAGTTGTTAACATTCTCACCGTACCCAATATCACGTCTATTCGAAATAGGGATCTATATGGAGACAAAGGTCGTGTAAGCTTTTTTGTATGCACCACCTCCTCAGAGAAGTCAGGCTATCTCCCCCTCTACTGTATTTCCCCCAGTAGTGAGCATAACCACCCCCTCACATAGCACCATATTAAAATCCCCCATAATAATCCAGGGCACATCAGACAATGGGTCCTGCTGCCACATTTCTGTCGGGTTTTCCGCCGTTTTCTGGGATCGCGTGGGGGATTGTGTTGCACGTGATCAGATTGTGTCGCAATCGCGCCGGCTTTCACTCGACACAAATCGGGTGACGGCCGACGGACAGTCCAACGGGTTCGGACCATGCGCGGGATTTAACAAGTCAAATTGTGTCGCAAGACATGCACTCGCATACACCGGGAAGAAGAAGGTGAGCTCCGGCAGACCTGAGCGACACATGCAGGCTATCGGGTGCACAATCTTGTTGAATTGCATCAGACTTCATCCTCGTTGGACAACGCACCTCAGGGATCGCGCAGGGACCAGGTAAGTAAATGTGCCCCAATGTCGCCAGTTTCCCCAGCAGTTCCCTCAACGGCATGCTAGAGTATGGTGGCAGAGTGTGCACCACCACCAGGACACAGTCCCACTGTCTGCATTGTACCACCACATGTCATCCTTCTGGATCCAAAGTGGAGTAATAGCACATGAAGGGTACCGATGTAGCAATTAACAGACTCGCCCCCCTTGAATATGTATTATTGAATGCCTGGTAGCTGTGGCCCACCCACGGCTTATGAACCAGGGAAACAGTATCATTCGACAAGTGGGTTCCCTGTAGCCCTATCACTGTAGCTGCATGTCCATTTGTATACTAAAATATAGCACTTTTTTTCTTTTCATTCCCCATGCCCTGGACATTCTAGGACAACCCTTTTAACGTGTCTGCCATCATCACACCCTCCACACTTTTTCCTTCTACCTCCTCTGGTATTCCTACCTCCCTGAGCCCTAGAAGATGGGCACCTCCAGAATTGGAGACCAAACTCCTGCCCTTCATATCCCCCCCCCCCCCTCCAGTCACCCCAACAAAGACATTTCTCCCCTCTGAAGATTGCCAGGGCTAACGTTAAGCATCCTAGCAGATATACATGAATGTCAAACAGATATAATCGTGTTTTGCGGCCTCTTGGGGTCGTCTCCCATTCCTCTACAGGCTACAGGCAGCATTTGCTATCCTACTATCTTTCCATCTCCTCCACTGCCATATGTTGCAGAACCTTCTCCGCATTAAGCACATGTGTACATCTTGTAGACAGGATATCGCCTGGCCATGTTACCACAGAAGCAGCAGCGCGTCTTTCAGGCACAACACATGGCAATTAATGCATTTATGTAACTAAAACTAGCAATAAGTAAGTGGATTAAAGAACTTATCAAAACAAAGGAACTTAGCAGAATTCCCTTCAGGTATCTTCTGTCTTGCCTTGGGAGTATCAGACAGCAGATCAGTCCCCTCTGAGTCTTTATCCTGTCTCTGCAGGCTGACCTCATGGGTGTCCTGCCATTGTAGTGCCACTCTAGGGGTATCAAAGAAATGTGTGTATCCTAGGGCCACTACCCTTAACCGGGCTAGGATACAGCATAGAAGGTACGGGGACGTGTACACTGTAGCGCGTGATGTACGGGGACGTGTACACTGTAGCGCGTGATGTACGGGGACGTGTACGCTATGGTCTGCAATGTTTGGGGGGGTGTACGCTATGGTGTGTGATGTATGGGGACATGTGCACTTTTCTGCTTGATTTAAAGGGACGTATACTGTACTCTATAGTGTGTGACGTACGTGTACACTATAATGCGTGTCAGGAAGTAATTTTTCCCACTATGGAGAAATTGGCATCAGCCTTAGTTCCCCTGGTTCAGTACTGTATGATTTATAGATTGGACTTGATGGACCTGGGTCTTTATCTACTATGATAATAAGTTGTAGCCTATAGCCTGCGGTCTGCTGTATCATTTACACTATAGTGTGTGGTCTGCTGGGACACTGATTCATTCGGAACAAACAGAATCTTACCAGGAACGATCAGTTGTCCTGAAGAATAAAGTATCCAGCAGAGGTATACACATAGAAAAGTTACTTGTCACTTAGCATTCGGTAACAGTTCTTGTTTTGCTTTCCAGGCACACCTCCATTATTGTTTTTAAAGAAGAATTCTTCTATGGTGGCGGAGGGATCACTAGCTGTGCGCCGGTAAGAACTCATTGACAGTTCTTCATAATCTCTGCAAAATGCAATTGTTGTAGAATAAAATATTTTGTGAATTTAATCTGATTAAGAAAATGACAACATAAAAGTAATATAGTGTAAAACGCAGTGTCATTTGCTAGCAACAGGTTATAGATCAGATGGGGCTGAGCAGATTCTTAACAATGTTAAATCCCTTCTTTTTCTATCCTGAGAAGTAAATAAGGTGGTTCTGTGAGTGGTAGAAAGCTTCTTCACTATGACTGTGCATACAAACATGGCTGTCAATCACTGAGCACCGCCTCCCTGACTCATCACATTTCTTTTATGCATATTTTCTCATAAAACTATATATCAGTCTGCTCAGCTTCTCCTGCTCTATAATGTGCTACCTGCATATTGCACTGCATTTTCATAACTAAATGTTCCCTCTAAATCCTAAATTATACAGTATTATGGTCAGGATCTTGCATGTATTTTTTTACGCAAAAACCAGCAGTTAAATATAAGCAGATTACAATTATACTGAAAAGATTTGCTTATATTAAATGTTTTGAAACCTCATGTGGCTTTTATGAAATTATTCATTCTGAGTTCAATGATATAAAAAGGTAAACTTCATGTGCATTTACATCAAGCTGTCCCCTCCACAGTTGCTTATCTGTGTAGTCCTACTACTGGATACCCTTCTGTTGCAAGAATGTGACACCTTTTCGCCCTTGAGCAGCTGCTTAGTTCCCTTTTGTGGGACTTCCGAAAATTGCTTTGTACAGTTCTAATATATCTCTTGAATAGTGTTGAGCGCGGTTGAACTCCAAAGTCTAGGTATGTACCCAACTTTGCGAGTTCGGGCCCCAAACCAGGACAAGAACTTCAGACTTTTTGTGTCTGGGTCAACACCTTTGCAAATAACATAAGCCGCTGGGGCTTGTTACCAGCCACGGCACATGCGCGTCGCCATTTTGGGAAGGATTGCCACTCGTTTATGACATCACAAGAAGCGCTGGTCCTCGCCAATTAGGGTTGATTGGTGCCAGCGTATCCCGAAGCTGTCCATTCACTGTTACGATCATTGGGGAAACCCAGAGTTTGGTTCCTGCTGCTGTGGATAGGTGGTAAATTTAATTTATCTGCAACAGATGGGACCTCAGTTGTTCATTGATCATAAGGATGATTGCAGCGAGAAAACTTTAAGGGCTGTTTCACATTTTTCCGTGCCACGGACTGATCTCTATCGTAGGGATTGAAGTCCGTGGATTATATTAATACCTTTTTTGTAGGGGCAACCATGCAGGCTGTGATATTATCCAGTTTGTGTTTCCGATACAGACTGCAGGGACTTTTTTCCTTTTCTTTTTTTTTTTTTCTTGAAATCGGTTAAAACCCGACTTACAGACGACCCCTTAGTTATAAACGGACCGCTGGATGTTGGTAATTTACTGTACTTTAGCCTTATGCTACTATAAACAGCTGTAACAGATATCAGATGTGTCTGTAATGAAGCTTTATTGTTAATCTTGGTTCTTATGAGAACACAACATTTTTCAAATCCTATATACACAGAGACCAAAAAACTATTTTTGACTGGGATTATAATTATAAAGTATAGAGTTCCGATTTACATACAACTTCAACTTAAGAACAATCTACAGAACCAATTGTGTACATAACCCGGGGACTGCCTGTAATTTTTACAGTATCGATATACATATCTGCTTTCCTCAGGAAGTATCTTCACAGCCCTAAAAAGTAACTTTGGCAATACCTTTCCCTCTTATACCTCTCCCCGTCCTTCAGGGCGTACCCTCTGCCATCAAAACTTTAAGGGCTGTTTCACATTATTCCATGCCATGGACTGATCAGAAATAGGGAGCCTTTTCGCCCTTGAGCAGCTGCTTTGTTCCCTTTAGTGGGACTTCCGAAAATTGCTTTGTACAATTATATATCTATATGTAACTGTATATATAACTATATCTATTGAATAGTGTTGGGCGTGCCTGGACCTTGGGTTTGTACCCAACTTTACTAGTTCGGTCCCCAAACCAGGACAAGAACTTCAGACTTTTTGTGTGTGGCTCAACACCGTTGCAAATAACTTAAGCCACTGGGCTCGTTACCAGCCACGGCACATGCGCGTCGCCATTTTGGGAAGGAATGGCACTCGTTTATCTGCAACAAATGGGACCTCAATTGTTATGAGGACGATTGCAGCGAGAAAAACTTTAAGGGCTGTTTCACATTATTCCATGCCATGGACTGATCAATATGGTAGGGATTGAAGTCCGTGGATTATATTAATACCTTATTTTGTAGGGGCAACCATGCAGGATATGATATTATACAGTTTGTGTTTCCGATACCAGACTTTTGGTAATTTACTGTACTTTAGCCCTAGGCTACTATAAACCGCTATAATAGTCAGATGTGTCTGTAATGAAGCTTTACTGTTAATCTTGCTTCTTATGACAACACAACATTTTTCAAATCCTATTGACACAGAGACCAAAAATTTTTTTGACTGGGGTTATAATTATAAAGTATAGAGTTCCTACTTACATACAACTTCAACTTAATAACAATCTACAGAACCAATTGTGTACATAACCTGGGGACTGCCTGTAATTTTTACAGTATCGATATACATATCCGCTCTCCTCAGGAAGTATCTCCACAGCCCTAAAAATTAACTTTGGCAATACCTATCCCTCTTATACCTCTCCCCGTCCTTCAGGGCGTACCCTCTGCCATCTGCCCCCCAATTATATACATAAATATACATTGGTGCCAGTGGGGTTAATCCGTGTATATATATATATATATATATATATATATATGTATATTGCTGCTATATATACATTGGTGTCAGTGGATGCGTTGGAGGTATGAGCAGTGGCGTGGCCATGGGGGTGTGGTTAGGGGGCGGGGCTAGGGTGTGGCTTCTGTGGGTAAAAAAATCGCCGCGGCGCGCTACGCGCGCCCCAGTTTTGTCCCTCTTTCTCCTCAACAAAAGTTGGGAGGTATGCGGCAAGTTAGGCCCTATCCTGTGGACTTGATTTGTGGGACAACTCCTTTAATGGTTAGTACAGGTCAAATTAGATTAGAGAGCCCTGCCAGACATATGACTATGTGATACTGCCACCTGCTGGACAAGAACACCACAACACAGGAAATCACAGAAACAAGGTTTCTGATGGAAAATCTCTGGTCTACAGTCAGGGTCGGACTGGCCCAACGGTGGGCGCTGACACCTGTGCTGACCGGGACCCATTACAGACGCCTCTGCGTCCATAGGAAACCCCGGCCATTAACCCCTTAAGGACCAGGCCCTTTTTCGTTTTTGCGTTTTTATTTTTCACTCCCCACCTTCAAAAATCTATAACTTTTTTATTTTTCCATGTACAGAGCTGTGTGATGTCTTATTTTCTGCGTAACAAATTGCACTTCATAGTAATGGTATTTCATATTCCATGCCGTGTACTGGGAAGCGGGAAAAAAATTCTAAATGCAGTGAAAATGACTGTGATTTTCACTTAAATGATCCTGTGTTCACTGTGTTCACTGTTTTTATTCTATTCTTCACTGTTCTTCACATCTGCTAACTTGTCGGGAGATAATATACGCGTGGAACAGTGAAGAAAAGATTGTAGATGTTTGCATACATCTGCTAACTTATCAAAAGGCATTCTTTTTCAATTAAATAAAACATTTTATTCCCGAACCATGGTCCCTTTGAATAAGTCCCATTGACTTAAAAAACGCACGCGAAAAACGCACCGAAAATGCAAAAAAACGCGAACAACACGCGCATGAAAAATGCAAAAACGCTAATGACTCCAAGGAAAAATGGAACAAAAACGCAGCCAAAAACGTCAGTTTTTCACGCATTGCACCCTGACGTGAAATGCAACACTAGTGTGGAAGGGGCCTTAATGGGTGCTTTGAAAATAAATCTATTTTCTTTTTTTAAGACAGTTTTTATTGTTTTTACAACTGTAAAATTATACCCATATACAGTCTGTGCCCTGTGGGCATCATTTACATTACATTGTGGACAAATGAACAGAGCATAAAAGCTGAATATCGTATTGTTCTTACATCAATAACAAAATTATGTGCTCATAACATCTCTGAACATTTGGACAAAAGCTCATGAGAGCTTAAAGTAGATATAGTGTAATACCTAGGAGAAGGAGACTATGGGGGACATGTATTATCGTATCTGCGCCCAATAAATGCCGGGATTTTACTTTTTTTTGGGCGCATTATTGTTGCTGATCATTTATAATGAGTTTGCGCCAGAAAGAACAGATGTTCCCGACTATCCCGTTACCTCTGTGGTTTTTTTTGCGCAAGTGGGCGTGGCCTAACTTTTCCACACTATCCGTCACATTTATGTGTATTTTGTCTGCATTTTAAGGTGCAATAGACCATGAAAAAAATGATCAGAGAGCAAAATTAAGGCGCAGTCCATGTAAGATTTGGGCGTACACTTCATTACTCTCGGAATTTTTCTGGCGCACGACTGATAGGTCTACCCATTAATTACTAACAGCCGTGCACCACTTTAATACATAGGGCTGTGCTTTCCGGAGACTGATCTCTGATGCCGAAAGTCGTTCTTGCACCAGAAATTAGTAAATCCCCCCCCTATGAGAAAAAGGAAAAAAGTAAATAACAAAATATACTGTAAAAAAAAATATATAATGTATAACATTATGGCCTAGAACTGACCTTTAGTCAATTGACATTCCTGGAAGTGTGGCAATTTCATCCATGAGTTCTGTAGGGATATCGCTTTTCGTGGAACAGGCGGTGTTCATTTGTGTGAAGACTTCCATGATTTTGGGGTACAAGTGTCTTTCCTATGTCTTGTGATAAATACCAACGCATATGCGTTGTGAAGGTAGTTGAAGATTTCCCCTTGGGGTAAGCTAAATTCTTTGGTTAGCTTAGAGAAGGGAGCAATTTCCTGGTTTGCAAGTATGTTCGCTAAAGTTGTAATGTTCTGTGCCTGACACAGACGTTCTTAGGCCCCTTCCACACTAGCGTTGCATTTCACGTCAGGGTGCAATGCGTGAAAAACTGACGTTTTTGGCTGCGTTTTTGTTCTATTTTTTCTTGGAGTAATTAGCGTTTTTGCGTTTTTCACGCGCGTGTTGTTAGCGTTTTTTTTGCGTTTTCGGCGCGTTTTTCACGCGCGAGTCAATGGGAGACTCGAGCATTTTTCAAACAGTAATGTCTTCACACAGCCCCCCAGTAATGTGCCCACACAGTCCCCCAGTAATGTCCTCATATAGCCCCCCAGTAATGTACCCACAAAACTCAGCAGTAATGTCTTCACACAGCCCCTCAGTACTGTGTTCAAACAGTCCCCCAGTAATGTCTTTACACAGTTACCCCCAGTAATGTTCTCACACAGCCCGCCAGTAATGTTCTCTCAGAGCGCCCCAGTAATGTTCTCACGCAGCCCCCAGTAATGTTCTCTCACAGCCCCCAGTAATGTCTTCACACAGCAGCCCAGTAATGTGCCCACAAACCCCCTCAGTAATACCCTCCAGGAGCCCAGAAGAACACACCTTTGGGACAGAGGGACACTGATACACACTATGCACAGCCCAGAATACAACAGGCCATAGAGACCCGACCCGTCCCATGGTTACATACAAGATAGGTTCCATAGGTTTGTTCTTAAGTCGAATTTGTATGTAAGTCGAAAATTTATATTTTATCATTGTAGATCCAGACAAAAAATTTTTTTGCCCCAATGACAATCGGAGTTTCAACATTTTTTGCTATAATTGGACTAAGGATTATCAATAAATCTTCATTACAGACACCTTACAGCTGATCATTGCAGCCTGGGACTAAGAAAAAAAATACTCCATATTATGGGGTATTCTCCACATAAGCAAAAGATCCAGATTTCCAAAGAAGTGGAACAAATACACTGGGGCACATTTACTTACCTGGCCGCTGCTGTTCATCTAAAGTGCATTGTCTGATGATCATGCACTCTGCCGCGATTCACTAAGATCGTGCGCCCGATATCCTGCATGTGTCGCTTTTCCGCTCAGGTTTCACCTTCTTCTTCCTGGTGTATGTAAATGCACTGGGGCACATTTACTTGCCTGGTCCCTCGGAGTTCTCGAAAGTGCATTGTCCGTCCGTAATGCATCTGTCGCTTCCCCGCTCAGGTTCACCATCTTCCTCCCAGTGCATCTAAGTGCTTGGCTTGCGACACAATTTTGAAGTTAAATTCTGCGGTTTGTCACAATCCATCAGATTGTCCAACGGCCCGCCCTACAATTTCTGTTGCATGAAAATCCGATCACCTGCGCCAAAACCCCCTTTTAAATCCCTGTCCCAGCGGCGCAAAATGGAAATCGTCGGGATATCCGATGAAAGTGTGGTCCGCAGGGCCCTTAGTAAATGAGCCCCATTGTCTTGCAAAACAGATTGAAAGTTAAATCCCGTGCTCAGTCCGAATCCATCGGATTGTCCGACGGCACGCCCCCCATTTTCTGTTGCATGAAAGCCAGCGCCGATCACGTGCGGCACAATCCCCTGTTAAATACCTGTCAAAGCTGCGCAAATCCTGAAAACCATGAACAGTCCGATGAAAGTGCGATGTGCGATCCGTGACCCTTAGTAAATAAGCCCCACTGAGTCTGATGTGCGCCTGTTGCAAATCTAGAGGTGCACTGAACAAGTTGAAGTCTTGCAATTATTAAAAAAACAGAATGAAAAAGTGCCTATTTGCCTAAGGAACTACTGGGGTTTTAGGGATGAAATCAGCCTATATAATGGCATTCTGTTTAATGGAGTCATCATACCAAAAAATGCACCTGGAAATGATAGCAGGAACTGATTCTAGTCTTCTAAAATTGAAGCAGGCCATCAGAAAGCCACCCATGGGTCCAGAGATAATAGAAGCACTGTGGTACTGGCAATGAATGTATGTGCACACAAACAGATAACAACAGATGACCCACAAACTGTTCTGCCCCGGAGCTAGCTAGGAGATGACTTATTTTCTTTGCCAGGACATGATTATTTAATAAATGTTGATTATTATTCAGATTTCTTGGAGAATTATGCTGTTGCTGATATCTCCATATTTCTTGGAGGCCATCACCATAAAATGCTGTGAAGCACATTTTATAATAGACATGTGATTCCTGACCCTGTCGTGACAGATAACGAGGCCATGTTTGTCAGCTCAGGGTTTGCAAGAATTCAAGAGACTTGGAATATGAACTTATCACATTATCCTCATATCACAGTCAGTCAAATGGGAAAGCAGGAGCTGCTGTAAAAATAGAACACTTCAATAAAAGGCACCAACATTAGGATTGCACGACAGCTAGTGGAAATAAAAATCTGGGACACTATTTTGAAATTCCGTTTCCAAAATTTATAAAAGGGGTGGTGAAAAATATAACTTAAAGACGACATTGCGACTATGGTAGAGGAGAAAAGGAGCTACCTAAGCTGAATACACAGCGGTCCCCTACTTATGAACACTCGACTAACAGACAACCCCTTTTACAAATGGACTTCTGGATGTTGCCAATTTATTGTACTTTAACCTTAGGCTACAATAAACAGCTATAGGAGTTATCAAAGGCGTCTGCAATGAAGCTTTATTGTTAATCCTGGTTCTGATGACAACCCAACATTTTTAAAATCCAATTATCTTGTACTTAACCTGGGGACGGCCTGTATTGGCCAACTGATGTGCATGTCCATTGTAGAAAACAGAGAAAAAGTTGAACCTCATTACCAGCAAAGGCAAGATTGAAGCATGGACTACATGGCCAACCACCTGTCATCAGATCCTAAATTGACAATACATTTCTAGACTGTAGCAAACAATGGTGACAGTGGTGGTCTAATAATAGGAGGACAATTAATGGGTGCTTTGAAAATAAATTTATTTTCTTTTTTTTTAGACAGTTTTTATTGTTTTTACAACCGTAAAATGTATATCCATATACAGTCTGTGCCCTGTGGGCATCATTTACACTACATTGTGGACAAATGAACAGAGTATAAAAGCTGAATATCGTAATGTTCTTACATCAATAACAAAATTATGTGCTCATAACATCTCTGAACATTTGGACAAAAGCTCATGAGAGCTTAAAGTAGATATAGTGTAATACCTAGGAGAAGGAGACTATGGGGGACATGTATTATCGTATCTGCGTGTAATGCCAGGATTTTACATTTTTTTGGGCGCATTATTGTTGCGGATCATTTATAATGAGTTTGCGCCAGAAAGAACAGATGTTCCCGACTATCCCGATACCTCTGTGTTTTTTTTGCGCAAGTGGGCATGGCCTAACTTTTCCACATGATCCGTCACATTTATGTGTATTTTGTCTGCATTTTAAGGTCAAAATTTAGGCGCACAATAGACCATGAAAAAAATGGTCAGAGAGCAAAATTAAGGCGCAGTCCATGTAAGCGGTAGCACACTTCATTACTGTCGGAATTTTTCTGGCGTATGACTGATTAGTTTTGTCTACTCATTAATTACTAACAGCTGTGCACCACTTTAATACATAGTATTTCCGGAGACTGATCTCCGATGCCGACAGTCGTCCTTGCGCCAGAATTAGTAAATCCCCCCTATAAGAAAAAGGAAAAAAATAAATAACAAAATATACTGTTAAAAAATATATATAATGTATAACATTATGGCCTAGAACTGACCTTTAGTCAATTATCATTCCTGGAAGTGTGCGAATTTCATCCATGAGTTCTGTAGGGATATCGCTTTTCGTAGGAGCAGGGGGTGTTAATTTGTGTGATGACCTCCATGATTTTGGGGTTACAATTGTCTTTCCTATGTCTTGTGATAAATACCAACGCATATGCGTTTTTACTATACCTCAAGATGTGATACATTATGGAACGTAGTGTGTGCAATTTATAAAGCATTTGTCCATTGGTAGGTAGATCTAGGTCTTTTTCTCAGACAGTCATATATGGGAGTTTGGACATTGCACTCTTGTTGCGAGTAGAAAAAAGAGATCCCTCTTTTATAGGCTGTTTAGACTTGTAGTAAAATGGGAGGACCTGCTTGTTTACCTGTGATTTGTCGGGTGTAGGATTCAGCATAAATTTGTGAATTTTAAGGTAGTTGAAGATTTCCCAGTGGGGTAGGCTAAATTCTTTGGTTAGCTTCTCCTGGTTTACAAGTATGTCCGCTAAAGTTGTAATGTTCTGTGCCTGACACAGACATTCTTACTGCTAAGCAACTAGAAATGGTTCTGGAAGAAAGAGACTTCAGCTGTTGATCAAAATAACCAACCCGTTCCACTCAGTTTAGTGATGCACTCCAACTCAAAAGCTGTCAACTGGTCAGGGGTGCACCAAACGTGAGGGGAGCAGCAAGAATGGGGCAGCACGAGGGGCGTTGTCATCCGTCACAAAGCAAGAGCTGATACTTTATAGTTTATATTTACACCTGATGTCAGCATGGGTGTGATACACTGCATGGAGAACCTGCCTACTTAAAAAAAATGATCTGCTATGTTTAGTACTGGATGGGGCAGTAGGGGATGCCATTTATAGCTTGCCTCAAACAGCAGATTCACCTCTGCAACTGGACAAAATGTCTTTGAGCGTGTCCTAGAAGTGTGTCTAGCAACTGTGATCACTCAAAAGTGGGCCCTGGAAGCATTTTTCCTATGGGAAATAAACTTTAACACTTTATCCCATACATGCAATCAGACTTAAAGGGAACCTGTCATCAGCAATTGGCCTAATAAACTGACAACAGAATACTGTCAAGCTGCATGTCACGGGTAGCTCACCTGTGCGCCTAGGTGTGCCCCTGCTCCGTGCAGCCGCTACCCACCTGTCCTTGTTCCAGCTTCTGGGTCCTCAGCCGTGCACGCCTGTCCCCGTCTCCTAGGGCGTGCGCGACGGCTTCAGAAGTTTTAAAGGCCCAGCACGCCATTAATTCTGGCCTTAACCAGAATTTTATTTACCCAGAATTCTCTACCTGCACACCCTGCCGGATCTTTGTGCCTTGTGCCTTAGAGAAAGCTTTGTCAGATGCCCTGTGCTGTATTTGTAATCACTGTTGTGAACCTGGATCCGTTCCTAACTATACTCCTCCAATGCCTGCCTTGACCTATTACTACGCCCCTAACTCTGATCCCGTGCTGCCCATCCTGACCTCCTGCCTGTCCCCGATTACGAGATTGCCTGCTGTTCCTGTTCCCACACCTTGGCTGTCACCGCGGACAAGTCACATCTGTGGAACAACCTGGTGGTACCACACCGCACCAAGACCATCCTGCTTTGCAGTGGGCTCTGGTGAAGACCAGGTGCCACTTAGATTCTGGTCCCAGGTGTCGGCTTGTGTCATCGTCCGCTGTGGATCAGAGAATCCACTGCTTCCTGACACTACATTGCACCTTAGTTTTTGTTTCTTTCATGGTCCAGTGTGGTGGCATCATCTAGAAAATCAACTGAAGTGAGCTTTAAATTGGTTGTTAAAGATCAAGGAGGAGGAGAGTTTACAATGAAGGGAGCTTTCTTAGGAACAGAGAGCTTGACTTCCGTGTTAAAATCTCAGCCTCCTTGACTTGATGCCTTTACATCCCACTTCAGGGTAGATTTTCTGCATAATGCCAACATACTGTGTCATGAAAGAAACATTATCTGGAAGGTGTACAGCTGCTTGACAACATACAGGTGGCAGATTATTAGGTCAATTTTTGCTCACAGATTCCCTTTAACAGCATGCAATGCATTTCTTCTATCTGTTCATAATTTTTGTCAATCAATTTGATAGCCCTAGACTGGTATTAAAAATTGCAGAGTTTTTCGGGTAAAACCCAGGGGTGAGATTAGTTTAAGTCATGACTGGCTCACTAGCCCGAGTGAACCAGATCAGAGAGCGGGCTCCCAACCCTTGCTTGCTGCAGTGGACCTTTTAACTCCGCTGCTTTCCATCCATTACACAGGCAGTCAACATGCGACCCGTGTGGTGGTGGCTGCGTGGCAGGTGACATGTGATGCCGCGTCACATCTCTGACGTCGAGGAGAAGAAGGTACAAGGAGAGGAACAATGTTTTTTTTATTTTAATATCAAAAGATAATAATTAACTTTAGGTTGGAAACAGATGGGGAAGATGTCTGCAGTGGAACTGGCTGCAGCATAAAAACCAAGAAACATTTTGGTTCCCAACACAGTTTACAGCTACAGACCCTGAGGCCATTGTTAGTCCACTGGTTGCCATGGGAAATCCTGGGCACCCTGCACATACATAGTTGGGGGTTGGAGGGGGGGGTCTGTTCCTCGTGTTTTGGATACTTATCTTATATTTAAATATAAGCTGATACATTTAATAATACTCACCCCCCCCCTTCCCCCACCATACACTAATTATGGGATTTTCATTTGTAGACCTTGGTAAAGTTTTTAATATGTATGAATAGGGTTTTACAGTCAAAGGCAAAGGACACATGTGCTGGTCTAGTGGATGACATTTTAAGTCATTACAGGCAGTCCCCTGGTTGTTTAGGCTGTTTAGGTTTGTTCTTAAGTTGAATTTGTATGCAAGTCGGAACTAGTATATTTTATAACTGTAACTACAGACAATTTTTTTCTATCCCGGTGATAATTGGATTTTCAATTTGTTGCTGTAATTGGGAACAAGAATTATCAATAAATCTTCATTACAGGCACTGTACAGCTGATCATTGCAGCCTGGGACTATAGTAACATCCAGAGAGCTTCACCAGAGGTCACAGGGGGCAGAGAGGTCCATCTGTAACTAGGGCCTGTAAGTCAGGGGTCCCATCTACTCACTCCAGAAAAAAAAGCTGCCATATTTCTAAAATTAGCAGAATGTCAATTATTGCTGCTATGGTCACTACCTTCCACCATTCATGTTTACTATCTAAATACCCCTTAAAGAATAGTATGAAAAACATATGTACAAAATGTATTGTTTAAAAGAAATCAAGCATTATAAACTAGGGACGCTTACTCATAGATCCAAGCACTGTGACTGTGATATACATGGCCTCCTTCCTTCTAAAATCAACATTTAAAATTATGCTTATGAGCCAGAAGGGCTCTGGGGGGCGTTACCAAAGTTCCTCTATGCGTAGCTTCTCAGGCTTATACTGTCTCTCCTTCCCCTGTTCCCCAAGCACTATGCATGAGCACTTTCCCGGGTAAGGGGGGAAGTGCTTATGTATAGTGCTAGAAGTCTGTGATGCTACAGCACAAGGGCTCTGGTAATGCCCCCCAGGAGTCCTTCTGGCTCATTAGCATTAGTTGTTTTTAGAAGGAAGGAGGCCAAGGATAGCAAATATAAAATTACCACAGTCACAGTGCCTGGATCTATGAGTAAGTGCCCCTGGATTATCATGCTGGATTTTCATGATACTGATAATAATGGAATAATATATATTTATAAAGCCCCATTATAATACAAAGAGCTTTATGGACCATGGGGTACATATACAAACAAGACACAACACTACAGAACAATAACAATGTCAGATGAAACAATAAGAACAAGGGCCCGTGTCTCCAGAGCTTACAATCTATGAGGAGGAAGACGAGGTGAATGCTTGTGGCTGTTTTCTTTACAGACGCTTATGAGCCTGGCATTTTAAAGATGTTGATCAAGGAGCCACATGATTCAAGCAAAAAAAAAGCCATAACAATGTCTTATTTCAAGAAAAAATTTACATTTTCTGACACAATTCAATCCTTGAACACATCTGAAAATAGCTGTATGTTTGTATAGTTATATTAAAGAAAATCAAACAAAGGATTTCTGAGCTCTGGCGGTGGATGGGTTAAATGTCCTATTAAAATTTTCTGACACAATTCAAACCTTATTGTATGTTTGTATAGGTGGCACGGTGGCTGAGTGGGTAGCACTTCTGCCTTGCAGCGCTGGGGTCCTGGGTTCAAATTCACCCAGGTCAACATCTGCAAAGAGTTTATACATTCTCTCCATGTTTGCGTGGGTTTCCTCCGGGTCCTCTGGTTTCCTCCCACACTCCAAAACCTACTGTTAGGTTGTTTAGATTGTGCGCCTCATTGGGGACAGGGACTGATTTGGCAAGGTCTGTGCAGCACTGGGTAATCTGTAGGCCCTATATAAATAAAGAATTATTATAGTTATAGCAAAGAAAATCAAATAAAGAATTTCTGAGTTCTGGCAGTGGATGGGTTAAATGTCCTATTAACATTTTCTGACACAATTCAAACCTTAAACACATCTGAGAATAGTTGTATTTTGTATAGTTATGTTAAATAAAAAAATTCTGTGGTCTGGCAGTGGATGGGTTAAATGTCCTATCCTCCTGGCATAAATGAGTGTTTTTTTAGCTAGGTAATCTCTGCAGCCTGGCACATTGCTATTCAGGCTGTGGCTTGTAATGGGACAGCCTCATGTAACTCCTCCTTTCTCTCTTCCCCCTGTCACAGACGTCACCAGCGAGGGGTGTGCAGGAGAATTTAGATGCAAAATAACAAGGAAGATTTGGATCTAGGAGAAGGGTGCCCTTTAAGTGTCTCTAGAAGGTGAGGACTAGGGCTTACTAACATACAGTGTTCCTATTTGTTTTGGGAGGAGGAGACCTGAATGACAGCTGCGTCTGTCATCTATAAGTGGGGGAAGACAAGGTAAGGAAGACCCTTTAAATCCACCATATCTTCCTATCATCTAAATCAGCTGTGGTATGCAAAGGGTGTCCAGGCACGTACCAATGTAGGGATCCTTAATCCCTGTAATATTTTCATTCCATGTAACGTGTGCACACGGGGGGGTCATTGTTTTTTTTTACATTGCCAGTACATGGTGCAATCATTTGTATATTGTTTCCTGAAAGCTGAACAACCGTATATATATATATACGTGCAGTACCCCCAAAAAATGAAGATCATGTGACTAGGCAAAGCATTTGTCTAAAATGACCATTTATAGAGAATTTAGATCCGAGCGATATCTTGTTCTTTACATTTGCATTGCAGTCACAACTGCTGTGCCGTGCATGTAATCTTAACCCTGGAGCTGATAACGAAATAGCACGAGCTTCTACTACCACCATGAAATGTTACGATATGTGATACGTTGAATGTTAAGCATCAAAATCCATACTATGAGAGGCTTGAGTGTACGATTCTGTCCATCACTACAACAGTGATTGTTGAGTGCGTAGATCCTTGGAGACTGACAGGCTTGTTCTGCCCTTCTAAAACCAGCTTTTTTTCTTCCTGTTGGCCAAATAAGGGCGGATTTCTAGATGTGTCACAATCCCAGTAGATCAGAGTCTGATTGTAGTAGCGTTGCTTTTTTAGCTGCTCGGTTTGCTACTGTGTCAGCGCACCATAGGTCTTGTATCCTGTATACATATAATTTCTTCACAACATGCACCTGCTGGAAGAAAAAAAAAACCGAGACACAAAAAGGATCTAGACATTTCTACAATAGGGCGTTAAAAATAATCTGGTGACAAATCCTTTCGCAATAACACCCCCAGGGACAGTCCTCATAATCAAGGCAGGCAGCTTTTTCCAGAGCGGCTCGAAACAATACTTATTAAATGGCTGGCAGTGTCCCTAGTGCACAGCGTAAGACAATGGGCCACATTTATTAAAGCGTTGCCGCCAGTTTTCTGTCTGACTTTGCACTGAAAAGAATGTGCAAACTGCTTGTACATGTATTTATAAAGTGTCTACGCCAGTTTTGTGTCCAACAAGGCAAAAAAGTGCGCATCTAAAGGTGCATAGTGAGGGTTTGCACAACATTTATTACTGACATGCACCACAGTTCTGCACCAAAAAAATTTACGAAGACCGTGCGCCACTTTTGATGAATCTGGCACACTCTGCACACTACATAGGCAAACTGCTCTTTATTCAGTTTGCGCTAATTTTGATAAATGTTGGCCAACGGGGCACATTAAGGGTGATGCCACACATGGCGTTTTGAACCAGTTTTTGGTCTGTTTTTAAGCAGTCCGTCCAAAAATGCATGCATTAAAAAACGCATATGTTTTTGAATAACACATGCGTTTTTGACAGGTTTTACCAATTATCTTAATTAAAACTGGTCAAAAACGCATGCGTTTTTTAACGGACTGCTTAAAAACGGACTAAAAACGGGTTCAAAACGCCATGCATGGCATCACCCTTACTAAGAAGTGCAGTCTGTACTATGTGGAGTGTCCTGTGTAGTGTGCGCCAGATTCATGATTTGTGTCTCACATCACCTTTACCATGGGGCGTGCGACACAATTTTGTTGGACTTTGCATGTTAAATCTGGCGCACGGTCCAACTAAGCACCAGAACGCCCTTTAGTGTAGAAATTTTTGTTGCATGATAGCGCGTCACAAAAGGGTCACGTGTGACACAAATGTGATGCGGACACTTCTTAAATACTTGTGCAAGCAGTTTGCACTTCAAAGGATATGCAAAGTCCGACATAAAACTGGCGCATGGCCCTTAGTAAATGTTTTGGTCCTGAAGATTGGATGTAAAAGCCTGGACAATAATATAAGGTGTATACTGTAATCCTAAAAGCTTTTGTATGGGATACACTAATGCAGGGTGATCCGAAGTACAGCTGTACAGGCAGTCCCCGGGTTATGTACAAGATAGGCTCCTTAGGTTTGTTTTTAAGTTGAATTTGTATTTTATAATTGTAGATCCAGAAAAAAATGTATTTTGCCCCAGTGACATTCGTAGTTTTAAATTTTTTTGCTGTAATGGGACCAAGGATTATCAATAAATCTTCATTACAGACACATTACAGCTGATTATTGCAGCCTGGGACTATAGTAAAGCATTCAGAGAGATTCACCAGAGGTAACAGTGGGCAGGGGGGTCCGTCTTTAACTAGGGGTCGTCTGTAATTTGGGTGTCCTTAAGTAGGGGACCAACTGTATTCTGCTTTCACTCTGAAGGACAGATGAGTCAGATATTTGTTTTACCTATTTCAATTCCCCATAAAAAAATACAAAAATGCCTTTTGCAGTAATGTGTATGGCGTCCTCTTCATGTAAGGGAAATCCCCTACATGATGATATTTAGAAGAAAAACCTACTTTTGACTGATACACGCTGATGTTCTAATATTCATCAATCCAAAGATGTGTAAGAATCAAAATTTTGCATTTTATGCCTTTATGTATCTATTTTACATTGCGGGCCTAGAACATAAGACTAGCGGTCTAATAATGTGTAGCACCCCCCCCCCCCCAATTATTGAAAGCAGCTCTGAACCATCAAGACCTGTAATGCCTCCTGTGGTATCTGGTATCAACAATTAGTAACAGAATCTTTCAAGGGGTTTTCCAAGGATCTATTCTTAGAATTGGTGGCAGTCCAGCACCTGACACCCCCAGCAATTATCTGTATGAAGAGACAAGCACTGCGTCCTCTTCACTTCCTACAGAGCACATCACATTGTATAGACATTGGGGGATTTATCATGTTTTCATACAAGGCATGAAAAAGCGGCAATTCCTAATTCAAGGCACAGAAATGCAAATTTTTTCACCTTTCTGCACCACCACATCACTTTTTTTGAAAATTTATGTGGGGAGGGTGCAGAGCAAGGAAATATTTACTATGGCCTGCAGCAGAAACCTGGTAGAGAGTATAGCTGAATTCTACCCCAGGCTGGACCCCCAAAAGAATTGTGTGGCTGATATTCCAAGTGGTGGCAGGCTTAATAAATTCCCCCCACTGTGCACTTGGTATTGCACCTCATACCCCATCAATGAAACACTACTTGCTGGGGCGTAACGATCGCGGTTGCAGGGGGTGCAACTGAGACCGGGACCATTGTCAGTCAGAGACCAGAACCTGACCTGTGCACTGCGCTGATAACTCGGCGCAGCATAGCGGGCTGATGTTTTAAATTGTGACAGTCGCGGGCCTTCCCGGGGGGCCCACAGCTGTCACAATTCAAAATGAGAACGGGCCCCCGCTCAGCCCAACGTCCCCACCCCACACACCTCACCCGCTGCCCCAGCCACCGCATCCATCATTGAGGCCGACACAGACAAAATGACACGTCTGCCTGCACTGAGTCTGCTGAGGTCTATGACCCGGCACTTGCCCTGACAGACGCATCATCAGCTGGTCATCTACTGGTGAGGGGGGGGGGGGGACATTAATTATGGCTACTGGTGGATGGGGGGCATTTAATATGGCTACTGGTGAGAGGGGGGACATTAATTCTGTTGGGGGGGGGGGTGACAGGTTTTACCAATTATCTTAATTAAAACTGGTCAAAAATGGATGTGTTTTTTAATGGACTGCTTAAAAACGGACTAAAAATAGGTTCAAAACGCCATGTGTGGCATTACTCTTACTAAGAACAGTACAGTCTGTACTATGTGGAGTGTCCTGTGTAGTGTAGTGTGCAGGGTGCGCCAGATTCAGGATTTGTGTCCTGAATCCGCTCCGACAGAGTGCACCATTTTTTTCTGGTGCACCTTTGCATGTTAAATCTGGCGCACGGTCCAGCTGAGCACCAGAATGCAAACAGTTTACACTAAAAAGAATATGCAAAGTTCGACATAAAACTGACGAATTGGCCCTTAGTAAATGTGGGCCAATGTTTTGGTCCTGAAGATTGGATGTAAACAGATTTCTGAGAGAACAGATGACTCATTTCTAAAATAACTGAGTCACAGGCCTGGACAATAATATAAGGTATATACTGTAATCCTAAAAGTTTTTGTATGGCATACACTAATGCAGTGTGATCCGACATACAGCTGTACAGGCAGTCCCCGGGTTATGTACAAGATAGGGTCCTTAGGTTTGTTCTTAAGTTGAATTTGTATGCAAGTTGAAACTGTATATTTTATAATTGTAGATCCAGAAAAAATGTAGATTCTTTTGCCCCTTTGACAATTGGAGTTTTAACATTTTTTGCTGTAATGGGACCAAGGATTATCAATAAATCTTCATTACAGTCACCTTACAGCTGATCATTGCAGTATGGGACAGTCTGGGTCTGTATTTAACTAAGGCTACATTCACACGAACGTATGGAGGACGTATATACGGCCAATATACGTCCCCCATACACTCCTATGGGCGCACAGCACCCTACGGGAGCGGTACGGTGCAGCACCCGGGAAAAAGATAGGACATGTAATACGGCGCTGTGCGCCATAGGTTGCTATGGAGAGGGGCGGGGGTGAGCTTCGCTCACCTCCTCCTCCTCTCCCCGTACACTGCCGTTGCCCGCTACGGTACGGTACGGGCGGGCCACAGAAGCATAGTCAAGTACTACCCAGTGTTGCCACAGAAACACAATTACTGTATATACTGGCGTATAAGACTACTTTTTAACCCCTTAAAATAATGGCTACAGTGGGGGGTCGTCTTATACGCCGGATATACTAATTATGGCTACTGGTGGATGGGGGACATTAATTATGACTACTGGTAGGGGGGAAATTAATTATGGCTACTGTTATGGGTGATGGTGTTCAATGTTTTTATGCATAGCGAGGGGGGGCCCTGTTAGGAATTTTGCCCTGGGGCCCAGAGGAATCTAGTTGCGCCACTGACCACTTGGTTGGGGGAGCCTTCTTCCATCTTTCCTTAGTCCATCTGTAACCCTTTGGGTGCTGTCACATGGTGCGTTCTTGGACAGTTCTTGAACTGTTTTTGTGTGTTTATGATGCGTTTGGCTGGTTTAAATCTGTTTCACAGCTGCCTACATGTCTAGAAATGAAGATAAACAGATTCAAACCAGCCAAACGCATGGTAAACATACAAATTGCATGTAAAAACTGTCCCAGAATGTACCGTGTGACAGCACCATTATTGTAATGCAGTTTGAATCATGGTCAATTTTACCAGGTTGTGGTTACAAGACCCCACACACAGCCAGCTATGATGCACTTATATATCCTGATACATTTCAGTTGTAGCCAGCACCCACATTAACCACCTCCCGCCACTGCAAAACTACTCCCCAACTCATGACTCTTTTTTGAAGATGATGACATTTTCCTGAGGCATGTCAGTAAAGTGGCAGAGCTTGCAGAAATGAATCCTTCCTTCATTGTTTTTACACCTTTGCAGAAGCATCTCTGTGCTATTACAAGCTGGGAGTGTCAAATGTCAGCTGTGGCTATCTGAGCAGTATGACAGAACTTTACTGATGTTACAGAAAGCAGCAAGAAAGGTAAAAGATCAGCAAAGAACAACTGCTGTGATAACAACTGCTGTGGTCACTCAAAAATTAAGAATTAAAGTGATATTCTCATCTGGGCATTGCCATTTAATTTATCTGCCACGTACTTACATTTCTTCATAAAAAATGTACCTGGTTAACATAATTTTCATAAATGTAGTCATATGGCCCCTTAGAAATGGAGAACAGCTGTCTTTGGATACGACCACCTCTGCTGCAGTGATTTTACAAAGAAATACATTGTTTTTAAGTATACAATAGCCCAAAGGTCCCACACATCTCCGATTGTAAAAAACGCTGTATTCGGGAGGCCAGACAGGACTGGCCACTGCTGCCAGAGTGCAGTGGTGGTCGTATCCTAGGATAGCTATTTCATTTCTGATGAACAACATGGCTACCTTCATGGGAAATTGTCTTCAAACAGGTAATTTTTTTAAATAATATGTTAATGAAAAAATGTACCTTATATATGTGGCAGATTACTTAAATTAAATGTCTAGATGGGAATATCCATTTAAGTCAAAGCCACTTTTTTATGTACATAATCCAGGACAAAGATAACCACAAAAACGATTATATGACATTTAATGTAACTCATACTACAATACTAAAGCTTATTACATAATGTGAATGCTATAAAAACTTTGTCAGAATTGCTGATCAAAAAGTCATATATAAACCTAAATAGCAACAACTACATCCCACAAAAACCTCATCCCACAAAAAAAAATCCCTCTTACAGCTCCATCAATGGAAAAATGCAGGTTATGGCTCTCAGAATATGGTAACATTATTATAACTATAATAATAATAATAATTATTATAATAATGCTGTATATGTGCATTTTATTTAAGGTTAATAGGTTAAAAACTTGTCGGTGACAAAATAGCAAAATAGTAATTTTTTTACATCCCACTGTGAAAAAGTTTGGCTTAGAATAAGGCCTCATGCACACGAATGTATGTTCGTCCAGGGTGTAGACTAGGTAAACATGCAGCGGGGAGGGAGAAGGGGTGAGCATTCCTCACCTCTCCACTCTCAATTGAAAGCCGAGTGGCTGCACCGTAAAATCTAAAAAATATTGATTATGACTTATATTTTTTGGCGCAGCCACCTAGCTCGATCAAGTTGCGGTGAGACACCGTTTGCTTACCACACTTTGACCTGGAGCCATAGACCTCTATGGCGGCCATGATGTGGTTGTAAACAGTGCAACCATATCTCCAGCCCCCATGTGTGCTGAGTTGATGGGTAGATTCCCTGTAACATTGACTATACCAAATATAAAAAAAAAATACCCACGTGACCCTCAATTTTGCTGAACTGAGAAATGTATACTTTCCTTCCTTGTTAGTGTCCATAAAACATTCATCATCATGTTTCACATGTTATTGGACATCAGCATTCTGAAAACGATTTCACAATATACTTGGAAGCTCCTCGCAGCCTTGAGAAGGGGAAGCCTTATGTCTGTCTGGTAATATCTGGTAGAATTTTAATAGTAATGTTGAGTGCATTCTTAAGTGCTGTACATTTCTAAATAAATTATTTTAGTGCACTAGAGGATTGAAACCTTTGGCTTCTTTCCATAATACATTGCCACTATGTTATACATAAGGGCCTATAGGTAGGTTTTTCCATATGACGGCCTATGAACAAGCAACACGCCCCCATTAAGGAATGTATCACACTGAACCCCCACAACTGCATCACAGAGATACTAAAAGGGAGAAATATGAACATTATTAATGTAGTTCCATGACTTGCTGCTGGGCTCTGCTTGTTTCCAAATGCGTCTGTTACATGGATTGTATTCACAAACAAAAAGTGGACTGTGAATAACCCTAGTACGGATTTAGTTATCCCAGTGCTGTGAATGACACTAAACACAGCATCACTACCCATTATAAGGAGTGGAGCCACTCATTTACCATTTAAATAATGTGTGAGAAAACATAATCATAGGCACAGCTGTACATTACTAATCAAAATCATTTTTTTTTAATACTACGCTGAGTATGTACGGGTTCTTTTAGTCGGAAGAGGACTTGGCAAATCTCCCAAAGAGGTGACTTCTGTCCAAAGTCGGCTTCCTTCTCTGGTGGAATGGGATGATGGTACTATTGGTGACTTTGGGACTGAAGAGGTTTGGTGGTGTGGTGGGGTCAGAAGACATGTCTGCAACTATCAAGATGAGGATAGTTCACACCTGTTTCTAAAATAAATTGAAAAAATACATATTTAAAATGCATAGATATATGAACATCCCTCTATTGTACTATTGTACTTATTAACATGCTTAGCCATAGTATTTGCTTTCATGACACAAGATACATACAAATCCCAGCTTACATTTGATAGAAACCTGTGTATCGACTATAGTTGGCGACCAGACTCTGATGCAGTTACCCTACAGATACCCATCAGGATGAAGGAAAATAAAAACCTCCATCCCCCTCCTCCGCCACAGAGGTCAATAAAATATACTTAATTTCCCCCACTAATTATTATGTATAGTACCATACATAAAAAAAATGTATTCACTTACCTGGCCATGTTCCCACAGGTTCCATCCTCAATGGAACCTGATGGGGTAATGACCTAATTAAAAGAAGTGCTCGCAAAAATTTATATTGTTTTGTAATTAAATGTTATTAATTTTCCAATATAATAGATTGTATCTACTCCACATAGGTTAGATCTCTGCTTGCTGTCATTAACAGGAGGCTTCACTGTCTTCTTCCTGTGGATACCCTTCGGCCCCCTGATCACGTGTGATGTCTCTCAGGTGCACAGCTCGTTAGAAAACACAGCTCTGATTACTCAATGTAACGCACCTGTGTGACATCACATGACCATGGACAGTGTTTTTTCACAGGAAGTAAAGAGATCTAAAAGCAAGCAGAGATCTAAAAAGAACAAAAAAATGATATAGGAACATGGAAAATTGTGTAACTTTATATTAGTGGACAACCCCTTTAAGGCCTCATTAACGTACTTGAGCAGCCTTTCTGATTGCAATGATTACAGGGTGGTTTCCTACTTAAGGACACCCACTTACAGACAACCCTAGTTACAGACAGACCCCTCTGACCTCTGGTGAAGCTCTCTGAATGCTTTACTATAGTCCCAGACTGCAAGATCAGCTGTAAGGTGTCTGTAATAAGCTTTTTGATAACTCCTTGGTTCCATACGCAAAAAATGTTTAAACACCAATTGTCACTGGGGCAAAATTTTTTGGTCTGGATCTACAACATTATATACAGTTTCGACCTTACATACAATTCAACTTAAGAACAAACTCGGACCCTATCTTGTTCGTAACCGGGGACTGCCTGTATTATTAATGTGATCTCAGGATACGCATCGCCTCTTCCTCAATGTTTGCAGGTTTTTACTAATGTAAATTCACATGCACAATAAGGGCAAAGAAATGTCATGATTTGTTATTAGCAGTGACTCTTCTTTCTTTCCTTTTTTTAAGCAGTCATATATAAAAACTATTCACAAAACTATGCTCATTTACACATATAGCTGTCTCCGCTGCGTATTTCTGCCCTACATTTTGTTGGTGAAAATGATATTTAATATCTATTTATACTCTTATTTTGATATTCAGTTTAACCCGTCTGAACTTTTGATTTATTGTAAAACAACCCATTATGCAAGGTAATATGTGTCACTTTTCAGGTAACTAGTGGGTCAATCAGCACCATCACATATTACATGAATTACAGAGGTAAATGTATTGTGACTGTTGTCCGTGTGGACTGGCTTGCTCAAATGGGGTAAAAAACACATTAAAAAAAGTACACATGAGCCATGTTTGGAGGAGAGTGGGGCTTAGAAATTGGCACTCCTCTATAGGAGCAGATAATGGAGAAGGAGAACATGACTGGAATGAGAAGGTGATTCGTGGCAGTTATCCGGAACTGATGGCACAAGAACATGATTATAATCAAACACGTTTTTAAATTTGTATAGAATGTCTATTGGAAGTAATATCTGTGTCAATATCATTTTGTTATTATTTATTTATAGAGCACACATTTATCAATGCTGATGTTACATATGAAAGGGGTTGACATACATAGCACAAACAAGTATAATCAAATAACACAATGCATTTTCAAAACGCAGCTGAAAAGAAGAATTTGTCTAATTACTTGCTATCAAAATTGCGTTAACACATGGGTTTGTAACATATGGATTTGTTGACGCATGCTTTGTAAACTCAAAGTTACAGCAATGTTATTATAGAAATCTCCTCTTCTCAGCTGCTGTTGATGCGTTTGCCACGTACACCCCCCCACCCCACCCTGAATGTTTGGTTGTTTGGTAATGACTTCATAGTATGGGGGATAAATAGGTCTTGGAGGGGTTTGTTAAAGGAGCAGATGGTAAGAGGAGGTCCTGTGAGGGAGGTGAGATTACATGCAGGAGGTATTGGGTCATCACAGGGCGTAACACGATGGTAGCAGCCATAGCAGCTGCTATGGGCCCACAGTGTAAGGGGGCCCATCATCTGACCTGACAAACTAAAAAGTGGAGGATGTGCACCATTATATACATTTTATGCTGCACATATATGTGATGTATATATGCTGTATGTGTATGAATACAATGTATGGTGTGTAACTCACACATGTGAGTATAGAAATAAGTATATTTTGAAGTGGGAAGGGGGCCCATTCAGAAGCCTGCTATGGGGCCCTGTCTCTCCTGTCATCAGGTTAGAGATTAGAGGGACAAGAGCTCAGTTTTCATTTTCCTACAGCTGTTTATGAAATTAAAGCTAGCTCTGATTGGTTTCCGTGGCACCTAGAACAGTTTTACCTCAGATAAATCTAAAAAAGCAGAAGGAAGAAAACACCAGCTCACCTCCACGACCACAAGGAAACCGGCACGAAACCCGCCTTGTTTGCTCAGCAACAACATTTTTATTTTCAAATCTAAAAAATGTCTTGTAATTCTCCACAATCTAGTGGGCCAAAAGAATATATTATTGGAGTACTAGCTATATAATAGCAAATTCTTCTGCTTGCACCAATCATGATGTTACCCTTTACATGTCACTGGCAAGAGCGCACCACTATTTTCCAGAGGATCTCATTCCCTATGTCATCATTAGGGAGCGACAATCCTAAGTAAATGCTGGAAGCTTTTACAGAGTTAACACCCCTCATAGGTGCCAGCACCAATCTCGGGTGTTTGCTGCGGGTGAGCAGGAACGTCAAACCTCTGTCTGTAATTCGGGTCCTCAACAATGAAGGTTCGGGATCCACTCATCCCCAGTTTTGTACCATGCACACTCTACCTAGAAGGAACGAAACAAACAGCCCATTGTCTACACAGTTGTCACTGCTCCTTCACCATATGCGATATTTACAGACAACTACACACCGTAGTGTGTTGCCAGTTTTCTAATCAGAGTATAAAAGTAGTCATAACTCAAGTTCTACCTTGCCTGTCAATGATCACTTTGATTGAAGGAGTAGACCCTGCTCCATAGGGCAGGACAATACCCCGTATAAGACCCTATACCCATCCCCAGCTTGTGCTATTATGTAAGTATGCCATGGAAACCGTCACCACAAAACTCTAAAATTAACCATGACCATTGTCTTATAGGTGACACTAATTGTGTTGTAATGGTGTCTTTGTGTATTCTATGCATTGGTGCTTCAGCACAAAACACCTTTTATACTCCTTGATTATCTGATTATCTTCTTAGACGCAGACAAGTAGGCAGGATATGAGTCAGGCTCCCGCGCCTCCCTCATAGCCTCTAGGCTTGTAAATTCACCAGGTCCCACCCACAGCACCACATGACTACAAGGTCTTGAAACTCTTGCGCATGCGCAGTGCATCTGAAGAGTTGATACAAGGCGGCTTGTCCCCGATTGGCTGCAGCAGTGCATCATGCATGATGAGTATTACGTATATGCAAGAGAGCGGCCAATTTTATGCTCTGTTATTCATAAGCATTGGATCGGCTAGATTTCTCTTGCCCATGCCCTAGAGTTTCAAATAGCTTGTAGTAATGTGGAGCTGGGACTTAGGGAGTGTAGATGGGTGGATTTAAAAAGCCACAGCGGCTATGAGGTGGCGAGCATAAAATTGGCTAGCTTTCCTGCATATATACTCATGCATACATGATGCACTGCTGCAGCCCTCTGCATGACTTGTCAGATGCACCGCGCATGCGGAGAGTTTTCAAAACCCTTGTAGTCATGTGGTGCTGTGGGTTGGGACCCGCTGAGTTTAAAACCACAGTGGCTATGAGGAGGCGTGGAGCCCTCCTCTCTCCTGCCTCCTTGACTGCAACGAAGAAT
The DNA here is from genome assembly GCA_019512145.1 of Engystomops pustulosus. Taxonomy (NCBI): domain Eukaryota; kingdom Metazoa; phylum Chordata; class Amphibia; order Anura; family Leptodactylidae; genus Engystomops; species Engystomops pustulosus. The sequence continues at coordinate 68,139,835 of CM033649.1, forward strand.
AAAGTGTTTCTTGTGCCAAAGTACCAAACGTAAGGAGACACACGGACACCACTACAACACATTAGAGTCACCTATAATAAGGTAATGGCCTGGTTTATTTTAGAGTTTTATGGTGGCAGGTTCCCTTTAAACCTTACCTTTAAACTTTGTAAAGTTTATACATTTTATTGCGAAATGAAAATCCTTCTGGCAATGTACATATCCATTCTGAGATTTTTACATACAAGGCAGTTTAGTGCAAACACTAACTACAATCTTAAGCGAGTTCTACATGTCAACTATTTTGAAAAATGTTTGCTCTTCAAAAACCTACAAGCCTCATATGAAAGATCAGGATTGAAAGGTGGTTCATCTACAAAACCCATTAATATACTTCTGATTTGCTATTTACAGAAAGCTATTAGAATCCTTTTTTAAAGGCCCCCCTTATAGCCGAAGACACACATCAATGGAGAACGCCCACAGTCTATATTCCGCAGCGATTCCAAAATGTATGGCTTTAAGCATTGATCTCTATTGCAGCAGAGATGCAGAAACTCAACCTTTGCTTTGTATAGCAGGATAGCAGGATCTGCAGCACCATCTATCCTGCAGCAAGATTTACACCTATAGCACATCATTGTGCGTCAATCCCATCCACTGTGCTGCTTATGTAGATATAGCTTTGACCATGTCTGGACCAGGCCTAAATGGGTTTTCAGTATAGCTCATCATTTCAGATTAGTAGAAGTCCAAAATGGGGAGCTCAAAAGAAATTTCCAGCATTATAGAGGGATTGAAGCTGGACTTTCGGTTTTGCAGTTAGGTTGGCAGTATGAGTTGATTGCTTGTGATCTAGAATATTAACATCCAAGGTCATTATAATCATTATTCTGATAAACCACCTGAATAAAAACTAAACAAGGTTAAAAACATATCTCATCCCTCTGTCCCAGCGCAGATCATACTCTTAAAGGGGTTGTAACAAGTTATCCCCCATCCAATTTGACCCAATCCGATCTAAGCACTTATAACACTCTGATCGTTGAGGGTCCGATTGCTGAGACCCCGAACAATCACAACAATAGATCTCCACTTTTTGTGAAAATGGGGATCCTGTTCTTACACTGAAGGAGACAGCAGGTCTAGCAGTTGCTCATTCACAACTATGGAAGCTTAGAAAATGCCCGGCCAACGCAATCGGTTATCGCTGACACTCTCATAGACAGTGCATGGAATGATGGAGGTAGCCAAGATTTTTGGTGATGGGCGATTTTACTATGCTCCCATAGTAAATAGAGTGGAGGGGACTCATTCAGCACTGCTCCTCCATCGTTAAGAGAAGGGGACCACCAATCTCATCTCATGTGGTCCCATTGAGGACCCACTTTGATTAGATTACTTGTACTACATGTTGGAAAAAGTTGTGATGGCATGTGATGAGCTGTATTTTTCAGGGGCATTATTTTAAGGCCCCAATGCACATGACCACATGGGGCTGGAGATATGGTTGCACTGTTTACAACCACATCAAAAAATGGATTTGGGCGCCCTGGGCCTCAATGCACACGAATGTATTCGTCCAGGGTGTAGACTAGGTAAACATGCAGCGGGGAGGGAGAGGGGTGAGCATCTCCTCACCTCTCCACTCTCAATTGAAGCCGAGTGGCTGCACCGTAAATCTAAAAATATTGATTATGACTTATATTTTTTGCGCAGCCACCTAGCTCGATCAAGTTGCGGTGAGAGACACCGTTTGCTTACCACACTTTGACCTGGAGCCATGACCTCTATGGCGGCCATGATGTGGTTGTAAACAGTGCAACCATATCTCCACCCCCATGTGGTCATGTGCATTGGGGCCTTAAAATAATGCCCCTGAAAAATACAGCTCATCAATGCCATCACAACTTTTTCCAACATGTAGTACAGTAATCTAATCAAAGTGGGTCCTACCACTGGGACCCACATGAGTATGAGATTGGTGGTCCCATTCTTATTAACGATGGAGGAGCAGGCTGCACATGAGTCCTACCACTCTATTTACTATGGAGCATAGTAAAATCGCCCTCACCAAAAATCTTGGCTACCTCCATCAATTCCATGCACTGTCTATGAGAGTGTCACGATAACCGATTGCGTTGCTGTGCCGGCATTTTCTCAGCTTCCATAGTTTTGAATCGAGCAACTGCTAGACCTGCTGCTCCTTCAGTTAGTAGAACAGGATCCCCATTTTCACAAAAGTGGAGATCTATTGTTGTGATCTTTCGGGGTCTCTCAGCAATCGGACCCTCAACGATCAGAGTGTTATAAGTGCTTAGATCGGATGGGTCAAATTGGATAGGGGATACAATTGAATTTGTTACAACCCCTTTAGAGTATGACTGCGCTGGCGAGGATGAGATATGTTTTTAACCTTGTTTAGTTTTTGTGAGGGTCCGATTGCTGAGACCCCGAACAATCACAACAACAGATCTCCACTTTTGTGAAAATGGGGATCCTGTTCTTACTAACTGAAGGAGCAGCAGGTCGAGCATGCATCCAGTTTCTCGATTCAAAACTATGGGAGCTTGAGAAAATGCCGGGCACAGCAATCGGTTATCGCTGACACTCTCATAGACAGTGCATGGAATTGATGGAGATAGCCAAGTTTTGTGGTGATGGGCGATTTTACTATGCTCCCATAGTAAATAGAGTGGTAGGACTCATGTGCAGCCTGCTCCTCCATCTGTTAATAAGAATGGGACCACCAATCTCATACTCATGTGGGTCCCAGTGGTAGGACCCACTTTGATTAGATTACTTGTACTACATGTTGAAAAAAGATGTGATGGCATGTGATGAGCTGTATTTTTCAGGGGCATTATTTTAAGGCCCCAATGCACATGACCACATGGGGGCTGGAGATATGGTTGCACTGTTTACAACCACATCATGAGTTTTTAGTCAGGTGGTTTATCAGAATAATGATTATAATGACCTTGGATGTTAATATTCTAGATCACCAGCAATCAACTGATACTGCCAACCTAACTGCAAAACCTGAAAGTCCAGCTTCATTCCCTCTATAATGCTGGAAATTTCTTTTGAGCTCCCACATTTTTGGACTTCTACTAATCTGAAATTGATGAGCTATACTGGAAAAACCCATTTAGGCCTGGTCCAGGACATGGTCAAAGCTATATCTACATAAGCAGCACAGTGGATGGGATTGACGCACAATGATGTGCTATAGGTGTAAAATCTGCTGCAGGATAGATGGCTGCTGCAGATTCCTGCTATTCCTGCTATACAAAGCAAAGGTTGAGTTCTGCATCTCTGCTGCAAGAGAATCAATGCTTAAAGCCATCACATCTTTGGAATCGCTGCAGAATATAGACTGTGGGCGTTCTCCATTGATGTGTGTCTTCGGCTATAAGGGGGGCCTTTAAAAATAGGATTCTAATAGCTTTCTGTAAATAGCAAATCAGAAGTATATTAATGGGTTTTGTAGATGAACCACCTTTCAATTCCTGATCTTTCATATGAGGCTTGTAGGTTTTTGAAGAGCAAACATTATTTCAAAATAGTTGACATGTAGGAACTCGCTTAAGATTTGTAGTTTATGTGTTTGCACTACTGCCTTGTATGTAAAAATCTCAGAATGTGATATGTACATTGCCAGAAGGATTTTCATTTCGCAATAAAATGTATAAACTTTACAAAGTTAAAGTGTAAGGTTTAAAGGGAACCTGCCACCATAAAACTCTAAAATAAACCATGGCCATTACCTTATTATAGGTGACTCTAATTGTGTTGTAGTGGTGTCCGTGTGTCTCCTCTACGTTGGTACTTTGGCACAAGAAACACTTTTATTCTTCGTTGCAGTCAAGGAGGCAGGAGAGAGGAAGGCTCCCACGCCTCCTCATAGCCACTGTGGCTTTTAAACTCACGGGGTCCCAACCCACAGCACCACATGACTACAAGGGTTTTGAAAACTCTTCCGCATGCGCGGTGCATCTGACAAGTTCATGCAAGGCGGCTGCAGCAGTGCATCATGCATGCATGAGTTTTATATGCAGGAGAGCTAGCCAATTTTATGCTCGCCTCCTCATAGCCGCTGTGGCTTTTAAAATCCACCCATCTACACTCCCTAAGTCCCAGCTCCACATTACTACAAGCTATTTGAAAACTCTAGGGCATGGGCAAGAGAAATCTAGCCGATCCAATGCTTATGAATAACAGAGCATAAAATTGGCCAGCTCTCTTGCATATACGTAATACTCATGCATGCATGATGCACTGCTGCAGCCAATCGGGGACAAGCCGCCTTGTATCAACTCTTCAGATGCACTGCGCATGCGCAAGAGTTTTCAAGACCCTTGTAGTCATGTGGTGCTGTGGGTTGGGACCTGGTGAATTTACAAGCCATAGAGGCTATGAGGAGGCGCGGGAGCCTGACTCTATCCTGCCTACTTGTCTGCGTCTAAGAAGATAATCAAGATAATCAAGGAGTATAAAAGTGTGTTTTGTTCTGAAGCACCAGTGCATAGAATACACAAAGACACCATTACAACGCAATTAGAGTCACCTATAAGACAATGGTCATGGTTTAATTTTAGAGTTTTGTGGTGACAGGTTTCCATTGCATAACTTACATAATAGCACAAGCTGGGGATGGGTATAGGGTCTTATACGGGGTATTGTCCCTGCCCCTATGGAGCAGAGTCTACTCCTTCAATCAAAGTGATCACTTGGCAGGCAAGGTAAGAACTTGAGTTATCTGACTACTTTTATACCCTGATTAGAAAACTGGTAACAACACTACTGTGTTAGTTGTCTGTAAATATCGCACTATGTGAAGGAGCAGTGACACTGTGTAGACAATGGGCTGTTTGTTTTCGTTCCTTCTAGGTAGAGTTTGCATGGTATCAAAACTGGGGATGAGTGGATCCCGAACCTTCATTGTTGAGGACCCGAATTACAGACAGAAGTTTGACGTTCCTGCTCACCCCGCCAGCAACACCCGAGATTGGTGCTGGCACCTATTGAGGGTGTTAACTCTGTAAAAGCTGCCAGCATTTACTCTAGGATTGTCGCTCCCTAATGATGACATAGGGAATGACGATCCTCTGGAAAATAGTGGTGCGCTCTTGCCAGTGACATGTAAAGGGTAACATCCATGATTGGTGCAAGCAGAAGAATTCTGCTATTATATAGCTAGTACTCCAATAATTATATTCTTTTGGCCCACTAGATTGTGGACTGAATTACAAGACATTTTTTAGATTTGAAAAATAAAAATGTTTGTGCCTGAGCAAACAAGGCGGGTTTCGTGCCGGTTTCCTTGTGGTCGTGGAGGTGAGCTGGTGTTTTCTTCCTTCTGATTTTTTAGATTTATCTGAGGTAAAACTGTTCTAGGTGCCACGGAAACCAATCAGAGCTCAGCTTTAATTTCATAAACAGCTGTAGGAAAATGAAAACTGAGCTCTTGTCCCCTCTATATATCTCTAACCTGATGACCAGGAGAGACAGGGCCCCATAGCAGGCTTCTGAATGGGCCCCCTTCCCACTTCAAAAATATACTTATTTCTATACTCACATGTGTGAGTTACACACCATACATTGTATTCATACACATACAGCATATATACATCACATATATGTGCAGCATAAAATGTATATAATGGTGCACATCCTCCACTTTTTAGTTTGTCAGGTCAGATGATGGGCCCCCTTACACTGTGGGCCCCATAGCAGCTGCTATGGCTGCTACCATCGTAGTTACGCCCCTGCTGATGACCCAATACCTTCCTGCATGTAATCTCACCTCCTCACAGGACCTCCTCTTACCATCTGCTCCTTTAACAAACCCCTCCAAGACCTATTTATCCCCCATACTATATAAGTCATTACCAAACAACCAAAACATTCAGGGTGGGGTGGGGGCGTGTACGTGGCAAACGCATCACAGCAGCTGAGAAGAGGAGATTTATATAATAACATTGCTGTTAACTTTGAGTTTACAAAATGCATGCGTCAACAAATCCATATGTTACAAAACCCATGTGTTAACGCAATTTTGATAGCAATGTAATTAGACAAATCTCTTCTTCTCAGCTGCTGTTTTGAAAATGCAAGTGTTATTTGATTGTACTTATTTGTGCTATGTATGTCAACCCCTTTTCAAATGTAAATCAGCATTGAATAAATGGTGCTCTATAAATAAATAATAACAATAATGTATATTGACACAGATATTAACTTCCAATAGACATTCTATACAAATTTAAAAACGTGTTTGATTATAAATCATGTTCTTGTGCCATCAGTTCCCTGGATACTGCCACGAATCACCTTCTCATTCCAGTCATGTTCTCCTTCTCCATTATCTGCTCCTATAGAGGAGTGCCAATTTCTAAGCCCCACTCTCCTCCCAACATGGCTCATGTGTACTTTTTTTAATGTGTTTTTTACCCCATTTGAGCAAGCCAGTCCACACGGCACAACAGTCCACAATACATTTTACCTCTGTAATTCATGTAATATGTGATGTGTGCTGATTGACCCACTAGTTACCTGAAAAGTGACACATATTACCTTGCATAATGGGTTGTTTTACCAATAAATCAAAAGTTCCAGATGTGGTTATAACTGAATATCAAAAATAAGATTAAATAGATATTAAATATCATTTTCACCCAAAAAATGTAGGGCAGAAATACACAAGCGGAGACAGCTATATGTAGTTAAATGAGCATAGTTTTAGTGAATAGTTTTATATATGACTGCTTAAAAAAAGGAAAGAAAGAAGAGTCACTGCTAATAACAAATCATGACATTTCTTTGCCCTTATTCTGTGCATGTGAATTTACATTAGTAAAAACCTGCAAACATTGAGGAAGAGGCAGATGCGTATCCTGAGATCACATTAATAATACAGGCAGTCCCCGGGTTACGTACAAGATAGGGTCCGGAGGTTTGTTCTTAAGTTGAATTTGTATGTAAGTCGAAACTGTATATATAATTGTAGATCCAGACCAAAAAAATTTTGCCCCAGTGACAATTGGTGTTTAAACATTTTTTGCTGTAATGGAACCAAGGATTATCAATAAAGCTTCATTACAGACACCTTACAGCTGATCATTGCAGTCTGGGACTATAGTAAAGCATTCAGAGAGCTTCACCAGAGGTCAGAGGGGTCTGTCTGTAACTATGGGTTGTCTGTAAGTCGGGTGTCCTTAAGTAGGAAACCACCTGTAATCATTGCAATCAGAAAAGGCTGCTCAAGTACCGTTAATGAGGCTTAAAGGGGTTGTCCACTAATATAAAGTTACACAATTTTCCATGTTTCCTATATCAATTTTTTTGTTCTTTTTTAGATCTCTGCTTGCTTTTAGATCTCTTTACTTCCTGTGAAAAAACACTGGTCCATGGTCATGTGATGTCACACAGGTGCGTTACATTGAGTAATCAGAGCTGTGTTTTCTAACGAGCTGTGCACCTGAGAGACATCACATCACGTGATCAGGGGGCCGAAGGGTATCCACAGGAAGAAGACAGTGAAGCCTCCTGTTAAATGACAGCAAGCAGAGATCTAACTATGTGGAGTAGATACAATCTATATATATTGGAAAATTATATAACATTTAATTACATAAACAATATAAATTATTTGCGAGCACTTCTTTTAATTAGGTCATTACCCCATCAGTGTTCCATTGAGGATGGAACCTGTGGGAACATGGCCAGGTAAGTGAATACATTTTTTTTTATGTATGGTACTATACATAATAATTAGTGGGGGAAATTAAGTATATTTTATTGACCTCTGTGGCGGAGGAAGGGGGATGGAGGGTTTTTATTTTCCATTCATCCTGATGGGTATCTGTATGGTAACTGCATCAGAGGTCTGGTCCGCCAACTATAGTCGATACACAGGTTTCTATCAAATGTAAAGCTGGGATTTGTATGTATCCTTGTGTCATGAAAGCAAATACTATGGCTAAGCAGTTTATATAAGTACAATAGTACAATAGAGGGATGTTCATATATCTTATGCCATTTTAATATGTATTTTTTCAATTTATTTTAGAAACAGGTGTGTAAACTATCCCTCATCTTGATAGTTGCAGACATGTCTTCTGACCCCACCACACCACCACAACCTCTTCAGTCACCAAAGTCACCAATAGTACCATCATACCCATTCCACAGAGAAGGAAGCCGACTTTGGGACAGAAGTCACCTTCTTCTGGGAGATTTGCCAAGTCCTCTTCCGACTAAAAGAACCCGTACATACTCAGCGTATGTATTAAAAAAAATGATTTTGAAGTAATGTACAGCTGTGCCTATGATTATGTTTTCTCACAATTATTTAAATGGATAAATGAGTGGCTCCACTCCTTATAATGGGTTAGTATGATGTCTGTTTAGTGTCATTCACAGCACTGGGATAACTAAATCCGTACATTAGGGCTTATTCACATGTCCACTTTTTGTTTGTGAAATACAATCCATGTAACAGACGCATTTACGGAACAAGCAGAGCCCCAGCAGCAAGTCATGGAACTACATTAAATAATGTTCATATTTCATCCCTTTTAGTATCTCTGTGATGCAGTTGTGGGGTTCAGTGTGATACCATTCCTAATGGGGGCTGTTGCTTGTTCATAGGCCTGTCATATGGAAAAACCTATACCTAATAGGCCCTTATTATAACATAGTGGCAATGTATTATGGAAGAAGCCAAAGGTTTAAATCCTCTAGTGCACTAAAATTAAAGTTTATTTAGAAAATGTACAGCACTCCAGAATGCACTCAACATTACATATTAAAATTCTACCAGATATTACCAGACAGACATAAGGCTTCCCCTTCTCAAGGCTGCGAGGAGCTTCCAAGTATATTGTGAAATCGTTTCAGAATGCTGATGTACCAATAACATGTGAAAACATGTATGCATGAATGTTTTTATTGGACACTAACAAGGAAGGAAAGTATACATTTTCTCAGTTCAGCAAAATTGAGGTCACGTGGGTATTTTTTTTTTATATTTGGTATAGTCAATGTTACAGGAAATCTACCATCAAAATCCAGCATAAAAATACAGGGGACATATCGATCTAGGCACTGTGGCAGTGGTAATCTTCTTATATTTGTTAAGCATGGCATTGTTTCTTATAAAATCAACCTTACTTATTTACAGCGGCATTGTTTGGCCACTTTCCAGCAAACTCCTGCTGCATACTCACTCCTCTGTCCTTGCTTCTACAGCTCCCTCGGGGTTCGAGCAGTGCAGTGGCGTAACTAGAAGCTGATGGGCCCCAGTGCAAAGTCTGTGCCAGGCCTCTGACTATAATGTATGGTTTATAGTAATAGTCTTCTCATATGGGAAAGTGACACCATAAGGGCTCCCTAAACCTCTTGGGCCCTGGTGCGACCACAACCTCTGCACCCCCTCAAGTTACGTCCCTGGAGCATTGCCTCTCTCTCCTTCCTAAAGGAACAGGACGTATTTCATCAATGGCTGTTCAACCTTTCAATGCACAGCTATAGCCATATAGCCCAGCATGCCCTGCCTCCACCCTCTGGCTGTATCCTGACCCTGCTTGTACACCGCTTGCCTTGACTTTCAACTGACCTTGACCATTTGCCAGCCAGACCCCTTGGTACCACATACTGGTCTTTGTACCCACTGGGCCAGCTCTCCTCACTGGGACCACCACAAGAGGTAACGGCCTTGCAACCTCTCCACAGTCCAGATTTCTGTATATGGGTTAAAGGGTGAATACCGAAGAGGTCCAGAGATAACACTATTAGTGTGGCTCAAAGTCAAACCAGTAGGATAACACAGTGGGTTCACAACCAGAGCCCCTCTGTGCTTCCTCTCCCCACTGCTTACCCCTCTCTCGGCCTGATGTAATCTCCCTGAAGCAGAGGAGTTTTAAGCATTCATTGCAGAAACATTAAAATAATTTAAAAAGTTGATTTTAGAAGGAATGAAGCCATGGACAACAAATATAAGATTACCACAGTCACAGTATGTCACGTGTTACCGTAAAATACGGTTTACATGTTTACAGCTGGGCGCCATGCCTTGCTATGGAGAAGGGAGGGTTGAGTAGTGCTACAGCTAGGCGAGCATATGCTTGTGTGAAAGAGGCCTTACTGTTATATATAGTATATAGGCAATTGTTACATTTGCTAATTAGATTGTACTGTAGAACTGGAATGTGCTTACCCAACATACCTAATTTTTTATTAGCACTGCAAGAGCATCTGCTGGACCAATTTACAAGGGTGTCTGCAAGCAGTTCTCCCGCTCTCAGGGTCATGGATTCATCACTCCCGAAAATGGAACAGAAGATATATTTGTACACATTTCTGAGTAAGTAATAAATATTATTAGATGTGATAATGTGCTTTTTCTACCTAATAAATGATCGATCATGCCCATTTGAGCATAGCCATAATAAAGGATTTCTGATATCAGAGCTTAATATTATACTTTTAGAAAAGCATATGGAGAGTCTTTTAAAACTTTAGTTGTTAGATTAAAAATGTCTTCTTTCTGTCTTCTCATATTCCATTGTCGTCGACCATCTGTACACTTGGGTATTATAGTACTGGTTATCAGCTTACTGCTACAGTAAACTGATCTTACCTCTACACTGAAGATGTATCCCAATTTTTTTACCCTACTAAACTGGCAGAACCCATTGGTATGAAATATTCTTTCTGGCATTTCCTCTCTGGTGTTTACCTATAAAAATCTCTAAAGTCAAAACTTTTAGATGAGTCAGGGCTCTATCACATTGGCATTGGTGCTGTTCTTCCGTTGCATTGCTGTGAAAACATCACATCTGGTTTCTCAGCCTCGTCAATGAAAGAATACTAAAGTTTCATCTGTTAGCACAACGTTTTTGTGCGGACCCACAGACTTCTATTGCCTTCCATGATCTACATCTGTTTAAAAAAAAAGCCAGTGTGCCAGAGGGCTTTGTAAGGCAATCTTATAATGAGAACCTATTTTATTAATATTTTTAGCCTAGAAAATTCTTTTAAGACCCAGGGCAATCTGGTAAAATTGTATCCACTATAAGGTGTCACTCGTCTGCATGCAGCGCATCTCTGTAAGCCAGAGCCAGGGAGTCACTGTCGCAGCTTGGAGGTAGGCGCAGGTGTGGTGCGGTGGCACCGGCAATGTGCATCACTCCCAGAGAAAGTTGGCTCATAGCTGTGAGCTGACTGTCGGGCGCTGCTGGTGGGGGCCCAGAGCATGTGCCCTTGGAACCCTCCCTATAATTTGCCCCTGGTCATTGGTGCATGAGCAGAGCTCACACGCTGATGTAAAATGAAATGAACTAGCAGCCCAACTGGTGATGTATAACTTTTCCAGCAGCTTTTATTATATGTTTAGAAACAAAATTCTTTTGATGCTTAATATATTGCCCTCCAGGGATAGCACTTTACTTGACTCTAATTTTGACTTAATCTTTTTGTTTTCCCCAGCATTGAAGGGGAGTATGTGCCTGTGGAAGGAGATGAGGTAACGTACAAGATGTGTCCTATTCCACCCAAGAACCAGAAATTTCAAGCTGTAGAAGTTATCCTGACTCACCTATCACCTCACACAAAGCATGAAACCTGGTCAGGACAGATAATCAGCACCTAGAAATCATCAAAGCCTTCCATAGGTGATGGGGACCAAACAGAGACATAAAACTGCCATATTGACCCGAAGTCTGCAACTTCAAGAGTCATATCAGATCTTCTGGAAAGATTGAGCCAGTCCTGCTGGGATACATTCTTTACTAATGAAGATGAGGACTAAAGACTGGTTCAAGCTGTCCCTAAGATCTGTTTAATTCCCAGGCTTGTCACTTGTAGTAATGTCACTAGCATTGAGCTGGATTTCCACCCATCAGGATTTTCCTGATTTTCTGCATATCAGCATATAGCAGTTAATAGTAGTAGGACATGTTGTCATCTGTTTTAACTTTTTCATCATACCGTAATTTCATTTGACTTTTCGCTTTGCCATTTTTGTCATTCAAAGAAATTTAATGTAACTAAGTGAATAAATCTAATTCGGAGCCAGGCCTTTTTTCACTGTTTAGAGGGTTCTGCCCATTCTAAGAGCATGTAACATTTCTTGGAACTTCAGGTGTTAAACACTTAACAATGGCTGCATTTCTAGATTTTATATCATCAGGTCAAAATTGCTTGACATTTGTATTTTACAATTTTGTAATGCATTATTGTAAACCTATATTATCAATAGCACATCTGTTCATTTTTGGGTTGCGTATACAGTACACTTGACCATGTTGGTGGAGGGAAAATTGAGCTTATATATTCATAGCTAACATGTATATGACCTGCTTCCAGATATCAGAACATTGTATTACTGCTGTTGAAAATATTGTGATTTTTTATATATTTTTTTGTTTTTGAGTGCCTTAATTTTTGTAGTATTGTGCACTATTTTATATGGAAAGCAAGATGTTTTTTTTCTCCTCTTTTCTTATTTTAGTTGAATTAGATTTGTTTTGCTTGATGAGGGTGTTGTATGTACCAGTAGTGTAATTATTATAGCAGGTCAATACTATAGCAGGTTTTTATTTAACAGTAAGGCTGTATTGAATATATTTCAAGATGATCTGAAGACATCTAGTTCAACATGTTCCCTTAAAGAGAATCTGTCAGATTGATTTGGGACCCTAAACCAACTATAGGTTCATACGGACCTCTGGTTTAGTGCCCTATATCAACCTGTATGAGTGTTTCCTGTGGGCTCACCTAGATGTGAATCTGAAGAGGCACATTAGACTCACATCTGAAGATCTCGGTACCGGCGCCTCCTCTTGTGTTGCTGGAATGAAGACGGATAATACCCCGACTTCATTGCGCATGCGCTTGTGCAGTATACGCAGGGTCTACTTTGTTGACTTCACTTTCACAATGCGCAGGTGCCGAACAGAATGAGGAACAAGGTAAGTATAAAAGGACAAAACTCATACAGTGAGATTTGGGACACTAAACCACTAGCTCACAGGACTGTGTGTGGTTTAGTGCCCCAAATTGTTGCCAGTGATATCTGTATCCTGTCATAAAAAACTTTAATTACAGCCATTTTTGGCTCAATAATTCACAGTAGCAGTTTGAATAAATCATTATAAATCACATATTTTTGTACATTATGACAAAGTAGTTAATTTGATCAGTGATTCAATAGCAAGATAGAAAATGCATGCCACCTTTGGAATGTTTCTCTAATGTGTATTGTATATTTTTTTTCCTGAAGATGTTATCACTTTAACTTTGTTTGAAAAAAAAAAGAAGATAAATAATGTAAATGCAATGAAAGTCATCAATCTTTTTATTTACCTAATGAAAAACATTACAAGTTAAAACCGTCTTCGAATAAAATAAAAAGTCAGTGTTCATTTGCTGGCCGTTTCCTTCTTACATATAAGAGGAGATGAAAGCAGGTTTTAAAGATCGAATTATTTTCAGTGGCGTAACTAGAAGCTGATGGGCCCTGGTGCGAAGTCTGTGCCAGGCCCCCAACTATAATGTATGGTTTATAGTAATAGTCTTCTCATATGGGAAAGTGACACTTGATGGGCCCCTAAGCCTCCAGGGCCCGGTTGCGATCGCACCGTCTGCACCACCTAAAGTTACGCCCCTGCTTATTTTCTATTCCACAAATTGGATAAGATAGTTGACATAAAAGTACTGAAAAACTGAAAAAAAAAACTGTTTAGGAATTTAGGACTAACTTGTAGATGGTAAAGGCCACATAGAGTACAAATAGTTGGGGGTGCATAGAGAAGTATAGGATACAAAGGGAAACTATCTTAAGAGGGTCATTTGTTTGTGAACAAAGGACTTTTTATTCCCTTTGCTGCTGAATTCAAAATTGCAGTGGAGCTTATACATAAAATGCCGTGTGAACAACTAAAAAATCAATAACAAATAATGCTATTGTAACGCAAACTGCTCAGCTAATATTTGTTTAATTCCTTTATGAGACTCTTCTACAGCAGAGATCTTTAAAGGTGCGGTCACTTGTGGCGTTTGTATTGCATTTACAAATGCAATGCAATGGGGGCTGTTGCTGAGGTAACTGTATAATGACCCCAAAATTCTTATACATGGGTCCCTTACTAATTGATAAAAGAGATGCTTCTGAAGAGAAGGGAACTTCTGGCTGAGCTGGGAGTGTCAGTGGACAACAGGAATATGTAGAGCAGGGTAAGTGCAAATTCTTTTCTTAAATATGCTTGTCCCTTAGTAGGTTTCCTGGAAAACCCCTTTAACTTTTTTTCAGAAAGACTGGCCATTTATTTACCGTATTTTTCAGATTATAAGGCGCACCATCAATAAATGCCTGCTAAAACATCTAGGTTCATATATAAGGCGCACCTGATTATTAGGATGAATTACCAGCAGGTGGCAGACCTGTGCACAGTTCAAGGCAGCTGTTGCCTGTAAGTATGGTTACTATATAAAGCGCACTGGACTATAAGGCGCACCTTTGATTTCTGAGAAAATCGAAGGATTTTTTTGTGCGCCTTACAGTCCGAAAAATACGGTAGATACCTATATATTGTGGTTTTGGTTACAAAATAAAATCTCAGAAATTTCACTGGTAATACTGTAATCTCAGCTCCTGTACTGTAGGCCCAAGTTAATGCTGCCAGAGGTTAGAAAAATTCCATTCATCACTATTATTGTATGTAATAAACCTTTTAAAAAGACACTAAGAAAAATAATTCAATAATAAACAATCCAATGATAGAATACAGGTGTACGTACGTTTAGCTTTCTTACTATTTTTTTTTTATACCAATATTTTTTTTACCAAGAAGCACAAGTGTCACAATCTTATATAAAATACTATAATACGAATTAAAAATGCTGAATAAAAAGTTTGTTACATCTTTATTATCGGATAGAGACTTTAGCTAATTAGAAAATACAACCCCACTTATTATGTGTAAGTTGTCAACAGATCAATGAGATTTCTTTTGGGTTAGACCGCATTCACAGATTTATCAGAGGTGTCAGAGAGCAGAACCGTTCTAGTTACCTGTGGCAACCAATCACAGCTCAGCTTTCATTTTCCCACTTCAGTTTATGAAATTAAAGCTGAGCTCTGATTGGTTTCTATGGCCAACTTGAACAGTTTTACCTCAGTCACTTCTGATAAATCTCCCTCACTTCGTTTTGATTGAGTTATGAGACACAAACCAAGGGCATCACATGTCAAAGTCATGTTAAATGGAAACGCAATGTTACCTCAACATGTGATGACGGGGGAAGCCCTTGGATTGTGTTTTAAAACGCAATCAAAACGCAGCTTGTGAACACGGCCTTAGGCGGAATACAGGGTATACATCCATTCATATTCAAATTGCACTAGTTGCTAGCACACAGTTAAAACAGACATTTTGTATGCCCAAAATGTTCATTACATTTCACTGGAATTTCTTTGCTAACAGTTAACATACTGTAAAAAACAGGATATACAGTATTGTTGATCATGTATGTATAGACACAGATTAATCAACTAGGAAATTTAAGAAAGAAAAGTACAAGTCTTTGGTTAGAATACAAGTCCTAGGTATGCTCCTGAACATGTCCCCACTGCTGGTTTATCTCAAATTGAAAACGGTCCTTTCCCCCGACATTTAGGATTCCCCCCATAAACATAGATGTGAGCAATCTATTGGTTCAACTTAAATTAATTTAATGTTTATTTCTTTAGGTCTAGAGGCCATTGCACAATACAGGCAGTCCCCAGGTCACGTACAAGATAGGGTCCATAGGTAATGGGAACAAGGATTATCAATAAAGCTTCATTACAGACACTTCACAGCTGATCATTGCAGCCCGAGACTAAAGTAACATCCAGAGAGGTCACCAGAGGTCACAGGGGGCAGAGGGGTCCGTCTGTAACTAGGGGTCGTCTATAAGTCAGGTGTCCTTAAGTAGGGGACCGCCTGTAATGGTTGACGGCCCATTATAGGAATGCTAGGTTTTCTGTATATTTCTATTTTACTCCTTGCTTGCCAGAAGGATGTAGTTTTGATGTGCTGTGGTTGCATACAATGGACTGCACATGCACAGCTTTTGGACCCATAGTAGATCACACTTTTTTTTTTAGTCCTCGTCACAAAATACAATGCAGGGGCATTAGTGAATATTTTGTGCATGTCCAGTGTGTGATTTCTGTAAGGCATGTGCCTGATTTAAGATTGATTTGGCAGATTTTTAGAAGAAGTTTCACTGGTTGTATCATTTTTATTGCTTGTCTAGAAAAGTGGAGGTGGATTATTATCCAAAGTAGATCAAGATTGACCCATTGGGGCAGATTTATCAAGCTGTCTGAAAGTCAGAATATTCTTAGTAGCCCATGGCAACCAATTACAGCTCAGCTTTCATTTTACCAGTGCTCCTGAATATTTTAAAGGGGAGCTGTGATTGGTTAATAGTCAGAAGAATATTCTGACTTTCAGACAGCTTGATAAATCTGCTGTGCTAATTTAAACCTCTACTCCCAGAGTTATGTTAAAGACAAACCTGTGAAATGTGACTGCATTCCCCTTTTTCCCCTCCCCAAACATAATGGAGCACATTTACTAAGGGACGTGTGCCTGTTTTCTGGCAGCTTTTGCACCTTCTTTTAGGTGCAAATTGCTTGCACAGGTATTTAAGAAGTGTCTGCACCACATTTGTGTTGCAAACAACCGGTTTGTGGCACGGCTGCACTATCCTTCATGCAACACAAATTTCTGCACTGAAGGGGGTGTTTCGGTGCTCAGTTGGACCATGTGCTAGATTTATCATGCAAAGTCTGACAGAAATGTGTTGCATGCCCCATGCAAGTGCACAAAAAAAAGTGGTGCACTCTTCCGGGGCAGTTTGCACTGTTCTTAGTAAATGTGCCCTAATGAACGCACGCTTGTATGAAGAACTTTTTTTTTTATATGTCCTTGTAGACTGGTTCCTTCTCTTACACTCAAAGTGACATATTGGGACAGATTTATCAAGCTGCCTGAAAGTCAGAATATTCTTAGTTGCCCATGGCAACCAATCACAGCTCCCCTTTAAAATATTCATGAGCACTGGTAAAATTAAAGCTGAGCTGTAATTGGTTGCCATGGGCAACTAAGAATATTCGGACTTTCAGCCAGCTTGATAAATCTGCCCCACTGTTTGGAAACAGATATCAAAAGTTAAATTACTATCAGCAGCTTGAAAATGAACTTAAAAGCAGCATTTAATATGGCTTTACTTTTTTGTATTTAATCACTAATTTCAATCATCAAAGCAAAATTGAAACATGAAATACTACAGCGGCTGTCATTATTGATGTCTGCTTTCTGAAATGTAAAATTTTCAAGTACATTAATTTTTTTCACTATTTTCAGTATTTTATGCTTATTTAATCCATATTCTGATTCTGACACCGTATGCTAATGTCTTGTTGCAAGGTTCTGTTTGCATCTTATCTTGTCTGTCTGTTTTACTGTTCATGTGTTGGCAATAAATAAAAATGCAATAAAAAAACCTTTTTGTATTATTGGTAAACACAACATAATAGAAACACTCTAAAATATATGTTGAGGAAACGCTCTGATGAAAATAATTTTATTACACAGTTTTATTTCGGAGGTGCAAGTGATTTCTAGAGTAAGTATTGTCAAGTTACAGCAGTATATGATGTGTGGGGGATTAAATTTACACAATTGACATACCGGTATTTATTTTTTGTAGAAGCAGTTGAGGGAACTCATCAATACAGTGGGATGGTGCTGTATTGGGCTCTATAATTTCAGGTGCTAAGAAGAACAACCCTTAGGACAAAAAGAAGAAGAGAGTGAAGATAAAACTTCAGCACAACTCTAAAATATATGGTGGATACGGAAAGTATTCAGACCCCTTTACATTTTTTACTCTTTTTTTCATTGCAGCCAATTGGTAAGATCAAAACAGAAAAAAACAGAAATGAAGATATTTTTGCTAATTTGAAATATGACATGGTCAGCTTCCTCCAACAGTCACCATCCAACCTGAGGGAACTGGAGAGGATCTGCAAGGAAGAGTCAGAGGATCCCCAAATCCAGGTGTGAGAAACTTGTTGCATCTTTCCAAGAAGACTCATGGCTGCACAAGCTCCAAAGCTGCTTCTACTCAACACTGAGCAAAGGGACTGAATACCTATGACCATGTGATATTTCTTGCTTAATAAATTAGCCCAAATATCTACATTTCTGTTGTTTTCTGTCAAGATTGGGAGCAGAGTGCACATTGATGAGCAAAAAAAAATAACTTTTTTGATCTTAACAATTGGCTGAAATGAAATTTAAAGGTGTCTGAATACTTTCCGTAACCACTGTAGTAAATAATATTTTATTATGTATATAAAATAAATTATACAAGAAATTCAAGATATAAATACAACACTATCTGAGAATCTAAAATCTAAAATGTAATTTACCATACAGTATTCATATGACCAGTCACCAATTAAATTTCAGGGCCGTAGCCCAGGGGTGTGAAATATTGCGCGCTCCGTCCTGCTTTTATAAATAAGGCTAATACCCTACGCAATATCTCTCTTTGAAGTTCTTTATCCTAATATGCAAGTGTATATTGGGTCTCTTTTTGTTATTGTATCTTTCTACCCTGTTCTTGTAGGGGTTCCACCATGTGATAAAACAATTAAGTACCTCTATGAGACCAGCAAAATGATTTCCCTGTTTGACAATTGATATACCCACGGGCAATGAGAAGAACATGCATTTATGGGAGGAAAAGCTAATGGGCAGCTTGCTTAGAATCCTATGACACTTTTTCTACTTTCCATGTTCTGACCAGGAGATTTGATTCTGGTTGGTTATCTGCTGGTACATTTGTGCAGAAAAGCTCAGGTTCGTGAGACCTTAAAACTACTACTAGGTATGAGAGAAACAGTAACCAACACCATATACACAACATCACATATACAGTAATACACATATACATACAATTAATATACAGCATATATACACACCAACATAGAGCATTACATATCAAATATATATAGTACACACATACATAATGCTATACACATACATAAGCATGTATACATCACATATACGTAAATACACACATACAACAGTAATATTACAGCATATATACACACACATAGATCATATATACATATCACCATATACACACATACATAAACTGCAATACTCTCACCGCCATTATTAGGTACACCTGTCAACTGCTCGTTAACACTTAATTCTAATCAGCCATCACATGGGGCAACCTCAGTGCATTTAGGCATGTAGACATGGTCAAGACAATCTCTGCAGTTCAAACCGAGCATCAGTATGGGGAAGAAAGGTGATTTGAGTGCCTTTGAACGTGGCATGGTTGTTGGTGTCAGAAGGGCTGGTCTGAATATTTCAGAAACTGCTGAATCTACTGGGATTTTCACGCACAACCATCTCTAGGGTTTACAGAGACCAAAATCTCTGGGAATGCTTCCAGCACCTTGTTGAATCTATGCCACGAAGAATTGAGGCAGTTCTGAAGGCAAAAAGGGGGTCCAACCGTTACTAGCATGGTTGTACCTAATAAAGTGGCCGGTGAGTGTACACATCACATAAACAGCATAACAGATCTATACATTTATAAACACATTTATAAACACATATACTCACTGTCAGGCAGTCTTCTTAGCCCAGGCATCAGAAGCCATGCAGCCCAGTAGCTGCTGACCTTGGGAAAGTACAGATATAGAGACCCTATGCCTGTTGTAATGATGTCCCCTTCCTCAACATTTCTTATCAGTGCTCCCGGCTCAGCATGTGTACTGTGGATGATGTGTACTGTTAAACATATTTTTTTATGCTGTACACTGTGCAGCATAGTCAGTATATAATGGTGGACATCCTCCATCCTCCACTGTTTTTCTGTGGTCAGGCCCCCTGACAGTGCAGGCCCCATATAGCTGTTTTGGCTGCATTCCCTGTAGTTACGAACCTGGAAACAGTGGGCTCTGCCTATGGTTATGGTCATCAGCCTTAAATTGTTGCAACTTTTCAAGAGAACTTTTCCAAAGCTCTCTTTTTTAATCGATAAACTCGTTGTCTGTTCCTTGACATTCAATGGCACTAATGACACACGAGCATTACACTATGACACACTACACCATTCGCTCATCCCTACCTTATAGCGATACATCTAATAGAATGGGGCGTACAGAAATAGAGCTGTACATTATTATGACAGTAGCATGTTATCTGTCAGAGTTGCATTTCCTGACTTGGCGAAAAAAAAATTCAATGTTATGTAAAAAGAAATCAATTTATTGTGTTCACAGTACACAATAAAGTGACATGTTTTCTAAAAAGTATTTTAGCAGCATAAGAAAAATAAAACATATCCCCCCAAATCACATAAATTTGACATACGGTATATATTTACAAAAGCATCTGCTATGTGTATCTGTTTTGCAGACTGCAAGTTATCAATACCATCCAATCCGGTTTTACATGATGGAAAGCAAGTGGTGAGCTCACCGATACCACTATTGAGACTATAAGCCATATAAATCCATGTAAAAAACATATAAGATAAGGAAAAAAAAACAAAAAAACACAGCCGTGTCCATTTAGTGCCACACAGAGTCATGGGAAAACCTTGCCAACTGTAGACTAGTGCAAAACCCATTCACTGGATCACTTAATTGATATATTAATCTCCTTAAAACTTTGTGAGGTAAAATTGTATTAGCTTTCGGCTTTTTAAAAACCATATTAAAAAAAAAAAAAATTGGCAAAACATAAAATTTTGTATGCAATAACTCCAAGCCCCAAAATTTACCACTGCTACCTTGCTTGGTATGGTGTTATTCCGAGATGCTATACTCTCGTTTTGGCAGTCATGCGGTCCGAATTTTTTATGTCATTGGTTGTACACTTCAATAGCACAGTGTTTGTGGTAATATATGTAAAAGATTTTGGATCGCTTTAACACCAAGAAGAAACTTGAGCAGATATATACGCTTAAAAGGCCCCCTGCACCAATGCATGCTAGTCCATGTGTGCTGGTGAGATCTAATGGAACAGGCACAGTGCAGGGATGGGGAGTCCTTGCATCATTGGAATATGATGCAATGAGCCCCTGTCTGCTGACAGAACAGCAATCCTGACACAGTAATAGCACTGATTTGATAGTACACGGACAGAGCGAGTGAGAGGTTAAGTTAATAAGGAGGCTTGGGAATACAGATACATTACGTAGAATAGAAAAAGATTTTCAAAATCATATTTATTAAAATATTTCATGTCTGTCTAGAACTTTATGTAACAACCAACGCTAGGAAAAGTTGGCAGCAAGTAAACAGTACCCGCTGTAGTTGGCACTTTCAGTATTATATATGTCTGCTTCTGTTGTTCTGCTCCATCTATGATCAAAAATAAGAAAATAACAAAACTAATAGAAATGTAAAAAATACAGAAAATTAGTAGCCCCCAAGAGAACGTTCTGAATTTGTAGGAATCTGTTGGGTTTTTTGTTGAGATGTTGTTTTTTTTTACAAGAGCAAAAGGTCCAGTCAATAGTGTCTTAGTGGATGTTCCAGCACAGTGTGAAAATAACTTTCAACTAAAACCATTTTTTTTACACTAAAACACAATGTTACTAGTGATTAGTCCATAAACGGCTTTCTTAAATTTTGGTTAGAGATATACTTCATTATTATGTCTTTTTTTTTTATGAGATCACTGTTATATTCTTCCATGGTTGTAATAGTAGTGATGCATCTTGTTGGACTGTTCTTAAAAAATGGCAAAATACTGGAGCATTCAAGTGCAACTTCAAGTTCGCTAGTATCCTCAATGGTCTCATTCATAAAGTACATAGAACAAGAAGATTTGCTCTCTGGTTCCCATGATGTTTAGACTTCTTTAATGAAGCAGGGTTTAACCCCTGGTCCAAGTTCAACCAAATCTAAGGAAACGGTTTTCAAAGTTCATGGTTTCTTTCTGGGAAGAAAAGCTGCGACATCTCCGCACCGTTGGTCCTCTGGTGATTCAACCGTATGTCCAACTGTCCTTGGGTCTGCATGATCTCATAGTCATTACCACCCTGTAAGTAAATCATTGTTCAGTAAACATATAAAGACCAATAACTACTGTACTTAAAAACCTATTTGAACTTGATTTATTAAAAGATTATGGATATTGATATTCCTGAGTTGAATACCAATGAGTGAATCTCACCGGTGAAGTCTCATTGCAAGAAGTGAATCCTTAGAAATCGTTCCTCTTCCAGACATCCAGACAGTACCTTTTGTCCAGCCTTCTGGAAAAATGTCAAAGCTGATCATCCCTGCCTAGGAAAAAAATAATCATGTTAATGAAAAGGGAATGTATAAATGGTTAAAGCATATCTTGAAGCTTTATTTTTCGGAAATAGGAGATATATTTTGGTTTTGATATATTGATAATACAATAAATGACAGCGTCATCTTAAAATGTAACTATATCTATTAAGATGGGGGCATTTATCACACATTTTATTCCAGCATCTGGTGAAAAATTAATGATTAAAGTCACAAATGTTGGCTCATAGGTTTATGATAGATCCTGTTGCTGTGGATCCTAGTTATGGAAAACTTTTGGAACAGTAGAGCAAAATAACCCCTTAACGACTTGGCCTTTTTAGTTTTTTCACTTCCATTTTTCACACCCCCCTCAAAAATCTATAACTTTTTTATTTTCACATAAAGAGCTTGTTATGGCTTTATTTTTCTGCGTAACAACATTGCACTTCGTAGTGACGGTATTTAATGTTCCATGGCGGCGTACTGGTGGAAGCGGGAAAAAAAATTACAATGCGTAAAAATGGTGAAAAAAACACATTGCGACGTTTTCTTTGGGCTTGGCTTGGATTTTACAGCTTCACTGTGGGCCCCAAATGACAGGTCTACTTTATTCATTGGGTTGCTACGATACAGAGGATACACATTGTGTACAGGTTTTATAATGTTTTCAACATTTAAAAAAATTAAACCTCCGTACAAATATTTTTTTTTTTGATTTTGTCATCTTCTGGCGCTAATAACTTTTCATACTTTGGTGTACGAAGCTGTGGTGGTGTCATTTTTTGCGACTTTTCATTGCTTATCATTGTTAGGACTGTGCTACCTTTTGATCACTTTTTATCATTTTTTTTATATTTTCCAAAATGGCAAAAAATGTCATGACTGTTGGACGCTATTTTCCGGTTACGGGTTAAACGCAGTGAAAAACCGTTATATATGTTTGATAGATCGACATTTCGGACGCGGTGAACCTAATGTGTTTATGATTTTACGTTTATTAATAATTAAATCAGTTCTAGGAGGAAGGGGGTGTTGATTGAATTTTTAGGTTTTTTTTTAATATAATTTTTTTTTTTAAACTTTTTTTTACTTTTACTTAAACTATTTTTTCAGACTCCCAGGTGTACTTTAACCCAGGTTGTCTGATGATCCACCATATACTGCCATACTGCAATATGGCAGTATATGGGGATTTACCCTCATTCATTACAATGTGCTGATAGCACATTGTAATGAAATAGGTTTTTAAACGAGACAGCTCGGGCCTTCGTGAGGCCCGATGCTGTCATGGAACGATCACGCCCCCGTGACGTCATCGGGGAGCGAAGATCCGCGCCAAGATGGCGGGCGCCCATTGCGGCGCCATCTTTTTGAGCCTCCGGCAGCATTGCCGGAGGTGATCGCGGTGAAAGCACCGCGATCGTGCTAGCACCGATCGCGGTGTTACGGTAAGCCTTTGCTCGCAATATGCAGCAAAGACTTACCGCATGGAGAGAGCTCGGCCCGCGAGCCCTCTCCATGCACCGGGACCCGGCGCGCGCCGTACTAGTACGGCGGCGTCGGGAAGGGTTAAAATGTCATTAATTTCAATGGTGTTGAAAGTGTTAGGCCCTTCCACTCTTGCGTTGCAGATCAGTCAGAGTCTGATCAGGGTGCGATCAAGGTTTGGTTGTGAAAAACGCAAATGTTTGCATCAGAGTGCAATCAGTTTTCAGTCAGAGTTGTTTCAGTGTCTCAGTTTTTTACGCGCGTTTTCAAGCAATGTTCAATGCAATTTCAATGGGTTTTTCACGAGCAGATAATGCGGTGAAATGAACTCAGGAATGAGCTCTATCTTTTCTATGCAATTGATGCGGTGAAAAAGCGCATTGCACTTGCAAGTGTCTCAGAGTGCAATGCATTTTTGATGCGTCCCTAGACTTGTATGGTGCGTTTTTCACGCGCGTGACTTGCAAAAGTATAGAGCATGTCGAGATTTAAATGCGCATTTAAAAAAACGTGCGTGTTGTGCGTGAAAAAAAATGCAAGTCTGAAAAGACCCATTGATTACAATGGGGTCAGAGGTGCATGCAAGTTCTGACACGTCAAAGCACACGCAGAAACGCGATTAAAAACGCAAGTGTGAAAGGGGCCTTAGTGCTCAACGTAGTTTGGCTTCTGTTATTAAGTTGAAAATTGGACAGGAGCTACAGGGATGTTCTTTCCATCTCAAATAATGGAAGCATAAAGACAAGTGCAAATGGGCATCTTAATGGATCAGTCAAACTTCGTTATTATTCGCGTTAGTGAGGAAGTTAATAATGGAGGTCCAATGAATGTGTGAACTAGTCCTAACCACTGTCACATATCTGATGTGCAAAATACACATAAGAGCTCAAAAATCACTCCAAAATTGTAGAACAAAGACTTGCCTAATGGTCCTCAGAGTAACTTTAAACATTCTGACTATTTGCATACTAATATAACAAAAAAGCTGGAATATATTACAGATAGAAGCTATGTTTTATGTCCCTTTCATGCGGATGTTCAGGAATGGATGCCCAGCCGCACAATTTGCAGCTTGATATCTGTCACCAGTAGACACTATGGCGTGTGTCACCATACTGTCCATCGCAAAGTAGAGATAGAGCATGATTTATCTTTTCCACAAGTATGGCCGAGCACCATTGCTCCTCTATGAAGTACTGGGTGTAGCATACATTTGTTTGTTAAAGAGCCTTACATGTATGTATCCCCTATGAGAAATAACGCCCATTGTGGTGGTTATGATTTTTAGTTGTCTGGTTGCCCCATCTCTCTCATCATGCGTTCTCTTATTCAATGCCAAGAGGAAGACTAGTGTCACATCGTGTCTAGACAGCATTGGATCTTTTAATCAAAGACACTATTTGATCCAGGTGTCTGCAAAATTACACCTTCATGGAAAACTGACAATGATGCATTCTGGGTTTATTACATTTTCTTTCACTTGTAGCGTTTTGTGCACGGAGAATAATCATTACGTCTTGGAAATATACTAATTGTACAGCATGGACAATGATTACTTATGTCCCAAAATGCCAGATCCTTACATAATAGAAAGTGTCCTAAAAAGTTTGACAAGTTATGACCTGCCGACTCGGAACTCCTGAAGACCTCGCTTAGACTTCTGTTGTTTTCTGTGCATTGGCGGTGGATGTGTGGAAGAGACTGTGTTTTATGTCTCGTGAGCCAAATATTTGACATACATATTGTTGTATTCTCAGGTATTTCATGTATTTTGTTTCTAAGCTTTTAGACATAATACAGGGTATAATGTACTTCTTTAATGGAAATGACTGACTAATGTCTTTTGTTTCACTTGTTCATGAAACATTTATATAACAAGGTAATTTGCTGACATTGTGCTTGGGACTTTTAAAGATCTGTGACCAAGGCTAATTATAGAACCGCTAACACATAAAAAACAACGGGACAGATTATCCATCTGTTTAGGCAGAATTCATCATCTTATTATAGTTGTAACAGTCTTACAGATTCTTTTTGCCCCATTCCTTTTGGAAACAGAAATAAGGAGTCACCACATAACATAAAAATAAAAAGAATAATGGGGCAGATTTATCAAGCAGTCTGAAAGTCAGAAATATTTCCAGTTGCCCATGGCAACCATCACAGCTCCCCTTTAAAATATTCATGAGCACTGGTGAAATGAAAGCTGAGACTGTGATTGGTTGCCATGGGCAACTGGAAATATTCTGACTTTCAGACTGCTTGATAAATCTGCCCCAATGTGTTCTACTACAGAATACAAGAGAACGTTCAAAATCCTCTAGTAAATCGTATAAGCCTTTTCCTGCAAATTCTTCTGTAGAGGCAGCCACAACGTCTCCCCTGATTCTTTCTTTTCTGCAAAGTCAATAAATCATAATTAGAGACCAGTGCGTGCCACTGACAGGTTTAACTGCTTGTATTTTTATAATCTTCTACTAATAACTAGTAGGAGCATTTGAACCAGTTTGTGTTAAAACTCAGCATCAAAAACCCCACTTGATGATTAGAATTTTTTTTCTTTTTTTATTACTATCAATACCACACAAACCTTAAGATTTAATGTATGTAAATAATATGGATGGTCTAAAGTTGAAGTGATTTAATGTAAATTTTATTATATAATGTACCTCACCAATGTAAAGGCAGTGTTCTGAACAGCAATAAACAGTAAGATTGGATTGACACCAGTGGGAAAGCAATATCAATCCAGGTTTAAAACACTCTGTGACTATGGGGATATTATAACATAATGTAAAAAATGCAAAGTTTCACAAACTAAGAAAAGACAGTGTGATTATGTAGTTTCATAACAACTTTATCCAGTTCAGAGAATTCAATCCTTTCTCGGACTGCCAGTTTCGGCCAAGGGTTGAAATATTGAGCATCCATTGCGAAATTCAATGATGTTCCCCTGTAGATTGACAAAGCATAAATCTAAGATATTAACTTTATTAGAATAGCTGCCAACAAATTACCCCTAATGTAAAAAGCGTCACAGCTCTCAGCAACATCATATACAGCACAGGTGGCGCCGGGATATTCATTTATTACAGACAGTGTAGACAAGCCACACTATGCAGATAAATAAATAGCAATATATCTTTCATTCACTACTCTATGACGATACATGACATCATGCTATTAATCACGAATTCGTTAATTACACTGTTCTTGGGCAGCTTCAGCAAAGCAATGTAGCTGAGACAGAAATTAATGAGATCTTGTAGCAATTCCTCTCCAAGTGATTTTGGATGGCTAGAAAAAACATAAGTTTGCTCATCAAACGCCGACCATATTTGTCAATAGTGTAGTTTTTATGACATAATTAGTGAACAGAAACAGGAACAAAATACACTTATACGATTGAATATTTAAAGTTAGGAAAGCTAACTGATGCCACACAGCTAACACTAAATGCAAAACTTCCCCCCTCAGTCAGCTCCCTTTATTTATGACCCCTCTCCTCACAGTCTGCCCCCCCCACCATATTTGCCGCCCCAATCACAGCTACCCTCCCTTTCCTCATATCACTCCTCTTCATGCCCCCCCACCCTCTACTACAGTCAGCCTCTCCCTTTCCTAATAGTGAGCAGCCCTATGATATCTTCTACAGGCTGCTGTCTGTACAATGCATTTTTCATATGATGAGATTACTGCTGATCTAACCCTGAAGATCAAGAAAATGTATTTTTGTATCAGATTCATCTGCTATATTCTTCCCAGTGGCAGGACCTGAATGATGTATGTCAGGTCCTAAGGCAAATATTTTTCATCATGTTTCTGCCACCCATGGTGCTTCAGTAACAGCTCTCAAGATGCCGTTCTGAGTTATCCAGGAGAGTGCATGCCTGAGGCAAGTATCTCAGCTTGCCTCATTACAGGTGTGCCCCTGACCATGTCAGGCAACCAGCTAGTTATGTAATTTGTATGGTATCCTCTGAAAAATAGTTATTATGTGGTTGCTGTCTACAAACAGATTTAAAAAATATATACACACAGAGGTAATTCAGGCTAAATAATTATTATTGTAAGACTACCTGACGTGAAGGAGTCGGCCATCTTGGTACTGAAAGTTCCATTCTCAGCCGAACACATAATCAAATTTCTGAATTACTGTATGGGAGACAAAAGGAGCAAATCATACCATTAGTACTTATAATGATGTGGTTGTACATAAAACATCTTCTATATGGATACATGTATCTTGATTTACAATTGTTCATGTATACGAAGCTTCCCTTTCTCTTATCATCGCTCTTGTCTTAGCGTTCTAAGATCTTGCTACCTGGTGAGTTCTTCGTTTTTGGTAATCCCGGGAAAGAGCTCTGATACAGGAGTCAGGGCCTCCCCATGGACGGAGCCTCGGTTATTACAGGAGTCAGTGCCTCCCCCTGGGATCGTAGCCTTGGATTTACAGGGCACTGCCCTCCCCCAGGATAGAGGCCTCTGTATTACAGGAGGAGTCAAGTGCCCCCTCTGGGATAGAGACTCTGATTACAGGAGTCACCGGACCTCTACCCGGGGATAGAGCCTCTGCTATTACAGGGTCATGCCTCCCCCTGGGTACTTTTCCACCGACAACTGTTACACATCGGCCACAGCTAGAGCCGGAACACACGAGCTCCGCCCACACCAGCCCACCATGATGATCCCTCGGGTCCTCCCACACATGAATCACGATGATGAGGGGAGCATTACTGCAGGGTCATGATATAAGGCGGCTATGCAAGTCCTGGGTGGTAAGTACACTGTGCGGCTTATTATCTATAGAGGAGATGATATGTAGGGAGAGAGACAGCGCCGCTCTTGTACCTCTACCCCAAGCCGCCCCATGTTCACATCCACGCTCAGATTACCAGCCACGGATTCTACACTGTTAGTGGATGTTATGCAGGCGCCCCAACAGCCCCTCTGACTCTTTGTAAGGTGAGTTCCTAATTACCCGTCATGATTTGAACATGATATACCCAAGGGCAATGAGGAAGGAAACATGCATATTTATGGAGGAACAGCTAATGGTGCAGATGCTTAGAATCCTATGACACTTTTCTACTCTTTCCATGTTCTGACCAGGAGATTTGATTCTGGTTGGTTATCTGCTGGTACATTTGTGCAGAAAAGCTCAGGTTCTGAGACCTTAAAATCTACTACTAGGTATGAGAAGAAACAGTAACCAACACCATATACACATACATCACATATACAGTAAATACACATATACATACAATTAAATATACAGCATATATACACACACATAGAGCATATACATATCAAATATATATAGTACACACATACATATACTGCATATACACATACATAAAGCATGTATACATCACATATACAGTAAATACACACATACATACAGTAATATTTACAGCATATATACACACACATAGATCATATATACATATCACATATATACACACATACATAAACTGCATATACTCTCACCGGCCACTTTATTAGGTACACCTGTCCAACTGCTCGTTGATACCCTAAGAAACAAATCCAGGTCTCAGTTACTTTATACTAATCGTTCCCCCAACACTAAAACAGATAGAAAAAATAAAAGTACTGACCAGGACCACTGATTACACTTGCCAATATAATCAAGTAATACATATAATAAAACCAGGATCCCATTTTAAACACAATATTAAAATCAGGATGCCGTTTTTTGGCTAGAAATTCTGACGTTTTGTCTCCCAATTTATTTTCTTCTTCACATACGAATCCCACATGGTTAAACAGTAAAGGTAGTTTTAAATGTGCTCAACCTAGATGTGGCACATGTAAATACATCTCCAAAACCCAATTTGCACCATCTATACAAAACAACACTAATTACAAAATAAACTCGTTTATAAATTGCAACTCTACATGTGTAGTGTATTCTATTATTTGCAATGAATGTTCGCTGCAATACATAGGTTTCTGTCATTACCATGGTACCTTTTTAACCTATTTTTTAAAAGGATGAAATAAAAACTAAGTTTTATACTATTTTTCCTCTGAATTAACAAAATAGTTTGTTCCCATAACGTGATAGTTTTGTCTAGGTATTGAGAGATCCATGTACCGTCCATTCCATTAATAAACTTGGTTCCTTGCATTTGAACCTGTTCCAGTCAAAAGGATTTTCCCGTAAAAGAAAGTTTCCACATTTTTATCCCCTAGTGATGTTTACAATTTTAGTTTAAAATTGCAGAGTGTGGGTGGAGACTTTCTAAGCAGATACTGCATGATTCCTCTGTGCTGTGAGATGCTTTGTGGTGTCTAAGATGTTAGATTATCAGGGTCCAGGTTTATCTACACTTTCATTTATTTTCTGAACATTCAGTAGTACTTGACACATAGTATATGAGAGATGAGACAGACCTAATATGAGAGATGATGAAATTCATGAGATGGATATAACACACAATGACACACAATCAGCACTGCTACAACTCCTTCCCCTGCTATAAAGATCTTATCTGTCTGTAGCTTGTAGATTGAGGGAGCATCCACACAATGCTTTGCGTCACGTTTTGAGATGCATTTTTTAAGGATGTGACTTGATGTTATATATCTGACATTATTGCTATTAATCCAGCTAAAATACTTTCTTCTACTATGAATTATTAAACAACAATAGGAAATGCATGTTTCCTTTTAAATAAATTGTTGGAATATGAGGTTATATGAGGCCATTGAGCATTTGGCTAGAATGATATTACTAATACATAAGCGCATCTCTATTATCAGATGGCCCCATTATTTCAATGTCAAATGATTGATTTTACTTCCTGTTGTATAGCAAAACCGAGTAACTATGGTGACAACGCATGGGCGGTTTACTTTATTAGAAGTGGTTCCTCGGATTTGGTCTTTTTAACCCCTTAAGGACGCAGGTTTTTTTCTCTCATTTCTCGCTCTCCACCTTCAAAAACCCATAATTTTTTCATTTTTCTGTGTACAGAGCTTCGTGCGTTAACAAATTTTACTTCTCCGTCACATTATTTGTTATGCCATGTCGTGTACTGGGAAGCTGGAAAAAAAATTCCAAATGTGGAAAAATTGGAAATAAAGCACATTCATGTCACGTTCTTGTGGGCTCAGTTTTTCACCGTGCTCTCCAAATAACACCTCTACGTTTTATTGTGTTTTAATACATTTAAAAAAATGAAACGAATGTGTACAAAATAGAAAAAAAAAATTGGCCATCTTCTGACACTAATAACTTTTTCATACTCTTACCTGGGATCCATGATTTAAAGGTTTATAAAACAAGCTGTTTTCTACAGGTCGCAGGACAACAAGTAGAACACAAGTGCACACTAGCAAATCACAATAGTGAATGAGCAGACTGAGAGCAACCGGCCGATTTTATAGGCGATGGCCATTATGACATCACTGATGACATCACAATAACCATAGTCATTACATTTTGGTACATAGGAAGCAGTGTTATTGCAGTTACACACGTGGACAAAACTGTTGGTACCACTTGTTTAGTAAAAGAAAACTCCACAATGGTCCAGACGTTGCTCCTACTTTTCCTACTTTAGCAGCTGTCTGGATCTGGTCACTAAAATTAGGTTTAATTTCCTCCAATATCACCAAATCTTTTTCTCCTGCAGTTTTTAAAAAAAATCAAAATATTGAAATCTCTTGAATTTTTTCATTACTTTTCGTTTCAAATTAACTCCATACTCCAAGTGTATAATATTATTCATTCTATTCTTATATTCCTGTAGGGTGGGATATGTATGCCTAATCCAATGGAACAATATCTACTTACGTGCCTGGCATAGTGCTCTCTGAATCCCTATTGATGAAGAGGTGTCCTGCATCTGTTCTGTCGGTATGCCTAAAAGACACACTTTAGGAGCTGCGGCTATCTGAGTTTGGAACACCTGTTGCAACAGGCTTAGAACCCATTTCCAGTAGTCTTCCAGTTCTCCACACTCCCATAACATATGCAGTAAATGGGCATCAGGCTGTTGACATCGTGGATAGTTAGAGTCAGATCTCATCCCATATTTATGTATCAAAACCGGAGTTCTGTATACTCTGTAGATCATAAACCGTTGTGACACACACAGGGAGACAGCAGTGGTATCACTTCTAATGCATTCCTCTATTCATCATCATCTATGGGCCCCACATCCGACCCCCATTTAGCACGAGACCCGTAAGGGAACTGATCTAGATATTTGTCCAATAACCACAAATATATGAATGAGATCATCCCAGCTATGTCTTCCCTTTCTAGTATATATGTCAGTAGTATATTAGATTGAATAGGTATTGCTACATCCCCAAATTGTGCATGTAGTGCATGACATAGTTGCAAATATTGGTAGAAATGCCTATTTGTGATAGCAAAGTCCTAATTTATTCGTTCAAAGGACTTAAGTTTTCCCTCCTGCAGCACTTGTGATAACAATACGATTCCTTGTTTTTCCCATGGAGAGAAGCCCTCCAATCGGAACGTTTCCGTCAAATTAGGATTGCGCCATAAAGGGCTGTGCTGTGTCAGACCAGTGAGTTGAGTGAGGTCCTTAAAGACCTCCCATACTTCGTTCATTAATTGTAATGTGGGAAGTGTTGTATTATGTATTTTCTGAAAACCTGACTCCGATGCCATCGCCGGAATCAAATAGTTCAACCATTGACAGATCAGCTTGCCTGCTACTCCACAGCCCTCCTGTTTCCCCCACCCCTTAAAATGCTGTAGCTGGGAGCTTATGAAATAGATCCAAGGGTTCGGTAAAGAGAGTCCCCCCGAGTATTTTGGTACTCATAACGTGCAGATTTTTTTTCCATACCAATGCTCTAAACATGTGTATAATCTATAGGACTTGAGGCATAAAAATAATTTTTACTAAGTTTTCCCTGCCTATAGGGGACATGGGCAACTTACACCACGTATTAGTCTTGCTCCTAATCCGGGCAAGGATTGGGTCTAAATTATTAGCTAAGTAGTCCATAGGCCCAGCCGTTATTTGCACCCCTAGATATTTAAAGGAGCTGACTACTTGTAGTTGGGCTGTTGCCCTTTGGATCTCTACAAGGGGTAAAATTGCAGATTTGCTCCAGTATATCTGTTAACCAGAGTACGTTCCAAAATCCTGTATTAACGCCATAAGAGGGTCAATAGATCTCTCCAAGCATCCAACATATAATAGGAGATAGTCCGCGTATAAAGATATACGCTCTTCCCTAGATGTTCCTGGGAATCCCACTACTTGCGGAGAGGAACGCACCAGACATGCCAATGGTCCCACCGCTATCGCAAACAACAGGGGTGACAGTGGGCACCCCTGCCTGGTCCCCCTCCCCAAACTAAAACTCTCTGTTATTTCCCCATTTATTCTCAATCTCGCTTTGGGACTAGAGTACAAAAACTTAATCCATTTCATGAACTCAGGGCAAAACCCATATGTTCAAGCACAGCCCATAAGTATTCCCACTCGAAGTTGTCATAAGCTTTGGCAGCGTCGAGTGAGAGAACTGCCCCCCCCCACACTTCCTAGCCATCTGAGCCTGCAGAATTAAGTACAGCTGCCTTATATTAATTGCAGTTGATCTATTTGGCATAAAGCCAGACTGGTCCGCATCGATTAGTCCAGAGATGACTTTAGTGAGACGATTGGCCAGAACTTTTGCTAGAATCTTAACATCAGTCGACAGTAGGGAAATTGGCCTGTATCACTCAGGGAGCTTAGGATCTTTACCTGGTTTAGGTATCAGGACAATAATGGCTTCCCGCATAGAGTCTGGTAATTCTCCCTTCTCCCTAGCATCCATTAAGTTCTCAAATAGCTTGGGCAATGGGAGATCTTTATATTTCTTAAATACCTCTCCTGGCAGACCGTCTTTCCCTGGAGCCTTTTCATTGGGAAAAGTGGCCAGTGCAGTTTCCAGTTCTTCAAGTGACAGG
Source organism: Engystomops pustulosus (assembly GCA_019512145.1). NCBI lineage: Eukaryota > Metazoa > Chordata > Amphibia > Anura > Leptodactylidae > Engystomops > Engystomops pustulosus. The sequence goes on from CM033649.1 coordinate 68,173,647, forward strand.
GGCAGATCTAATGTGTCCCGTACCTCTGCTGTAAATCGCGGCATAACCACCTTATCTAATAATAGTCCCATGTCCTTACCTTCCGGTGGTAGCCTGGTCTTATACAAATTATTATAAAATTCCCGCATCACCATGCTAATACCCACATTGTCATTATACAAAGTGCCATCAGGCCCGGTTAGTTCTTTAATAAAGGGAGACCCTTCCTGACTCCTCACTATGGTAGCTAAAAGATGTCCCGCACTTTCTCCCTGTTCAAAGTATTTTTGTTTCGTAAAGAAGCGTTTATTGTCAGCCACATGTATCATATGTTCTTCTAATAGTTTTTGGGATTCCTTCCAATTTTTATAGTTCTACTCGGTGGGGGCAGCAATATAGTCCCTCTCAGTAGTGACTCCTGCAGTTTTACTAAGCAATTGACTGTTTAAAAAATAATTGCACACTTTGTTTTCTAGACCCAAATTAATAACCATACATTTATCTACATTAAACTTACTTAGGCATTTCTCCACTCAGTCTTCCAACTTTCACAAATGCCTCTACCGTCTGTATCATGTCAAAATATTAAAGCTCTACTGTGGAAACCCTCTATGAAGTCATTTATATAAAATGTTAAAAAGAAACTGGTAACTTCAACCCATTCTGAGAATGTGCAATTAATGACAACCCCTTGCTGCCAGTAAAAAAATAAAAACAACAATATAGTTAATACAAAGTAGGCTTGAGCCTTCAGAAGTTGATCATAACTCCACGGCTCCCAAAAGAGCTTAACCCCTTAACCCCTTGGCCCTTTTTTGTTTACATTTTTCACTCTCTACCTTTAAAAATCTATAACTTTTTTAAAGCGCTCTGTCATCGCTTTTTTCTGCATATAAATTGTAAATTAAAGTGACGTTATTTAATATTCCATGCCCTGTAATGGGAAGAAAAAAATTCCTAATGCAGTGAAATTGGTGAAAAAATGATTTGCGCTGTTTTCTTGTGAGCTTGGATTTGACAGCTTTCACTGCGCGCCTCAAATGACACGTCTACTTTATTCTTTGGGTCAGTGTGATCACAGGGATAACAAATATATATAGGTTTTATAAGGGTTTTTTTTCGATAGATTGGACGCATTGATACCTTATGTGTTTATGGCTTTTACTGTTTATTTATATGCTTCTAGAGAAAGGGGGGTGATTTGAATTTTTAGGTTTTTTATTATAATTTTTTTCACTTTTTTTATTTTTCTGTTAACATTTTTCAGCCCCCCTAGGGTATTTTAACCCAAGTTTGTCTGATCAATCCTATCATATACTGCTATACTACAGCGATCCAGCGGCGCCTTCTCTGCGGAGGATTCAGGTCTTCCGGCGATTCACTAAGGTAGTGCGCCCGATGTCCACCAGGTGTCACTGCTGTGCTGGATAAAAATTTAAATGTGACGGTTTTTCCGATTGCGTGAGCCAAAATCCGGGGGCAATTCAGGGACAATAGGCGCAAATGGGTAAAAATTTGGGTAACGCAACGAAAAAACGCGATTCGGGCACTTAGTAAATGTTGTTTTAAAATAAATTGAGGGTCCATCCCATATCCACACGTCATGTAATTAAGATTTTATACGCAACCTTATTGATTGTACAGGGTTGTGATACAGTATGCTTGTATATTTACCAGGTTTTCTTTTCTTTTTTAGATTGTCTACCTTTTATGTCACCATATTATCTCTCCAGGTGTTTACTTCAGCATTTGGTATGTTACTTATGCAATATATATATATATATATATATATATATATATTAGAGATGGGCGAATTTGTTAAAATTCGGTTCGTCCTGATTCGCAGAATTTTTCGAAAAAATTTGATTCGTCCTGAATCGAATCATGGCTAATCACGTTAAAAAACAGGTATTTCCTGGCTTCAGAGAGCCTTTAGGGCAGTGGTGGCGAACCTATGGCACGGGTGCCAGAGGTGGCACTCAGAGCCCTTTTTGTGGGCACCCGGGCCATCGCCCCAGCACACCAGACAAGACTTGAAGACTTCCTGCAGTTCCAAGCAACTTAAAAGATGCTGCTTCCAGTCACAATTTGATACTGACTTCGCTACTTGGGACTGTAGGAAGAGGGAGAATTAGACATGGTCAAATTATTTTGGAGGACCTCCTGCTGGCCCTACGATTTTCTCTGTACAGAGGGAAACTGGAAAGAATCTAAAATGATGAAAATTTTCCATCTTTCTACTGTGTTGCTGTCCTCAGGAGGCCAATATGAAAGTTGTTGAACAGGGAGCAATAAGTTACTGCTTTAATTTTTGGTTGGCACCTCGCAATAAATAAGCAGGGTTTTGGGTTGTAGTTTGGGCACTCGGCCTCTAAAAGGTTCGCCATCACTGCTTTAGGGTGTTGTAGAACGTTGTGCCATGCTTAAATATGCATAGGGAGGGTGGTTTGGTCTTCAAACAATGCTGTGTTTTAGTATGACACGCACATGACAGCCACCGCTCTTAGAATCGCTTCACTTTTCACTTTCATGTGCACTTACATAGGCCAACTTCCCCAAATAATCGAAGCGGGAACGCAGCCTGACAAGGTAACGTCTGGGCCAGCTCAAAAGGACTGAGCTGAGGGCCAAAATCCCACTATAACATCAAGGAGTGCACTCTTTTTACATTGACATCAGATGATTCCATAGATTACGACAGAACATGTTCTGTTAAAGGTGGATACATGTAGAAACCCCCCAAAAGAGTGCAGAGGGTGTCAGCAGTAATTCTGCATTGACGTCACTGATCATTTTTCCCTTATTTTAGTTTGTCAGTGTTCGCTTTTAGTCGGTCAATAATCCATCATCAGTATTGCTAAAGCCAAAATCAAACAGGAGTGGATCCAAGACAGAGATGACCAGTAAATGGGATATTTGCATGTCCTCTGTGTTCTGTATCCACTCCTGCTTTTGGTTATCAATCCTGAGGCTTATCATTCCTTCTGACAGATGAAACGAAGGGGGAAACTAAACATAGTGGCAACGCCTTAAAGCGATGGATTGTGAAAACAGCATTCTGAAAATCACAGGTTGTTCCAGGCAGACAGCGGTCAGTTGGCAGCAGCATGAGTAGGCTGCAGAGTGGCACAATGACAAATTATGGAGGAGGCAGAAACATGGTAGGCCACAAAAAGGCACAATGATAAGAGTATGGAGGTGGCGGCAGCAGAAGCAGCAGCAGGAGCCACAGGTGGCAACAACATGGTGGCAGCAACATGGAAAGCCACAGATTGGTCCAATGATAGAGTGTGGAGGTGGCAGCAGCAGCATCAGGAGGCCACAAAGTGGCACAATGATAAGAGTGTGGGGGTGGTGGCAGCAGAAGCAGCAGCAGGAGCCCACAGGTGGCAGCAAAATGGTGGCAGCAACATGGAAAGCCACAGAGTGGTCCAATGATAGATCGTGGAGGTAGCGTCCGCAGCATCAGCAACAGGAGGCCACAAAGTGACACAATGATAAGAGTGTGGAGGTGGCGGCAGCAGAAGTAGCAGCAGGAGCCCACAGGTGGCAGCAACAGGGTGGCAGCAACATGGAAAGCCACAGAGTGGCACAATGATATAGTGTCTCGCTGGTGTCAGCAGCGGCAGGAGCCCACAGGTGGTAGCAACATGGTGGCAACAACATGGAAAGCCACAGAGTGGCACAATGATAGAGTGTGGAGGTGGCGGCAGCAGCATCAGCAGCAGCAACAGGAGGCCACAAAGTGGCACAGTGATAAGAATGTGGAGGTGGCGGTGGCAGAAGCAGCAGCAGGAGCCCACAGGTGGCAGCAACAGGGAAAGCCACAGGGTGGCACAATGATATAGTGTGGAGGTGGCATCAGCAGCAGCAGGAGCCCACAAAACCCACAGCAGAGGAGGCCACGTTGTGGCACAATGATGAAGTTTGAAATAAATTTGAATTTGAAATATTCAATATAAATTTCAATTTGTAGGTTTGAGATGCCACATGCATAATACATTACAGTTTTCCTGAAAATATCAGGTCTTTGCCAAAAAAGAACTGCAAATGTGCCTCCATCAGCTGCAGTATGAGGTCAGAGGTATGGAGATGGCGGCAACATGGTAGACCACAGAGTGGCACAATGATATAGTGTAAAGGTAGCATCAGCAGCAGCAACAGGAGGCCACAAAGTAGCACAATGATAAGAGTGTGGAGGTGGCAGCAGCAGCAGTAGCCCACAGGTGGCAGCAACATGGAAAGCCACAAAGTGGCACAATGATATAGTGTGGAGGTGGCATCAGCCGCCGCAACAGGAGGACACAAAGTGGCTCAATGATAAGAGTGTGGAGGTGGCGGCAGCAGAAGCAGCAGCAGGAGCCACAGCTGGCAGCAACATGGAGGTAGCAATATGGAAAGCCACAGAGTGGTCCAATTACAGAGTGTGGAGGTGGCGGCAGAAGCATCAGCAGCAACAGGAGGCCACAGAGTGGCAGAATGATAAGAGTGTGGAGGTGGCCGCAGTAGCAGCAGCAGGAGCCCACAGAATGGCAGCAACATGGTGGCAGCAACAGAGAAAGCCACAGAGTGGCTCAATGATATTGTGTGAAGGTGGCAGCAGCAGGAGCCCACAGAGTGGTACAATGATATACTGTGCAGGTGGCATCAGTAGCAGCAGCAGCAGTACCCCACAGAGTGGCACAATGATATAGTGTGGAGGTGGCATCAGTAGCAGCAGCAGCAGCAGGAGCCCGCAGAGTGGCACCATGATATAGTGTGGAGGTGGCATCAGTAGCAGCAGGAGCCCACAGAGTGGCACAATGATATAGTGTGGAGGTGGCATCAGTAGCAGCAGGAGCCCACAGAGTGGCACAATTATATGGTGTGGAGGTGGCATCAGTAGTAGCAGCAGGAGCCCACAGAGTGGCACAATGATATAGTGTGCAGGTGGCATCAGTATCAGTAGGAGCCCACAGAGTGGCACAATGATATAGTGTGGAGGTGGCATCAGTAGCTGCAGCAGCAGGACCCACAGAGTGGCACAATGATATAGTGTGAAGGTGGCATTAGCAGCAGAAGGAGCCCACAGAGTGGCACAATGATATAGTGTGAAGGTGGCATCAGCAGCAGCAGGAGCCCATAGAGTGGCACAATGATATAGTGTGGAGGTGGCATCAGTAGCAGCAGCAGGAGCCCACAGAGTGGCACAATAATATAGTGTGGAGGTGGCATCAGTAGCAGCAGCAGGAGCCCACAGAGTGGCACAATGATATAGTGTGGAGGCGGCGTCAGTAGCAGCAGCAGGAGCCCACAGATTGGCACAATGATATAGTGAGAAGGTGGCATCAGCAGCTGAAGGAGCCCACAGAGTGGCACAATGATATAGTGTGGAGGTGGCATCAGTAGCAGCAGCAGCAACAGGAGCCCACAGAGTGGCACAATGATATAGTGTGGAGGTGGCATCAGTAGCAGCAGCTGGAGCCCACAGAGTGGCACAATGATATAGTGTGAAGGCGGCATCAGCAGCAGCAGAAGCCCACAGAGTGGCACCATGATATAGTGTGGAGGTGGCGGACAATTCCAGTCCCTGGTAAAGATGGTAGGAGGCAGATGGAGCAACTGGCAGCACATGTGTGGCATCAGGCGGGTGGCAGCATCAGAATAGTGGCTGAGGCAGGTAGTTAGAACCCAAACTCATTTCTCAACGTTTGGAGGAGGCGTCATGGCTGATTTAATCTGATGCATTAGGCATTGGTGAGTTGAAATCCTGGCCGATCCAAGCCTGATTCAAGTCTCTCCACATTACGGGTGGACAAGCGGGTTCTCCTTGGGGTAATGATGGCCCCCGCTGCACTGAACACCCGCTCTGATGCCACACTACTGGTCGGGCAGGACAGCTTCTCTACTGGAAACTCTGCAAGTTTCGTCCATGCATCAAGTTTGGCTGCCCAGTAGTCTATGGGATCCTCTACCTGAGGTGGTAAAGTGCTGTCCAAGTAGGCCACCATCTGCTGGTGCAGGGTCTGCTCAATGTCCTGCTGCTGCTGGTGGCTACCCTCCTCAATAGGCGGGTGAAGGAAATTGCTCATTAAGGAATCCAGACTTAAGCTGCTGCTGATGGAACTGCTACTGCTCCTACCCCCCCAGCTCCCAACAGCAGCCGTGGCAGTAGTACATGAGCGATGACAGACAGGCCGCAAGCGAGGGCCTAAGAGGGTGGAGAGCCAAAAGTTATCCCTATGTAGTTAGGCAAAACAGCATGCTGCAGGCCATCTGCGCAAGTGACTCTGAAGCACTCCCGGCCTCCATCTCCACTGTATACTGCCACAGTGCTTCTGGGTCATCTGCCTCCTTTCTATCTCCTCCAGATGCTCCTGCTCCTCCTCTCCTGTCATATGAGTAGAAAAACCACAAATTGCACCTGACTCTGCTTGTGCTCCAATGTCATCCTCCTCCGCCTCCTACAGTTCAGCCCCCACCGGACTCATGTGGCCATGTGATGGCCTCCAGTTCCCTGACCAGACAGATTTTGCAGCATGAGTTCCAGGACATCCACCTTCTGTTGTACAGCTCCATTCGGCAGAGGTGCTGGAGCCTTGACTTGCTGAAACAGCATGTGTGCCACTAGGTGCTGCTGCTGTTGCTGTGCCTGCAGGATGGACCACATCTGACACCCGTTTCTCCCAGGCCATTGGATGGTGATGCTGCATGTGTTGGCGCAGGGCCATGGTGCCAACGTTAGCTCCCTCACTTTCTGCCCGCAGATATGACATATACCCACGCTTGGCTCCTCTGATGTCTTTACAAAAAACTGCCACACAGCCGAGGTGGTAATTTTACCGCCAACACTTTGCACTGAGCGACGACTACCACGGCTGCATCGCTGAGCCCCTGTGCCACGGTTTACTTGGGCCTGCGAATTGGGATTTGTACCCCGGCCATTTGGCTCCTGTCATCGCACTGCTGCCACCCTGCTGACTCACGGCCACAGTAGCGACTTGCCTGCTCCGCTGCCTGACATGCAGGCTGACACTCTCTTCGCCTGGCGATGATGAATCCACTGCTACACCCAGCTCCCAGCGTTTCCCTGTCACTGCTACTCTCCTCACCGGTGTCAGTATGCACAGCCTGCCTACTGCAGGAAGCAGCGGAAGTCTGCCCCACCTCTTCACTGCCAAGCAGCTGCTGACTGTCCTCAAACACTTCATCCACGCTGAATAGTGGAGCTGAGCCCAGACCACCTAGTTGCTCTCTGGCTGCGGGAAAGGAACAGGACAGAGGCTGGTTGAGGACAGGTGAGGGCCGCTGACCTGCTCCTGGGCCATGCCAACTAATTATTGTATCTGAGGAGCCCACGAACTCTTGGCTGGGGTTGTCAGATGTTATATTTGAGGAATTGGATGACCTAGTCAACCATTCAACAACCTTTCGATTGTTGATCAAAGCACTGTCGCTAGATGACAACGGCAGTTCTGGCCTCACAGAGTCACCCCTGTTGAGACGTCCCCTTATTGTGCTGCGACCTCTGCCTGCTCCACCTGCCACCTTTCTGTCTGACATAGTGGTTTATAAACTACGTAGATTTGACACGTAAATCTGGCTCTAAACTATTGCCCCGAAAAGGTATGGGAATTTGCGTTATACAGATACCCCACAACTGACACCCAATCAGAGGTCCACAAATCACTACTGAAGATGCATGAATGTGAAACAGATTTCTTCCTATTCGATTGTGTCACTAAACAGAACTGCTATTTGGGGTACAGATCCCCCTTAAAGAACATCCAGGGATTGGAGCAAGAATCGCTACTGCACAGTACAGTAGCAGCAGCTAGACGCTACAGACAGCACATCCAGTGTAAAATGCCGGGATTGTGGGGTACACCTGACTGTTTATGGAAGGTATCCCTAGACGGGGGCTGATGTTATTAGATGCAAAGGAGTACAATTTTGGGTACTATTGCACTTTAATAAGTTTGGTTATCTGTGCCTTTAAGATGTGTTCTCACTCCTCCCCTTTTGCTTACCTCATAATGTACTCCCCTCCTACAGGACCTGAGGGTATATATATAACTGATAACTCAAGGATATCTCCCTCTTTTTGGCGACACTCAAGCTGTCCCTATCCTGGGGTCAGGCTGGTGTGCGCTGCAGGACTGTGCTGTGTACAGGGCTCAGGCGCCTTGTATCTATGGAGGACCCATCCAGACACTGAAGGTGAGGAATCATCTCCTGCCAGTGTCTGCTCCATCCCCAGGCAGGAGGCCATGTAGTCTCCCTGCTCCTGCCTGTCTCAGCCCAGCCATCCCCTCCCCTACCCCCAGGCCTCTCATGAGGTGAGGAGACCCTGCGGTAGTCCTGTTTCTCCTCATGTAACCACATACATGTAGCTGGGGGCTCTCATGATATGAGGCTGCAGAGACACAGAAGTAGTAACTCTGCTCTGGTTTCTGCTCCTTCACTAACCACATGTGCAGCTCCATGCTCTGCTGTCATCTCTCCCTGCACTACCACTCCCATCATCTCTCCCTGCACTTCCACTCCAATCACCTCTCCCTGTAGTTCCCACAGTAGTAATGGGAGCTCATACTAGTTGTGCTCAGTCCTCACAGGACGCCCCTGCACCTTCTCAGGTGGTTTCTGGGGGTCAGTCCAGTCCCACAGTTGTGTCTGTGGCAGATGCCACTGCAGCTCCCCCCCCCCCAATAGTCAGGGAGCTGCTGGGATTAACCCCTCACATGCTGCATCTGTGGAGGCATTCACTACAGTTTTATCCATAGCAGGAAGCTACTGTAATTAACCCCTCATGTGCTGTATCTGTAGAAGATGTCACTACAGCCCTCCCCAGTCAGGGGGCTGCTGTAATTAACCCCTCACATGCTGTATCAGCCTCTTCTGTCGCTCCCCTATAGTCAGGGGATGCGGTCACTTCAGTATTACCCCATGTTGTTCCCCATGGTCACAGAGCTCATAGCCATAATCCCATTCCACCGCCCGGGAGTTACGCTTCCAGACGTGGCTCTGCGGAGTCTAATTCAACCTGGCGCAGGCGGCGGCCAGGTTGCCCGGGTTTTGCAGATACACCAGTTCATCAAGTTGATGACTGGTATGTGAAGCCATGGACAGCATATGCGGGACCGCAGTGGATCATTCCAGGATCATGGTTCCTCCAGTGACTTCAGTTCCAGCTTCAGTTCCTATGGATCCTCCATTTATTCCTGCACCAACTGCTGAACTACATTATGGAGGTCCTGCGGGTGTGTGAGCCATTCCATGGTGAGACAGAATAGTCTCCTCTCTGATGGCCTATTACACGGGTTTCCTCTGCTATGGTAGATATTAGCGAGGCTCCGGCCCTTGTACACGCAGGAGGCCATAAAGACTCTGTATAATGCACTGTCAGCACTGCTTGGAGCCCATATAGATATGAAGATTGAGGAGAGGATATGGGCCAATGCTTATATTGATATCTGGCCCTTGTGTCAGTAGAACTGCATCCAGCAGATAAGGAACAAGTAATTCTAACAACACAGACCCAGATCCCAAACACTAAGGAGCTGAGATTATCAATAACTACCCCAAGGCCTTCTCTGTTTTTAGATGTGATGGGTGAAAATCACTCGAGTGTTATTCTGGGCTGTTCACATATCGGGAGGCAATTTATTCTTCAGGCAAGACCCAGGTGGGCCTTTCTACTGGTGATACGACACCAAGTACAGGTTCTGGTTATGACCAGGAGCTGATGGTTCTGCAATGAGGGATGCTGCCTATTTTCTGCCTCTGTAGGTATAAAAATAATAATAATAATCTTTATTTATATAGCGCCATCATATTACGTAGCGCTTTACAAATCATAGGGGACAAATACAAATATAATAAAACATGACAGAGCACAAACATTCGTATGAAACAAGAGGAGTGAGGTCCCTGCTCGCAAGAGCTTATAGTCTATGAGGATGAGGGGTGACACAAGAGGTAAAAGAATATATAATGGTCAAGGCATTCTTCTTAAGGGAATAGAACAAAATATAATAAATGGGATTGCTGTCGCTTGACCCAGTCATCAGCCGTCATCTTATATACAAGGTCCAGGGTGAATGGGACTGCAGAGAAAACTGGTGCATGTTGGTTGCTGGATAACAGATGTGAGGAGGACACAGGACGGGTTAGTAAAAGAGTTAAAGCTTCATCCAGTTAATGAGTGTTATAGGCTTGCCTAAACAATGGGTTTTAAGAGCACGGTTGAACTTTGGAGGTGGTATTAGTCTGATAGTCCGGGGCAGAGCATTCCATAGAAGGATGAGCTCTAGAGAAGTCTTGGAGACGCGAGTGGGAGGTCCGCACTAGGGTAGAGGTTAATCTAAGATCACTGGCGGATCTAAGAGCACGGGTTGGGCGATAGACTGAGATAAGAGAAGAGAGGTAGGGGGGTGCAGCATTATACAGAGCTTTGTGGTGGAGTGTTATTATTTTAAACTGTATTCGAAAGGAGACTGGCAGCCAGTGCAGTGTCTGGCATGAACTGGAGGCATCTGTGTAGCGTTTAGTCTGAAAGACGAGCCTGGCTGCTGCATTAAGAATCAATTGGAGAGGAGAGAGTTTGGTGAGTGGAAGACCGGTTAGTAGAGAGTTACAATAGTCTAGACGAGAGTGAATCAGAGCAACAGTTAGCATTTTACAGGTTTCAAATGTGAGAAACGGTCGGATTCTAAAGATGTTTCTGAGATGCATTCGGCAAGAGCGAGCAAGAGATTGAATGTGTGGCTCAAAGGAGAGGTTGGAGTCCAGCACAACCCCAAGACAGCGGGCCTGCTGCCTTGGGGTTATGGTGACCCCACAGACTTATATGGAGATGTTAGGATAGGCTCTGTTAGTGGATGGTGAAAATACAAGAAGTTCCGCCTTAGAAAGATTAAGTTTCAGGAAGAGAGAAGACATGATGTTAGAGATAGCAGAGAGACATTCACTAGTGTTCTGGATTAAGGCAGGGCTGATGTTACGTGCTAAGGTATACAGCTGGGTGTTATCAGCATAAAGATGATATTGAAAACCAAATCTGCTGATGGTTTGTCCAATGGGGGCAATATAGAGGGAGAAGAGAAGGGGACCTAGGACTGAACCCTGAGGAACCCGACAGAGAGAGGAACAGAAGAAAAGAGAGATCCAGAAAAGGAGACACTGAAGGTGCGGTCAGAGAGATAGGAGGAAAACCAAGAGAGTGCAGTGTCCTTTAGGCCAATGGAGTGAAGCATCCTGAGGAGGAGCTGGTGATCCACAGTATCGAACGCTGCCGAGAGATCCAGAAGAATGAGGAGAGAATAGTCACCTTTGGATTTTGCAGTGAGGAGATCATTGGAGACTTTAGTAAGAGCAGTTTCAGTAGAATGCATAGAGCGGAAACCAGATTGCAGGGGGTCTAGGAGCGAGTTAGCTGAGAGAAAACGGGAAAGTCGGGAATAGACCAGGCGTTCCAGGAGTTTGGAGATGAAAGGAAGGTTAGAGACTGGTCTGTAGTTAGTAGCATTGGATGGGTCCAGAGAAGGCTTCTTTAAAAATGGGGTAACAACAGCATGCTTGAAAGATGAGGGAAAGACACCAGAAGAGAGAGAGAGAGGTTGAAGATTTTAGTGAGGTGAGAAGTGACTGCTGGGGAGAGAGACTGTACAAGATGTGAGGGGATGGGGTCACTGATGCAGGTAGTGGGGCGAGCAGAGGAAAGGAGCCTGGACACTTCTTCCTCTGTGACTGGCTCAAAGGAAGAGAGTGCACAAGATAATGTACTGGAGGGAAGGGGATTTATGGAGTTAGTGGACTGAGAAATTATTTCCTGGCAAATGCAGTCGATTTTATTTTTAAAGTAGGTGGCCAGATCTTCAGCCCCAACGTCTGTGACAGGTTGCTGTACCTTTGGTGTTAGTAAGGAGTGAAGAGTATTGAAGAGCCTTTTGGGGTTTTTAGAAAGAAAAGATATTAGATTAGTAAAATAGACCTGTTTAGCAAGATGGAGAGCAGAGTTATAGGATTTGAGCATAAATTTAAAGTGAAGAAAGTCAGAGGAAGTGCCGATTTTCTCCACAGACGTTCGGCACTCCTGGAGCACTTACGAAGGAAACGGGTTTGTGCCGTGTGCCAAGGTTGCCTACATTTGTGTCGAAAGGCTCGAACTGATGGTGGTACCATCTTATCTCTAATGCCTCTCCTGTGGGGGGCGCACATGTGCGTATTGTATGCCCCTGTCCCACTTCCAATTCTTCTTCTACGGTAGCACCTGCAGATGAAACAATGGCAGTGAGTGCGCTAGACATGGGGTTGAGATTATCCTTCTAAGGTTGTTAACTGTGTTCAATTTTTAGGTTTTGTTTGCTTATTTCATAAGTGTTTAGTAGTGTGGGTTGTTTTTAAGGACAGTTGCAATAGGCCATCCCAGTGTCCTTTGGAAAATGTATAGAAATAAGTTTCCCGGGGAGGGGTGGTGGGCCCCTTTTAGGTGCCTCTGCCCTTCACCCTCCACTCCCCATTTCTTGACATGCACATTTCTCCTTTGGATAGTTCCAAAGAAGTAACCAGGGCAGTACTGTCTCATTTACCCCCTATCCTTCCCCAAGAGTCGGTCTATGTCGGGATGTTTTCTGAGGAAGCTCTGATATATTATGTTTCTTATATCCGTGTTGTGTTTCCTCACCAGTAGGCGGCCGGGGGCCCCGATGGCCTGGTTGGTTAATGATTTCGCTTTGTGTTTCTTGTTTGTGCCCCCAGACTGGGCGGCTGTGTGGACGGTGAGTATTATTGTGATACATGTCTGCTCATGGGTTACTTCATTTCATTTATTTTATTTCTATGATGATCTGTGTTGTGTGGCGCCATCTTGTGGTGTGGTACTTTTGCGGATCTTGGGAGTCATGTACAGAGATCATTTTATACATGCGGAAATAAAGTTATTGGAGTGTGAAGCATTTTAGTTCTTTCCTAGAGGGGGTTGTCTAATATGTCACTGGTTTTCGCTCCGTTACTATTTGTTTGTAGATCCTGTAATTTTTCTGTTTGTGCCCCTTTGTTCACATTTTCATGCATAGTTTTGATATCCCCCTAAATAGGGCTTGTGCTTGGTCCTCGGCCCCAGGATACTCTGTACAGGCTGATTCCTTTGTGGATGTCTTTTGTGCAGTTTCTCTCCTTGGCTTCATGGTTGTTGCTCGCAGGGTTACACCGCTGGGGGAGTTTTTGGTCTCACAGCGTTTGTGCTTGTTTTATAATATCAGAACATCTCATCCGTATTATTACCAGACTTCATTTTCACCTTACGATTTAGTGATGATTTGTTTCCATACAATGTTATTTATATGCTGACGGCCTGTGGTTTTGGTTGGCATTTGGGGACGTGTGCTGCAGTACCTTGGACACCACAGTGATCTGACTCTGGCCCGGACCAGAACCTGACTCTTCTGGATCTCTTCCCATTTGTGGTTGCATTGATTTGTGGGGTCACTGTTTCCAATATGAGAATTGGTTTCTGTGCTGATAACTTAGGGTTGTAGTTTGTTATTGACTTGTTGTAATCTTATGCTTCCCTTCCGGGTCTTTCCCTGTTGTGTAATTTGCTTCTTTTTTGCTGTTTGGAGTTGAACATCACCTAATGGGCCCAACATGTACTGAGTGTTTTGATACTTTGGCTGCAATTTGTTCAGTTTGAGTCTCCAGGTCTTTTCACCAGCGGCATCCAATATCGGCTATGGAAGGTCCTGGGTCCACCCCGTGGCCATTTTCTTCACAAATTGTCATGTGACCTGCTTAGGTTCTACCCAGCAGTTTTCTCCTTAGAATAGAAGACTTTGTTTTCCTTAGCCTTTTAGCCTAACTCTTAGTTTTGGGACCATTTGTATCAGTATTCTTGTGTCTTGTACAGCCACCCTTCCCCCCTCTGTTTATTGAGGAATAATTCACTTAGGCCCAAGTGTTTGTATTTCGATACAATACTGTTATAGGCGTAATAGTTGTCCGATAATCGTCAGGTACAGCTGTACAGATCTCTAGGGGCTGTCTCTGGCCCGGTTACAGTGTCTCAGGTGATTTTATCTTTATCTCGGTTTGGGTCCCAATTTTTAGTTCATGAAAGTGCCTCCCTCCTTACTTTACCATATTTAATTTCAGGTGATATTTTAAATATGTTGGGGGTGTTAGGATGGACCCAAGGAGATGGGATTCCTGGGTATGAATTTGTGGGACTAATAAGGGATTACCTATCTTTTCTTATCTTATGAGGGCACTCATTCCTTTCAGATTGGGGCAGCAGCTGAGTGGTTTAGAGCCGGCCTCCCAGGTGCAGAGGTTATGAGGTTTGGGAGGTCTACATGCTTTGCTCACTGAGTTTTCCTGATTTATTGCAGGGTTGCTTTTTTACCCTCTTATTGTTTTAGGTTCTCCAGTTGATGTTTGCCCCATGACAACATTTTGGATTCTGTGTCATTTGTACATAATTTATGCGGGTCAGCGGCTTCCAGTCTCCCTGGCGGGGATACGTTTTTGGGGTTTTCAACAGGCAGATGTATTTTGGAGGTATATCTAGTGCTTAAAATGGATTCAGGTCCTCCCAGAGACTGTATTATTTACGTTAATGAGACAACCCTTGGCAGTGTGCAATCTTCTTTCAGAAATTGTGAAAACAATGTTTCGAAGGAAGTTCCCCAAGTTATCTGGCAAGGTGCTAGGAATTCTACTGCTGTGGAGCCGGCTGGGCGTACGGTTAACTCCGGCACGGTCCATTGCATGCACTGTAAGTGTGATGATCTAGTACGGCACAGGGAGATGGTGGGACCGATGCAGATGTCCAAACCGTGTTACCTCCAAGAGATTCGGCCTTTGGGGTTTTCTGATGGCATTGAGTAGACAGTTCTTCTTGTTGAGTCGGGGAGCAGATCCGTGTAGGGGTACACGGATCTGCTGGTGGCGGAATGGTGGAAGATTTGAGATGGTGGTTGCTCAAAAATATGCGATTCTATTCCAAGTGCCTGATTTTGGATATTACGGGTTAATATAGTAAATAAATAAAGCTGTGACCTAATTTTCCACCCAGCAAGAAGTGTCTGTCATGTTCTGGAAGATATTGATGTTATGGGTAAACAATTAAAGTACCCTTACAGGTGGTTTACCTAAGGTGTTCTGTTGCACCCTACTCTGGTAGGCCGAAACAAGTTTTAATATAAAGTATAAATCAGCGATCAGGGGTTTCTTGTATTAATGAAAATATGCACCGGCACCAGCTCACCCTGAGCTAGTGCCATGTATCTGTGGATTAGAACTATCACTTAGTGGTATGTTTCCTTTAAGGATGCATGTTTTTT
The DNA here is from genome assembly GCA_019512145.1 of Engystomops pustulosus. NCBI lineage: Eukaryota > Metazoa > Chordata > Amphibia > Anura > Leptodactylidae > Engystomops > Engystomops pustulosus. The sequence goes on from CM033649.1 coordinate 68,188,946, forward strand.
TCTCTCATTTCTCGCTCTCCACCTTTTTCATTTTTCTGTATACAGAGCTGCGTAAGTTTATTTTGTGCGTTAACAAATTTTACTTCTCCATCACATTATTTATTATTCCATGCCGTGTACTGGGAAGCTGAAAAAAAATTCCAAATGTGGAAAAATTTGAAAAAAAACATGTCCACGTAACGTTCTTGTGGGCTCAGTTTTTACGACCTTCACCGTGCTCTCCAAATAACACCTCTACTTTATTCTTTGGTTCGTTACGATCATGGTGATACCAAATTTATACAGGTTTTATTGTCTTTTAATACATTTTCAAAAATTAACGAATGTGTACAAAAAAGAAAAAAATATTTCCCCCATCTTCTGTCGCTAATAACTTGTTCATACTTTGGTGCACGGAGCTATGTGAAGTGTTATTTTTTGCTACCATTTTGAGGACTGTGCAACATTTTGGTCACTTATTCCTTTTTTATGTGATGTAAAATGCTGTAAAAGTCGCTTTCCGGACATTTGGGTGCTATTTTCCGTTTGTGGTTCACAGCTTTATGGCTTCAGAGTGAGTGCTGACTCAAACCCCAATTTTTCTGGATTCTGAGAGCTATAACATTTTTATTCCTCAATCAAAAGAGGATCTCTAGGGCTTGTTTATTGCGGGAAAAGGTAGCAGTTAGATTGGTGCTATATTAGGGTACGTCTGACTTTTTGATCGCTTTCTATTATATATTTTTGTGAGGTAAAAAGGACTAAAATTGGTATTTTTAATCAGTTTTATATCTTTATTTTTTTATATACCCTTTGCATAGGGGTATCATAATGTAATATCTGGATAACCAAGGTCAATACAGACGCGAAAAAAAAGCTAATTTTGTGGGGGTACAGTACTTCTATACTGCAATGTATTGTATCTGCCAATGTTATACTGCCAGTTTGCCTATTGGACCCAGTGTATGACTAGGCCTAATAGGCCACCGTACATGGCAGACACAGAGGTCTTCATCTGACCTCCAGCTGCCATGGCAACTCCATGGCACCCTGGGATCGCATTGCAGGGGGCCGGGGGACTGACAGAGAGAATAGGGTGTCTTTCTCCTTAGCTGTCACAATTGTATTTGATTGCGGCAGTTAAGGAGTTAAACTGCGCAGCAAGGAGAGATCTCCCTGCCGAGCAGGGACCAGGCTGTATGTAACAGTCGGTTTCCTGCTGCAGATCAGGCTGGCACACTGTCAGTGCTAGCGCCATCCGGAGGACAAAATAGATCATCCAAATTTGGCAACGGACAGCTAATTTGGACAATCTCTTAATCAGTTAACAATGGAAGCACAATAGGAGGTGACTTTGGTTCCATTTTGACAACTAAATGACTATTTGAAAGTAATTTGACAAACATGTTTGATTTCAAACCACAAAATGTTCTGATGGTTTTCCTGTCACTGGAAATGTACAATATCCAAAACAAACATCTTAACAAACTAACTAATCATGTGCATGAAATTAATTTTGATATCCAAATAATTTCTTTACAGTGTAATTCAAAATTATTCATACAAAAGGGAGCCAGAAGAAGTGGATGTTTGTGTGTCTGGCATCGTCTTTCAGTTGACTGAGCACCTATGAAAACTGAAGCACCTAAAATACCGTCTTTAAAACCATTCATAAGGCGCCATGTGTCCTGAATCGCCCCCATGTCCTGCAGATAGGTGCAAACAAGTCTGCACTTTGTTCGGGCACCTGGGGCAGCACTTTGTTTTGCTCAGGTTATTGGCTGCCATAAAAGCACTGGGTTGACAGATCCCCCTGAATCGCCACCCATGTCCTTGTCATTTGGTTAACCTGTCGCACACCACAGTAGTGCTAGAAGTCACCCCAGGAAAAGACACAGCAATGTCCTTTGCTCTGATGAGCTTGTGGATAGTGTTCCCTTGCAGGGTAAGCAGTCTGAGTCCCCATAGTCCAATCCTTTCATTCACTTTGGTCACGTGTTCTCACAAAGTAGCAAAGTATAATACACCAGAAGAGCAATTAATGCAGAACTGTTAATAAAACAGACTGCACCATGTGTTATCATCTCCCCTCGTGAGGTGGAATAACTTTGTAGAGCTGGTTCTGTTGGGGAGGTGGAAAACGAAAAATTAATGGTTGCTGCCTAGTTTGTTGTTTAAACAAATCTTATGTTCTTCCTGTGAAAAACCTGGATCCTCATCTGGTGATCAACTTACTGTACTCGAAAAAGAGCTTCAGGAATGGTATGTGTATAAATGGCAAATTTACTCACACAACGACTGGTTCATATGGACTGAGTGCTGCCCGTTATAGAGACTGGTGCTGTTGACAATATATATTTTTCTTGGTCATTATAATTGTTTCTATTTTTAATCATGTGTGCGTGTGCATACATTGCATCAAGTGCTCCAATTGTTTATTTGCCTATCTAACACATCTTTTTTTCTCATTTTGTCTTTTCCAAAGTACATCTTATTTAAAATAAAATTTTTCATGAGAATGCAGTTAAACTCCTTTCTGATGAAGGTGTCACTATAATGATCCATATAAATCATATAAAGGCTCGGACACAGATCTTGGGATTTACAATACCGGTAGCTTTTTTATTGATCCCAATCAATATGTCTTTATAGTGTGGGAGGAAACCGGAGTACCCGGGGAAAACCCACACAAGCACGGGGAGAACATACAAACTCCATGCAGATGTTGTCCTAGGTCAGAATAGAACTAAGGTGCTGCAAGGCAACAGTGTTAGCCACTGAGCCTCCGTGCTGCCCATGATGGAGTGTCCAATCCAGTGAGAAGGTCTTGTCCAGTGGTGAGAACAGAGACCGGGCCAAGAATCCGCCTCAATGAAAACTCCATGTAAGGGACTAGAATGGAGTCCCATGTTGTCAATAGCTTGTATATCAATTGGAGCACCAGCAGCATTTGGTGCTCCACCCTATCCATGATCCTCTTCTTTCAGGTGGCCACTTGCTGATCAGGATAGAACGGGCCTTTCCTGCCACGATATTGAGAGTCATCGGGTTGTTATTGCTGTTCAGTGTCACCAGGCCTAAAATGAGAAAAACACAAATCAATGGGATGGGTCGGGGATGGCAGTTCTGTTTGTGGCGAGGGTGTTTGTGTTACAGTAGGTCTGGGTCATAGCACATGTCCTCATAGTACTGCAATGAGCTTCTCAATGTTGTGAAGATGCTCTGCTTTAGTCAGGAATTGACAATCTCTATGGAGGGCGAGGCCATAGCCCTGACATTGCCTCTGTAGCACAGTTGAAGGGAGGAGGTATGTTGCCACCTTTGCCCACTCACCAGCATCAACTTCCCTCATAACAGTCTATTACTCCATGTTATCTCTTACCTTGGTAAAGCTTGTACAACTCCGTAGCCTTTACAGCATCTTTCTGAATAACCAAGGTGAGGTATTCTGAAACACACAAAAGAAGAGCCAATATTAACTCCTGCAGAACATCAGATGTGACCGAGAAGAACCAAGCTCTCTCAGCTAGACATGTCTATCATGGAGGTGTAAACTAACAACCAAACCTAGAGCTCCATCCAGGGATGAACACGATTATGTCATGCCGTTATCATAAATCCTAGGACATCTCAGTGTCTCCCGAGTTACTTACTGAAATGTTGCAGAACAGCCCACTTGTCCTCTAAGTGACTCAGGTTGTCTGGTGTGTGAAGGAGCATGGTCTTTGTCATCTTCGGGTGATAATCCGCCTATGGGAGATACAGTACAGGGTATACATACATGATTGTCAATAACTGGAATAAAGGTGCATTACCACATTCCCCCCTCACTAGTCGCACTTTCCAAATTTACGTTGTAATATAACTCTGTCCAGAAGCAGGTACTTACCAGGTAGCTGTAGATGGACCCCAGGTCACTAGTGTCTGGCGGCCCCTCTTTCCGTAAAAATCCCCGAATGGTGCCTCCTTTTACGTAGCTCAGGCAACTTATTACACATGAAGTGGCGGCCTTGAGAAAAGAGAAAACACATGGTTAAGTTAATATCGCTGATGTAACCTAGGTTATCAATATGTACTGAGGGTAGGCCTCAGCTAGAGATGGTGTCCATGGTAAGCAGCCAGCTATAGAGCGCTGATGACGCTGTGTATCCCACGGCACCATGTTATCTGCTCCAGACTGCTCTATACTCACTGCTGATTTCTCCTGGTTGGCACTATGTATTTTCACGAGCAGGCTCGGTATACATCTCTTGACTTGGCTGTGGAAGTAGCTAGACATCGCGAGATGGCAGCTTTGTGTCAGGTCTTTCAAGAGAGTAACAGCTGCCATTTGGACCTGTTCGTCTGCCTAGAAATAGAATAGTAGTCCAAGTTATGGTAACAGTTGTGTGTTATTGGATGACGCATACAGATAGAGGGGAAACATATAGTGGTTTAACATAAACATATAGTTGTATAACTCACATAGTCCAAATACTCCTGGCATATATTAACATAATCTCTGTTGAGGACAGCGAACCGCAGATGTTTGATGAAGTTTGACAACGCCCTTAATGTCCCCACAATGACCTTGGTGTTGGTAGTTTTTGAGAGTCTTTGGTGGAGGTGGTAAATAATTTGTTTCCAATTGCTCTCAACCTGCAAGAAACATACAGAATACAGAACAATGTCATATATATTAGATCAAGGACTTCTGATGATAATGTCACTGTGGGATATTTTACTTACCAGTCTTGGGGCTGCGTTTCCCAGCGCTTCTATGGCGGCACAGCACATTACGGTATCGTCCTCAATTGTAATTTTCAGCAGAATTTGGATGGCTGTGTTCTGCTCCTTCGGCTTCAGCAGACTGCCATGTTTGAAAGCCTAAATAAATCATAGAATGGTTAAAATGACCACTATGCTAACCCCTTATATGGAATATGCTGCCACCCTTGCCCAGAGGGAAGCCAAATATCCAATTCCTTATTTCTATTGATTTTAAAATCACCACCTCACCTCATTGAAGAATAGGATCGCTGTCATTTTGGGTACCGGTAGAGCATTCTTTAATATGTTGAGCATAGACTTCCGGAAAGGCTTTGGTAACTTTTTACCAGCTACCATGGATCTAGAAAAATGAAAGATGATACCTCAGTATAACATGGAATCTTCCTTGGATGCTAAGGGAAGTGTTGTTAGTAAAGCGCCTCCATTGGGATTCATGGAGTGATGTTAATGTAGCTACACAATTCTGATGTTCTGAAACACACACATATATATATATATATATACTGTATATATATATAATGTATAAGGTTTTTTGGAAAACTTACGTCACAAACTCGCGCATCTGTATCCGCAGCTCCGGTGAATCTTTTGCAATCTTAAATCCAATCACGCGTTGTTTCCTTTTATGAAATAATGAAACAATGACAATCAGAATAACCATAGAGCAGCACTTAGGAGGAACTATTAACCATGGAGGGATGACAGAGGAATATCTTTATGGGGAGCAATTATAAAGGCTGACTTCTCCTACCTAATGCTCATAGAGGAGGAGCAGCACCATATGACTTACCTGAGCTGTTGTATGTGGTGGAATTGAGGAAGGGTCTTTGAAATGACATCATCGGTCTCTGCCGGCTTGTTCTCTGTAGTGTAAGGGCCAGTAAAGGGTTCAAGAGCACGTTGGACTTCTTCTGCAAGCTGTTTTGTTGTAAAATGTAAGATTAGGATTAATAGATTAGTAGCTACATCTTTATACAGGTGAATGGATACAGTCAGTGGTATGTGGCCTCATTGTTAGAATATATAACCAAATAGCCCGGTCAGCCAGCAATGTATTCACATACCCATCATCCATGCATACCTATCTATGTTCATAGCATGAGCATCCATCTATAGACATCCTCAGTCCTCCTCACCTCATTCATTCAACCAATCAATCACAAGCCGGCCATGGGCATTTTAGCTTTTGAAGAGTCTGATTTACATGATGTCTTAGGAGATCTAGATGATATGATGCTAAATGATAACATTTCCCATGTCCCATCAGGACCAGGCTTCTTACCCCTGCTGGGACCTCATGCAGCCATATGGAGATGCTGGCTCTAATGCTGTTCATGGCCTTGAATAGTTGCACCTTGTACTGGTGGCTTTTCTCCAAATACTCCAAAACGCTGCAAGAGAGACGTCTCACGGCTGTAGAGGAGAAACACAGATACACGGTTAGGCTGGATATTGTAACTCTGGTTGTCTAATAATAACTATATACAAGAGGACTATTCAGTGGAGGAACTACAACCACCTGAAGTGTCTTACTCACCATGACATATGGTCTCCCTAGAGTCAGGGTCAAGAACTTCTTCGATTTTATCACTCACTTTTGGCAGCATTTGCACCACATGGGGGATGACTACAGGTGCTGTAAGGAAAGCAGAAGGTAATTACATATTATATTTTCTACATTATGGGGCTCATTTACTCACCTGGCCGCTGGAGTTCACTGAAAGTGTGTTGTCTGACGATAATGCGCTCTGCCCCGATTCACTAAGATCGCCTGCCCGATATCCTGCATGTGTCACTTCCCCTCTCAGGTCCGATGGAGTTCACCTTCTTCTTTATGGTGTATGTAAGTGCTTGGGCTTACAACACAATTTGAAAGTTAAATCCCGCGCTCAGTCCGAAACAGTCAGATCTTCAACAGGCCCCTTAATTTGTGTCGCATGGAAGCCAGTGCAGCTGTGCCAAAAAACAATTGTGTGCAACACAATCCCAGCCCTCCACTTGCCCAGAGAATGCTGGCATGCACTATGACAGAGACGAGACGACAGAGCTTCCACACGTACACAGCAACTCGGCTGGTCCCTTTGTTGTAGACTTGATGCCACTTCAACCTTCTCCACAGGTTCAGCAGGCTGAGACAGCTCTTCACCTGTCTTCGGGGGGTAACCATTAACCCATTCTTTGGATTTTCCCAAGACTGTATTCAGACTACTGGTTATAAGCGATCCCACTTGGGTGGCCATCACGGTTGAGACTACAGACTTAGTCACACCCACACCGCCTTGTACTGCACCAGCTTCCCAGCCCAATATATCGGACGTCGCACCTGTAACAGTGTCTCGGGCACCAGTCACTGTATTTGTCTTCACAGACATTGTAACGCTATCAGATGTTATCGGCATTGCAGAATTGTCACATGTTACAGGTAGTGTCATATAATCACAGTTAACACTATAATGACAGGTTAGAGGCAGATTATGCACAACATTACACTTTTCTGGTTTAACTTCAGAAATTAAGGCATCACAAATATTATCATCATCACATAGTCCATCAGACTTTATCAGTCTCAGCCAGTGCAGCTGTGCCAAAAAACAATTGTGTGCAACACAATCCCAGCGCAGACCCCTGTTAAATACCTCTCCAAGCCATGCAATCCCCAAAAATGGCAAACAGTGTGGTCTGCGACCCTTATAAATGAGCCCCTACATCTTTTTATCATATGCCTCAGGAGATGGTACAGGTATGTGTGTGTTCACTTCAAGGATGGTATGAGGTGAAGAAGCTTGAATTGTCATTTTGTGGCTGTGGAGGTAAGTGATTATAAAATATATCTAGCTTACGATATGTCTAAAAGGTCTAAATCAAATAGATGGGACATATATGTCATATATTTTCGAGTACAAGACCAAATTTTCAGCACAAAAAATTTGCTAAAAAAACCCTTACTCGACTTATACTGGAGTCTATCAAAAAAACAAAATGTGTATTCACCTTCCGATGGCCGTCGGCAGGTCCTCTTCCTTTCATCGATGTCCGGCATCAGCTCTGTGTCGACGCGCTGTCCATCGCAGGCATCAGCTGGTGCATCATGGGATGTGCGACCAACTGTGCACAGACATGGAGCCAATGACGGACATCCATGTAAAGAAGAAGACCTGCCCTCGGCCATCGGAAGGTGAATACTTTGTTTTTTTTCCTGCAGGCTGTATATGGGGGAGATGCAGGGGCTACAGGCTATATACTGGGAGGCTGCAGGCTATATACTTGGGGGACATGGGCTGCAGGCTATATACTGGGGGGAAGGGGCTGTAGGCAATGTACTAGAGACAAAGGGCTGGCTGTATACTGTGGGTTTGAGCTGGCTGTCTACATACTGGGAGTATGTTGTGGCATGCTATATACTAGGCTCATACTCGAGTCAATAGGTTTTCCCAGTTTTTGTGTTAAAATTAGGGGTCTCTGCTTACAATCGGGTCAGCTTATACTCGGTAAATACTATATATATATATATATATATATATATATTATATATATATACACATCTACTGGACAGATAATCTACATTCAATAGATGACTTGGCCGGTCTTCACTAGTAGAGTAGGACATCACTTACCACACAGAGATATTACTTCTATCAAGAGGTCCAGAGTGCTAGCATGAAAGGTATCATAGCAAATGAAGAATCTCAGTCTATTGATGACACTTTCAAAATGGCAAACACTCATCCAGACGAGAACATTTTTAGTCATGAGGTATTTCATTTCTTCTCTATTCTGTAAATAGAGAGATGCAGCCGGTTATAATTATCCATGTTCTTCACATGTATAGCACTGATTACTACAGTAACATAAAGCACCATGACACCAGACTTACCTCATGGGCCCAATTTAGGCGATCCAATAGGAAATCCACCATGAAATAATCACTGAATTGTTTTGGATCTCTTCTATGATGAATCACTTTGACCAAGAAATGACACGCGGTGGAATATTGATGAATGCATAACTGCAACAGAAAAAGGAGAACAGGATGGATGGATGAGGGAAAAGTACATGCAAGCACCACCCAAATCTGGTCATCATATGGCACTGCTCTACACCGCTGTCTGTGAATGGTCAATATACGACCAAGTGCGACTTGGACTGCCTTTATGGCAAGCTAAGAGGACATCCAAGTCAAGGAATAGGTGGACTCGTTGCAGTATAAAATGATAGTGTGAACAATGTATGAGTCTACTCACCAGGTCTCTCTTGATGGCTCTTTTGATCTCACATATATAACTTGAAAGATCTTCATCCTCCATTCCCTGGATGAAATCTGGGATAAATGATGTGAAGGCTGTTTCTGTCTTCAGCAAATTCCAGGTGGCCAAAAATTTTTTAAGTTCTAGAGTAAAGAAAAAAAAGTCATGTGACACAGAGTTGGGGAAACATACAGGAGATATTTCACTGGTATAAAGCTGCGGTATGATAATAGTAGTTTTGAAGAGAGACTTGACTTACCAAGATTTGGATCCACATACCAGGTCTGATAGATTCGGTCTCTGGTGGATGTTCCCTCAAATCTGCAAGAAGAGAAATCACTTGGATATTTTTGTATTAAATCATTTTCCTCCATGATATAGACCCCCGCTATATGCCTAGGTGTGTAGTGAGGCATTATGGTACTTCCGGGGACCTATCAAGTCAGACATTTGTCTGCAGTAGAGACCATGTAGATTGATACCAAGAAGAAATGATTATAACATTTTGAGCATCTGTGCAACAACAGGCGCCATTCCAGAAATTACTGCTACTTTTCCCCAATCCTCACATGATTGTCAGGGGCTGCCGAATTAAATTCTGATCATTATTGGGAAACTAAAAATAACCCCTATCTCCACCCCTCCTCCCATCCTCTTCCTTACCTGGGATCCATGATTTTAAGGTTTATAAAACAAGCTGTTTTCTACAGGTCGCAGGACAACAAGTAGAACACAAGTGCACACTAGCAAATCACAACAGTGAATGAGCAGACTGAGAGCAACCGGCCGATTTTATAGGCAATGGCCATTATGACATCACTGATGACATCACACAGGAAGCAGTGTAATTGTAGTTACACACGTGGATAAAATTGTTGGTACCACTTGTTTAGTAAAAGAAAACTCCACAATGGTCCAGACACTGCTCCTAATTTTCCCCAATCCTCACATGATCGCCAGTGGCTTCCCAACTGCATTCTGATCAATATTGTGAACCTATGAATATCTCCCATGTCCTCTCCACCTCCCATCCTTTTCCTTACCTGGGATCCATGATTTTAGGTTATAAACACAGTGTTTCTACATCGTCACAGGACAAGCAAACACAAGTGCACACTAGAAATCACAACAGTGAATGAGCAGAGAGAGCAACCGGCCGATTTCGGGAACTTGGGCTTATGCGATCCTGATGACATCACAATAACCATAGTCATTACATTTTGGTACATAGGAAGCAGTGTTATCATAGTTACACACCGAATCTATACACCCTGTGCCGCATGCAGCTAAGCAGCCCTAGAACATAACAGAACCTCCTCCATGTTTCCCAGTAGGGACAGTGTTCTTTTCAAGATATGCTTCATTTTTCTGTCTGAGAACACATAGCTGTTGTGCCTTGCTAAAAGATTGATTTTAGTTTCATCTGTTTATAGGACATTCTACCAGAAGCCGTGTGGCTTGTCAACATGTAGCTTTGCATTTTCCAGTCTTGCTCTTTTTATGATTTGTTTTTAGCAATGTTGTCCTTCTTGGTCGTCTCCCATTAAGTCCACTTTGGCTCAAAAAACGACAAATGGTGCGATCTGACACTGAAATTCCTTGAGCTTGAATTTCACCTTAAACTCTTTAAAGTTTTTCTGGACTCTTTTTTTTTAAATTATTATTCTTATTTTTGTATTACATAATTTTCCTACTTGAAATAGATCCCTAGGTTATGGTATGCCTAGGTGTGCGGCAATCCATTTTGGTGCCTTAAAGTGGACTGGTCACGTTACATACTTGTCTGCTTCACAGAGCAAGTAGATTCATACCAAGGTTTAGAAGAAATGACTATAATACTTTAACCATCTGTGTAACAACGGGCCGCCTTCCAGACATTGCTCCTACTTTTCCCCATTCCTCATATTACAAGTTAAAATGATTGTCAATGGTTACTCGATTTCTTTCCGATCAATATTGTTAAACTATGACTATTCCCCATCTCTACCCCTAATCCCATCTTATTCCTTACCTGGGATCCATGGTTTTAAGGTTTATAAAACAAGCTGTTTTGTACAGGTCGCAGGACAACAAGTAGAACACAAGTGCACACTAGCAAATCACAATAGTGAATGAGCAGACTGAGAGCAACCGGCCGATTTTATAGGCAATGGCCATTATGACATCACTGATGACATCACAATAGGCATAGTCATTACATGTTGGTACACATCACTGATGACATCACAATAGGCATAGTCATTACATGTTGGTACATAGGAAGCAGTGTTATTGCAGTTACACACGTGGACAAAACTGTTGGTACCACTTGTTTAGTAAAAGAAAACTCCACAAACCTTGCTATTGATAAAAAATTTTTATAACAAAGCCCCGGCTGTTATAGATATGATCACTTTCCAGTAACCCCAAAATATAGCCTTGAAATGTACATATTGGGCGGATTTATCAAGTGTCTGAAAGTCAGAATATTTCCAGTTGCCCATGGCAACCAATCACAGTTCATCTTTCATTTTACCAGTGCTCATGAATATTTTAAAGGGGAGCTGTGATTGGTTCCCCTCCAGACCAGTTCTGAGAACAGACTTTCTATAATTTTAAAGACCTAAGTTGGGATAATTATCGGGGAAGCGGATAATACATATAGTAGCATAGGGAGTAATATCATTTTAATAAGGGCAACTCTACATATAGTAGCATAGGGAGTAATATCATTTTAATAAGGGCAACTCTACCTAGCATATTAATCGGTAGTTTTTTCCACAGCTGGACTTTTTTTTTTTCATGTCCCCTAAAATGGGTATGATATCTCTTTCTATATACTCCATCATATTTTCAGATATGTTTATTCCAAGATACCTAGTACTTTCCCCTTTTGCTAAGACTACCATCTCTTTGGGGGTATATGTCCCTGCCGGGTCTAAGGGGAGCCAGGCGGATTTGTGCCAGTTTATGCATAGTCCAGAGAATGGTCAAAACGCCTCAAAAACCTGAAAGGCTTTATCAATCGAGCTATGAGATCCTAAATAGAGGACATAATCTGCATACAAAGAAATTTTTTCATGGATGTCTCCCTGCCTAAATCTTATTATGTCTTTATCTTGTCTAATTCTAGAAGCTAATGGTTCCATTACAATAGCAAATAAAAAAGCGGGATAGTGGACAACCTTGCTGAGATCCTCTTCTGAGCCTAAATGGTCTAGATTCCTCCCCGTTTATCAAGACTCTTGCTGAAGGAGCAGCATACAGAAGTTTCACCCTTGCAATAAAACGAGCCCCACAACCCATCTTCTCCATGGTGTACCACAGGAAAGACCATTCAAGGGTGTCAAAAATCCGAAAGGCACCCAGAAACCACAGGGATTTGTGACCAGGGTTGGAGGGATCAAGCTGCATATTCAAAGAAAGTCTTCCGAGATTATCCAATGTCAACCCGCCAGGCATAAAGCCATTTTCTATCTCTCTAATTTTTATTTTAAGTCTTTCTGCTAAAACTTTAGCTAACAATTTATTAATGAAATGGGAAGAATGGAGTCCACTTTTCTCTTATCTTTATCTGGTTTGGGAATTAAAACTATCAGTGCCTCTCTCATAGAGGGTGGGAAAAGTCCTCTCTGAAATTAATAGTTTCAAGTCTCAATCATTTAATCTATCAGTTTGTCATACAATTCATAAAACTCAGATGGAATTCCATCAAACCCTGGTGCACTGCCCTCCGCCGCTCGAGATAGAACCTCCAGGATCTCTGATCTCGCTATATCCTGCTCCAGTGCGGTTTTCCATGCCTCTGAAATCTGTGGAATTAAAATATCACTAAAATAGTTCTCAAGAGAGGTGTGTTCCTCTGGGGGAAAGGGATGGACACTTCATCCCGCTTTTCCTACGGGAAACATTATTCATAGCAAGAAAATGTATAGCGCTCCAGTGGTGTTGACCCCACGCGCCGACAACATGAATGTGGAAAGCACAAATCAATCAAATGCTTCCTATGAGGCAGTTTTATACAACACAGGAATTGTCCAGAAATTCGCTCCAAACTGGGGTACTTGGTGTGACTCGGGTGAGACACACTATTCTCCTCATAGACTCAGGGCAATACTTACGGAAGAACAATCTGCGGTGACAATGGCTATCCATCGCTGATAGTTACTTGGGCCATGAAGCGAAAGGTATGGGCCCGCTACACCCGACCCTGGGGAATAGATCAGGGGCACTCAGGCTTGAGCTCACTCAAGGGGCTCTAACCTTATTACAACATGTTTATTGCTCCTTCATCAAAACATTAGATTACTCATATAGAACACAATCTTATAATTAGTTCTACTTATTACGCCACATCTTACAGTTAGTACTATCTTATTCCAGTGTAGAGATGATCGACGTTTTTCGTAAACTGAAATGTCATAGATACATTTGTGGAGGAAAAATCCTCCCTTCATCGTACTTCTCCTAATACTTAAATACTTAAATATGGCACATGTTTTATACGAGTCACAGATCAGAGGAAAGAGAAAAAGACAAAAAAGGAAAAGAAAAAAAGGAAAAAGGGAAAAAGGAAAGAGAAGAATAATATAGTATTTTTTATCCTAATACGCTTATTGTACTGGACAGGAGGCAGTTACTATAACCTACCCAAGGAGGTATCTCAGTTCCTAAATTTAATAGGGTATATTAACTAAACACTAACAGTTAAGATTTGAAATTTGAATTTGAAGGGGCATTTTCGTGTTCATATTTCAAAATTAGCCGGACGCCAATTATGTTTAAACTGTTTACCTCTTTTATGCCTTGTTCCCACATACATTTCATAGCGATGGCTTCATTCATACTCTCTATTATTGAGTCTCTATTAATCTGGCTAGCAGATTTCCATTGGTTTGCAATAGTCATTCTCACCACCCGCACATAGTCTGCTTATTATCCCTTTCTCGTTCTCAGAGAAACCACGCGTCGTATATATCCAATAAAAGCAATGGCGGGGCAAGGTGGAGTATGTGTATTCCTTATTATTAAATAAGATCAAAAGCATAGTTCCATATATGCACCACTCGGTCACAGGTCACCACATATGCAGAGTTGATGCTGTGGCCGTACATCCCTCCAGCAGTACTCACTGACATCTTGATTGCCTTTGCAAAGTTTTGGGGGTTAAATACCACCTACTCCTGATTTTAAACAAATATCTCCATATGATTTGTGCATCGCAGATTCACTATTTGAATCCTCTATTGACAGGGGTCAGGAACCTTTTTGGCCTGAGAGAGCCATAGCGCCACATATTTAAAATATTTCTGCGAGAGCCGTACAATGGGGCTTATTACTGAGGTCTCGCGGCCGCATTTATGTCGGGGATCACGCCACCCCCGCAGAACAGATTATACACCCGCCACCCTTTATGTGGCGGCTGCTCTGTGTCCCACAAGACTGCTAGACTGCTGTTACTGCTAAGCCGGACCATGCGCCACATTTATTACTGACGTGCACCACAATTTTGTCTTAGGTCCTAGCTATTTTGTATCTCAGCTGCTGCAGAACCTCACATTAATGTAGAAATGCAGTGGTGGGGGAAGATATGAGGGGATGATGCAGAGGGGTCTGTAAGGGACACTTAGGAGCTTCACACACAGGACACTAAGGGGTTAAGGCAGAGTGTGAGGAGACACTGGGGGGAGGGAGCACTTATCTGTGGCTGATCCCGGCTGCTGACTCCTTCTCCTCAGGTGCTGCATGTCTCCCGAGTATATGCAGTTCTCTCCTCTGTCTGAATCTCCCGCGCTGCTACATCCAGCGCTGGGATTGGCTGCAGGCAGACAGTCTCCTCCCCTCACTCTCTCACACATGGAGGAGACTGCTGCAGGAAGGAGACGTAGGTGCCGCCCCAGAATTAACCCCGCGGACCCTGCGCTGCTCTGCTGAATACATCCAGGGGCATTACTACAGCCAGGGGCACAACAGGAGCCAGGTAAGTGCCCCTGGTCTTGACAGGCAGCGCAGCAGATGCCACGGCTGTAGTAATGCCCCTGGATAGGAACCCTGGCTGCGAGCCAGATGCGGCCATCAAAAGAGCCATATCTGGCTCGCGAGCCATAGGTTCCCGACCCCTGCTCTATAGAAAAGCATATCCAGAATAAAAAGGGCACAGCAGCAGTCGAGGCTTCATCCTTCATGCACTAGGAAACTCATTTGCATACACATAAAAACATACCTTTCAATTAAATGAGAGATCATTGCACACAGTATAGGTATGTCTGGGAATTGCCCTACACAATACTTTGTTATTTGTGGGGTGATTTGGAATCTGGTAGATTGGCTTTAACTAGTCATCAAATTGTAAGAAAACTCAGCAAAAGAACTGCTCTCCTAGCTGCCAGCTAAAGAACAAAACATAACCGGGCATTCATTGCTGAGAGGAAAAGACCAGACATTTTAGAGGAAAAGTCTGCCATGTGTCCTCAAATTGGAATGTGCATTAGCTGACCCATCGTTGCCACGGTCAGATTATTGCTATTATGTTTCCTGGGTGACTAATTTTCTGCTCCAGGTCAGTGCACAGAGTGTATGTCTATCACTGGAAAGACAGATCCAGTTCTGTCTAGAGAATACCGCTGATAAATGCAGGTTATTCACATGTTCAGTCATCTTGCCCATTTGCTTTATCATTTCATCTGGGCTTAGGTATGTTTTGGTGCTGGTACAAATGTAAAACACTGGAGCGAGTTCAGCTTAACATTCCCTATACTATCAAGTAGATTCTTAACCTTTATGCCTATTTCCTTGTGGTGTAGATTAAGTAATCTTGTTTTCAATCTCCATCTAGGTCTGGTTTTCCGAATCTGATTTATATACAATGAGAGTTTAATAGGGGCATGGTCAGACCAAACCATCGGCATTATTGCCGCTTCTTTTATAGCAGATAATAAGTTCATATCAACCAGAAAATAATCCAGACGAGAGTAGCTATGATGAGTCTTAGAAAAAAAAGTAAAATCTTTTTCATTCCCATACTATCAAGTAGATTTTTAACCTTTATGCCTATTTCCTTGTGGTGTAGATTAAGTAATCTTGTTTTCATTCTCCATCTAGGTCTGGTTTTCTGAATCTGATTTATATACAATGAGAGTTTAATAGGGGCATGATCAGACCAAACCATCGGCATTATTGCCGCTTCTTTTATACCAGATAATAAGTTCATATCAACCAGGAAATAATCCAGCCGAGAATAGCTATGATGAGTCTTAGAAAAAAAAGTAAAATCTTTTTCATTCCCCTCCTGGGGGTCTTATCAGAAGAAGACTGGACACATTATCACTGCATTTTCCTACGGGAAACATTATTCATAGCAAGAAAATGTATAGCGCTCCGGTGGTATGACCCCAACACGCGGCACGGTGGCTGAGTGAGTAGCACTTCTGCCTTGCAGCACTGGGGTCCTGGGTTCAAATCCCACCCAGGTCAACATCTGCAAAGAGTTAGTATGTTCTCTCCGTGTTTGCGTGGGTTTCCTCCGGGTACTCTGGTTTCCTCCCACACTCCAAAAACATACTGTTAGGTTGATTAGATTGTGAGCCCCATGGTGACAGGGACCAATTTGATATGCTTGTGCAGCGCTGTGTAATCTGTGTGCGCTATATAAATAAAGAATTATTATTATTATAACACACCGACAACACGAATGTGGAAAGCACAAATCAATCAAATGCTTCCCTATGAGGCAGTTTTATACAAACACAGGAATTGTCCAGATAAATTCGGCCAAATCTGGGGTACTTGGTGTGACTCGGGTGAGACACACTATTCTCCTCATAGACTCAGGGCAATACTTGCGGAAGAACAATCTGCAGGTTGACAATGTCTATCCCATCGCTGATAAGTTACATGGGCATGAAGCGAAAGGTGTGGGCCCACTACACCCCGGACCCTGGGGAATAGATCAGGGGCACTCAGGCTAGAGCTCACTCAAGGGGCTCAAACCTTATTAACTAAACGGCCATAAGATAAGGATACTTTAACGGCACCTACAGATCCAGAGTTACCAGAATCACCCGCAACTAATGTTTTGTTTGCTTTGCAATGTTCATCTGGTTGCATTGTATTATGACATGGCGTATACCTATGATACTACTGTAACACAATAAACCACAGCTATGGAGACACACATGCTGTAGGGTAGGCGGGTGGTAGAATGATTGAGCAACTACTGGAAGAAAGTGTTTCAATTACTGTCACAATCCTTTTCTTTTTGTGTACCAATAATTGTGTATAATGCAGCTGTACATTTATTTCATGATTCTATTCAATAAAGCAGTTAAAAAAAAATAGTTCTCAAGGTCTTCCTGTGACTTATTATTATTTGATGTAACTCTTCATAATACCTTGTGAAGATTTTCACAATCTCAGTAGGGTCATTCGGCACCCCCCCCCCCTCAGGTCCCTCAATAATACTAATGGCGGTCTTCTCCTTGTCAGCTCTAACTAGATTAGCAAGCATTTTACCTAAAATATTTGCTTCCAATATTTGCTTCCTCTGGCCTGTGAAGAAACCCTGCGATCTGCCTGTAATTTAATCAGATCCACAACTCGAATGGGCTACCTCCCAAGCCTGCCTGTTAGCATTTGAGGGGTCCGACTCGGGACTCCAACTCCCTCATACCCCTATTTTCCTTCATTTTATAATAGCTCACTTGGGATTTGTATATATGAGAAGACAAACCAAGATGGTGTGTAACACGGTTCATATAATCCACTACTTCTCGTAGTAAATAATCAATTTTATTTTAAATCATAATTGTAACAAAACACCATAAAAACATTTAAAAACACGTACCCATCGACGTGTACAATCAGGGTATGGTTCCAATAAAACCAAAAAATTCAACCCATCCACACTCTCCCTTCACAAAGTCAAGTGGCAAGTAGATGGTTTACATGATAATGATCCCATGTTCAGATGCCAGTACAAATTACATCGTTTGAATCCATAACAATGTCAAAGGCTCAAATAGCCCAAAATAGCAAACACTGACATTTAAACAAACATGATATGATACATACTGACTTGCCACAGAGAGTAGTGTGGGACTGAAATGCCCCACGCGTATCGCCACAAAGGTGGCTTCCTCAGGGGTACTGTGGTGTAACATTTGTGCATCCCTTATGTAGGGTCTGTAATTAGCGTTAACCTTCTAAATGTGTGGGGTACATACCTTGCGTTGTAGTCTCTGTAGCAGACTCCGCGAACCTCCCGCGATATTGGCGCGTTCCCGCGCATGCGCGGACACCCCCGTGCCTCCACCTCCTTGTCGGGGGGCCGCGCATGCGCAGGACACGCCTCCACCACGGGAGTTGTGTCGCGGCCGTCGCTCAAAGAGTACACTATTGCACCGGTACATGGATAAACGCAAGGTCTAAATTGTTGTTAATGGCACTGTGAAATATAGTTGATAATAACAAGAGTACATTTGATACGTACCATGCTGTAAAGTATAACATAATGATTCAATAAATACACTTATGATAAACATGAATGAATTCCAAATTGATTATAAATGACATATAAATATATATTATTTCATTAAAGTGATTTGTGCTATAAATTGATGAATTTGGTGCAAATTACATTTAAAGTGACAAGTGCTAGAAGTTATATTAGTTTTGTTAACAGGTGAATTGTACTTAAAATGTGAATTTGTCGTATTGTTAAAGTGACTGGTGCTAGAGAAATTGTATAGTTATGTTTGCTTCTTTGTTCGTTCCGTTTGATCGTAGTAGTGGATAAAGTGCCACTGGTCCTCTAATGACGAAGAAAGTGCTGATGTGCTTGTTTGCCACCGATGTGTTATGATGCCTAAAAGAAACAAAAAATAATCTTTTCAAACCTATGTAAGAGGCAAAGAAAAATCACCCAATCCTCAAAAAAAATTTAATAAAGTGCCACCTGAAAGAAAGTGTCTTTTATTAAAAAATATATATATATTTATGTGTTATATATGTCGGTCATCATATAGGAGCATCATAGAACAGGATGTGCTTTCTTATATGCAAGACGATATATTGTAAAAACCTTACATTTGTTTTTTATTTTTTATAAAAGCCTGTAAAAAGGAATTCCTCATTCAAGCCTCTAGGAGCCATGGATTGGGTCTGGAAAATCCATTTCGTTTCCTTCTGCAATAGTTTTGGGGTCAAATCCCCCCCTCTAATGTTGGTAAAGATTTTTTCCAAGCCCACAATTTTCAAATTGCGACACTTACCTCCATGTTGTTCATGAAAGTGTGAGGCGATTGAGGTCAGGCTCTTATCCTTCTGAGTGTCCCGTCTCGCTGTGGCGATTGTAATAGTGTTCTGTAGCCTGTCCGCATTCTGCGAAGTCTGACATATAATTTTAGCAGGACCTACAGATGGCATAAATTAACATTTTTTTTGCGGCAATTTATGTACTGTTTTAATTGGGATTTCTTACCCGTCAACTGGGTCTTCAAAATTTCGCTTTGGAAGCATGTATTGGCATTGTTAAATTGGGCCCGCATGGTATGTACCCTTCAGGTTTATGCCTCCTGTTGCATTGGTCGGGCCGTTTGAAATGACTCTGTACCAGTAATAATCTTTTCAAAATTGCAATGCTCTTTCTCAGATGTCATGGTTGTCGACAATCATGTATTCCTATTTTTGGTTCGTCACGTAGATTTTCCAATTGTTGTTCCAAAATCTGGTAAATCTCGCCATTGATTGTTTATATGTTTTTATCAATCTGTCTTTTTTCTCTGGTGTTTTGTACTGTGGTGGTCAAATGTCTTCTTCTTTTAGAGTTTCTTTTGCTTTCATATATGCTCTTAAAGTGTTTTTTTTGGATAATGACCCCTCGCTTTTAGCTTTCTGTAAGTTCGAGGGCATGTATTTAAACTCTGTGTCATCGCTGCAGTTTCCTACGGATTCTCATAAATTGCCCTGTTGGGAGGCGTTCTTCTGATTTGAGATGAAAACTGTGTAAATGTTCGTATGTTTGTCGCAGTTTTTTTTTTCCTGAAGAATGTTGTATCAATTTTCGGGCCCCCCGTAATTGTCAATTTGAGATCCAAAAATTCAACTGGGTTGTCTCGAAATCGTGGGCCTCAGAGATATTATATAGTGGTTGGTGTTGATGGTTCTGTTACAATTCTAAGCATATTCCTGCGTGTTATCCTCCGCCCATAGAAAGATATGTCATCTATGAAACGAAACCATGGTGTCCCCCGTTGGTGTTTGAAAAGGTGCGATGGCAGCACGGGTCTCCCCTCCCACCAACCTAAAAAGGTTGGCATAGGAAGGAGCACAGCGGGCGCCCATCGCCTACCCGATACCTGTCGGTAAATAGGCCCTGTCAATGTGAAATAGTTGTGGTCTCGTGCTAAGGACAATAAGTCGCAACAGTTTTCCAGCAAGAAGGAGTCATGCTTTATCTGTGTATCCCCTTTTGCTTATTGAGAAAGTATAACTGCCCTACAC
This sequence comes from Engystomops pustulosus, assembly GCA_019512145.1. Lineage (NCBI taxonomy): Eukaryota > Metazoa > Chordata > Amphibia > Anura > Leptodactylidae > Engystomops > Engystomops pustulosus. The sequence continues at coordinate 68,209,417 of CM033649.1, forward strand.
CAAACATTCATGGCGATGTTGGTGAGAGGGATTCCACATCCATGGGTAACAATCAACTAGTACCTGGTGTAATACTGGTTGTTGAAGTGTTCGATGAGGATCATTGAATCCCGTATATACGACCTCAATACAGGACCATGGGCTGGCAAAAATAGTCACGGTAAGTAATCATGCTTTTTCGCTTTACCCCCGATGGCCATCCACTATGGGTCCTCCAAGGTGGCGTTAGTTATGATGATTTAATGTAACCTTTGGGACCAGTAGAAAGTTTGTGTGTGACGGGGTTGTCTATAACCGACAGTAGTTTGACTCCTGTTTGTGTTATGATCCTCTGCATACACATGCTGAGTCAATAGGCATCCACTTTCTTTTTAAAGGCTATCTGTCGTTCTAACTGTTAAATAGAAACCGAAATTGCTTGTTGTTTGTTCCTTATACCTGTTTTCTAGCCCCAAAGGTCTAGCCAGATTGAACATAAGAGTCATCCGCACCTGATAAATGTGGGTTAATATAGCGGAATATAGGTGACATGGAAAAAGATATGTGGGTTAGAGGCGAAGATTACATACATAAGGACTCGGTCCCTTGAAATTTTGTTGCAAGCTATAACAAGATTGTAAAGCCTCAGTCCTGGATTGAGAATACAATTTGAAGACAGTAAATCTCCTCGATGAAGGAATTGAAAGGATCAAGGAGAACATCAAGGGATGATAATAAGATAATGAATTAACAGAAGAAGTGAGCGGTGGCTGAAAAGAGATTAACCCACCTCAGGAGGTTAGAAGCACCCTCCAGATAAAAATAATTAGATGACATGAACAGGATCCCGAGGGCTAATTTATACGTGGTGGTGGGCTTGCCAAAATCTTAAGTGGGAATCCGGTGAGTTTATGGAAAATGTCTGCACTAACATTGGAAAATGAAAATGTATCTCCTTTATTTTGTGTAGAACTGCACACAGAGTGCCAGCAAGAGCGCCCCCCCTGGAGCGGGGCGAAATACAATCTTATTGTAATTATGTATTGTTCGCTAGAGATAGATACGCTGTCATTAAAGAAAGTTATGGAGAAAGGGGAAGTTTTTTATGAAGAACTCAAAAATCACGCTATTTCCATATTACCTCAAAAATAACTAAACCGCAAAATAAAGGAAAAGCTTTGTGGTAGAGTCAAAAGGAATTACAGAAGGCCATTTTACGATACGCCTTTTTTTTTCCCCTCGTAAATTAAGGGTCCATTTACCGGGAGGTCTTTGTTTTTTGAAACTTCCGGAACAAGCTACGATTGGCTAGCATATAAAAGGATTATGAAACAATTAGAGTGAGTAACGCTAGTTTGAGATTATTGTATTGAGAGCTGGCTGGTCAGCTGGCGGAGGGGGAGACAATGGAGTAGGGGGGTGGTTGTTCTGGTGTGTAGAACCTTACAAGAAATGGCTTTGTGGCCGAAATAAGAGGTAGGGAACCCGGTAAGATTGGTTTTGGGTTTTTTTTTTTTTTTCTCCCTTCCTTGAGTTGGAAACTTACTAAGATTATTAACCTGGCAACATCCGAGGAAGGGGAACTATACAAAGAGTTTCATTGTTTGACTGCATAAATAGGGCACTCCCGTCCATTGTGTCTTATAGAACCTCATCTTACGCAGAAACCATAAGCAGACTAAGCGCAAATGGATAGGAAGCAGTTTCATTCTTGCCATACCAACCTTTCTCTAGGGGGATTAGTGTATTAATTCTCATCAGAATAATCTAAGGATACTGAACATAAATCCGCGATGATTATGGTCGGTAATGTCTTTAATTGATGAATCTGAAGGCCTGAGATGTGTTCTGGCTCTTGTTTATATTCCACCAACCGATTCCTCGGAGATTATTAGGCATTTGCTGCGTTTTTGGACACATTGTGGAACTGTCCAGTATTGGCTGTGTGAGATTAAGACACTGTGTATGAACCCCGATTTAGACAGAATAGTCTGTGATTCCCGCAAGGAAAATGCGAAGGAGGACCGCCCTAAAAAGATCTGTGAGATGTAGGACTGTTAGATACTCTTGAGGCAAAAATACCCCCAAAAAAAGCATACATCTACTCTTTTATATAGATCCCACAGAAATTCTAGGATAGACCTTGCCCTGGGCACACAGACCTTTATGTCAACATATAATTAAAATGACATATTAGCCCAATACCATAACCTAGCCATTCCTCCCCATTACAGACGTAAAAAGTAAAAATATTAGTGTGGGAATACATTACCAGTTCAGAGTCAACGCACAATTGGTTACACACTATTGGACGAGGAGCAGCCCTCATGAGGATGATACCTAGATTTTGGGAAGACTAATAGGGCGTATGGTCGATTGGGATTGTATGGTGACGCATATAAAGTCGCACATGCCGTGGTTTTTACTATAACAAAATTCATTGGCTAGGAAAACCAACCATAAAGGAAAGGAAGTTAAAGAAAACATTAATAATGTATAGGAAAAGTTATGAATACACCGAACGTAGTAGAACTTTGAAAAATTGAATATCGCCCACAAGTGACTTATCAGATGAGTTAACAAATAAAGCATGAACATGCAAATCTTTCTTTGCAGTATATTCAGAGTACTAGTGAGGGGGCAGTCCCGGCAGGATGTTAGCCAGGGTGGTTACAGGCCAAGGACTACAACCCAGGTTTTAACGTAATCAGACTAGGGAGGGGAATTGACCAAACGGATCAAAATATATCCAGTAGGAGTTTGGTTACTTCTTTACTGAGCTATAACCAAAATTCACTACATGGGGGAGATACGATTATGGAATATGCCGAGGGATATGAGTTTCCTGCAGCTAACCCCGACCAAAGGAACAAACTAGAACCAATAACGGGGAAACTTGAGGTTATCTCTTGTTACCATACCTTGAAATACACCCCCGGATCGACGGAATAACCCTTGTAATTATACCGGAGATGCGGAGTGTGATTCCGATCTTAGTGGGAGTATTGAGCATTCAGTGGGAGCAGAGAAAGATTACCGGCATCAATGTAATGAGGCATAATTACTCTCCCTAAAAAAATAAAGCTAGTACAGAACATAGAATCATCCGCCGCGTTCCTCTTATTTACCAGATCTTAAAATATATCGCGAGCGGTAGCCATAAATTGCAATCCGTTGCCGGGGGGTGGATTCACCCCTGACCAGTCCGGTTCTTTCTTTTCTTCGGGAGGATATAGTCTATGACATCAGTGAGGGTCCTTGGGCAGGTGATACCAGTTGGGCCTTGGGGGAGTCGCGCTCCGATCCTGTTCGTTGATTCGGCTACGGCCTTCGGCAGGGTGGAGTGGGCCTTCCTCTGGAAGTCCTAGAGGTTTCGTGTTGGCTCACGTTTGTGACTACCTTCGTTTGTTATAACTCGCCCGAAAGCTAGAAATCAGAAGAGGTCAAAAGTTTACTGGAAATTTAAACATCTCAAGAGGTACTATACAGGATTTCCAGTCTCACCGACCTATTTGTGCTGTTTTGGAACCATTATCTATAAGGTGTAGCATTGTGACATGGTCTTTCCGGATGGGGCCGCAATTGGTCAGAGATAAAATGCTAGTATATGTTGGGGATGACCATACTGTTTACAGTAGATCCTACAGAGGAATCCCATCCCGAACACATCATGGACATAATAAGCAAGAGTTTTGTGGGAATACCTGGATTAGAAGTAAATTGGAGTATGTCTCTCTCTTCTCCCAATGGATGAATTCCCCCTTTTGAAAAAAAGGAAATTTGACGGCTGAAAAAAGGAGATATTATGAATACCTGGGTATCAACTGTCCCACTGAAGTCAAAGATATATTGAAAATAACTTAATGCCATTAATCATCAATTCGAAGAAATATCTGAATGGATTAAATTACCCCATTATTCACAGTCCGATAGACGGCATTGGTCAAAATGATCCTGTTACCCCCACCGACCCAAGTGCTTCATGTGATAGCAACTCTACAACACCTATATGGTAAATATAATTCTTTAAGATGAGCGAGATTCTCTTAACTGGTTAATTTGGGGCAGGAAGATTAGTGGAGACCTTAATGGAACACCTATATAATCCCCAAGGAAAAGGCGGCTGTGCACTCTGCCAAATTTTCCTTTCTTTATGTTCGTTGCGGCGATGTGCGAATTTATACTAGTGGGGAAGATGATGGATCATTCTAGACATACACAAAGGGTAAATAGGAATTGAGAATTGGCGGGGCTTTCTGGAATCTGGGTGTGAATTAGCAGAATTGAGCACGGATACCAATTTGCAGGTGTTTGATAAAATTTAGGTACGGTTAAAAAAACAATATAAGTTGCAATGATATTATAAAGTTTTTCACCATTAGGAGTAATCACAAACCTAAAAAGTTGCAGCATTTAAGGATCGGAGATTTTGGGAAAGGGGGGTATTGATTTAGTTGCACATCTGTTTTGTAGTGTTAAATTAATGTCATTTAATAGGATTAAGTATTTGTATCAAATAAAGCGAAACCTATTTTCCCTATATCATTATTCAACAGAACTCAAACTATACTTAAAAGCCCTGTGTAAAAGTTAATACGAGTCAGGTGGTGGAAATATTTGTGGAAAATAAGAGGAGGGAAAAAAACACTCTCCACAATAGACAGACTATTTTCATGGATTTTTATTGGTGTGCACCATAGTAGCAAGGAAATGGTAAGGAAATATTGGGCTTATTTCAGAGAGGCAATTGGCAAACCTCTAAATCCAAAATGCCGGTAAGCCGCATTGGTCTGAATCTGTCAAATTGATATAACAACTTAAAATTATAATAGGTGAATATTCCCCCCAAAAATATTATAGGTTTATGAACGCAGACAAGAAAATGCCTAAGGTGCAGGAAATCAATGCAATTTCTGCATATGTTTGGGAATTGTAGGCAGGTATCACCATTTTGGGAGGGAAATCTGTAGAGTAGATAAATAAAGTTCCGACTGAATATTAACAAATCACGCTGCTTGCTGGTACTTGGAACCCTTTTCCGACATAGAGGGTTCCGAATCAAATACGTGGTTGGTGTTGCAGTACAAATAGCAGATGCTGTGTGATTTACGGTTGGAAATCACTAGACCCCTGATGTTAGAGATTGGTACACCAGATTGAATAGACTAGAAAATTTTGAAAAAATTAATATGCTGAGAAAAGGAAGAAGAGGTATGGTTATAAAGATGGGCTGGGTAAAGTCGAAGACGGAAATATCAAAAAAGAAAAACTTTTTTTTTTTTTTTTTTCATCTCATCTTACCGGGGTGGGTTGGGAAAGGGGGCAGGTTTTGGGCTCGCTGCTATGTCTAAGTTCTTAGGCAGAGATTATGTAAGACTTAATCATAATGTATCGGTGTATATTTTTGCTTAGGGTAGCATACACTGTATCCAGATATAGGCACCATGTATGGCCCTATTATTTCCGGGGAGTTGGTAGAGTGGGTTTATCATAAAGCTTCTACCAGGAATAATACAGTATGTATCACAATAAGACCTATAGCTAGTCCTTTATGCTTTTTTCGACATGGATTTTTTGGAATTGTTCTTAAGTATAATGATGTCTGTATTACCATAAAATTACAATCAGGGGGCTGGGGTAAGCCTTCTTGTTGTGGGGGGTTGTTAATTACTTCGTTTTTCTGATCTGCTTGTAAACTTGTTAATGAATTGTTAATGTTTATACTGGAAAAAAAACTTATAAATAATAAAGATTTAAAAAAAAAAAAAAAAATAGCCTCTGTTAAATACATGTCCACCGGCCACAAGACGATATTACCTCCTTTGTCCGCTTCTTTTATTATTAGAGATTGATTATTTTGCAGTGATCGTATCGCCTGTAGTTCCTGTTTGTTGAGGTTGTTATACCGACATCTGTCGACCGGCAAGGCCTGTATGTCCCTAAGAGTAGTTTGAAAAAAGATATTAATAGCTGGGCATAGGAGGGGGTTGATTGTGATGGGATCCGAACTGGAAATCTCTTATTCTTACCCATTTCTTCCTCTCCATTTTCATCTAGTAAATCCAGTAGGTCTCTGAGTACCCTCCGATCATTTTCTGGAAGCGTATCAATCATCGATGGCTGGTGGAAAAACATCTTAAAGGTTAGTTGTCTGCAAAAAAGATACAAATCCTTAACTAATTCAAATTTATCAAGTCTGTTGGTTGGTGTAAATGTTAATCCCCTTTGTAATACTGACTGCTCACTGGCTGTCAGTATATGGTCAGAGAGGTTAATCACCTGAAGTTGATGGATTTCTCCCCCAGGTTTATTTGTTGTTTGAGTCCCTAGTGTCGTCTGTAGCTCCGTTTGTATTTGCGGTTGATTGGTGACTGGGATTTGTATTCCACTGTTATAAACGCCTTGGCCGAATCCCACACTGCATCGACCCCCACTGTCCCTTTATTACACTGGAAGAAACTTTTTATTTCATTCACAAATCGGTCCTGTTTAACTAACAGATTTAACCACATGGGTTAAATAAAACATTCTACAAATGTTTCATGATGCAAAAAAAAAAAAATTAAATATCTGTGTGCTCCAAATGCAATTCTCTTTCAAGCCCTGCTGTGCCTCCATCTGGTAGACTATTGCCACATATAAGGTATTGCCATAAGCAGGATAACCCGGATAAATATTTTTAGGTTTTTATCCCCATTGGCACTACCATGGCGTATTTGAGTAAAAAAAATGTAATTATTATTCTGCGCTATTTACTTTGTATTACATTTGAGCCAGGATCTTAGGGGGTTAAATGCTCCTATAACTCTAGATAAATTCTTTGAATGATGCCCCTTTCCTTAAATGGGGTCACTTCTTGGGGTTTCTATAGTATTGGTACCACAGGGGCACCCAAACACCCCAGAAAAATTTTGCTCCTTCCCTTCTCAGCCCTGCTGTGTGCCTAGTCTGTCTATTATTGGCATGTATGGGGTATTGACATACTTGGGACAACCCACAGAATGATTTTTGGGGTGTTTGTGGCACTCCAAATCCAAACTCCCCATTATTGTGCCTACCCCCCCCCCCTCCAGCAGTAGCTCCCCTCCCGTTATTGTGGCCCATGCCCCCCCTCCCATTATTGTGCCCCCAAAGAAGTTTCCTGTAATTGCACAACCCCAGCAGCAGTGGCTCCCTTTGTTATTGTACCCCTCTCAGCAGCAGCTCCCCCTGTTATAGTGCCCCCCCATCATCAGCTCTTAGTCATTGTATCCTCACCGCAGCTCCCCCCCTTAATATGTTGCACCTCTCCTTTGTTACTATGTACTGTAGCACAACAGCACCTCTTTATTAAAGTGTAGAACAGCAGCACCAATGCTATTAATAAGCAGTAGTTATCAATAGGCAGTAGTAGTAGTTTCTGTATTGCCTTCTGGCACTGCATGAGCTGAATGGAGTGGGTAGAACTTACTATACACAGCCTCCTGTACAAGTCTTTATTGGAATAGTAGTTTCAGCAATAAACAGTATATGCTGGGATAATAGGTCACATTTTTAAGCGATTCGGAAAACCCCTTAACTAAACATAACTATAATACATTGTTCAGCAGTCGCCCTTGATAACAGGAGTGTAGGGTAATCCGGCCATCAGCTTCTAAATTGTGCTACAAACCTTTCTCGGCCATCAGCTTCTAAACTGTGCTACAAACCTTTCATGGCCTTCAAGCAATCATCATTCATTCTTCATGAAAAAAGCACCAACTAAAAGAAAGATGTCTCCCAATGTTTTATTCAATATAAACCTTATAGTTGCATCAGCTTTATAAACCATATTCACACGCCATGCTCTTTGTACAGTAAATATGGCACTGTGTACATCATTTACCAAGACATTGAAAATAAATACAATCTTTAAATACTAAAGAGAGAATATAGAAAATTAAAAGCCAAATAAACTCTACGTTTTAAGATATGGGCAAAAGATACACTCTCCAAACACATTCCTGGTAACAGTTATCACATTAGGTATGTAGTTACTTATAGGTGTATAGAGGCAGTGGGGTACATAATAGTCATATGGTAGACCTGGAGATCCTCCAGTTGCCTTCTCTAGACTGTACACAACAGAATGGGGTTATAGTAGAACCTGTTTCAGTATGATCTGCAGGCAGCAGGTTAACTATAAGCAAGAGGAGTTGAGCACATTAATATATAGGATTCTGGAAACTTATGTAAGATAACCTGTAGTGTAATGCGAATTTCTGCTTTCTTTGGATTTTAGACTCCATGGGAGGTTCTAATTGGTGAGAACTGACTTTGTACACTATGGGTAAGACCGCCCACTAGACTATTTAGCTCTGAATGAGCAGAGATTTTTAGAATGTACTCCTACGTATTATATTACAGCGTATACTTACACTTCCCACAAAACAATACAGATACATAGCTCCTTTTGCCTTACAATACGCTGCTTACAGGCCAGATAACTTGTACCAAATGACAGATTCCTTTTAATCAAGACCACTTTGGATATACTGGCACAAAAAAAAAAGTTATCAAGGGATCCCGTCATCAAAAAACTCCTACCTGTATGTTGTCTAGAAGCTGAACACCTTAAAGATCATGTTTGTTTCATAGCCCAGCATGGTCCCATCATCCAAAAACCAACTTTGAAGCAAACTGTAAATTGGTTGCATAAAGTCAAGGAGGCGGAGAGTTTATCACTGAAGTCAAGCTCTCCCTGCCTCTGAACACCTTCTCCCCTGGGATTGGCATCTTGCACCTGACTTCTGGAGATCTGTTTAGTGATTTCTCTGGGTGTACAAGCATCAATTACAGTGGAGGGGCATACAGAGGCAGTGAGAGCTTGAATTCAGTGTTCAAGAATCCGCATCCATGACTTTATACAACCACTTTACATCTCACTTCAAAGTTGATCTTCTGGATGATGCCGCCTCACTGGGTCATGAAAGGAACATGATCTGGAATGTGTTTAGCTTCTTGGCATCATCCTGGTAGCGGTTTAGTATGTCAATTTCATCTGACAGGTTCCATTTAAGCATAGAGAATGATGCCCTTTTACCGAAAGCAATAGGGGGGGGGGGGTTAAATGAAATATGATGATTTTACAAAATAAAGCCCCTTTCACACACATACATGTGGCAGCAGTATGGTGGCCCATAGGGAGCTAGCATACAGCCGCGATAAGAGTGTGTTGTTCACAGCATAGTATGATGAGCACACACGTGTGTCACTGTATGTGTAGTCTCAAGAGCATAGAACATGCTCTATTTTTTGCTGTACATATGTCTCGGCAGCACATCTCCCTGTGGAAAGAGGAGGGGGGAAAAATGCTCACCTGGTACACCCAGGTGTAGCATACGTGTGTGTGAAAGCAGCCTAACTTTTACAAGTACAGGTGGTCCCCTACTTAGTAACACCCAACTTACAGACAGACCCCTTATCACAAGGATAAAAAAAAAAATATGTCTAGAGCTACAATGAAAAAAAAAACTGGGTATCATCCTTCCCTTCCTCAAAGTTGTGTGTAGTGACACTTCTCACTACTGATACCTCAATGTCAATTTATTCAGAAATATATGGGAGAACTAACAGAGTATGTGTTGTAATTGCAGATCTAAATAAAATTATGCTCTAGAAAAAGTTAAAATCAATGAAAATTCTGATATTAAAATTGATATGTCAGGTGTAAGTGACAGAACGTCTAAGTAAATCATGTCCAAAGCATAACATTTATAAAGTGGCTCTCTTGGAGTAGGTAATCTGATATAAATAAAAAACAAAAACCCTTATGCAAGCTCATGACCACTTTACACGAGAAGGATATGTGTGGTGATCACTTGGCTGGTTAACAGATCAGTCCTGCTCACCTTACAGGGACTGAACTACAATGTTAGGTACTGCCACCAAACAAACACTGAACTTGATAAGGAATCAGTGTCACACTCCCAAATATCTGATATCTATAGATCAATAAAATAAATTGTAATAATATCTATTAATAGTTCTGCTCGGCTTTGATATATAAAATGAAACCTCCCGTCTTTCACATCATCAGCCACACATTCCTGACCATAAAATGGCCGCCAATGGAGGTGATCTCCATCTGTTCACGAGAAAGTGCCCTGCCCAGGACCAGCAGCCATTTTATGGACAGGAAGGTCTGGTTGATGAGGTAAAAGACAGGAGGAGACTTCACTTTATCAATTTAAAAGTTTTGCACTGCTTTCATGAACACACATAACAAAAAATATGAGGTAAAGTGGCCAAAAACGAAGTTTTTTTTCATAAAAGTCATGTTGAAGTGTTTTTGTAGAATAAATGGATGAAGTACAGAAGAGCTTTCTATAGAGCTTGAGTCTTATATCAATGAATTTTCTATTTCATAATTTTATATGTAACTTTTCAACTTCTAAACAAACCAACCCTCTTCACTTTCCAGTCCAACTGTAAATGATAAAATACACTATTCAAATAGGTTTATTCCACAAATAATAATATATATTCACTCCCTTATCTATCTGTTGCAAATGACCACAAAGTTATCAAGCCCAAGTTATCATACTGGGGGATTAATACATATATGTAAGATTATGGATATACATTTTTTTTTTTTTTTTACAGTTTTTTATTTGTAGAAATAAAATCTTTCATACAGTCTAGTAGCAGTACACCAATGGCCAAGTATCTTTCTATACAAACCCCACGGCTATCCTCTATAACTATCCATTTCATGGAGAGCTCCTTCATTTACAGAGATGTTTTTATTACACAAAACAAAAGATGACGATTTTTCTCATTGACGCATATATAACATGGCCAAACGTTAAAACAATAGCATTGCCTTATTTTCTTTTTACACAAAATATATTTTTTACATATTAAATACATATGCCCTTCCCCTACATCCTTCAAACCACACAAATGTCCTGTTAACTTTGGTGATGTAATGCATGAATGCCACAATACCACCAACATACTATACAGATAAAAAATAATAACACACCAACAGAAAGGGCTCAACAAAAGCCTTCACTGTCACCTTCACCACCGGCAGTGAATGGGTGAAGAATAAACATGGAGAAATTTCCTTTCATGACTTCAGTGCTTATTATGTAATGTTGTGTCTTTATTACGTACAGCAGACGGTAGAAGTGGAGACGTCATGCTATGTAAAAGCTTCATGAGCACCAACCAGAAAAAAAAACAAAAAAACCTAAGGCCTCTTTTACACTTGCGTTGCAGATCACGTCAGAGTCTGATCAGGGTACGATCAGGGTTTGGTCAGTGAAAAACTAATATTTTTCATCGGTTTTCAGTCAGAGTTTGTTCAGTGTCTCAGTTTTTCACATGTTTTTTGGGCGTTTTCACCAAAAAGCACTTGAAAAAGACTCAGGGCTGAGCTCTATCTTTTCTATGGCAATTGATCAGTAAAAAAACGCATTGCACTTCCATGTGTCTTGGAGTGCAATGTGTTTTAGATGCATCTCCATAGACTTGTATGGTGCATGACTTGCAAAAGTAGAGGATGCCGAGATTTAAACGCACGTTAAAAACAATGGGACACATTTACTTAGAAATTCAGAAAATGCACTACAAGTGCTATTTCCGTGTATAATGCTGCCTGCGGCAATTCACTAAGAACGTGCGCCAGAAATCATCTTTTTTTGTGGTGTACCTTTAGCAAGGGACGTGTGACACAATCTGTAAGTTAAATATGGAGCTTGGTCCAAATCAGTCGGACCAACTAATTTGTGGAAGCCAACGTAACTTGCGCCACAAAAGGGTCACATGCATCACAATAGCGGTGCAGAAACTTCTTAAATTCACGTGCAAGCAGTTTTAGCCTAGAAGAACGTGCATAGTCTGACAAAAGTGCGGCGCAAAGCTCTTCCTAAATGCGCCCCAATGGGCGTGTGCATGAAAAAAAATGCATGTCTGAAAACAATGTCAGTCAGAGTACAATGCAAATTCTGCATATCAGAAGCACATGCAGAACACGCACGTGAAAAACGCAAGTGTGAAAGGGGCATAAAAGTACCTAGTGTTTTGCAGAACTATAACATCAGAAGTGTCTGAGGTAAAACTGGTCTAGTTGTCCATGGAAACCAATCAGAGCTCAGCTTTCATTTCATAAACAGGTGTAGGAAATTCAAAGCTAAGATCTGATTGGTTGCTCTGGGCAACTAGGACAGTCCTGCTCTCAGACACTTCTGATAAATCACCTTATGTCACAGAGTCAGAAATATAAATCTAGTCTATATAGGGGGAGATTTATCAAAAGTGTCTGAGGTAAAACGCTTCTGCTTGCCCATGGCAACCAATCAGAACGCAGCTATAATTTTATTTAATAGCTGTTGGAAAATGAAAGTTGAGCTCTGATTGGCTGCCACGGGCAGCTAGAGTAGTTCTGCTCTCAGACACTTCTGATAAGTCTTCCCCTATATCCACATTAGGCTTATATAATGCTGTTGCTTAGATTGTAGCAACTGTTCAATATGTTCTGGCTAAAAACACTACATACGAGGCACCACCCTAGCCATAAAAAAAGGCTGAGAGGGCACCAGCACCAAGCATATATAGCAGTAGTTTGTGGATGACACCTACACATTATTATTTGGCATATCAACCCAAAAATTAAGAAAAAATGCAGACAAAGTAAAAAAAAAAGGAGTTTAAAGGGCATCTGTCAGCAGTTTTGACCATGCAAAGCTACAGGCAGTGTTAAGTAGCGGCACTGGAGATCTATCTCATCAACACTACTATCAATATACACAAAGGCAAGTTATAATCCAGCCAGGGCTTTGAGCCTGAAGAGCTTTCTGCTCTCTGCACTGTCTCACACAGCCTCCCCCTTTTGGAGTAGGAGCCGTACCAGGATTTTAAATAAATACTTTAAAGAAAACCTACCATTTCAAATGGTAGGGGTAAGCTGTAAATACCGAGCACCAGCTCAGGGTGAGCTGGTGCTGGTGCTTACTTTCGTTAGCGTTATTAACCGCTGTATCGCAGTTTTAACACTATGTAGGCATGCGCACGGTCGTGCGCACGCAGCGCCGAAGCAGCTTCTGCTATAAACTTTAAAAAAAAGTGTTAAAACCGAGATACAGCGGTTAATAACACTAACGAAAGTAAGCACCTGCACCAGCTCACCCTGTATTTACAGCTTACCCCTACCATTTGAAATGGTAGGTTTCCTTTAAGCATTCATTCAGTTCATTGAGCAGAAAGACCCACCAAGAGAACCAACAGGAGCTACAACCCTGAACTAAAAATCCACTTTTCACAGTCCCACAGATCTCCATGTCTGTGATTTATTATGGTCCAAAGTGATGACAGATTCCCATTAAGGGATTGATTTGCCAGCTAGGACAATAGGAAGCAAAAAAAAATCCCAAATTTTAGCTTTATTTCTATAATATTGCATTTACTTATAATAGGACTACAGTAGTAAATGTTTGTAGTCCGCCTGCCACAGCGTGAATGCTACCTTTTACACTTTAGTAGTTTGTGGTATACATGAGGGATAGCGTAGCTGTATAGTCCATGTGGCAGCAGCAGCCATAGGCATTAAAGGGGTTGTCCAGGATAACAGAAAGGGTGAGGCAGGGCACTTGTGTACATGTATTGTGCCTGGTACTACAGCTCAGTGTAAATTACTTCAGATGGGTTACACTAAAATAATAATCACAGACTATGGCAAGAGTGGCAAAAAAATAATACAAAAGTCTATTCCTGGAAACATATTTTAATTTTACACCCAATACTTCAAGTTTAGAGGGAGATTAGCACCTAACCGGGGGCAGCAGAATTCGCCACAGAAATAGGTGATGCCTACAATAACCGGCATTATGTGAGAGAAGGAAAATACTCTATTACAAGATGATATAGATACAGATGCAAGGGCTTAAATGGGAACCAGTCATCAGGAATGGATCTAATAAACCACTACCAGTGTTTTCTCATGATTCTCTCATGGCCCAGTGTGGGAGAATCTTCCAGAAAATCAACTTTAACCCCTTAACTCCGAAGCCACTTTTCACCTTCCTGACACGGCCCATTTTTTAAAATCTGCCCTGTGTCACTATAAATGGTCATAACTTCGGAACGCTTTAACATATCAAAGTGATTCTGAAATTGTACTTCATGTTAGTTTTGGTGGTATGTTTTGCATTTATTTATGAGAAAATCAGATATTTGGTGAAAATTTGGAAAAATTCTCAATTTTTGAACTTCAAAATGTTCTACTTTTTCCACACAGTCATTTACCGCAAAATACTTAATAACTAACATTCACCAAATGTCTACTTTATGCATACTGTTTTTTTTTGTAGGATGCTATGGGGCTTTGAACGTTAGGTGCGATTTTTCACATTTTCATAAAAAAAAAAACCCCCACAAAATCCTGCTATTGAGGGACCTGCTCAGGTTTCAAGTCACTTTTAGAGGCCTAAATAAAAGTAAAATCCCATAAATTACCCCATTATAGAAACTACACCCCTCAACATACGTAAAACAACTTTTATGAAGTTTGTTAACCCTTTAATTGTTTTACAGGAGTTAAAACAAAATCGGATGCAATTTTGAAAGTAAAAGTTTTTTTTCCAAAAAAAATGTACAAATTCTCAGGGGATAAAATACCAAAATGTGCCACAAAATGTTATACCCAATCCCTCCAGCGTATAACAATCTCCCATATGTGGTGGCAACCTGCTGTATGGGCACACGCCAGGGCATCGAAGAGAAGCTGCGCCATTCAGAGCAGATTATTCATTGTCACTTTTTATTGGCTATACAATCTTTATTTTTTTGGCAATTTGGACATATAAGGGCTTATTTTTTGCGACCTGAGATGCACTTTACAAATATTTCATTTTAGTGGGTCATTAGCTTATTGATGAGATTTTATTAACTCTTGAATGTATGGGTGAAAAGAAAATTGTCAAGTTTGGTTTCCTTTCTTTTTGTATATTTTGGGGGTCGTACACCGTACACTAAAAATAATATATTATCTCTATTCTATAGGTCACTATGATTACGGTGATTTATATAGGTTTTTAATATATTTTTACAATTTTACTGGAATAAAACTAATATATAATCTCATTTGTTTTTGCATCGCCATCTTTTTGAAAAGTGTACATTTCGGCTTTTGTTTTTACGGCATTCACCGAGCGGGTCCAATAAAGTTTCTGAGTTAATGTGGGGTTGTTTGGAGATTTTGTGTTTTTTTTACTTTATTACATGTGTTTAGGGAAGGTTTGTGTTTAGGGGACTTTAACTTTATTTAATTCTTTTTTATTAAAATATGTTTTTATTTAATGGTTTTAACTTTTTAAATTTACTTTTACAGGTTGGCTTGAACAAGTGATCCACTGATCGCTTGTTCAAGCTCTTCTTCACCTTACACCTTGTAATACAGATGTATTGCGGGAACGCACCTCCCGCCATGCAGTACTATTACGTCAAATGTCGGTAAGGGGTTAAAGGGATATGAAAATTATTTGCATAATGTCATTGAAGTGTAGACCTCAGTGATGAAGTAAAGCTCTCCCAGCCTAACTGTGTCCCCATAGAGACAGACAGTGTCCTTGAATACAAGGGCCGCAATAACAGCACAGGGGGCATTCTAAGGCAGGGAGAGCTTGACTTCAGCTCTTCACCACCATAACTTGACAGAACAATTTACATCTTGGTCCAAAGTTGTTTTTCTGGATGTCAACAGAATGAGCCATGAAAAAAAAAAAAACAAACCACAATCTGGTTAAAGTCAATTTCTGCTGACAGATTCCCTTAAGCCACGAAATAAAAGGCTAACTGCAGCCTCCAACCTCACAGGATTGCAGTGGAAATTCATTGCTCCCCATACACAAAATATTGTAGACGGACTTTCCAAAACACATTAAAATGTTAAATAAATTATTTCATATTGAAGGAAAGTGAACAAAACTCTAATAGAGCTACAAGGACAAGGGTAGAGGTTATTGGACGCATTTCTGTTTTACACAGGACAATCTATAGGACGTCAGCAGACTACAAACCACGGAGACGGTAATGGCTTCTATAAACATGAAGGACATCAATTCTGTTAGCATTGCACATTTTATAAAACCACAGCCTGTAGAGATTCATACAAGTCCTTACCCTGATACAGCACAGACCTTTGCATAAGGCTCAATAAGAGGCATACCTGGGCCTCCCCTTAGGCACTCTAAATGAAAGCAGCAGAATGAATGCAAAGGATCAGGATTCGTCGAGAGAACGGCAGCTCTTCTTTTCTTAGTATACAAAGGTTTGGTCATCTTATAAACTTTAAATAGAAATAGGTTGTAGTCTGTCTTCACGTATCAAACCCACAAGAGAAGCAAAGGCTTTATTTACAGATTACACCATGCAGCAGCCAGTCATTCCCTTTCCTGGACACTGTTCTCAAATATTCGCATGTCAAAATGAGCAAGTGTGGTCTCTGCATAACAAAAAGAAAGTGTGGCGCTCTGCCCCGCATGCTGGATCAGCAAGACAAAGCGACAGGATGACGCAGCCGCATTCAATATATTTATGTCTAAACTATACTTGGTGCAGGAGCAGGGTACAGTCTTCACTGTCAGGAAAGATGAGGGATGTGCTTGGCTCCTCCCGGGTCTGGATGCTTTTTAGGTAATGGTTCACAATCTTGCTGTCCCGCTTGTATTGGTGAGGTATGTTCTCATACGGCTTTAAGTCTAAGTCCAGGATGGAAACTGAATAAGTGAAGCTGGATCGTGAAGCTTTTATCAATGGTCTTGAATCAAAGCTGAAAGACGAAAAGCACAGATATCGGTAATTACACACCGGTAATTTTCTTTCCCTGCACCACCCAGGAACTAAGCGGTGCTGTCGTGGTGAGGGGGTAAGAACTAATAAAAGTACATGCCACACACTAACCACCCAGAACACTGTACACTGAGAACTTTAGTGTCTCTTCCTCATGCAGCTGTTCCTTGGCCTTTCCCAATTTGTTTAAAAAATCTATTCATGGGAATTGAAGGCAACATCTTCTGCCCACAAACAATATGGCACAGCAAGTCACCTTTATGCCATGGATATGAACTAAAAACCTAACAGATTGGGGAAACATGGTAGATGAGCACCAAAATAAGAACCAACCGGATGATTTTTCAGCCTTGAAATATGAGCGACGTGTGTTTCTAGGTGTCAAGGTACAGAAGTTACAGCGGTTTGAAGTGTCAACTGAAGGCAGAATATAGAAGGAGCTGCAGGGAAGAGGGAGCTGACAGATGCAATATGCAACAAGAAGCTACATAAAGACCGCAGTAGCACTAAGCACACCCAACAGACTTACATCACTTTTATTAATTTAAAACCACACAACAAACACATTTAAATATATGTAATTCATAATGTTTTGGCTATGGTCAGTAAGACTCATCTGCCATACGGGGGTTCCCATAGTAATATCTCAAGGATCCAATACATATAGGATGAATACATCTGATATGGCAATACATTGCATAAACAACAGGATACCGTTATATATCAGAAAACAAGGGCTACCAGTCCCTGAGTGTCATAGAAAAATTGTATAGCAACACATTCACTAGACATGCTATACACAGGGACTAGTATTATTTTGTGATTTACAACTGCATCATATTGATATATCGGATGCATTTATCCTGTATGTATTGGATCCTTGAGATAACTATGCATGGCAGATGAGTCTTTAGACCGCGGCCAGAATTTTTTAATTGCATATATCCAATTGAATGTATTGGTTGTGTGGCTATGAACTAATAAAGGTTATTTAGGCTTATTGGGTGTGCAGAGCGCTATTGTATCCTAGTTGTTGTTTGTGACTAAATTGTAGGACTACTTTGCACCTCTGCTGTGTGCTCACTTTCTTAGGCTTGACAAGAAGCTACATAGAAAAGAGGGGCTCAAGCAAGGAAAATCCCATTGCTAGAGATGAAAAATTGGGGCCAATGATTCTAAAGGCAAACAAGGCACGGGACATTCACAATTCACAGGGTTTGGGGAGTTATTATGATGATTCTAAATGATTAAAATATCTGAATAAATGTTGATTTTTTTTTTGTTTATGTAAACCCCAACCCATTTTCGAAGCAAAAAATATTATATGAGCCGTTCTTGATTTTGGGAAACACTGTATGTAAGGCTGTGCATGATCTGCTCTTACCATTCTTCCTGTACAGAGGGGGAGAGGGCGATCATTATGGAACAATCCTTGGCTGTCATGGCTACTCTGTACTGCTGAATCTGCAAGAAGAAAGTCACAACAATTAAAGTCATCCATATATGATGAAAACAGTGTGTACCCTCTTGGAGTACATGCACACCAGGCTGAGAATCTAGGGTCTACTTTGTAGGAGTATAAACATGTGCAAAAGCGTCCACATTACTGGCTATGTATAAAATCACATTTTATATCCCCCAAATCCATTTATACTAAATGATATTGCGATGGATAGGTCACAGATCTTAGATGGGTAAAAGGTTCTTGTTCTGGAATCCACATCCATCTACAATTATAGAAATAACTGAGCGCTCTTTATCATTTCCCGCCTGGCTGCAGTGGATGGCAGCCGTGCCACTGGAAGCAAGTGTCAGAAGATCCAGAGTCCAGAAACCGTTGTGTAGTAGACATTTACTGCATATCTTGTGGACATGACATAAAAGTCTAAATCCCTTTACTGGCATATATTATTAATAGTATTAGATGGGTTTATAATCTAAACTATTACTAAAGGGCAAAATCTTCAGTTCTGAGCACTGTCTTACCTTAGTTACTGCATACTCCACACTGCCATCATCCTCCAGAGACAGGTCCTTTAGCCTCTCAAAGAAGGTTTCATCATAAGGTCCATCCAGGAGTAATGTACTTCTGAAAAAGAAAAATCCATTATGAAAATTTGTGCTGTTCCTCAGCACCTATACAGTCATATCCCAAATACCCTACTAGCTAGTCTATACAATATACACACTAGCATGACTATAATAAAACTTTAGCAAGATTTTCTCATATTCTGCAATTCTCTTATGTCATGGATTATTAATTTTTGTTTAATAGCAAGGGCTGGTGTAAATGTCCATTTGCTCTGAGGTATATCCAATATTACAACCCATATTACATAATAAAGTCTTTTAGTGCTCCCATTGTACACATGCTATCATCTCCCATGTCACCCCTCCTCCTCATAGATTGTTGTAAGCTCTTCCGAGCAGGGTCCGCATCTGACCTTGATGAACATGTGTGTTATTTCAACTGTATGAACTATAATCCATTATTGCTCTGCATTGTTGTATTTTATATGCATGTCCACCCAATGAACTGTAAAATTCTGCAGAATATGAACATCTATTTTACACTTTGGATTATCTTGTGTAAGAAGATTCTGTCCTGCCATCTAGTGGTTAACTGCATATCCCTTATATATGACGTGTACAGGGAAGAGAAGCTAAATATTTTAACCATTGAGAATATATGGGAATTCTGTAACAGAATACTGCTAAACAAGGTAGAAACCATACAGGATGCATGTAGCGGATATACAGACGCCTAGAGGGTCAGTGTCAGCCTCAGCCTGTGTCCAAACATACAGTCACATCAGTATTTCCAGGTTCTCACTGATCTTTCCTGGTTGGCTACATTGTGAAAATCCCACACCCATGTCTCTCCTATAAAAGTAGTTTTCTCTCCTCCAGACTCTCCTAGGTGTGGTCACAATGAAAACTATGCGGCTTTCTCCTGGGAAAACTCCTTGGTAATCCTTTGAAAACCATTATGTCAATATACAGTCCAGATCTGGATGATATTCAGAGCCGCCCTCTCCTGGGGACACAAATACTGGAAGCCTCATCATTAGGTGGCCAAGCTGTTATCCTTCCCATTTAACTCTTTAAGGTCTCTATTAAAACTGTGCTTTATAGACCATTTAGCAACATTAGATCTCTATATTTGGTGTATGTGGAGTCAAATGTATAAATGGAGTACAGTGCTTGGCCATCTTTATCAGTCTTGTACAGTTTAAATGGAGTACTATTGCTCAAGCACAACCTCATTTGCATGGGATCTAGGGTAAAATCCCCCCAAAACACACCTATTACATAGGATTGTGGCTCAATTTCACATGTATAAGGCTTTGTGCACACAAATGTGCCTCACAAAACAGTAGCTAATTCATGGCCCCATCGACTCCTATTGGGTATGTACACAGTGCATGCACCATGAGGTACCTCGCATCACCGAGCCGAGAACGTGCCCACAGGTAAAGAGTAACCTAATCCACATACAGCACATACAGGTACAATTACTGCCATACTTCTTCTAATTCTATATACAGGCGGTCCCCTACTTAAGAACACTCGACTTACATACGACCCATAGTTACAAACGGACCTCTGGATATTGGTAATTTATTGTACTTTAGTCCTACTAGGCTACAATAATCAGCTATAACAGTTATCACAGGTGTCTGTAATGAAGCTTTAGTGTTAATATTGATTCTTATGACAACACAACATTTTTAAAATCCAATTGTCACAGAGACCAAAAAAGTTCTGGCTGGGATTACAATGTTAAAGTATACAGTTCCGACTTACATACAAATTCAACTTAAGAACAAACCTACAGACCCTATCTTGTATGTAACCCGGGGACTGCCTGTACTGACAAATCCTCTTTTGTCACTAAATAGCAGACTGCTTCCAAGCCTCAGGCACTTAATCAATTTGTTTTCATGACCCAAAAATGTGAAAAGACGCGATTAAAGACTAAGATAATTCTTACCTCTCCTCGGGGCACTCCTCCAGATACTTCTCCACCCTCTTATACAGGGGATGCAGGCCTTCAATGTCAAGCATGTCCAGCATCTGGGCCTGGAGCAACTTATACAAGATGCATCCTTTAGGCAGTCCTGCGCTCTCCATCTTGTGTTTACCTGCCAGAAAGCATTTACAAGGTTCACATCACAGCACTTGACCTGCAAATTACAATGCTGGGGATATCTATCCATAAGGACCTTCCACCGCTGTGTGTACAAGGTTCTGTATATAACACAGGTAATGTAGAAAGGGTTTATATGTGATGAATTCGTGATAACAAATTCCTCTTATATATAGACTAGGAGCGAGTGGATTAAGCAAATGTAGTAACAAATTATACTCTGCAATAAACCCTATACATAACCATCACACATAATTCATCATAGGGGCTGTCCCAAGTTTTCAAGTTCTCTTTAATCCACAGGATAGGGAATAACAAGTTGATCAGGGAAGGTCCAACTGCTGGGACTACTACTACTGATCACCAAAACCTGACAAGGAGCAATCTGGAAAATGGGGATCCCATCCTCAATGAATCAAAACGGTCCCACCACATCATTCAAAAGCATGGGAATGTCAGAATTGCAAAACACCCTCTCAGGTATCTCCAGCACTCCCATTGACTGTGCCAACGTTGTGCTCAGCAATTGCTAAATGGAGCATAATGAGTATGGGACGCCCTGTTCTCCAGATTGCTAGTGGTCCCATTCTCATGATCGGTGGGTTTCCCAGCAGTTGGACCCACATCAACCAGCTTAAACCCCTACCTGTGGAAAGATGATAACTTGAAAACTTGAGAAAGAGCCTGAAGTAAAGACTTTTACGGTCAAATGAACAGTTTGATGACAAGTTTCTTAAGAAAACTGCTTAACCCCTTCTCACACCATGATTAACTGTACATTATAGTGTGGTTGGGGCTGCACGGTATGGATGTATGGGCGGAGACCTCTACATACAGGTCAGGTGTCTGCTGAATTAGACAGCAGACAACCTCTGGTAAAACGCAAGATCGGCGCTGGTGCTATTTGTATCAGGTCCAACGTTCTTAAGGGGGACCCCCGATAGGTGTTACTGCATTTGTTCTTAGTGCAGAAACGGTGCTAGTACACGGTCAGTCTTACCACTTCGCAGATACTCTGTGCAGAAGTGACCAGCCTCGCAGTAATGCCTCCCCTGTGACACAGGGATGGGCTTCATGTTCCCAGCTCTTCCAGTGTCTGTGCTGGTGCTGAGCAGTGTGGCCGTCAGCACATGAATCAGTTCTTTCAGGACATTCTTCGTGCATGGAGGTCCAGCAACCAAACCATTTGCAGGGAAGAAAAATGGCCTCAGCTGGCGAGCGAGTTCATTCAGGTCTGAGAGGTACTCCTGGTCATCCCGACAGCCGTAGATTAATTCTCCATTCTAAAAAAAGGAATAATAAGCCAAGACATGGAAATGATTTCCCAACACACAGCACATCAGGAACCTGACAAGTGTACACAGATCCGGAACAACTGAGCTTCTACCTTGAAGATTTTTAAGTTGTTTTGTGACTCTTGAAGTAAACTCATCAAGGCAAAATGCATCCTTTGTTTATGCCTGTGAAAAAAAAAATGGAAATTCATGCCATCAATGTGATACAATTTAGAAATAGAAATTTGCAGAGGGCATTTCCTCATCCACTTGAACACTTTATATTAGAATGTTGTAAGAATCTGTTAAGCCTTAAGTATTTCAAAACTCCCATTGAAGTCTATGCATGCTCAGCTGATAATGGCTGCATTCACACCAGGTTTTCTACATACACTAAGTGTATAGGCGGTTTCCCGACATATACACTGATGTATCCGTAGGCATATGCTGGCAGATGACGGCATCATTATTCTACATCATATACTGGGGAAAACACAGGCTGGGAAAGATGCAGCAGGCTAAATCTTTCCATACTTCTTCATAGTCCGGAGCGAAGGTATATACACTCAGTGGAGGTCAATGGGGGTCAGATGCAGTAGTACTGCACCCCGCCCAGGCATCTGCTGAGTGCACACTCAGGGAGGTACCCAAAGATATCTTTGTCTATATAAGAACAGTGACATCACTGGAGGGGCGGGAAACCCAGAACATCAGCAGAAGGCAAAACAATGGGACGATGAATCCCACTATATGTGTATACAGTGGGACATTTCCTGGCCCTCCGTTGTAAGGACAAGTCAGGAATCCTCCCGGTATATCAGTACATTGGATGAATACAACATAAAATGTGAATGCCCCCAGATAGCCATGCTTCACTACAAATAAAAAAAAAAACCCTATTGTAATTGTAAAAGTCCTATGTGCTATGCAGCATCAATCACACAAAAGCTCCAGCAAATAAATGCTGACCCAGATTGGACTGATATAGATAAAAAAAAACTTATTTTATCTATGACAAGGAATCACGATTTGTAGAGGACCATAAAATCTGATGAGCCGACCATTCAGCCAGCAGATGTCAGTAGGCGAATGTATGGCTTCTAAACCTTTACTTGGAGCTTTACAAATCCAATGAATCACTGTACGATGAGCGCTCATGTTATTAGACTAAACAGGAATTTGTTGCAAATGAAAATGTATAAATAGATAAGCACCCCGAGAACAGGTCCAAAGGGCAGTATTTGCTAATCCGCTTCCATTTTCCTTTGGCAACCTATTAAAAGGAAAAAAAAAAAGTTCCTTTAGCTGGAACAGTGTTTGAGAAGATCAACAACAGGTTTGTAATCCCAAGGCAAAATATACACAACAGGAGAGGGTTGTTGATCATGCAGTTTGCACGGAGAGGGAGAACTAAACTAGCTTTATTGATTGTTGGAGATAAAATTATATCTATACACAGAGCTCCCTCTAGTGGTGGCTGAAGCAGACACTTATTTAGTGAGATCTTGGAACGAGTGCAGGGGATACAGACCTGTATAGGGAAGCTTTACCAGTGTTTTATTAATGCCAAGTTTATGCAGCAAATATAATATTCATTTTTTACTTCTTCAGAAGCAGAATAAACTGTTGTTTGAAAATGAGCAAATTTGAAGAAGTTTTGTTATGAAGTCCTATCAGATCTCGGCTATGCAAAAACATTATTTTCTGTATCATAGCGATCACTTAAAAAAACCCCGTCAGGCAAATGAAGCACCTTAACTAAATATATTTTCATAAACTGCCATTAGAGAGCATTGCCTCTATCCCTTCATCGTCCCTCTACATGCCTGTAAACTTAAGCAATGAGGTCCTAAAGCTGTATGCAAATGACCTGTGAGATGTCCAATGAGTCATTATCATATTCAAGCTGTCCGGCTTATTCATGAGTGGGAGGCACAGCCACACCCCCAGTGCTTGCCTGTATAATGGTGTGAGTTATAATGGTGTAATGGCACCTCCATGTGCTGGCAGCCACACCCCCTGCAGACTGTGTGTATGAGATACTCCTATACACATGACTGACAGCCTGTATAATGGTGTGAGGTATAAAGGTGTAATGGCTCCTCCATGTGCTTCCTGGTGCTGGCGGCCTCTGCAGCCTGTGTGTGTATGGGTGAGATACAACAGCTCCAGGCAGCCATGTTATAGCAGAACATGTCAGGTACTTGTGTAGCTGATGTCTGTGTCTCACACATGTGTATTAGGAGGGAGAGCATGTCAGCAGGTAAAGCACA
Source organism: Engystomops pustulosus (assembly GCA_019512145.1). NCBI lineage: Eukaryota > Metazoa > Chordata > Amphibia > Anura > Leptodactylidae > Engystomops > Engystomops pustulosus. The sequence continues at coordinate 68,233,905 of CM033649.1, forward strand.
GACACTAGCAATGCTTTACTATACATCACACACAGACATGAGCAGGGGGAGGAGAGGGGAGGGGAACAGGGGTGACATCACTGCCTCTGACAATGTGACCATACTCCTTTACATAATAAAGAAAAGATTATTTTAGAATGATGTACATTCATAATGTATGAATTTGACTAGAAAGAGGCTGGGATGGATCCTTGTGAGCTGCTCCAATAGGTAAAAGCGACAGAAATAGTGACAAAGACCTGATGACAGGTGTCCTTTAAGCCTTTTCTGGGTCGGAACAACATGAACCTGATTTTAGAATGATGTACATTCATAATGTATGAATTGACTAGAAAGAGTGGTGTCACTGGATGGAGAAGTGTCAGAAGATCAGAGGCTCAGAAACCGTTGTGTAGTAGACAATTTACTGCCATATCTGTGGACTGACCATAAAAGTCTAAATCCCTTTACTGGATATATTATTAATAGTATTAGATGGGTTTATAATCTAAACTATTACTAAAGGGCAAATCTTCAGTTCTGGAGCGGTTGTCTTACCTTAGTTACTGATACTCACACTGCCATCATCCTCCAGAGACAGTCCCTTAGCCTCTAAAGAAGGTTTCATCCTAAGTCCATCCAGGAGTAATGTACTTCTGATGAAAAAGACAAAATCCAATGATGAAATTTGTGCTGTTCCTCAGCACCTATACAGTCATATCCAAATAGTCCTACTTGCTAGTCTATACAATACACACTAGCATGACTATAATAAAACTTTAGCAAGATCTTCTCATATTCTGCAATTCTCTTATGTCATGGATTATTAATTTTTGTTTAATAGCAAGGGCTGGTGTAAATGTCATTTGCTCTGAGGTATATCCAATATTACAACCCATTACATAATAAAGTCTTTTAGTGCTCCCATTGTACACATGCTATCATCTCCCATGTCAACCCTCCTCCTCATAGATTGTTTGTAAGCTCTTCCGAGCAGGGTCCGCATCTGACCTTGATGAACATGTGTTATTTCAACTGTATGAACTATAATCCATTATGTTCTTGCATTGTTGTATTTTATATGCATGTCCACACCAATGAACTGTAAAATCTCTGCAGAATATGAACATCTATTTTACACTTTGGATTATTTTGTTAAGAAGATTCTGTCCTGGCCATCTAGTGGTTACTGCATATCCCTATATATGACGTGTACAGGGAAGAGAAAGCTAAATATTTTAACCATTGAGAAATATGGGATTCTGTAACAGAATACTGCTAAACAAGGTAGAAACCATTACAGGATGCATGTAGCGGAATACAGACGCCTAGAGGGTCCGTGTCAGCCTCAGCCTGTGTCCAACATACAGTCAACATCAGTATTTCCAGGTTCTCACTGATTTTCCTGGTGGCTACATTGTGAAAATCCCACACCCATGTCTCTCCTATAAAAGTAGTTTCTCTCCTCCAGACTCTCCTAGGTGTGGTCACAAGAAAACTATGCGGCTTTCTCCGGGAAAACTCCTTGGTAATCCTTTGAAAACCATTATGTCAATAACAGTCCAGATCTGGATGATATTCAGAGCCGCCCTCTCCGGGGACACAAATACTGGAAGCCTCATCCATTGGTGGCCAAGCTGTTATCCTTCCCACTTAACTCTTTAAGGTCTCAATTAAAACTGTGCTTTATAGACCATTAGCAACATTAGATCTCATATTTGGTGTATGTGGAGTATATGTAAAATGAGTACAGTGCTTGGCCATCTTTATCAGTCTTGTACAGTTTAAATGGAGTACTATTGCTCAAGCACAACCTCATTTGCATGGGATCTAGGTAAAATCCCCCCAAAACACACCTATTACATAGGATTGTGCTCATTTCACATGTATAGGCTTTGTGCCACAAATGTGCCTCACAAAACAGTAGCTAATTCATGGCCCCATCGACTCTATTGGGTATGTACACAGGCATGACACCATGAGGTACCTCGTCATCACCGAGCCGAGAACGTGCCCGCAGGTAAAGGAGTAACCTAATCAACATACAGCACATACAGGTACAATTATGCCATACTTCTTCTAATTCTATATACAGGCGGTCCCCTACTTAAGAACACTCGACTTACATACGACCCATAGTTACAAACGGACCTCTGGATATTGGTATTATTGTACTTTAGTCCTACTAGGTACAATATCAGCTATAACAGTTATCACAGGTGTCTGTAATGAAGCTTTAGTGTTAATATTGATTCTTATGACAACACAACATTTTTAAAATCCAATTGTCACAGAGCAAAAAAGTTTCTGGCTGGGATTACAATGTTAAGTTACAGTTCCGACTTACATACAAATTCAACTTAAGAACAAACCTACAGACCCTATCTTGTATGTAACCCGGGGACTGCCTGTCTGTCAAATCCTCTTTTGTCACTAAACAGCAGACTGTTTCAAGCCTCCGGCACTTAATCAATTTGTTTTCATGACCCAAAAATGTGAAAAGACGCGATTAAAGACTAAGATAATTCTTACCTCTCCTCGGGCACTCCTCCAGATACTTCTCCACCTCTTATACAGGGATGCAGGCCTTCAATGTCAAGCTTTGCAGCATCTGGGCCTGAGCAGCAAACTATACAAGATGCACCTTTAGGCAGTCCTGCGCTCCCCATCTTGTGTTACCTGCCAGAGAAAGCATTTACAAGGTTCACATCACAGCACTTGACTGCAAATTACAATGCTGGGGATATCTATCCATAAGGACCTTCCACCGCTTGTGTGTTAAAGGTTCTGTATATAACACAGGTAATGTAGAAAGGGTTTATATTGATGAATCGTGATAACAAATTCCTCTTATATATAGACTAGGAGCGAGTGGATTAAGCAAATGTAGTAACAAATTATACTCTGGCAATAAACCCTATACAAACCATCACACTAATTCATCATGAGGGGCTGTCCCAGTTTTCAAGTTCTCTTTAATCCACAGGATAGGGAATAACAGTGATCAGGGAAGGTCCAACTGCTGGGACTACTACTACTGATCACCAAAAACCTGACAAGGAGCAATCTGGAAAATGGGATCCCATCCTCAATGAATCAAAACGGTCCCACCACATCATTCAAAAGCATGGGAATGTCAGAATTGCAAAAACACCCTCTCGGTATCTCCAGCACTCCCATTGACTGTTGCCAACGTTGTGCTCAGCAATTGCTAAATGGAGCATAATGAGTATGGGACGGCCCTGTTCTCCAGATTGCTAGTGGTCCCATCTCATGATCGGTGGGTTTCCAGCCAGTTGACCCACATCAACCAGCTTAAACCCCTACCTGTGGAAAGATGATAACTTGAAAACTGAGAAAGAGCCTGAAGTAAAGACTTTTTAACGGTCAAATGAACAGTTTGATGACAAGTTTCTTAAGAAAACTGCTTAACCCCTTCTCACACATGATTAACTGTACATTATAGTGGGTTGGGGCTGCCACGGTATGGATGTATGGGCGGAGACCTCTACATACAGTCAGGTGTCTGCTGAATTAGACAGCAGACAACCTCTGGTAAAACGCAAGATCGGCGCTGGTGCTATTTGTATCAGGTCCAACGTTCTTAAGGGGGACCCCCGATAGGTGTTACTGCATTTTGTTTAGTGCAGAAACGTGCTAGTACACGGTCAGTCTTACCATTCGCAGATACTCTGTGAGACAGAAGGGACCAGCCTCGCAGTAATGCCTCCCCTGTGACACAGGGATGGGCTTCATGTTCCCAGCTCTTCCAGTGTCTGTGCTGGTGCTGAGCAGTGTGGCCGTCAGCACATGAATCAGTTCTTTCAGGACATTTTTGTGCACGAGGTCCAGCAACCAACCATTTGCAGGGAAGAAAAATGGCCTCAGCTGGCGAGCGAGCTCATTCAGGTCTGAGATGGTACTCCTGGTCATCCCGACAGCCGTAGCTTAATTCTCCATTCTAAAAAAGGAATAATAAGCAAGACATGGAAATGATTTCCCAACACACAGCACATCAGGAACCTGACAAGTGTACACAGATCCAGAACAACTGAGCTTCTACCTTGGAGATTTTTAAGTTGTTTGTGACTCGTGAAGTAACTCATCAAGGCAAAATGCATCCTCTGTTTATGCCTGTGAAAAAAAAATGGAAATTCATACCGTACAATGTGATACAATTTAGAAATGAAATTTGCAGAGGGCATTTCCTCATCCACTTGAACACTTTCTATTAGAATGTGTAAGAATCTTAAGCTTAAGTATTTCAAAACTCCCCTGAAGTCTGTGCATGCTCAGCTGATAATGGCTGCATTCACACCAGGTTTTCTACATACATAAGTGTATAGGAGGTTTCCTGACATATACACTGATGTATCCGTAGGCATATGCTGGCAGATGACGGCATCATTATTCTGCATCATATACTGGGAAAACACAGGCTGGGAAAGATGCAGCAGGCTAAATCTTTCCATACTGCTTCATAGTCCGGAGCGAAGTGGAGGTCAATGGAGCCTATGGGGGTCAGATGCAGTAGTACTGCACCCCGCCCAGGCATCTTCTGAGTGCACACTCAGGGAGGTACCCAAAGATATCTTTGTCTATATAAGAACAGTGACATCACTGGGGGGGGGATACCCGGAACATCAGCAGAAGGCAAAACAATGGGACGATGAATCCCACTATATGTGAATACAGTGGAACATTTCCTGGCCCTCCGTTGTAAGGACAAGTCAGGAATCCTCCCGGTATATCAGTACATTGGATGAATACAACATAAAATGTGAATGCCCCCAGATAGCTTCACTACAAATAAAAAAAACCCTATTGTAATTGTAAAAGTCCTATGTACTATGCAGCATCAATCACACAAAAGCTCCAGCAATAACTGCTGACCCAGATGGACTGATAAAGATAAAAAAAAAACTTATTTTATCTATGACAAGTAATACGATTGTAGAGGACCATAAAATCTGATGAGCCGCCATTCAGCCAGCAGATGTCAGTAGGCGAATGTATGGCTGCTAAACCTTTACTTGGAGCTTTACAATCCAATGAATCACTGTGACGATGTAGCGCTCATGTTATTAGAACTAAACAGGAATTTGTTGCAAATGAAAATGATAAATAGATAAGCACCCCGAGAACAGGTCCAAAGGGCAGTATTTGCTAATCCGCTTCCATTTTCCTTGGCAACCTATTAAAGGAAAAAAAAAAGCCTTTAGCTGGAACAGTGTGTTTGAGAAGATCAACAACAGGTTTGTAATCCCAAGGCAAAATATACACAACAGAAGAGGGTTGTTGATCATGAGTTTGCACGGAGAGGAGAAAACTAACTAGCTTTATTGATTGTTGGAGATAAAATTATCTATACACAGAGCTCCTCTAGTGGTGGGCTGAAGCAGACACTTATTTAGTGAGATCTTGGAACGAGTGCAGGGGATACAGACCTGTATAGGGAAGCTTTACCAGTTGTTTTATTAATGCCAAGTTTATGCAGCAAATATAATATTCATTTTTACTTCTTCAGAAGCAGAATAAACTGTTGTTTGAAAATGAGCAAATTTGAAGAAGTTTTGTTATGAAGTCCTATCAGATCTCGGCTATGCAAAAACATTATTTTCTGTATCATAACGATCACTTAAAAAAAACCCGTCAGGCAAATGAACCACCTTAACTAAATATATTTTCATAAACTGCCATTAGAGAGCATTGCCTCTATCCCTTCATCGTCCCTCTACATGCCTGTAAACTTAAGCAATGAGGTCCTAAAGCTGTATGCAAATGACCTGTGAGATGTCCAAGAGTCATTATCATATTCAAGCTGTCCGGCTTATTCATGAGTGGGAGGCACAGCCACACCCCAGTGCTTGCCTGTATAATGGTGTGAGTTATAATGGTGTAATGGCACCTCCATGTGCTGGCAGCCACACCCCCTGCAGACTGTGTGTATGAGATACTCCTATACACATGACTGACAGCCTGTATAATGGGCTTCCTCGGGGTGACTTTGGGAGAAAATGGGGGGGGGGAAGGAGCAAGAAAGGGGAGGACAGGGCAGCCAAGACATAGAAGGTGTATCCCCCCCCATTCTGGGATGAATAGGAAGTATCACGGGGACGTGGTGGCGCCCAGCAAGGTCCTGGGTGGGTGAGATAACAACTAAGCAGAGAACATTGGAAGACAAGGGGAGATGTCAAGAAAGATTACCCAACGGCGAACTTTTTCCTCTCGAATATTGAATCGAGTTCTCCCTCACCTTTCCGTCTTCGGCCTTGCGGTTAGGGTGGTGGTGAGGCGAGTCCCCTCTCCGTCTGGGTGTAGGTTGGGCGAAATAAGGGTTTTTTTCGGAGGGAGAGATTCTCGGGCTTCTTTGTCGCATTCCTTTCCTGAGAGCATGCAGCAGGTAAGCACAGAAACTAGCAATGCTTTTATATACATCACACAACAGACACGGGAGATTCTTCAAGATCCGTCTATGTCTATACAGCTCAGGGCATTTCGCTTTTGAGGCAGCCGTAATTTTGGTGGTTTTTTTCTTCTTTTCGTCCTTTCTCTCGTCTTTCACGACTAACTCTGGCATTATCATTGTCTGCCCCTTTTCTCGCTGTACTTCCCGTTCGAGGTCGGAAATTAAGCTAGCTTTTGGCGCCTGTTTGCGGCAGTTCTGAATTGGCTTTTCTGTCCCTTGTTATCTCTCTTGTCCCTCGCGCGTGTTTCGCGTCCTCTCGTCTCACGGCTGTTGTAAATCTCTTGCCTTTCTCTACTTTGGACGTGAGGCACCGAAATGGATAGCGTCTGAGTGCAAAATTGTGGTAGGATTTTGCTAACAACGAAGAAATTACGGGAAAGAAGTACTTAAAGAAAAGCATTAAGGTATCGTCCGGTTTCCGTCTTAGAGTATCTCCTATGGCTACCTTGGGAAACGTGAAGGAAGGGCCTCAGGACATTTCGTGAGAGAAATGAGGATTGCGGGCCCGCTATGGATACGTGTGAGATGACTGACCATAGTGTAGGAGCTTGACAGAACAGAAATAGTGACACAAAGACCTGATGACAGGGTCCTTTAAGCCTTTCGGGGTCGGAACAACATGAAAACCTGATTTTAGAATGATGTACATTTCAAATGTATGAATGACTAGACCAGAGGATGGATGGATCCTTGTGCGCTGCTCCAATAGGTAAAAGCGACAGAAATAGTGACAAAGACCTGATGACAGGTGTCCTTTAAGCCTTTTCTGGGTCGGAACAACATGAACCTGAATAATTCTGGGATATAAAATGCAAATTGGCACAAGATCACTTTCCTGTTTTTTAGGGAAATAACTCTGTTCTGCCAAATGAAAATAAACTATTCACCTAGGGGCTCTCCGCCAAACTATCTGCTAGTAAATCTGTTAGCAGTTACCTTTAGATGTTGGTGCATACAGAAGCGACACACTTTTTTCTTTATCTCCTTTGTGATATGAGCCGACGATGGGATAAACCCACATTTGGGCTATATATGAAAGAAAAAAAAAGGAAATCTTTATAAAATATGTAATATATAAAATCTACTCAAAACGGAAAATAACGTTGGCAAGTGTTTACAATGCACAGTGCATAAAAGGGTTAAACTGCTTTTATCTGTTGCTGGACAAAGATGAAATATCAGGAATACAATGCAGTTTATTCACAGCAACAGGCTCTGGTTCCCTCAAGTCAGATCTCTGTATCACTGCAATATGATATCACTGGGAAGAAATCCCAGCAGCCACTTCAGTGGCCAAATTCACTTTACGCAATCATTACATGTAGTACAGGCATTACAGGTGCAGAATCCTGTATACTACCATATGGAAAAACTTTTATAACATTTAAACTTTATTCTGTGCACCTCATGTGTCACACTGGTATTGAGTATTAAGTACTGATATGAAGAAGAAAAGATAATATAAGATAGTTTATTAAAGTATCTGTATCTTTCAGGAGGTTTTACTAACATTTTTCCAGAAGAGTAAAAATACTCCTTTTATCATACCCCAGACTAGACTAGGCTAGGCTAGGCTAGGCTAGGGCAGACGCCACGGAAACCCCATCAGACCAGACTATTGCCAATGTTGATGACTCCCCACCCAGACCAGACTATGGCCAACAACGCTACAATTCAATCTTTGACTGGTTGTTGTATTCTATTATCTTGCAATTTTTTTTTTAAAGAATTCTTTATAACATAGGTTTTTTAACTTGACTTAAATTACGCTTATTTAATTGATTTGGTTGGTTTTTTTTGGATTAGAATTTTTAAGTTGGGGCATCAGTTAGTAACACATTATATATGGTTTCCCTGCTGTTCCTATATACAGATCACACAGAACATTCATGTAATGGTATCAACCCATTGGGCCACTGTTATCGGTGATGTGCAACACATACATGCAGTGAAGATGCACATTGCACCTTCTTTGCAAGCATCTCACCCCCTTTCCCAGGTATCATCACCACCATGGGAACTTCCTGCAGACTTCCTGCACCGTATGAGCTGTTAGTGTGACAGCCTGATTCTGCCAATGTGTGCAGGAGAGCACACAATGCCATCTAGATGCGGAAGGAGGTCAAGGGACCACAGCCTGTGCTCAGCCTGTGCTGAGTAGGTGAGCTTCGGTCGCATGACCTTCCATCGGGCTGGGGCTGCAGCTTGCGGCCCAGCATGCGTAATAACAACAGTGAAAGTGATGAGCTGCAATACCACAAATAACCACTAGAGAGGTGTGGTGCTTTTCTGTAATACAGCAGCTGTTTTTGAAATGCTGAATAATCCCTTTAAAGGGGTATTGCCATCTTTGACATATATAGTTATCCACAGAATATGCTTTCAATGTTAGACGTAGGACCAACCTCAGACCACCAGTTTTCCAAACCCCATCCTGCGAGTGCCAAAGATATTGGGAATAGAATGTAGGTAATCCAAGGAGATTATGTATTACATACAAAGGGGGGCACATATCTTTATTTTGACTTTTTTTTTTTTTTACATTTTTTGCAGGTTTTTGATTTTTTGGGACTTTTAGTGTGCATCCTTAACAAGTTAGCCTGTGGGTGTGTCTGTTGCAGTGTTCCTAAAGAGAGAAGTTTTCTTTGTTTAGCGACTTTGTGTACAGACTTAGGTACAAAACGAAGGACAACTGACCCCATGCTTAGTTTCATAAATGCAGCTAAAAAGTCGCAAAAAATAAATTATAAAAAAGGAGAAAAAAAAATGATGACATGCATCACAAAAGCAAATTTAGAAAGATGCATAGCACTACAAAAGAATGCCAACTTTAGTCTACTTTAAGTAGTCACAAAAGAAAACAAACGATACATATGCTCCAAAGATTCATATAGAAGCCCGCACTGTGCCAGGCAAAGGGACAGAGAAAGCAATAGTCCCATAGTGTAATATATGGTCACGACCTCTGGATGATTGGTATGACATAAAGATACAGAACTCTTTTCACCTTAATCTCTATGCAGTATATAGGCCTGTGCTCCACAAAAGGGAAGGTCTGCAGGCGGGTGAGGTTAGGAAGGCACATGGCATACCCGCTGACATCCATCTCTTTCTCACAGCGAGACTCTGACAAAAAGAAGGAAATACATATGGAAGGTTAAAAAAGGTACAAAATTGTCATAAAAGAATGAAAAAAAGACAATGAGTAAAAAAAGCCATAGGAGGGGATGCTGGGATTGCCGCAGATGAGTTTGGGGCAGTCACAGCTAGGATTGCTGGGGATGAAGAAGAGGTGTGTATGTCAGGGAGGATTAGGGGAAATAGCTTGTCAGAGCGATGGATCCAGTACTGACCAGTGATGCGGGATAGCCCTACAGAGCTTTGTTGCCAGATCTGACTCTTATTTGTCCAGGCCCGCTCTACAATATCAACCCCTTTAGTCCATCCATTACTGCTGTATGCTATGTAACAGAATAGTGGGAAATGGAAGAAGAGGATTGTCCTGTACAAGGCCAAGTGTATGTAGCAGTCACGCAAAGCTTTCTGTACAAACCGCTGACTAAGGATGAAGGGCCCTGCGGTCTTATCTAATCTACACATACAACCACTTGTCACACTACTATTATTGTCATGCAAAGGCTGCAGTGTGACTCTACATATGAAGCTTCTTAAGGGGGTTGTTCTCTGCCAAATAATTTTGTCTGATCAGAGAAACATAATCCATTTCTCAAAGTACCAGCACAACCTCATTTGGTTATGTACTCTGATCAGAACATTCCCGCCACCCTTATGTTTAATATCCCCACCACCAAGAATGACATGTCTGAGGTCACAATCTCAGGATTCTAGATGATGAGGCTGCGTGGGCTGCACCAAACAGTACCCCTGAGGAAGTCACGTAAGCGTGACGTAACGCGTAGGGTCTCCTGGCCCACAGCTGATCCACTCCTCCCTCCCCCGTCATTTCTGCCTACTCCGCTTCATGCTTACCTGTTGGTAGGAGGTATTGTATTTGACTATAGTCAGGTTCTCCTGACCTGGTTTACACTGTTATACCTTGTTCATTTTTGGGGGTTTATTTTTAGGTGGGGTATTGTTGGATGGCTGTGGGCTTCCCCGGGGTTGGGATTTCTTTCCCATACCCTTAAAAAAGGGGGGTTGCTTGTGCTCTGCTGAGCACAGTGTTTTAATTGTTTTTAATTGTCCTGTGTCCATTTGTATGTATATCCTGATCTAGAAAATTTGTTATATACTATTGTTGCCATATAGGTGCATGCTTTTTCTTCTTTTTTTCTCATCTGCACCAAACAGTTATAATGTAGAAGAGGGTAGAATAGTCTTCATGAATGAATATTTATGGTGAATTATTGAGAAGGATAATTACACTGTCCTCCCAGCAGGCAGAATGAGTAACTACTTTAGCCGCACATGTGCTCCAGTGAGGAGGCATCATGGGATACACAGCAAAGCACATAGAGAATACCGAGAGCAAAAAGTTGCACTGTAGTGATAAGCGAGTGTGAAAAGGCAAGAATAGGTACCAGGCAATCAAGGATAGGAAAATTGTGAACATTTTCTTTTAGTAATGAGGGGAATCATGAAAAACTCCACAATCCGACACTTGCCTGGTCTTTCAGACTGGACCTTCAGACAGAGGCGTTTCAGAAAATCCAAAGGTAATTTCACCACATCCTGTAATATAAATCAGAGACCATGATGTCACTTTAATAAATAATAGTGAGGCCTCTACTAGACTGGACACATCACAACCACCACTGCAGCTAAAGAGAAGTGTACTACTAACACACATCAATATATTGTTTCATCAATAATGATAGAGGCATGGACACCTGTATGTCTATGGGCTCATACACAAGGCCGTGCTTTGCAAAGCCCTGTGTATGAGCTGAATGCATGTGCCTCAATTCTGGTGCTGCCCGTGTTTGCAGGTTTTAAGTCTTTCTACCATCTTTGGTGCTTGAGTGGTCTCACACGTCGACGACACACGGGTCTGCAAATTGCATGGTTATAGCACTCAACAGTGTGCAGGTAGCCCCACAGCTAGCTTTTAACCACCATGTGAGCAATACAGTTTCCTCAAGTCCAAAAATCATTTGGGGATGGATGATGTCAAACAACAAACAAATATAGCCAAAAGTAACCACTACCTGGATGAACAAAACAGATATTTCACTTAATTCTTTCCAAGAGATCAAAACATTGGTCAGAGGAATATTTTTGAAGAGCATTTTTAGGCGAAGAATAAGAATTTTTCATAAATACAAATACTTCATAGGCATATAACATGGAAGTTATTAACTCAAGCTATTTATGTAAGAAAATTATCACAAAGCTGTCTTTCTGTAGGCAATTGTAATAATCATGGATTAAATAAAAAGTGAAAAAAAAGGAGGCACAAGCTTTCTTCACCAGCAGGATAATTCATTCAGAGGCCCTTCAGTGAAGCCCAAATGTCCCCTAGAAATTACAAATGCCGCTCCAGAGCAGACAGCCTGATCCTGCCAATGTCTCTGTGTGCAGGAGCACACACCGCCATACGGACAGGTCCTTCTCAGCAGCAGTTGTGGTGACACATTAAAGGTCTTGTGACCGGAGCCTCAGCGGCCTGCATGGAAAGGGTTTACTTACCCCGTGGTGAACATAGTTTTCACCTAAAAACTGCTTCATTATGTGTTTGCCAAAATCGAGAATATTGTGCAAATGCTGATAAACTTCTTCTGCCATCTGAAAACAAAGAGAAGAAAAATCATTACCAAAGACGCAGTAATCATTAGACAGAAAACAAATCATATGCCCCACCTAAAAATATTTAGCCAATACAAAATACTTCATTTTAACATGAGAAATGGAGCACATCCGCTGTATGCAAGCCACAAAGAAGGGTTATAGAGGTAGTTGAAGTATCAGCTTGGCTCTGAGAGAAGTGCATCATGGCAAGTGCAGTGATGGAGGTCCCTATAGCTTATGTATCCAGAGCCATCAGCCATCCTTACCCACGTGTGACTGGTGTAGAAGTCTCCTGATCAGAAGCTACAAATATTACACTTAGTAGGGGGTAGGGCTGTGACATCAAAAGAGAACACATAAGTTTTAAGGAACACCTAGAGGGCACTTGTGGGAGATCAAAGTCAGCCCCATATTCAGACTATATGTTGACTACATTTCCCTTTCTGCACACTTCCCCATAGTTCGAGTATCTATCAGAATAGTGAGTGACTACCTCCCAGAGGGGTTATGCACTACAGGATTGTTATTCTAAGCAGCATAGTCTGAGTAGGAGACTAGAGTATGCAGTGAGCGCCGTTACTACTAGATAACACTTGCCTCAAAGTGGGTTTTACCCGTTTTTCCAGTTAGATTCTAGTTATTGTTACGGTAAGTCTTGTAATGTAATGTAATCAACAAGGATTTGCCATGTTGAAGCGTTCAGTGAAGGGAAACACTTATAGGCTGAACACACATCCTGATCTAGTGCTTGGCTGGACACTTCTAGGGAATATCCAGCACAAAAATTATGACAGGCTAAAAGAACAAAAAAAAAAAAAAACCCTGATGCACAAAAATGGTCAACTTTCTATAATTAGTTTATTAAGAGAGAGGAAGCCCAGCATGTCATTCAATCATTTGTCAAGAAGGAAGAAGGAACGATTTTCCAACAAACGCGATCTAGGATAGACTGTGGCTGCAGGAAAGCGATAAGCAGCGCCTGTGCAGCTCTGCTCATCTCTGTATGGTCAGCTTTTACCAGACTGCGAGCTTTCTACAAAGTTAAAATTACAAAAGGAGCGGAAGGTAGTATACCGGTAATATTTTACGCATTATTATCTCAGCTCTACCTATATTCAAAAGATAAAATGCCTACTCAAGCGGGGAGGGGGGCTATTAGTAATTGACAATCTGCTCAGTTCCTCCTGCTCTATAACATGCTACCTGCAAATCGGATAGTATGCTTAAAGGGGAGATTTATCATCAAGTTTCTAAGGTAAAACTGTTCTAATTGCCCATGCTCTAAGAAAAGTCTACTAAATCTCCCCCACTGTGCTCATCTCCTAGTGCTCTATAACATGCTGCCTGCAAATAGGATACAATGCTGGAGTTTACCATCTTCTTCCCGGGGAATGTAAGTGCTTGATCTTGCGACAATTCCTTTTTTAAAATCCGCGGGTTGTCTGACGGCCACGCCCCCCATTTCTGTCGCATGCAAGCCGGCGCCGATGCGCCACACTCCGATCAAGTGCAAAGACCTGGGGCAATTCGGCGCAAAACGGAAATAATCGTGAATCCCGAAGAAAGTCCGGCGTTCGGACCCTTAGAAAATGTGCCCCAATGTGCTCATTGCCTACTGCTCTATAACATGACATTGGAGATAGGACACCATGTTCAATTTGCTCAGCTTCTGCTCCTCTGTAATATACTGCCTGCATATAAATAAATACATCTTTATTTATAAAGCACCACCATATCTGCATCATGTTACACATCATGGGGGGGCAAATAAAACAAAATAAGATGTCACAGAATAATGAACCAATATGAGTCATGGCCCTGTGAACAAGAGCTTATTTATAACATTATAAGATTATAATGTACAAAGTGCTCAGGTCCCCCTGCTCTATAAAATTTTAGATGACACTATGTACAATTTGCTTAGCTACTCCTGCTCTATAACATGCTACTTGCATATAGGACACTATGAGGGCAGCATGGTGGCTTAGTGGTTAGCATAACAGCCTTGCAGCGCTGGGGACCTAGGTTCAAGTCCCAGGGTCAACATCTGCAAAGAATTTGTATGTTCTCTATGTGTTTACGTGGGTTTCCTCAGGGTCCTCCTGTTTCCTCCCACACTCCAAAACATACTGGTAGGTTGATTAGATTGTGAGCCCAATGGGGACAGGGACTGTATTGGCAAGCTCTGTGCAGCGCTGCATAATATGTGTGCATTATATAAATAAAGGAATTATTATTAATTATGTACAATCTGCACATCTTGTCCCACTTGATAACATGCTGCCTGCAGATAGGACACTATGCTCAATCTGCTTAGCATTATTTCTTTAATAACATATTTTCTATAGACTACAAGGCATTTTCCCTTTAAGATTTGGACTGTAACACCACATTGCTTGGGGCTCTTTGTCCTGTTGACTCTACAATTTGTTTGTGTAAGAATCTGCCTCATTTGCTGACCAGAGAGGAAGCAATCAGTTGTAGGCTTATTAATGCAAATCCAGGCCGAGCTTCCTGCGCCACCTGTAACATGACTCGAAGGGAACGGCAAACACAAATGTAGAACAATCTGCAAAACAACGTTCACATGAGACGACTTGTAAGTGTGCCTGACACCGGGGACACAGAGACTTCTGTCACAAGTTCCTCAAAACAAGCGCGAATGAGTGACAGACTGATGTAATGTGACATGTCCATCGGGTCACACAGTCATTGTCACACAAGATGGGGCTCAGGGCCATAACCAGACCAGGCCTATGGACATCTTTAGTCGCATTTGCCGCCATGATGTATCCGTGGTTCCTCAATATGGCTGCTACACATGAATCTATATTAAGCAGATGTGAAGAGAGTCCAGTCACGCACCGCTGTCTTCTCAAACATATTGTTTGTAATGGAAGAGGGATGGTGGTTATTCAGCTGCCCGGTCACATAGTCCTGCGCCCACAATCTGCTAGTGACGCCAAGCCTCCGGATATTTGTTTTATACCATATCTTTCGGGAAGAATGGAGGCTTGATCATGTGTGGATCAAGGGCGGTTTACTTGGGATCACAGTTATTATAGTAAAACAAATTACTTCATCTAACATTATATTGTGCCTCACAATCGGTCTAAAGGCAAAGAAAGAAGAAAAAAAAAAAAGACACCTTCAACCCAATGACCTCGTAGCTGCACGAGGGCGGCCATTTTGAAGGCTTCTGTTGGTCAAACGACTTTAAATAACAATATTAAAAGACAAAAGCAAACTTCTTGTTGTCTGTGAGTGGGTGTCTTTCCTTTGCTATGAGGCATATGTTAAACCATTCAATATGGAAAGAAGAGACCCTGCAGATGGAAGACGAGACAACCATGTGTACAGAATAGACGACAGTTCACCTATTCATTAAATACAGAACCTAATAAAAAAAATGTATGTTGAGCAGGAGATTTTACATGTACTTGTTTTAAAATATTATTACTCCCCACATATTCTACCCTTCATACATGGGGAGAAGTGGAAAATCACAAAAATGTCCATTAGTAGTAGTATAACTTGTAGGATCTCCATCGGAAAATGACTGCAGAAGCTTTTCTTTAAAAGGGGGTGGCCACTTATTTTTTAATGTGTGAGGGGGCAGGATAGGTCATTTATCAATATACATTTAAGTTCTGCTCTGCTTTCTTTAAATGTAAAGTGAAGCCTTTTTCCTCATCACTCAGACATTCCAGACCATAACATGGCTGCAGATGGAGGGTCATGTGATCTCCAACTGTCCATGAGCAATCGCCCTGCCAGGACCATGATCTTATATTCATGAACACTATCACAAGGCCCTAACAGATAGAGATCACATGACCCTGCATCTGCAGCAATCACTAACAGACCCATTTTTAAATTTAAATTGTTTAAAACTCCTTTAAGGCTGGACAGAGAATCTCTCTGGGTATTCCGATTGTAGCAAAAAACAAAATAAACATTTTTTTTTTTTGCTGGGTGCTGCAGACAAACGTAAACTGCAAATGTAAAGCATGGCGGGTTATCTGCAGAGAATCCCACTACAACAGCTACCCATCAGTGAAGCCGCAGTATTGTCCACAGCCTTAGTCAGTTTTAAACATTCTTTGACGTTTGCAGTAAAAATATGCAAAATTCTTGATTAGCCAGAAAAAAGAAAAAAAAAAGACATAAAAATAGACATTGCGTGACACCATAAGACCATTTCTCCATTGAAGCCAAAAGCCTCAGGATTGGATTCCTGTCATACAGGTCAAAGCTTTGACAGATTTTCTTACCAGATTTCTGTTTGGGAGGAACTTCAGGAACCTCAGAACGACACATCTCTGAAAGGAAAGAAGAGAAAAAATAAAATTACAAGAGGCGATAGGAAAGAAAGCACAAACAGAAATGTTTATGTCCTGCTGCTTGTAAGGTACAGATATTAATTACAGCGCTGTATACAAACATTTCTTTATTAACCACTTCATAGAAAGAAATATATACAGGCAGTCCCCAGGTTACGTAGGTTGGCTGTAGGTTTATTCTTAAGTTGAATTTGTATGCAGGTCAGAACTGTACATTTTAGGCGGTCCCCTACTTAAGGACACCAGACTTACAGACGACCCCTAGTTACAGATGGACCCCTCTGCCCACTGTGACCTCTGGTGAAGCTCTCTGGATGCTTTACTATAGTCCCAGGCTGCAATGATCAGCTGTAAGGTGTCTGTAATGAAGCTTTATTGATAATCCTTGGTTCAATTACAGAAAAAAAAAATTTTAAACTGCAATTGTCACTGGGGCAAACTTTAAAATATACAGTTTTGACTTACATACCAACTTAACTTAAGAACAAACCTATACTGTATGTAACCTGGGGACTGCGCATATAATTAGGGTTGGGCAACTTTAACCCTCATTTTTTTATTGCAGATTCAGATTCCCCAGGAAATCTTACATTGCTTCAAGCAATTTTCATTGGCGCTCTAATCGACAAAAAGACCAAAATTTTGTGTAAAAATAATATTTGTTCAAAAATTGGCTTCGAGAAATAAACATCAAAATATACCACAAAATATTTCTTGAAAATGTTTTTATGTTGAAACGTAACCAATGGATGTAGTAGTTTTCTATTCTCTTAGGGGGCTGGTGTAATGCGAGTCCCCGCCTCTCACCAAGTCTCCTCCCCTCTGAAGATGGGGAATTTTTACGTATCCTACAACGTTTTAAAATATCTAGTGCTCTGCATTAAGTACTCGAATTTGCAATATATATATTTTTTTCAATGCTTTTAAACGAGTTTTGATTTTTGGCGCCAACAGCGTCATCAGTCTCCAAAATTAAAAACACCCAAGGTCACATCAATGTAAAATTTTCTTGGTGGAATCCAATCTTCAATAATAAATGGGGGGCCACCCCCATTTAAAATCTTTAAGTTGCCCTCTCGCCTCAACCCCCGGGGGAGGGGTTAAACAAGTTTATTTGTAGTTTTTGATCTACTATCTATATAACAGGATATTCCATCATCCCAACCTGGAGGAGATTTATCAAAAGTGTCTGAGAGCAAAATTTTGGTTGCTTATGGCAGTCAGTGCTCAGCTTTTTCCCACATCAGATTTTTTTTTTATTTAGAAGGAAAATCCTTTGCTTTATCTTCAGTTCAAGGTGAAATTCCTTGCAAGAACAAGGAATAGATAATGACTGTTGGTGGCCATAAAAGGTAGACCCATCCAGAGAAATTCCCTCTGATAGCAGGTATAGGATATCCTTGCTGTAAATTGATAACGGCAGCTACTTTTGCTGACTACCTACAAATGGAATACAGGACATTTCACGGTCAAAATCTAAAGGGGTTTATTGCCCAATAAAATGTATGTGCACCAGGTTTATGTCCCCATCAAGTGACCGACCCACTGCCTATAAACATTCTTCTAGCAGAATATGGTAGGCGGCACATTGCTGATACAGAACAAGGCTTCCCCACGCTACAAGAGATCAACTCTGACACACTGACCTGGTTAGAAGAAAAAAAATAAATTGCACTAAACCACGACAACTTAATGCATTACTGTTCACGTAGTGGCTGCACTAAAAAGAAAAGATTTACAACACTTCAGTCTTTTGGACCCATCTCTGTTTTTCCCTAACCAGAACACTGCTTTTTAGTCTTACTCATGCAGCCATGCCTGTAAAGGTGAGGACTGTCATAACGATCCGTACCTGAGGACACCCATCACATCCCTCCACATCCACTGCTTCTTCTCTCGAGGCAATGGGTGTCTCATGATAAGAAACAGGTGGAGACACTGCTGTCTATCTAAAGTCTACAATTAGCGCAGTCACACGTTGCAGTTAAAACTGCAGCGCAATCAGTTTTGAGGTGATTTTAGGTGCAGTTTTGTCAATTTCACAGGTGAAAGACATGAACTTAATGGGTGAATTAGATTTTAAAGGAGAAACCTGTTCCACAGATTTCATTCACCTGCTGATTTGATGTCTTTCACTTGTTAAAATAAATAATACCACCTATAACCAACCCAAAACTAAATGTGATGCAGTTTTAACTGCAACGTGTGACTGCACCCTTACAGCACTCCCTTACACCTTAGGGTGGTGACACACATGCCGTTTTTAGGCAGTTTTTGGACCGTTTTTGGTAAGTGTGTTTTCAGATTGTAAAAAACTCACACGTTTTTGACAGGTATGACCAATTATCTTAATTCAAACTGGTCAAAAACGCATGCGTTTTTTTTTTTCCGATCTGAAAACGCACTAGTAAAAACGGCCCAAAAACGCCATGTGTGTCACCACCATTATAGAGGAGAAAGCAGAAGGGTGTAAAGAGCCATTTATAACAGTAAACTTAGCCCTTTATATTGGAAATCCCAACCACAACAAGCCCTGGCAGCATCAAAACAAAGGCGCATCACAGAAAAGATTAAAAAATAATAATAAAAAAAGATTTGGTAAATGATTACAATGCCTTAAAGGGGTTGACCACTTAAAGCAAACTTAAATGGGCAAGTATGATTCATATTATACTAAAACTTTAAAAGCTTGTGGGTCACATAAGGGTGAAGACACACGTGGCGTTTTTAGGCCGTTTTTAGTTAGTGCGTTTTCACATTGTTACTCTGGACCTGATCCTGAAAGGGTTAAAATTAGTTGCAACCTTGTGCGATTGTCTGCGTATTCCGTTATTAGGCCAGACTTCCCCTAATACACCGATAGAGGAACTTTCTTCAAGGGGCAAGGGAAACATTACTTTGAGCTGTGTAACTGGGTGACATTCTGTGGATTCCACACCTCCGTACAGAAGGTTATACCAACCCAAATATTGAGTGGGAACGATCAATTTCTGACCCTGCGGACAGAGTGTACAGAACCGGCTCGAGTTACTGCAACTGCAGAAAGTAACACAATAAATTGACTTTTTACTGTCTACCACCTAGAACCAGTAGAATACGGCTTTACTCTGCTTTACACCATTTTTTATTGCTTCCACTTGGCACATGAAAAAGCACATCAGTCACACAACAGCTGCCAGGTAAATAGCAGAATGTCAAATAACCATCATTATACATGATGCAAGGAGTGCTCTATCATTACACACTATATACTCCCCAGCTAAAATTAGGTTCTCATGGGGACATCACCAGCAGATTCTTCTGAATACCGGAATTACATTTCTAGTTGAAACAAGCAAGCAGAGATCTTGAAATTCTGGAGGAACAGAGAACACAGAATTAGGCAACAACAACACAAGACAATTCCTAAATCTTTTTAACACCAGTGTGTTCCTGGATAAATTGGACTCAGGCAATTGCTTTATTGTGTGACATATACAAGCGATCAACAAATTCCGTCTACTACAAAGAGTTAACTAAAATAAAATCGCTCCTGTGCCAGTCAAAATAAGATTAGGAAGGAATGCATTGCATATATAGGACCTGGGGGCTGGTAAAGGGGCACAAGTTTGTGTCCATCACAACATGGTACAGATGGTAATCAGTAACACGAGACAGATAGGGGAGGGGGTTGCCGCACATTCCTCATCTAGCACTATTATTATCAGTACTTTATACAGGGAATGGGATATTATGATAACGTGAGACAGTAAATATGATGGGAGGGGATTCATTGCAAACATTTCAGCCACCCCAAGCATGAAGACAGCAAAATAAGCAGCATGTAAGTGCTGTGGCTCTTCTCACTGAACCCTCCAACAAAAAACAACCCCCCCATCCAACGTATTACCATGTGCATTATTAACCGGGCTTGTCTGGACCTGAATGATTGATAGGAACACAACACATATGGGTGTGTAGGTACACAGACTGTATATTCATGATAATGCAAATTAACAACATGTTTTACATCGTTGCTGAATCTCAGTGTCAATGTCCAACCTAAGAAACTACTGCTGCAGAGTTTAGGAACCTATTTAATATGTGGATCCTAAACAAAATTTTGCTACAAAAAAAAAAAAAAAAAAACAACCTAGGAAAATGTATTGACTTGATTATAAGCCCTCCTTTATGAGTGAATGTCCATTAGGGCCTCCCCTTTAAAATATAAATATCCGGCCGATCCCCCTTAAAATATAATGGTATCGAGAGCGCCCCCCCCCCCAGCCTTATGATTAAAAGTCCATTAAAGCCCCCGTTTGAAGTTTTTAGTGCAGTTTCCGAGTTTCTTTGTAAATGTGGCCCAATGGCTCAACCTAGTGGAATAACAAAGATCCCAGTCCGCTGTCTGAATGGAGCAGCAGGCCGAGCATGCGTGCTACTACTCCATTCACCGTCTATGGGACCCAAGTCTTATGCATGCAACCACTGTCCACTTAACATACGCGGCCAATGTGCGGTGACAGACCTCAATGGGCATGATTTAGCGGCCCTTTGTGGCGCTAGCTCTCTGTCCCCCCTAATATAGCCGCATGAGGCCATTGAAATCCGTACTTTACACTGAAGATAGTTACATTAGGACACAATCGGATTATGTAGAAGTAATAGATCATAAGGAAACAGATTCATGTTCTTTTGAGGTCGTATGATCGAGAACATATGTACTTACCTGTGAGCTGCGTTTCTCACATTGTTTGTCAAGTCTCATGACCCGGACTACGGTCCAGTTTTATGTTCAGAAATAAGTCAATATTTAAATTGACTTTTTGCCAAGATATTCACCATTGGGACTTCACCCTAGATCAGTGATGGCGAACCTTTTAGAGACCGAGTGCCCAAGCAACAACTAAAATTCACTTATTTATCGTGAAGTGCCAACATGGAATTTTAAGCAGTAACTTATTACTTCTTGTTCTTCCACATATTTCAATCGTATCAGCCCCTAAGGCCATCAATACAGTTGAAAGAAGGAGGGAAAATTCAGACTCTCATTAAGGGTCCAGCAGGATGACCTCCAAAGATAATGCAGCCCCTTCCACACCTTCTTACTATTCTTGCAGTTCCAAACAGCCAATGGAGTGTTTCTTTAAAATAGCGCTGAGAGCAGCATCTCTTAAGTTTCCTGGGAAAGTTCCTGTCTGGTGAACTCTGTCCTGGGGTGAGAACCTGAGTGCCCACAGAAATGGCTCCGAGTGCCACCTCTGGCACCCGTGCCATAGGTTCGCCACCACTGCCCTAGATGGTCAGATTTACTTTCATTATTGGATAATTTCTCTTTTGTACCTGTTTGTATTGAGTATATCCTTAATGGCAACAGGAGATCGTGTCTATTATGTTACTATAACATATAGCCATCCGCCACCCCTCACTCCCACAATGAGGTGGAGAAATTCTATATACCCAAATAAGTAGAGAGCCCAGGCAACTGCAGTTTAGCTCCAATTCACTAGACAGAGAAATGAACTGAAATTCCACATCTTCCGGATCAGATACAAAAGACATATTCCATGGATATGTCATCAATATGACAAACCTGGAAAATCCCTTTGAAAGTTGAAGGGCAAATGTTACACAAACAATGGAGAAACAAAAAAGTTTTATCTGAGTTTCTAGCAAGTTACTATTCAATGGTGTTTGTATTACATGAGACACAGGTCACACTACTGGAATGTGAAGGTGCACAGTGTGGCAATGACTCGCAGCACAGCTACACATCAGTAAGCTCAGCAATCTGACTCCCTCGTGGTACCACCAGGACCCGCCGCTCTGACTAGAGTCATGTACTGCATGAACAGTCGCACATAGAGTAGAGATTAGGTGCTATGAATGGCAAATAGCGTTGAAATCCAAGCACACTTGAGATGCAATTTAACGCATAGGTTTACATTACAATCTTATCTTAACCAATGACACAAAGATCATGGACAAATATATATGAAAATCAAACTTTTAAAAATCAGATTAGGTACTTTCCCCTACGGAGTCCACATAGACATTTTATTAAGTACCGTATTTTTCGGACTATAAGGCGCACCGGAGTATAAGACGCACCATCAATAATTGCCTGCTAAAATGTCTAGGTCCATATATAAGGCGCACCAGTTTATAAGGCGCACCGGATTACAAGGATGAATGACCAGCAGGTGGCAGACCTGTGCACAGTTCAAGGCAGCTGTTGTCTGTAACCTTACCCATAGGAAAAGTCCACACACCGTCCCCAAAGCTGTTGTCTGTAAGTACGGTTCATATATAAGGCGCACCTTTGATTTCTGAGAAAATAAGGATTTTTTGTGCACCGTATAGTCCAAACAAAACAGTACACTAAAAAATTAGTGCAACAAGTAAAATGATCTTGAACTGGAAAGGCCTTGCCTCTACTTGGATGGCATGATACGTCACCTCTTAGGACGTCAGTACATTGGGGGCATTGAAAGGCAAGGAACGGTGTCCCGAGAAATCCTTTTGGATAAGATTGTCCAAGAAACTGATCCTGTGCAAGTCACGGGGAAAAGTGAACTCTAGTTCAGGGAAAATATTGTTCATGTGAGAGAGTGGAATTCAAGTAATGTTTTCTCACTGCCCTCCCAATAGCAGAAGATATTGTCAATATTTTTTTTCAACGTGATAGCGTGCTGTCTGAATAATACATGAGGATAGATGTGCCTACTTTCTATTGTATCCATATAACAGTTATTTTAAGGTGGGGCTACATTTGAGCCCATGGCAGTCCTCTCTTCCCCGGATATAAAATTGGTCCTGGGACATAAAATAGTTCTCCCCAGGATGAATTGTAGGAGATCTGTATAGAAGGAAATTTGTAACGGGTTGTTTATTAAAAACAATTAGGTATTTTTGACTAGAGGGGTGAGCACCTTTTGAGTCTGTTGTTGATGCTACTTTTGGCCTGCCGGGCAGTTTCTGTAGTCTCTTATGGGCGTTAGGTAAAATATTAAAACACCGGAGTAACTAGATGTTGGTTCTATTACTCTTAAATGTGTATATTTTGCAAAGAGCATAGAGATAATATTTCTAACCTGACAAGGAGATAAGATCCAGATGATCACCAGATCCCAGGTATGAGACTCCATTCTGGCCCTATACCCTTATCAAAGTCTCCTCCTAACACTAACCCCAAGCCCAGCTCAACGTAATTTATTACAGAAGGGCATATCATTTTGGATACTTTCCAATTAGATATAGATTTACAAATGTTTCTACAAATCCTTAAAGACCTCAGGTACATTTTAGAGACATGGTACATGTTGCCCACAGTGATACACTTGACACAAGTGTACCCATCTCTATGCGAACTCGGGGTTTACACAAGAAGATGTGCCACCTAAAAACTCTCCTCCAATGGAAACCTGCACTGAACTTGTATCACAAGACAGAAAACCGCTCAGAAGTGATCTCAGTTGTGGGTTATACAAAACTCATTCTAACGTGGATAACAGAGACAGACAAGACTTCTTTTACTGACAACAATGATCAAATAATCAAGCCAGAAAACAAAGGGGGAGCCCTTGTCATTATGGACAAGATTGACCATGTCCAGGAAGTATTACATCAAATCAATGATGAGCATGTATATGGGAAAACTTCCATCAGACCCCATTTATAAGATTAAAAAATATTATCTCTACATTCATTACAAAATAACCACATCTAAGAGAATACAAAATCTGCCAGGCAGGATCCACTATCTATACTAAAGGTGCTTACTCCTTTAGTAAAAAAAAAACAAAAACAAAAAACAACAACTTACTCCAGCTGCTACATGGTCTATCCATCGTTCTCAATTCACCCGAGTGAGACACTGGGTTAGTATCCCTAAAGTCCAAACAACTGCAACTGAATGGTGGACAAGCCTTACACTACAGCATACCAGAATAGCAGGCCTTTAGATGGTTCCCACACTCATACCATAGCTACACGGACGACACTAGATCCAGAGGCACCTCTATCCTCTTGGCTAACACACTCCAGTGGACATTTGTGGATTCTCGCGGTGATGGAGAGGGCAGAGTGGTAATGGTTAAGGGAAGAATAGCCGATAACCTATTCACATTTGCCTCATTGTACCTCCCAAATACAGGACAAGCACAGGCCATACGTTCATTCCTTGACATGGTAGACGACTTTGCCGAGGGCACAGTAGTGGTTGGCGGGGATCTCAATGTGGCATTAGATCCGCTGCTAGATACATCCTCCGGCTCATCAACACTCACACACGCTAGTCTGCGGCGTATAAAGGGTACGTTACATGAACACCAATTAATGGACACATGGCGGCTGCTCCATCCTCCAGACAAAGACTTCACATTTTACTCCTCGACCCACGACAACTACTCCAGACTAGATTACCTATTTCTACGACACAGGGACTTAGGATTACTCCAAAAAGCCACGATAGACAATATCACCTTCTCAGACCACGCCTTGATTTCCATTTCCATCTCGCTTCCAAACTCCTCGGAATTTCAATGGCAGTGGAAACTCAATGCCTCCCTCTTGGACGACCCTTTGATTCTGGAAGAGCTTAAAAGCTCGATTGCTTCTCATTTTGACAGAACCATGACAGAAGACGTACACCCCTGTACAGCATGGGAAGGCCATAAATTTAATGTCCGCAGCATTTTAATAACACATGGCTGTCGCCGTAAAAAAGAAAGGGCCCAAGCGGTGGTCACCTTACTGGATCAGATTAAAGCGTTGGAGCTCTCACATAAGAGATCACCTGTGTCTGACACCAGGACTGCCTTAATAGCAGCTAGGGAGTCGCTGCGGGCTTTACTCATTGAAAGAGCCAAGGGTACTTTAGCTAAATGTAGACGACACTTCTATGAATATAGTAATAAATGTGGAAGGACTCTTGCTAGGGCTTTGAGGGAGCAGAGAGCTCAGACCTACATTCCCAAAATCACCTCCCCAACTGGAACGTCCCTACATCTTAGCCAGGACATAGCAGCTACTTTCAAAGACTTCTACCAGTCGTTGTACAATCTAGAACAGCCGACAACTCAACAAGCTAGGGAAGGGCTTAAACGCAAAATACAAACCTACATAACAGAATCAGGGCTTCCCGCTTTGACGGAGACTGAAGCAGACGCTCTTGAAGCCCCCATAACGACATTGGAGTTCCGAAATGCTATAAAAGAAACTCACACTGGTAAAGCTCCTGGCCCGGACGGCTTCTCGTTACCTTACTATAAAGTACTGACACAACAGCTTGAACCCCACTGGACGGCGGCCTTTAATTCAGTGGCCATGGGTGCTCCCCTTCCAAAGGAGGCTCTGCATGCCACAATTACTGTAATAGCCAAACCAGGCAAAGACGCGACTTTATGTTCCAGCTACCGACCAATCTCGCTACTGAACCAGGACCTTAAACTATTTTCAAAAGTTTTAGCGACACGGCTGGCCCCTTACCTAAAACAGACTATTCACCCGGACCAGGCCGGATTTATTCTAGGTAGAGAGGCCAGGGACAACACCACCAAGGCGATAAACCTGATACACAAAGCACACCAAGAACAACTCCCCCTCATGCTTCTCTCTACAGATGCCGAGAAGGCATTTGACAGGGTCAATTGGTCTTTCATGTCCGAAGTACTAAGACACTTTGGTCTTCGTAACCGAATGCTCTCCTGTGTGTTGTCCCTGTACTCCACCCCATCCGCATCTGTCCGAGTGAATGGTTTACTATCAGATATCTTCCAAATTCAAAATGGTACAAGGCAGGGCTGTCCACTCTCCCCTTTATTGTTTGTTCTGTCTATAGAACCCTTCCTACGTAGGATCCGCAACAACCTAGATATCTCAGGCATCACATCTAGAGGGTCTACATACAAAATCGCAGCCTATGCCGATGATCTGCTCTTTTTTGTCTCAAACCCACAGATCTCCCTACCCAATCTTCTGCAGGAGATACGCCTCTTCTCCTCGCTATCCAACTTTCGTGTCAATTGGTCGAAATCTGAAGCCCTAAACGTGACCATACCCGCCCAGCTAGAGACAACGTTACGCGCTTCTTTTGGTTTTAAATGGGCCACAGACAGCATAAGGTACCTTGGAATTAACCTCCCATCGGAGCTATCTAAATTGTATGCATTGAACTTCCCGCCTGTCCTTCAAAATATTCAAAAGGATTGCTTGAGATGGTCTAAGGGCCTCTTTTCGTGGTTTGGGAAATGTGCCATCTTCAAAATGAACATCCTTCCACGATTGTTATATCTATTTCAGGCTGTTCCTATACATATTCCTGCTGCCTTCTTCCGCTCCTTAAACACCATCCAACACAGATTTGTATGGGCGGGCAAACCAGCAAGAATTGGTCGCTCCACCTTATACAGACCTAAAAGGTCAGGTGGATTGGGACTCCCTGATTTACGAAACTATCATAACGCCGCACACATGGCAAGGGTCCTAGATTGGTGTTGCAACAAAAGCGCCAAGCCATGGATCTATCTCGAGCAATCCTTCACACAGGTCCCATTACAAGTCTTGCCATGGCTGGAACCCCCCAAAACGGCACCTCTGAAGCGTCACCCTACAATTGGCCCCACATTGGCGATATGCCAGTCCAAGCTAGTACGTGACAGACTTCTACCATCAAAGTCCCCTCTTACTCCGATCCTCGGTAATCCCGACTTTGCCCCGGGTATTGAGGATTTGATTTTCAAGCAGTGGAGGGAGGCTGGGAAGTTCAGGGCGGAACATTTCCTTAAAGACACGGCATGGATAACGACCCAAGACATGACAGCACTGACCGAACCTTGTCCTTTGGGAACCTGGAGAGTTGTTCAATTAAGGCACTACCTGACTTCACTACCCCCTAGTGAGCAGTATGCAACAACGAAAACTACTTTCGAATGTCTGTGTGGTAACGTGAACGGACTACGGCACACTTTGTCGTTGACTTACTCTTGCCTCTTATCAATTCCAAACGATCCGGGTCCTTTGTACCTCAGACAATGGGAGGAAGATTTAAATATCTCATTGACTCCGGAGCAAAGGGACAGGATTTTTGAGCTCTGCCATCACGCGACTATTAGCTCTCGATATCAAGAAGCGGGATACAAACTACTAACACGGTGGTATAGAGTCCCTACCAGATTGCACACAATTTTCCCACAGGTCCCTGATACGTGCTGGAGATGTGGGGAAGAAGAGGGCTCCTTCCTTCACACCTTCTGGTCTTGCAGAAAACTTTCCACGTTTTGGAGAGATTTAGGGCGAGTAATGAATACGCTATGCGGAGAGACGATTGTCCTTGAGCCCTCTCTCTTCCTTTTCCATCACTGCGAGATGTCCACACAACGGTACAAAAAGTCCCTAGTCCGATTCCTTATCATGGCTGCGAGGGCCTGCATTCCACTACTATGGAAACAGACGACACCACCGACAATGGCTATGTGGGTGACCAAAGTTAACGACCTTATGTACATGGAAAACTTGACCTCCTCTGTCCATGGTACATATGAAAGATTCCATAAGACATGGCTGCCTTGGATTCAATTCCAACAGTCTCCTGAATATAGGGAGCTGCTGTGAATCCTTAAAGGTAACGTACCCCTCCTGGACGAGTCAGGCTCCTGTCTCTCCCCTTTCCATTCCCTCCCTCATCCTCCCCCTCCTTTTACTACTTCCCTCTAATTCTTACATCCTGTTTAAAGACCCCAACATCCCCCTAGTTTGCCCTCTATCTTTCTTACATCCTGTTGCTGCTCTCCCGGAGATTATCTGGGACAGCTCATTATAATTTTCTAAACAAAATGACAGACAGGCGGATTGGTTATGTTTGTAAAAATTTATTGTTAAGCTTGCGCGACTTTCATGTGCTATTCTTTTTTTTATTGACATGTACAATGCTGCCATCTTATGTACTGATCTGTTTGTTGTCTGTCCTCAATAAACGGAATTATAAAAAAAAGAATAGCAGGCCTTCGCATTCCTTTTTCCCCACGTTTCACCCAACCAGAAATTAAGTTATACGGTAAATTACTTCCAAAAACCCACAATTAGCTTGTTAAAGATGCCCCAAAAACTTGAAAGATGCCCTCTTAGGGCAGACATTGGGTCCAACTCACTAATTCCAGGGCAAAGATTTTTGAGTACCCCACAGAAGGACTTTCACCATCCACATAGAGTTTTACGAAGTGAAAGTTCCCCATAGAATTTGTCAATACATTTTGAGACAGCACTTAACTCGCTGGATTGACTGAAGATTTAGGACGTGTTTGACAGAAAAGGGGAAGGGGAAGTTAATTGTGGTAGCACAGAATCCATGGAAAATTAACTCGCACCGTATGCAGACTTCCTACATGGCCACAAGTTGTTCCTCCACTCCGGGGATTCACAGAGGGGGGTTGTTTTCAAGAGGGGTGCGGTTCGAGAGGAATTTCAGTGCGATTTGTTTTAGAGATACTGATGTATTCACTAAGTCTTCAAGCATGCAATAATACTACTTTTGAAAGAAGTTATATGGACTTTGCTAAAATGTTTGGATCTGTTTATAACTAGTGAGAAACTCAATAAAACTTACGATGGCTAGTGGCCTGTAAACTTATTTTGCACTGAGCAGGCAGTCCCCTGGTTACGTACGAGATAGGTTCTGTTGAATTTGTATGCAAGTCGGAACTGTGTATTTTATAATTGTAATCCCAGCCAAAATTTTTTGGTCTCTGTGACAATTGGATTTCATAAATGTTGGGTTATCATAAGAACCAGAACTAACAATAAAGCTTCATTACAGATACATTGAATAACTGTTACAGCTGTTTATTGTAGTCTAGTGCTAAAGTACAGTAAATTACATCCAGAGGGAAGTTTGTAACTAGGGGTCGTCTGCAAGTCGGGTGTTCTTAAGTAGCGGACCGCCTGAATTAATTCTATATGTAAATGGTTCATTATTAGCAAATTATTCACAAGGCTTCCCATAAAATGCTCAGAGCTGCCGCTATTTCTACCACACGGCTGGTCACACGTTTTGATTCAGTTTTGAAAATGCATATACGAGTTTGCGCTCGGCAATCGGCATCCGGGGTCTTGCGGGCCAGTGCATTTGTGTTTCTGTTACAAAACGCAATCACAACGCAAATGTGTGACAGCACCCTTACACGTTACAGAGAATCAGACATGAAAATATGCTAAATGGTAAGAATCGTATGGGAACAGGCAAGTTCACCCGGTAGCCAAAAAAGTGAAACAGTTACCTTTATCACGATCAGTTGGTGTTCTGTTTTGCATTAGCAAAGACCGGTAGATTTACGCGCAAATATCACCCCAAACCACTTTCAGAGGTGAGATTGATGGCGGCTGCCGCCAAGTACCTGCCTGACATTAAAAGTTTGGGGTCACCATGACAATTTTGTGTTTTCCATTAAAACTCAGACTTTTATTTTTCAAATGAGTTACAGAATGAATAGAAAATATAGTCCAACCATTGACAAGGTTTGAAATATAATTTTTTTTTTACCTTTGAAAAAATAATTTTCTCCTTCCAAACTTTGCTTTTAAATCAAAGAATACTCCCTATGCTGCAATTCCAGCATTGCAGCCCTTTGGCTTCTAGCTGTTAATTTGCTTGAGTAACGTGGAGAAATTTCACCCCATTCTTCCAGAAGCCCCTCCCACAAGTTGGATCGGCACAGTGAGCACTTTTGCGTTACAGTCAAACTCTAATGTACTTGTCTTGTTGCTTAGTTGTGCAGCGGGGCCTCCCACTTCTCTTTGTACTCTGGTCAGAGCCAGTTTGTGCTCTCTATAGAGAGTAGTACACACCATTGTAGGATATCTTTAGTTTCCTGGCAAATTGTCACATGAAATAGCCCTCATTTCTCAGAACAAGAATTGATTGTGGAGTTTCAAATGAAAAAATTCTTTTTTTCTGGCCACTATCATACACCTGCGCACAATAAATCTCCCCCACAATATTTGAGTTGGTTGGGAAGATTAAAGCAGTTTCTTTCTGGTTAGAGCCAACACTTTACTGCCACAAACATAAGAACACGAAGAAACTTATTCTCAAGTTTGTGGAGTCCCGAGACAGTAGACAGCACAAAACTGCCTGATGAGGTTTTAATGATTTTTCTCTCGTAGACTCCAATCTCAAATAACAAGATCTATGAACACAAGCCTCAGGAAAGCCACGTGATAAGAGTTGTGTCACACTCAGAAGGTACAAGAACATTACAACTAACAGGATATTATATACGTTATATCATTTCTCAATCCAGCAGGGGCATGTCTCAGCGTCACTTATGTTATCCAGATCACTCTGCTTTCCCGAATCGCTGCCCATTATTATGCTATGTAAATAATGGAAAAACATAAGGATCTAATTCTTGAAACCTCCTGGAAGACTGGATCTCTGGGACAACAGGTCTTGAGGGGTGTCTCTAGAATTCTGTGATTAGATGCTACTGAAATCTATCTAAAGACAAGGCTCATTGAGGTGCATGGAGAGAGAAAACTGTCTGATACAAAGTTAAGGTGAAAAAGTTACAGCAGCTACGATAGTATCAGAACACACAGCTGCTGGGCAACCCGGTGCCCTGACACTCATGTGGTTGTTACTTTAATATCCAAGAACTACATGCAGATTGCTGCAAAACACGCTCACCCTTTTAATGGTGGTATTATGTACAAATATTGTATGCGATATGTGTTAACAAAATGTAAACCCTGTTAATCCATGTGTTAACATCACATTTTGTAAATGCAAATGTAATTAGGCAAATCACCTCTCCCCAGCTGTTGTAATGCATTTCAAAACGCAACCAAAACGCACCGTGTGACCGCACCCTGAAAGTGGCACAAGGGGGGCAGCCACCGAGAACCGGATTCTAGAACCATATGTAGAAATTGAATTGCAGATTTGTAGGGGCTATAATATTCATACAGCCCATGGCCCATGTCAGTCTTAATCCACCCCTGGTCACAGCATGTCCTCAAGTCCCGATTTACATCTCTATAGTATGTGAACCCTCCATTGATGTTCATATCAGATTAAGCCATATAACTTACCTTTAAGTTTGTAGAACAGAAAAAAAAATACAATTATTGTAACGTTCCCATAGGTTTCTACATTCAAAAAAAGAAATCTGACAAAGAATATGCTTCCGATCGGACTGACAGGTCTTGATCTGGATGGCGTGGTTTTGTTTTTTTTAAAGGTACTAAATAGCGCGGACACAGTTTAGGTCGCTTTCCAAGTGTTCACGCAGGGCTTTATTTAGGATGCCCAGCAGTTTCCACACTCAGCAAATATGGGGAAGCTGCTGTGCAAGTAAAATACAAGCCCCAGGATAATACCCCACAGTCTGCAGTAAAATCTCACTTGCTGACCACACATCAGACAAAAATATACACCATCTAAAGCCGGGACAACTTGAGGCCCACACCCTACTGGCAGCCAATAATTGCTTCCTTCAGGGATAGGGCCACTCATTGAGGCAGAAGCCCGGGTAGTTACTTGGCGGATACACTCAGTGATCCCTGGTCTCCTCCTTCTCCGGGTGGTGATGATGGTTGTATTCACCAGTGACCGGACACAGAGCAGTAATAGAAGACCTAAAAGGGGGGACCTGAGCAGATATTTTTTGCCTGCTCTGGGCCCTCCATTATCACCTTTGCCTGCTCTGGGCCCTCCATTATCACCTTTGCCTGCTCTGGGCCCACCACTAGGGCCCACCACCACCAACCTGATCTACCACCAGGATGAAGGATTATAAACCAAGCACACTGACATACTGGTGTGTGCCCCTCTAGAAGGATCTTTTCTTTTAGCTTCTTATTTGCATAATTTTTAAAGCCAGGCCATTAGAAGCTAAAAGAAGAGAAGATCCTGCCAGATGGGGCACACACCAGTATGTCAGTGTGCTTGGTTTGCAGTCCAAAATCCTGACACACAGCCATGGTGGGGAATAAGCGCTCATTGAACCATCCAAGATACAATAGTAAAGGGCCAATAATAGAAAAGGAAAAAACAAACAAACAAACAAAAAAAAACATATAGTTTGTTGCTCGTAAGGAATTTCCAGTCCTGCAACCTACCAAAGCTTCAGCAAGGAACAAGATGGATTCTAATAATACCATTAGGAAAATTCTATTTAGAGCAGATTTGCAAGACACACAGAGTATTCTGGCTCACCTACACCCTACAGGTATATTAAGCAACGCTCATTAATATATGCAGATCACCATTAAAAGGATTCCAGGGAATGAATGTAAAGTAATCAGATTAAATATAAACCGTTCAGCAAAATCCCTGAGCACTAATCTCAAGTGGTTTAACTATCAAATTGCATTATGAGGTACGTGGAAAAAGTGACCCCCCCCCCCCCCCCCCCCCCCAAAAAAAAAATCTCCCCCAACCAGTGTAATAGAAGGAAAACAAGAAAACTCTAAACCACAAAATCACTCAGATTCACCCCTTTGTGACTGAGGGTCTTCGGTGCCACAAAGTCTAGGTCAGTTCTGTTCTGCTCCTACAATTTACATAACAATTTTTCATTTGTTTTTTTGACTTAAAAGTATCAATTTATTTAACTCCTTAATGACCTGGGGTGACTATGCAGCCGTTTGATCACCTTTTATTCAATTTTTATGCGTTTCAAAATGTTGAAAAAAAGTGCCGTTTCGGACATATAGACACTACCCCCCCCCCCCCCCCCCCCCCGAGTTCTTGGCCGGAAATAACCATTTCTTTATTTTGATAGATTGGCAGTTTTTGGAACGTGGCAATACCGAATAGGTTTACAATTTTATTTGTTTATTGTTGTGTCAGTTTAGTTCTCCTGAATCCCTTCCCTTCCCTTCCTTGGTTGAACTTGATGGACATGTGTCTTTTTTCAACCGTATAAACTATGTAACTATGGAATTGGGGAGTTTGAACTTTAGTTTTTATTTATTATTTTTTTTCTTTTGTTATAGTTTTTAGCTCCCCTAGTGAGCAGTATATGGCCAGTTTGCTACTGATCTGAAAGCTGCTCCTCGGGAAACGGTTTACAGACCAGTCTGAATGATTGGTCCTGGAGTTCGTATAAGACTCCAGGCCGTCATAGCAACATATCCAGACCCCGCCAATGACATCACGGGTGGCAGGAATCACATCCAAGATAGTGACGCCCATGCGTCGCAACATTTTGAATGCCTCTGGCAGATTTGCCGGAGTAAATAGTTAACACCTGTGATCGGGGGTGAAAGTGGTCGGTTTTTGCTACAATATGCAGCAAACACCAACCCTGTATGGAGAAGGCTCAGCCCACGATTCCTCTCCATGCACCCTTTAAAGCGTGCATAGTGAAGGGGTAATAACACTTTTTATAGAATTATCAGATAAATATTTTTAGCACTTTTTCCATTGAAGACTTTTAAATAAGTGGCAAAAATGTATGAACCTTTACCAAAATATGTTATAAATATGTACAGTGTCAATTCATCACCATTTTCCAGGTTCAGAGACAAGATGCAGAGGGTGAATATATTTTTGCAAAGCGTCTTCTGCAGCTCCTTAGGCTTTCTACCTTCAGCTGCCAGACTGGGGGGGGGACTCACTTCAAACGTCATCTCTCTGGAACCGTGGCACCTAGAAACACTATTTTGGAGTCCAATTGGAAAAAAAGGAGGATCTCCCCTTTGATATTACATCAAGTGAAACGAAACCAGAAATATCCCCCGTTAGCTGCTTCCTGCGGTAACATACCCCAAGGTCAGCTTCACATGCAGAGTTTATGATGGGTCTTGAAACGGGACACAAAGGCTGCAGGGCAGGGGCTTGTCCCGACCACATTTGGGTTCCCAAAAAAATAAAAATGTAAAATTTTGATCAACAGGATTACAATGTTTTTCCTGCGGTCCACCCATAGCATGTGTTGTATGAAAACCCCATCGACACACCAGAGACTACCTAGTTTGGCCCCAGATGTGGCCAGCCACCTCAACCGGCCTAGACCACAGCGCTGGAAGCCGGGAGGCAAGTAAGTTTTTTTTGTTGTTTTATTTTTAACCCCCATCCCGGCCAACAATTATTTTTATTCTGCCCTCGGATAACCCCTTCAATATGTCTGCCCAGCTTCTTCTGCATTTTCTCCTATTAAGAAATATGAGATTATAATATTATACAAAATCCCAGGTGTGTCTGTTTTGGCCACCTAAGGCCTTATCCACACGGAAAATCTTCACAAATCCTGAGTCAACAGCTTAAAGAGAAAGAACCTGGTGAATGACGTGTATAGCAATGTGTGCATCTACCTACTGCTGGACATGCACGCTCTGTCCCTTCCTTCACAGCCTGGTCTACAAATAGCTGTATGTAGGCCATTTTCCCTGTTGGAAAGAGCAGAATGGAAGAGTAGACCTGCTTCTATATAGCCATCAGTGAGGAATTACAACTATACAAGATAAGAAACCAGATAGATTTATACATTGGCGATCAAAATTTGAGAACAATGTATGATCACTCAATTTTTCAAAAATAATGTAATCTACACTGATCAACATCTGATAAATTTTGTGGGTGCACTATGCCACCAAAACAGTGTTTTACAAAATTACCAAAGTAGATCAACAGAAAACCTCTATTTTGCAAAAATACGCAATGAAGACCATAATTATAGAAGCACAATGACTGTAGCAGAGATAAAACAGTAGGAGGTGTCCAGGCCTTTGCTTTGAATGACTTCAGCACATCTGCAGCCACAGGACACCACTAGTCTCTCACTGCTCTGGTGGGATTTAGTTTCACTCTTCTTCCAGTCTCTTCCACAGTTCTGTGACCATTATGTTTTTCCTGGCCATAACTTTGTCACTAAGGATTTTCCAGAGGTTTTCTTTTGGGCTTAGTTAAGGACTGTGGGCTGTGGCCATTTCATTGTTTCAGTGTTTTCTGTTTCAAAAAACTTCTTAACCCTTTTTTCTGTGTAAAGGGACATTGTCCTGCATGAAAATTGCTGACTGAGTGATGAACGTAAGGAAATACCATGTGCTGTTGGAGGTTCTGATACACACTTGCCGTGTACCTGTATGAAAGACTCAACTCCTGCTGCAGGAAACATTCCCTAAACTATGGCTCTTCTTCCACCACTTTTCACTGACTTCGTTACACAGTTTGGGGTCAGTCTTTCCCCAGTTTGTCAACGTACATAAAGTTTCTCATCAGACGAAAATAAATTAAATTTGTTTTCATCACCAAAATGAACAGTGGACCACTTCTACTCTGTCCACACAACATGCTCCTCATTAAAGGAAAGTCTAGCCTTTGATTTGTTCTGCTAATGAGAAGTTTTGTCACTGAAGTGTGGGCTTATAGTCTAATTGCTCTAAAACATTGAGACACCTTTTGACCAGACAGATCCTTAGGGTGGTGTCACACATGGAGTTTTGAACCCATTTTTAAGCATGCGTTTTCAGTCCGTTAAAAAAACGGATGCGTTTTTCCCCAATTATCTTAAGATAACGGATGCTTAAAAATGGGTTCAAAATGCCACCTGGGCCACCATCCTTACCCTGTTCAGTGCTGAGCTGCAGCAATTACCCATGGAATTTCTCAGATTTATCCTGTCCTCTCTTGCATTTGTCTTACGAGGGTAGCCAGTCTTCTTGGGGGGCTTACATGAGTTTGTGGTGTTGTAAAGATGCAATATTCCAGAAGCCACAGACTTTGAATGACCAGTGCAAACTAGAAAGGTAGGCTGCCAGATTAACACCAGTAACTTGCAGGTATCTGAAAACGTACTAATTACTCATTTACCATTTTATTCTGTGCTTCCAAATATATACAGCTAGACCCCTACTTAAGGACTCCCCATTTACAGACGACCCCCATTTACAGACAGACCTGCCCCCTGTGACCTCTGGTGAAGTTCTCAGGATGCTTTACAATAGTCACAGGCTGCAATGAGCTGTAAGGGTGATGCCACATGTGGCGTTTTGAACGCTTTTTTGGCCTGTTTTTAAGCTGTCTGTCAAAAACCGCATCAGTTTTTGAAAATGCATCCGTTTTTGACATGTTTGACCAATTATCTTAATTCAAACTAGTTAAAAACGCATGCGCTTTCAAAATACTTATGCGTTTAACGGACTGCTTAAAAATGGGCCAAAAATGCGTTGAAAATGTGGCATCACCCTAAGGTGTTTCTAATGCAGTTTTATTGATAATCCTTGGTCGCTTTAAATCAACAAATGCTGAAAATCCAATTGTCACAGGGACAAAAAAAATTAAATTTTGTCTGGAGCTACAATTATAAACCATACAGTTCCGACTTACATACAAATTCAACTTAAGAACCCGTCTTATAAGTAACCCGGTAAACTGCCTGTAGTTTACTCATGAGATAACTACACAATCACCACGACATTTAGACAATTGAGTGTTTTCCTAAATTTCGACCTCCAGCGTATATCAGCTTCAAGAGTGGGAAGACCGAGAGCCACAGCAGAACCAACACTGGCAGATGGAAGCAAACACTACACAAACCTGCAATCCACATGTTTTATACATACAAGTAGCAGGAAGGCTCATCCACATGCCATTAAATCCATTCCATGCCTTTCCACAGAGACTACATTGGCCTCACTACCAAGGCTAAACGTGCAGAATATATCAGACAGCGAGCGCTTCCAGCATTCAACACATAGCATTAGTCACAAGGCATTCAGAGGGATCACTTAGCAACATTGTTATATAAAGCCTTCGGCCATTTACTATCGTTCCCCAGATGTCTCTCACATTTACAGGGAAATGGTCACCTAAATTTACCCCTTTAAACTACCAGCCCCTACCATTAAACATAATCTTAGATGAAATATATAGATACCCCTATAGAAAAAAATATTACATCCAACGGCATGTGAAAATGAGGAGAGAAGAGGTATATTTACAGTAGAGGAGTCAAGTTTAGAGGCTACAGGACGAGGGTCACTCCATACCTGGAGATACAGGCAGTGTATCCATGTATCCTTGTTTCAGTAACTCAGAAGATGGTGACCTGAAATATGAGAATCTTATCTTTCATATAACACCATGTTTCTAGGAACTATAAGAACTGAAGATATGCGTGTCCAGAGTGTCCCTCTTCAGTCCCTAAAACAGACTTATCTTAATGAAGTTCTCTTCTCTGCTCATTTTTACATGAATTTGGAGGAGATTTTGTATAAGTAAATGGGTTAGAGTTCACATCAATGAGATCATTCTAGAAAGGACATTACATACGTTACCTGAGTGTGGGGGTGGGGGTCGGGATAGTAGTTTTATAGGCAAATAAATAAATATTGTTTGTATAATGAAAAAGTTTATAGAATTTACCAGTATACTTTCTGCATCAACTGCTCAGGAGTTTCTAGATCTCTGCTTGCTGTTATTCTATAGGAAGCTTCATTGTTTACTTCCTGTGGACTAAAAATCAGGTCATTTAATCACATGACCAGGGATCTAACGGGCCGCGCACCTGTGTGACATCACGCGACCAGGGATCTAACGGGCCGCGCACCCGTGTGACATCACGCGACCAGGGATCTAACGGGCCGCGCACCTGTGTCACATCACGCGACCAGGGATCTAACGGGCCGCGCACCTGTGTGACATCACGCGACCAAGGGTCACTTTTTATCCACAGGAAGTAAACACCAAAGCTTCCTGCTGAATGACAGCAGGAAGAGGAGATCTAGAAAACTGGATACAGAAGTTATATTGGTAATTGTATAACTTTTCATTATACAAAAGCATAATATTTATTGGATGGAAGTGGACAAAACCTTTCCTCTAATTTTACTATTTTTTTTTTGGATTTCTTTATTTGGGAGCAGCCATCTAGTCTCTGCTCCCACTTTGTAGGGAGCAGTACACAGATTTGCTTTACGACGGCCATATGGGAAGATCAGATTCCTCTCTACAGCAATGCGGAAGCATATGGATACAGTACAGCCACTTGTGCTGACCATGTAACACCATGAACTTGCTCAGCCCAGGCACCAGGTCCTCACAGAGCCCAGTACTGTATGTTCTCCTCCCTGAGCCGCAGACAGATGCTCAGCTAAATTTACTCTGAACTCTTTATTTTAGACCTGTATCTACTTCACACCTTTAGTGAATGACACTTTGTGTTGCGGCTGCCATGGTGAGAACTAGTGTATTACAGAGGGGGTGGGTTATTTTTCCAACATTTTACCACGAGGACGACAAAAAGAAATGGAATATAAAACTTGTCAGAAAATACTAGGAATAGACTAAATCTCATTTATACAAAACAGCACGTAAACTTGCCAAAAATCTGTATGGGGGAATTTGTTCATTAAATGCAGCAGGTGAGCTCTGCAGTCAGCAGTAGTCGGGTCGCGCCTGGTGCGGCCGCTGCATGGACCGCGCTCCCTCCCGGTGTCACACTCCGCACACTGCTACCGACACACACATAACTACACCTGCTACGTCACACCGGCCCAGCCCACGGCCGCCAGCCACGCCCACACTGGGTCACTGCTCGCTGATTGGTCTACGCACAAAGTTCATGGCCATGGAGCGGAAGCAGCAGCAGAGCGGCTGTGTGGTCCTGCGCTGCGGGGGACGCTGGAGGAGAAACTGAGTTAAAGGGAATGTTCATGTTTATGTAACTGAATCTCATTTTACATGGGACATGAAGGGCTGTCACTTGCTCATGTAGGATCTGTAAAGTTTCTGTCTCTGGGTGTTGTTATTACCTCTGTGAATGTGAAGGAAGCAGACGACTGCCGTGTTGGAAGATGCATTGGATTCCTTCTTCTTTGGCCTTGATGTCCTCAGCACAGTCTCAGCCGTCATCTGGTTCACACACCTTTAGTGTGATGTTCTAGGACAGGTCACAAGTCTTAGCGATGAGTCCTATACACATGGCATTGCTCTCATTTCTGTGGTCGGTCCTTGATTCTCAGTGTCCTGTTACACAGACCGACCACCATGCCAGGGACTAGTGATGTATGATGCAAGGAGTCCCTGTGTCTTTGATGTAATCAAGATAACAGTTTTCTGCTACAGTTTTTTTCTTTAGACAAGAAGTGACTCCCATGTATCACATTTATCACTATGGTGCTCGGAGCCCCATCCTCTGCACTGTGGTCGGTTCATGAAACAGGACACTGCATGGTATGAGATTAACAGATCGAGCGTGGCACTCTATGGGAGCCCATTATTGGACCATCCCTTTAAGTTTAAATATTATCCTGGCTGTTCCAGGCTTCAGGACAGACTTAAACCTCAAAGTTAGGTCATTGTAGATCAGTTTTGGTTCTGGGGAGGGGAGCCTATACAGATTTTGGCAATTTGAGTCAATTTTCTAATGATACATGGCCTTAAAGGGTTGTACCATGTTGGATTGTTATACCCTATCCACAAAATAGGGGATAACAATCTGATCCTTCATGGTCCATCTACTGGGTCCTTCCTCAGATCTAGAGAAGGAACTGTTTTCACTAATGCATAGAGTGACAGGTTGAGTATGTGTATTGCCTCTTCATTCCATACTGTGGGAGCACCATAAATTTCTGCAACTCCCATTCAGTGAATATGTAAGTGCTGGAGATACCTGAGCACTGTGCTTGTCAAGTTCTGGCATGCAGCTTGCATACTATTGAATTTAGCGTCAGGACACATGCGCAACTTGCTCCACCTTTTCGTGAAAAAGGTACTGCCATTCTTGTGCCACCCACAACCAATATAAAACCGCTAATTAAAAGGGTTTTCCCACAAAGAAAAGTTAGGCCCTATACATGGGATAGGGCCTAACTTGCTGATCAGTGGGGTCTCTGTGCGGTGCCCCCCTGCAGATCGCGAAAACAAGTGGTCCATCGCTCCTCAGATTAATGGAGCAGATGGCTGTGCTTGAAAATTCTGCTCCATTAATCTCTACGAAGCTGGTGGAGATCGGTGAGCGCGGAGCTTGGAAATTTCCATCAGCTCCATAGAGAGCAATGGATTAATGGCTCGATGGACCCCTCATTTTCTTGATCTGCGGGGGGGTCTCAGCACTGAGCAGCAAGTGGATAGGGCCTAATTCTCCTACCTGGGTAAACTCCTTTAAGGGGGGAAGGGGTGCCAGATTTATACTGATCGGATATTGAAGACTTTTTTCTCTAGATAGAACTTGCTTTAAATCTCATCAACTCTACTGTTCACACAAGCAGCAAACCCTTTGCAACTGTGTGTCATATGGTCATGTGTGTGTCCTATGGTCATGTGTGTGTCCTATGGTCATGTGTGTGTCATATGGCAGATTTGCATTGAAGCCATTACGTAACATTACATATAGTTGGGGGTTTATTGATCTTAAAGACAGACCCAAGTCTACTGCAACATCCCCCACTGGGTCCTGAGCTTTACGGGCTTGGAGTCAGCTGGATTCCCTTTGGTACCTGGGTGACTGGTTAAGCACAGCCTAGCGCTCGGCTGGGCCGCTGTGTACCAGGGGAACATGCCTCGTCCACGCCGGGCAGGTAGGTTTGCCAGAAAAGAGAGGGAGATGCTCCAGATATATAGTAACTCTCCCTGGGGCACTCAGGTGTGTGAGGATCCCTGGCTGGATGGTAAATGATCATATCAGGATCATATAGAGACGGGGATGTCAACCATAAACTTACATTTCCTTTATTCCAGAACACAACAACAAAAACAGCAGATAACGATTCAGCTGGTTCAATGTCACTGGTTGGATGGTGTTCGGCAAAGTTTGCTCACAGACTGGTATAGGCAGCTTCAGGCTGGAAATGAGTGGCTGCTTCAGCAGCAGGGTTCAGGGGCAGACCCTCATATACCTTGGGGTCCTGCAGCAACAGGCCTAGACCTTGTGCTGAGAGGTGTGTTTCTTATGAAACTCGGGAGAGAAGAGAGTGAGAACTTTCCATCCTAGGGGTTTAAATAAGATACAATTATAAGTACTAAATATTGCATGTTATTGGTCATCAATAAACAGCATTCCCTCAGAGGCAGTTATTAACCGGCTGCATTACCATTTATAGACACTAGATGGCTTACAGAGGTGATCAGTCTATATCAGTGATGGTGAACCTATGGCACAGGTGCCAGAGGTGGCACTTGGAGCACTCTCTGTTGGCACCCAGGCCATCACCCCAGCACAGAGTTTCCAGACAGGACTCCTGCAGTCCCTGGCCACCCAGGATGTGCTGTGATTAGTTCTATTTTAAAGCTACACATCCTCAGCTGCCTGGGACTACAGGAGAAGCAAGGAGATGCAGGCAAGGCTGCATTATTATTGGAGCTCCTGCTCTGGGCCCCACAATTCTTCCTGTTCAGGGGCCCCTGAAAGGAAGCTACAATGATAATCTGAATGTCTCCTCTTTCTTTAAACTGTGCCCCAGGACACCGATGCAATTAAAAGCCGAGACAAAACAGGTCGCAACAGTTGCTGTTTAAATTGCCATGTCGGCGCTTTGCATTTAAAGTGGGTTTGCTCATACTTTGGGCAATCGGTCTCTAAAAGGTTCACCATCACTGGTCTATATGATACACAGTATCAACTGATAGGAGTTTGATTTCGTAAGACACTGCATTGGCAGGGGTGTTACACTACCATTCTAGAAACCTAGACCATCCAACAGCGGACACTACACAGTACATGGCGTCTTGTACTAGGCAAGGTGACTATTGCTTGACTCTTATGTTTCATCTCCAGGATCCATGAGCCTGGTGTGTTGCATGTGGTGCCAGAAATTTGTAATCCTTCTAATATTAAATTCCCAAATATAGAAAATTAGTCACTAGTGGTTATTGACTTCTGACATTCTTGATTTCCTCCTCTGCATAATCTGATTCTAGCCTGACTCTCATGCTATGTACATCATGTAGATGGTTTTACATAATTTACCGTGTTCAATTCAACATCTGGTTATATGGGGGAACTTAACACACACTGGTAATATGATTAACTAATAAGGTTTATTGTTAGTCAGAGACGGATACAAAATATATCTATGCTATTTCTAACATCTGATAATCTATTCAGGAGGAAACAGACATGGTTATAAACTGGTTAATAGGTAAGCACATATCCGGGGTCATTTGGCAATAGTTATGTGAGAGAGAGAGAGGGCGCACATGTTTTATTATCTTTTAACCCCTTGCTTTATATATTCATATACACCATATATGGGTAAAGGTATGTGCACACATTGGGGCACATTTCCTGAGAATGTAGGAAACTGCACTAAAAGTGCTCTGCTCGTTTATAAAACAGGGTGCGCCAGATTCATTAA
This sequence comes from Engystomops pustulosus, assembly GCA_019512145.1. Classification (NCBI taxonomy): domain Eukaryota; kingdom Metazoa; phylum Chordata; class Amphibia; order Anura; family Leptodactylidae; genus Engystomops; species Engystomops pustulosus. The sequence goes on from CM033649.1 coordinate 68,276,721, forward strand.
GAACATGAATCTGTCACTTCCCTGCACTGGCCGGACAGAGTTCACCAACTTTTTTGTGGTGCACCTTTAACATAGGGCATGCAATAGCCTTTGCATGTGAAAAACTGCCCAAGTCCCATGATCCCGCAGTTCTCAGTAACTCCTCCTCCCTCTTATGCTCTGCTCCCTGTGCCGATGTAACAGACAACTGCCATCACTTCACATTGCCCCATGGACGCAAGTGTATGGGAATGTTAATAGTCAGAGACCTGCAGCATGGAAAGGCTCAGGTGACGCCCCCCCTGAAGTTAATCTAAGCACAGTGTGTCCCTGCATCGCCCCAGTCCAGAGCCTGTAATGCCCCCTCCCCGCCCAAGCGGTGTAGATCTTTGGTGTAGCAAAGACTAAGTCGCAGCTTGCGCACTGTTATTCAGGCGTACAAGCCTTGACAAACCCCCCACAATTCTAATCACGTTTCTAGGATCTACCCTTAATGGTTAAAGAATAGGCAATCTGATGCTTTAAATATATCAGCCCAAGCTTACTGTACTAAACTAAGTGCACTACGTGTCTACGTCTAACATTCACATTCATATGCATAGGCCTTCACTCACTGGAGCAACATCAAATGGGCAGCATGGTGGCTTAGTGGTTAGCCTTATAGCCTTGCAGCACTGGGGACCTGGGTTCATGTCCCAGTGTAAACATCTGCAAAAAGTTTGTATGTTCTCTCCGTGTGTGCATGGGTTTCCTCCAGGTCCTCCGGTTTCCTCCCACACTCCAAAAACATACTGGTAGGTTGATTAGATTGTGAGCCCCGTTGGGGACAGGGACCAATTTGGCAAGCTCTGTACAGCACTGCATAATCTGTGTGTGCTATATAAACAATGAAGAACATTTTTACAAAATGTTCACATGACGTGATATTTTTGGTCTCAAGAAAAGCATCCAGGACCCCTCTGAAAGTATACAGAGTATCTGCCATTTTGGCATAAAGTAAGCCAAGAACAGGTATAAACTAGATTATCATGACTAGTCATAAATCTGGTGCCTTTCTTATAGATTGCGTGTCTAAATTTACTCTGCAAATGATATAAGAGTAGTAAATCTTGGATGTTGTGTATTATTTAGGACTAGAGAATAATGACAAGCGGAGACAACAAAAGACCTGCTCATCATATTAGCTCACGTGTTGCCCTCCCCTGCTTCTAGTACATCAGGGATGTCTCTATTCTCCCACCTTATGTGACACTTTGTACTTTGCAGATGTAAATCCCTGTTTACAATTCTTTCTGCTTTATTAAGACTCACCGGCTACATGGTATAAACACCACCGCCTCATCCTCCATTACGGTATTCATAAATATACGAGTGGAAGCTCTGGAATATAACCTGCTGTGTTTATACGGAAGGCAGGAAGGAAACATGACTTGTCTATGTCTATCATTGTGTTTAAAACTGAAGGATTTGTATATTGTAAGAAAACTGGCCAGATCATGGGACGCAGCAAAAATAGATGAATCTAAGAAACTCAGCAAGTGGACCCTTAATGGTACCTTCCCACAAAGATACACTGATCCTGCACACGACTGGTGTTTTAGGGACTAGCACACGGCCCTATAGGCTTGTAGCCAACCCGCGCTGTCTTTTATTATTGTCATCAGCGGGTGTATGGCGCGGTCCTGTGTATGTGCTGGAGGGCTAATGACCCATGTACACGACCATGTGCAGCAGCCATGAACTAGCCGCATAGTCTACTATTGGGTATGTTCCAGGTGTGAATGTGTCAACGGGCAGAATATTTCAATTAATATGTTTGATGATCACTCTGTCCATATCAACCAGGCGGCAAACAACAATTGTTTGTAGCCCCCATGCACACAGGGTAGTAAGGTGTAGTAGTAGGGTAGTATATAGGATTTTCAACATCCTCATTAAGGAAAAAAGTAGCAGTGGAAACAAATGTATCTGGTTTCTGATGCTCCCTTAATGTTGAATTACCGTGGGGGGAATCCCCTAGTAATTACAATACGTGTCAAGGAACCCTAAAGATATTTTCTCAAAGTAAATCAGAGCACACACTGTTCTCCAAATCTCACGCAAGACTCCAAGTTATGAAAGATCATCAATTTTTGCTAGACTGCATTCTGACAAGTTTCACATAGTTTATAGGAATGCAGTCAGTCCCCATTTAGTGCCTATGGGGGCCTGCCAAGTGCAGGCAGGGCCTCGATAATATACTGTTAGCGTTACCAACTCAGCAGCAGTTACTGGGTAAAGTCAGTTAGAATTTGAGTCAGGCTCACTGATATAATTTTACAATTTAAAGATTTCTGCGACCAGAAATGTTGGAATAGTGAGCATTTGACATGGGAGCAGGGCCGGCAAACTGGGCATTTGCCCAGGGCCCCCTATCCTAATGGGACCCCCTGCATGTGGAATCTATTTATCGATAGATATATAAAACTTTATTGATCCTCAAAGAAGAAATTTTTGTCATTTCAGAAACATATAAAATCAACGGATAAAATACAAAAGACATCACAATACATTCAATACTATACAACATCAATAACAACACCTACATAAATAGGTACTTGGTGTTGGAGTTAGCAAGGCCTTGCAAGCTCCTTATACAAAGCAATTGCATAATATTTCCTATAACGTTCGGTACGTGTTTGCATCTGAATAAATCACTCACTTAGCGGCTTTTCCGTGCCATCAGCATTGGAAACAGCGGATTAGTCTGGTTGTTTATAATTGCCCTAAATTTGGCCCGAACTCTACCTTCTACCACACTCTGCAAATAATCCAGTTTAGATAGTTTTCACAGTTTCATAAAACGTATGTAGTATCCTATTAGAAACCTCAAATGACCCTCCAATTTAACTTCTAGCTATTTATAGTTCTCCCCCCCTCTCCACACTAACACCATTTATAGATATTGGCACAGTAGTAGTCTTATTCTTGCTAAAAGCAACCTTCTCCTTTGTATTAGTTACATTTAAAAGTCCTTAATGACCCCATTGTACTCCTCCTCTCCGTCCCCCGCAACATTACCCAATGCAACCGTATCATCTGAAAACCGCTGCAGGTGATAGTTTGTTGAGTTATCTGAATATAAGGAAATAAGGAAGGCGCCATAATACAGTTCCCTATGGGGCTCCAACATTACTGACAACTATTTCTGAGACACAACTCCCCATATGTACAAGCTGTGGGCGTTCAGTCAGGTAGTCCATTATTTATATTATTAAACTTGTATCTACCCCCATAACTTTTAACTTTGAACATAAAATTTAAGGTTGTACACAATTAAAAGCGCTTAAAAAATCAAAAAACATCATCCAAGTCACCTCAAGATGGGAATATGCCCATTCCAGTAAATAAATAATTTGCATCCACTTTGATTCTGTAGGCAAACTGCAAGTCATCCGAAAGCGACTGGTCACTGTCCTTGACCCAAGATCAGTCTTACTAATGTCTTCATGACATGAGATGTTATGACAATAGGTCGTTAATCATCCAGCTATATATCCTCTATCTACCTATCTGTTATCTATCTATCTATCAATTGATCATCTATCTCTTTTCTGCTGTATCTATCTATATATAATCTACTTTATATTTATGCATCTATAAATCTATATCATCTTCCCTATTTATCTTCTATTGTCAATCTCCCTATCATATGTCTATCTCCTTTCAAATCCTCCTACAGTCCCATATTACAGATTGCCTTACCAAACTACTGTCTGTAAACTACAAAGTGTTATTATTGTGTAGGGCTGGTTTTATTTTGGGGCCCCAGTTTTAGTTTTGTCCAGGGTCCCCTTTGTCTAAAACCGGCCCTGCATGGGGGTTCTGATACAAAGCTCACACCGGATGTGAGCTGCTTGGAAGAGAGGAGCAATAAAACCAGAATACAAATAAACTTTATTGCAACATAGTATTACTAGTATAGTAGTGGAAAATATGAGTCTACAATATATTGGCATTAGTCAGCTTTATTGGCGTGTGAACTGACAGCTTTTCATTTGCTACCTGAAAACAGTTAGGAAACATCACAAGTGTAATGTGCCATTCATGTAATAAGACATACAGGCATCCTTCTCCCATGCTATGAGGGCTTCGTGGAAATACTGACGACTGTTCCTAACATCAAAATGTATGATGGTATCATCACCGCATGCATAGACTATGATCGTCGTATAATTACAGCAATTTACTAAACCAGAAGAACCAGTCCTCCATGACTTTCCCACTGCCACTTCTTAATTAAAAGAAGAATATTTGTGTGATTTCTGAATTCTTTCCACTCGAAAATAAGGGGCATTCTACATTCAGTTAATAATTGCAATTCCTGCATAGTAACTAAAAATGTACTTTATAGAGTAAACTAGGGCTTAAAGAAGACCTGTAAGGTTGATTTGGGACCCTAAACTAACTGTTTGAGGGTTGTATGTGGGCAAAATTTAAAGTTTATACTTACCTAGATGTAAATCCGATGAAGCACATTGGACTCATATACTCAGATCCCACGCCGGTGCCTCCTCTCTCGTGGTGGCAAGGGAAGCTTAGATAATATCCGTCTTCACTGTGCATGCGCCATGCCTACAGCGCTTGCGCAGTGAAAGCGGGGTGTACTGTGTCGGCTTTACTTGCCACAGCAAGCATGCGCTGAGGGCACAAAGTAAGTATAAAGGTTTTTTTTTAAGACAATTGCTGAAAAAACAAACAGGGGGATTTGGGACACTAAACTGATGGACAAGTTCCCATTAAGGATGATGTGTTGTGCTCCATAAAGACTGCTGTATAACAATGATGGAACATTGCATCTAATAATTGTCAGTCACACAATTCGGGAAGTGGGTGAGCTGAGATAGGTGCAGGTCCCAGAGTCCACATCTATCATCTATATGACACGTGCTATGGATACCTCAAAAATAGTCTGGATGGGTAAACCATTTTAAGACTGTCTAATCCAGGGGAAGGGAACCTACTGCTCGGGAGCCAGATGTGGCTCTGTTGATGGCTGCATCTGGCTTGCAGAAAAATCTTTAATTAAAAAAAATAATTGTTAGGGTTGGGTAACACAGAAGACAGGGGATAGTGTGCCCTGAGCTTTCAAACTTTAAATAATAAAACTTCTGGCAGCGATGTATGCCTGGAATGCAGGTGGTACATTCTGTATCTTCCACTAGTCGGGATTCCCCACTATTAAACTCGACGCAGGCATACACTTATCAGTGTATTTTTGGAAAGCAGTAGTAGCAGCAGTACTATAGCCAGCATCATACCTCCGCCACTTGCGAATAGACATTGTAAGATTTTGTACTCATTTTATGTACCCTATATACTCGAGTATAAGCCAAGTTTTTTTAGCACAAAAAAATATGCTGAAAAACCCTAACTCAGCTTATACTCGAATCTATTAAAAAAAAATGTACTCACCCTCCGACGACTCCCAGTAGGTCCTCTTTTATACATCGATGCTCTGGCTCTCCGCTCCGTGTCCCTGTGCCGTCAGTCACGCATATCATGATGTCAGCCGCTCGCTGACATTCTGTGTGCACCGCCATCGGCACACATTATGATTTCAGCGTGCGGCTGAAGTCATGGTATATGCAACGGACCACGGGAGGCACGGAGCCGATGCTGGCGCATCGATGTATAGAAGAGGACCTGCTGGGGGGCGTCGGAATGTGAGTACACTTTTTTTCCCCTTATAGGCTGTTTATATCTCGAGGAGGGGGCTACAAGCTATATACCAGGGGCAGGGGGATTCCAGGCTTTATACTGGGGGGAGGAGCTGATGGCTATATACAAGGGGCAGTGGAAGCCGGATATATACTGTGGGGGAGCAGGGCCTAGTGGCTATATACTGGGTGGGCAGGTCTGCAGGCTATATACTGTGGAGGGGGGGGGGGAGAGGGCGCAGGGTAAATTCCGGGGGGGCAGGGAAAGCAGGCTATATACTGGGGGACTTTTACAACATCAGTGACTAGGCATTTACTTCGAACCACTTTACTAGCAGCTATGAAGACTTGCTGGGAGCTTATGCACTTAATTCTAGATGTTGTATTTGGAATATCTAATGATCTAGGCTGTCATGGAATTACATTTTAAAGTATGTGGCGTTTACGGCTCTCTCAGCCAAAAAGGTTCCTGACCCCTGGAGTAGTCCGACGTTACACCACATATTTGTTTAGTTTTGCAACAAAATGAGTCACATAGATCGCTCCTACTTTCTAGAGAAGCCATGTGTCTAAAACAGTACGTTTTTCCATGTTTTCTCTGCTACGATGCAGCAACCACATTTGGATTAGGCTCAATTAATGGTGAATAAATAAATGTGAAACCAGTGCAGCTCGGCAAGGACTAGCAATACATATATGGTTACCACTACACAGGTGTACAGTGCCCACACTTGTATGATCATGTGACCAGGACTGATGTTCCAATCCTGGATGTCACTAATACATTTTACAAATTACAACTGTGGCTGAGACCCTAAAATATACGCACTATAGAGATGTACAACTCCAACATCAACCAGGATGAGGATTTAGGCCCAAAAGCCGCCCCCAACCTGTCCTCTCCTGGCTTGATTAATAGTCCAAGTACATTATCACAAGCTGGGAAGGCAGCTACTAGAGGTCACATTTTTAATGTTCAACATACCCTACAGGACATTAATGATGCCAAGAGGGAATATTCCCCATGACTCTTCTCCACCCCATGATTTCTTAGCTCATTTGTTTGCAACATTCAAAGTTCTTTTTCTGCATATTGCTGATTTACCCGTCTTGGATATCAGTTTAGTGATGGCTTGTGAGCATAAATCCTCCTAACAGGTTCCCTTATGGCCTCAAGGACCTGACCATGTGGTTCACCTTGGTGGAGAAGGGGGAGTGGGTGTTGAACGCTCCTCACCCCTCCCCTTAAATAGCAGAGTGGCCAAAGGCCGGGGCACACGTTCTGCTAGCGTTGCATTCATAACGTACAGACCCGATCCCATATGCGTTTCCAAGGCCAAGACCTGCCCCCTGTGCGTGAGCGTTGCATTCATAACATGTCACCGCGGCCATACTGTAAATCAGGCCAAAGACAGAACCTGCTACCGCCCAGCTCGCTCATGGTGGTGAGACACCCTGAGAGTAGTAGACCTCTATCATGTCCTTCAATACGGTCAAGTGAATTGAGCTTTAAAACGTAACCTTTCTACAAACTCTGACATGAAAACTCAAACAGTTTATGGGATTTATGTGTGTATTCTTCATTGTCTACTTGGCCATAAAACATGTTTAGAAGAAGAAAACTCATTTATTGGATGAAATAAGTGTTAGATTATATTTGAGCATCAGTCGGGGGCTCAAGGTTCTAGGGAGCCCCAGCCGCCCAACCTCCCAGGCCAGTTGTCAGACCCCATAAATCATCTATTATTTTATTATTCGACTACTTGTACAGGCGCAGGTAAACCCAATCCACGGATAAGCATAAATGCATGGTCACTATGCTCTTTCTACCATAATATAATATACTATCTACAGTAATATAAGTAGAAATAAACTTTGCTTACACCCACGTAGATCAGATGATGCAGTGACAATATCTGCTATCTTCAGCAATATGTAGAGCATAGGTTTAGTGATTATATCTTCTGCAGTATAAGTAGTAATAAAACCTTTCATGCACTCACACAAATCTGAGTATACATGCAAGAGTTATAAATGAACAGAACCTCCTCTTGTTTTTCTCTTCCTATAATGTAACAGAAATGCTGAAATCCTATGGAGTAAATAATCCTTTTCAGTAAATTGTATAACATATTGATGACATAACAACCTGTTCTCCATAGCTAGAAAAGTTTGCTTATCAATTCATGTAGCCCAAAGAAGGACCATTTCTGAAATGTTGCTGCTTTCTGGATCCTTATGCTGTGAATGGGGAAGAATTCTGGATTGTTGTTCCATCTTTTTTGCTTATTGTGTATTTGTGGATGCTTTAATAGGTGTTAACTTCTGTAAAGGACATGTACCACCAGGATGTGTGGTGTGTGCCGCCTATGACAGGATCCACTCTTCTTTAAACTTCTTATGCCCTTTTGTAAACACTTTACAAATTATGCAAATGAGCCTGAGAGGCTCTAGCCCCCATTAACACCCATGTAGCTGGAGCTCCACTGGCTCATTTGCATAATTTTAAAAGCCTTTCAAAAAATGGGGGCATAAGAAGCCAAAAGAAGAGCAGATCCTGTCAGATGGGACACACACCAGTATGTCAGTGTACTTGATTTACAATCCTTCATCCTGGTGGTAGATGTCCTTTAAAATATTGGTAACATAGTTAAAGTATACATTATAAATGATGGTCGGGCACTTGAGGCACCGTCAGATTAGCTGTTGCCGGCACACATGAAGCGAACCAGGAGTCCAGCTCACATTAAATGGTGTCCACCCGTAACAGAGTAGCTAGAATTCTGGCCTTTTTCTCTGTCTTCAGCTCATAGCTGTGGGTCCGGATTTGATAGGATATAATTATATGAATGTTGGAAAACCTGATTAAGCAATGGGTTAGGCGTATAGTTTTCAAGATCTTCTGTGTATAAGACGCTTTTTCTCAAATCTGTGAACTTAGAACTATTGTTCTTAGAATGCATTGGAACAATTGTTTATGTGAAACAAGTACATAGTTGTTATGGAGGATTAGGAGGATGCCATTGCTCGCCTCAGGCACTAGACTGACCGGCCACATTATAAAAAGCTTGCAGAACAGGCTTGTGGAAAGCTACCGCTTCAGATGGTACGTGACATAATCAATCGCTTCTAAAGTATTGACCTAAAACCACTCATCCATGTTGATTGATGCATCTGGTTCATATCAGAAGAGTCATCTATAGGCTAGGCTGGAGGCTTTATTTAAATTAACCATTTTTACTAAATACTGAAAAAGGTTTCCCCAGGTGGAGAAGTTTTTACTTAGCTGCAGGGGGCTTTAAAATTGGGAAAAAGAGCCCTATAGTTACGTCTCTTTATTTCTCTTGTCCAGCAGCATGGCTCCCATCACGGCCTCTACAGGGGTGATATCACTTTGACTCCTGCAGCCTACCACTAGCCTCAGAGACTTTGGATGAGGCCAGTGGTTGGGCTACAGAAGTTGTATGCTTTTGTGATCAAACCTTGAGAATCATTCATGGTAAGTATCCCAAAGGCTATAGCTATAAATAGACGCACATACAACTCAGTGTGGAAGTTTTACAATGTTTGATAAAACCAGTGATTTATTCCAATGCAGACATGAGAAGATTTGACCTGACTTATACATCCCCCAGTTCACAAATCATACAGGCTCAGCACATCCATCAGACACACTGTTCACAAATATCACCAAGGTATAAACACTTCATTTATGCTGCTATTAATACTCACTATACCCCAGTGCTGACCTTCAATAAGCTAAACCTTGCATATACAATCCCAAGAGAGGTCAGGGCCTAGCATCTACAAGCTATTGCTTCTAATGCAGCCCATAAGACCCCCTTTTCCTTGGGGGTCATGTGTAGCTGTATAGGCTCCAATCACATTAAGGCATTATTATTTGTACACATCCAGAAGGAAACTGTTGAACAACTTTATTTTATTCTCTTTCTTTACTGCTATAGTTCTTGCCTAAATAGCTACAAAAATTATGTGGCACCATCTATATGAAAACAATAGTACTGCACCTGCACTTATCCCAGGATAATTTTATTTTTAATTGATTTTCCAAAACGGAAAACAATTGTTTTTAGGAAAATAATTGTATCATGAAATAATAATTTTCTTTTTATCTGTATAGTACCATTCTTTTGTTTTCCCTACTAGAAATATTTGAATACTTGGATAGCTGAATGGTACTAGTTAAGGGATGACCTGAGACATGGAGACTTAACAAGGGAACTGGTAATGTATAGAGAAACGTCATAAGGCTACATTCACACGAATATACGGGGTATATACGTCCCCCATACACTTCAATGGCCTCGCAGCGCCGTACGGGAGCAGTACGGTGCAGCACAGGTGCCATGTCCTATCTTTCGACGTAATACGGCGCAATGCGCCATATATTACTATGGAGAGGGGCGGGGTGAGCAGCGCTCATCCCCTGCTTCTCTCCCCGCCGCCGATGTATGCCCACCGTACCGTATGCAGTATACTTTAGAATTGTTAATTCATGAAGAATACAAATATTTACTATAAAAGACATCTCTGTTCTAAATTCTATATTCTAATTATATATTAACTGGTTCTGAACCAGCCACTGTACACTGCTTCTGTTTTATATGTTTCTCATACATAGATACACTTAATTAAAATTAAATTAAATGAAAATTAAATAATAAATACAAAATTATAACATATATATATATATATACACACACCCATCATATCTAAACATTATGTTTTAAAAAAAATAGCTAAAATGTAAAACAAAAAATGTAAAAAGTTTTTTTTCAGCTTTTAAGTCTAAAACTTTGTTTAACAGTCAAAGATTCAGACTGAAAAAAAGTAATAAAGGAAGAGCCCTGTATTTCTTCCCTCCCAAAAATGCTGCACTAATCACGCCGCCAGCCCAAAAAATGAAAAAGTTACAGCCACTAGACCAATAAATGCATGGAATGGGCAAATTATGCCTCCCAAATGACATCAATGATGGGTTAAACAGTGCTGGGGGTTCCATTGAACATAGCATTATGATTAATAAGTGCAGTTTTACTGAGAAATTTGTTACATCTAAAAATAGGAAAGAACACAGTCTTCATGTTATTTCTTTATCTGAAAGTAAGTAACTGTAAATGGGACAATCACATGCAATGCATCTTACAGAAATATTTATATTTATCCATGTGTTGCTGCTTTTTTTATAATGGCATGTTTTACTTCAAAATAAGCAGAAACCAATGTGCTGAGAAGAAATTACATCTAAAGATTCATGTAAGATATCACATCAGCTGCTGTCAGTACGTTGCGTTAACCATTCATATGCTTGTATAAGGTTAAGAAATATAAATTACACTGCACCAGTGTCAAAGTTTAAACTTCAAACCTATACATTGTTTTCCAACCACAGTACATGTCCATTAATCCATCAAAGCTTCCAGACATTATGATTTATCATCAGCTTTCATATCCCCATATTTTAAAATGAAAGCTGAGCTCTGATTGGTTTCCATTGGGCAATTAGAACAGTTTGACCTCAGAAACTTGATGATAAATCTCCCCCTAGGGGTCACATTCCACACTTAAGGGGGTTCACGTATCAACAATAATAAATAAAAATAATGACAGCACTGCTTTCCCCATTTCTGATGCCTTCACTGTGATCAGTTTTATAGTCGGAAGTAAGAGTTCTCTATATGGAGACTTTGCTCATTAAGACCGACTTGTAGGCGTGTGGAGACTTATAGCCATTGACTATCCTCTATGGGATTCTGGTCAGGACTTTACAGCACGGTTGCTGAGTGGGTAGCACTACAGCCTTGCAGCACTGGAGTCCTGGAATCTAGTCCCATCCAGGTCAACATCTGCAAAGAGTTTGTATGTTCTCTGTTTGTTTGCGTGGGTTTCCTCCGGGTACTCCAGTTACCTCCCACACACTCCAAAACATACTAGTAGGTTGATTAGATTGTGAGCCCCATGGGGACAGGGACCGATTTGTCATGCTTTGTGCAGCGCTGCGTAATCTGTAGGTGCTTTATAAAATAAAGAATTATTATTATAGACAGTGTAGCCAGTTGATATTTATAACTGAATGCTTCCGTGAAATACTAAGATCTTTATGTTGCTATTGGGTCCTTCTTTTGAAAAAGTTCTACATGTAATCAATCTGATTTACTGCAACCCTAAAACAATGCTGCTTTGTTGTTATAAAATGTTAAAAACTCAATACAAACCCATTGAAACAGAAACAGTTGAGAAACCCTACTAAAAACCATAGTAAATTTGTATGTAAATTGATATTTTTACCACTAGATGGCGCTTTTAAAACAGAAAAGAGTAGCAAAAGCTCTGCCATTGCTAAAACTTTACAAAAAAGAAGGTCCAATAATGGATTGTCAGGACACATTGGTGTGACACTCCACCAGCTCAGCATAAGGATCTGCACAAGAAATATACACTATAGAGATAAAACATGTGCACAACTACCTGATTCAGACATGTGACCGTCTTTTATGTTACAATACCTCATGTGCTAATGATTTTATTTATTAATCTAAGCATTCTAGGGAAAGGTGTGTTATTTGATTTTTTTTTAATTACCCGGTATTATTTTTTTGGGCCACTTAAAGGAAACCTAGCACTTCGGATAGGGCTTATAAGCAGGACATGCCGTGCACCAGCTCAGGGTGAGCTCATGCCGGCGCTTAGCTTCGTTATGTTTTTAAACTGTTTTAAAGCATTTAATCACTTTATTAATTTTTATATCCGAACTAGCTTCCACGCACCGAGGTCCGCTCTCGGCGCACCAGGCGCACGACCATGTGTGCGCCTGAATAGGAAGTGGCAGCGCAATTAAATGCTTTAAAACTGTTTAAAAACATAACGGAGATAAGCGCCGGCACCAGTTCACCCTGAGCTGGTGCATGGCATGTCCTGCTTATAAGCCCTATCCGAAGTGCTAGGTTTCCTTTAAAGACTTTGAACTCTAGGAGGTCTGATCACACAGGGTCACATTTTCTTACCCGGGCTCTGAAGTTCACCGAAAGTCGATTGTCTGACGATAATGCATTGTGCAGCGATTTACTAAGATCGTGCGCCCGATATCATGAAGGTGTCGCTTCCCCACACAGGTCTGACAGAATTCGCCATCTTTTTAGCGGTGCATCTAATTGCTAGGGCGTGCAACAAAATTTGAATGTTAAATCCCGCTCTCAGCCCGAATCACTCAGAACATCCGACGGCACGCCCCTTAAATTGTGTAGCATGGAAGCCAGAGCAGCTACATCAAAAAAGGGTCACATGTGTCAAAATCCCAGTGCAGACACTTGTTAAATACCTGTTCAAGCCGTGTAATCCTCGAAAAAGCCACACAGTCTTACGAAAGTGAGCAGCGCGACCCTTAGTAAATGAGCCCCAATATGTCAGGGTATTGCTAATATACTGCCTAGAGGTTGGTGAATGACAATCATCTGAGGGTCTCCCGACTTACATGGCAACTGATGACCACGCTCTAATGATGGCCTAAAATGAATCCAAGATGGTGGTGCCCCTGTTGCCATGATCGTGGGGGTTGAAGCCACGTCTGCTGTATAATATAGGAACCCATCCTTTAAGGATTGCTCTCTCTGTACAAGGTTAACAACCTACAAATTTAATGTCCTATCCTTAGTGAAGTATTGGATTGTGAGATCTTCACCTCCGCAAATCAGTGAAATGGAGAACCTACAGCTCACTCCAATTCAGAACTTTTCCAATGAATGTAGAAACAAAAAAGAAGAGATAAAGGAGTACAACACCCCAGGGAATATAGTCAGGATGTAGACAGACAATGAGGACTAAATCCCCCACTATACTGTATATCTTTTTGAGGTGTATACATATCAACCATAAATAGTCCAAAGAATTTGACTGCCAGGCCTAATGTCCTAATAGCTCTACATCCAATGTGGACTGTGAAATCCTGAACTAACAGTAGAAATTATAAGCTGCACGGTGATATTGCACTGTTATAACAGTATAAAATAGATCCAAAGTCTAAAATAACACTTTTTGGGATAAACTGTCCTTTCTAAGATTACAAAAAATATACACATTATACTGTACATTCCATTCAGGTTTTATTTTCAAATTATAACTCAAATTACCTAATATATAATAGTGAGACAAAGGGGGTCATGGATCATAGTTATTTGTTCTTGTTTCTTCTTTTTTTCCTGTTATTTTTTTTTTGTCTAATTTATAAAAAGGTGTTAGATCTGTCAATTCACTTTCCGGCTCCTGCCTTTATTAGGCACAATTTGCTCCTGTTCCCTCCCTTCCGTGAAAGAATCTTGCTGATGCCAAGGTTTTGCTGGCTCAGTTTTGCGCCTTTTTTTGTGCAATTCAGCCTATTTGCACAAAAAAGGAGCAAATCAAACAAGCACATCTGCCCTGCTACGATAAATAGGGCAGATCTGAGGCAGAAAAAAATGATCTAATTTTATACAATCTATGGAACTGGTGGCGCAAAGAAAAGGTGCAAATTAAGTGCAAGACACTCAAAAAACTAAGATAACTGACCCCCAAATTAATACAAAAAATATATAATTCATGTATCAATTGTAGAGCATCCAATTGTATATGTCATAAATACTGAAGATTGGATTTAAAAGCTGTATAACTATCCCCATGGCTGGCTACGGAATGGCCGATGTATTCGGAAACAATATTGTTTTGGGATGTTCATGTTTTGAAAACTGAAAACTTTCACTTGAGCTTCAGATAGGACTCTTTGATATTTAAGCTGTTTGTTGGTATCTGTGAAAACAATGGAAACATCCCCTTTCACAAGAGTGTTGTCCCTAAATAATCCCTTGAGGCAGTGGGAGGGCCGCAGAGCCACCTCCTGTTGATCCTGTAAACAGATCATTATCTTAATATCTGTGGTGCATATGTATGAGGCCATTATCCACACACCAGGGTATAGTCGTTGATTTACATAACGAAAAAGCAGGAGGGACTGCTCCTCTGCCTCCAGTTCCCTCTTCTGTTTGAGGCCCTTTCATCAGCACCAATGATGAGGCAATGACTGGACAATACTAGGAAAGTTCCCAATGGATTATTCTCTGTTTGTTGGATTAATTTACATTCAGAAATCATCACTGCAGCATGAGGATGAATACATTGTACAGTTTGCATTTTCCAGGAACACATTTTTATTTTAGACTGTAATTTCTTATATACTGGGCATAAATTGTATATTTCACATGATGAGGGGAATATAACATAGGCCAGCGCTCCGTGCACCGCAGTATGAGGAAGGCCTCGCCCCCAATCACGCCGGATACATCAGGAGGCTCTGCTTTTCTGACATATTCAGCAGATGGCTTGCGTTGGCATACAATTCTGAACAGGCCCTGCCATGCATAGAATTGCACCAGGAAATATAGCATATGTTCAATCCTGAAAGGTTAAAGGCCCGCACCCCCCTTCTCGCCCATACATGCCAGTGTGGAGGTAACATAAAGGGGAAAATAATCCCAATTTCTGGCGGTAAAATGAACCAGTCAAGAATGCAGGTGGTTAAGGTTAGGCCCAGTTCCCATCTGATGATATTTAAAGCTTTCCCTAAGATGCAGTGGAGGAGTTTTTCTATACAAGTTTTCTGGTGAAGAAGGCATCCAAATATCCCCATCCCTGCCGAAGGGCCAATTCTAATGGTACATATTAACAAACTCTGTCTCAAAAACCAGCATCGGGTTTCCAACATGACTAAGTAGTGTTGAGCTGACCCAAAATGCAAAATTATGGTTTATACCAAACTTTGAGGGTTCTTGTCCCCCGGACCAAACCTCATTATAAGTTTGGGGCCGGATTTCGCTCAAGTTTCCCCCACGGTTAACGTCCGCGATCATTGCCACAAAGTCAGATTTTCACACCCATTTTCACAGCTCTGAGCATCTACCTCCTTTTTACAGCATCTCCTAGTAGCAACACATGCCCACAAAACTGACCGCACTAGGATGACATCAATTTTTATTATCCAACGATCAACTTCAATAGGTGAGTTTCGTGTATGACTCAGCGTAGAATAGCGCACGCTGCGATTTTCATGTAAAGACTCGGATCATATCAATGGACAGTGCAAAACATCAGACATTTACATTGCACAATATGCTATCAATGTGACCCAGTTATGCCAAAGTGCTGTATGATATAGACTCTGAGAGTACTGGGACATGACAATGAATCGTGGTAAAGGGACCTATAGAGAAACACAGATGCATGTATCAAAGTTAATAACCCTTTTACTGCAAGGAAATCACAGTCATAACATTTTTTTAATCTTTTTTGCAACACCATAGCTGAATGAGGGCTTGTGTTTTGTGAGACAATTTACTGTATTTACACACACAAGTAACACTTTATTCAAATGGCGTCTTATTCTTGGTTAAATTTAAAAAAAGCAACTGTGCCACATAAATTTACGAAATTTACTGATCACTATGAATATCATGTTCCCATTGAAGTTCAATGATTTGGTTTCTGTTTTCCAAGTAGTATGTCTGGGTTTTCAACCTACCGCTGCTCATGCGAGCACACCACCCTGTAGGCTAAAACATATTTTTATAAAGTTATTTCTACACAAATCTGGTCGTTTGCGGATTTTTAAAAACCCTGCCATCCCTTTGAGAAATTAACAAGTGATGGCAGTCGACCATCAGTAAATCTGATGGTGGATGTCCTTTAAATATATGATATGTTTCCTTTAACACAGTTAAAGAGGTTTTCCCACAAACTAAACTTGCTGGTGCAGTGCAGAGACCCCCAAAGATCATGAAAATGAAGGGTCCATCGGTCCACTCGTCACTCCGCCAGACTAATGGAGTAGAGGCCGTGAATGACCGTCAGCTCCATAGAGATTTAAAGGGGTTGTCCGAGTTTTGAAAAAAAACTATATGTGGCCTGGAGAGGGCTGCTTAAAACAATAAAGATGTACTTACCTTCCGGCATTCAGCGGCCATGTTTGTTTACATGGCGCCTGGAGCGGAGCGACAGCAGCGCTGGATCCCGGAGGGCACCGGAAGGTAAGTACATCTTTATTGTTTTAGGCAGCCCTCTCCCGGCCACATATATTTTTTTTTCAAAATTCGGACAACCCCTTTAAGGAGCAGAACAGACCCTTTGATTTCGCAATCTGTGGGGGTCTTAGCACTGAGACCCCCACTGATCTGCAAGTTAGGCCCTATCCTATGGTTAGGGCCTAACTTTAGTTTGGGGGAAAACCCCTTTAAAGTCCTTCCCTTTCCTGTTTTAGCATGCAAAAATGACACAATATATGGAGGGATTTCTCCAGCAATCTCAGCTGGTCTCTCTTCTGATCTGGATAATCCTGGCATCCCTGCTTGAAATATTTTGGAGCTTTTTTTAAAGCTAGGAAAAGGGCAGCTGTGAGCCCAAGCATTTGCCCGACTTGCTGTTTGCAATGCAATATAGGCCCTCAAGTCTGCCTTGATTCTGTGATTATTAAGGCTCATGCTACCCCTCCACCTACATATTATGATGGCTACTCTTATAGAATGCATGCAGCATTAATTGAAATTCTTAATTCAACATGAAAAAAATCTTTGCATAAAAATACATATCATATGCCTTAGGTCCCTCTAAGCCATTACATAAAGCCCTGCATTATTAGTGTGAATATGCATCCGAATAATGTAGGTAAGTTTGACCAACTCTCCGAAAGGGTGAATTATAATAAGTAGTAGTGAAAACTTTGGCAGCATAATGTTATTATATAATTATATAATATTCTTGTATCATCAGCCTGGGCATCTGGAAACATGTTCGCACATAATACAGCCTGTAACATAATCTCAACGCCAAGCTCTTATTCTAAGTTATAACTGGCAAGTTATAACATCCATTACATGTGAACGATTACATAAAATGCTGTAACATGCCAGAATTTTCAAAAGTAACTCTTATTCTTATTCCACCTGGAAGATCTTTCTTTAGTAAGCAATTTTGCATTCTTCTTATATACAGTATGTTATGTATCGTATTGTTGAGTACATTATTCCATTTACCACCAGTAAGACTAGAGACTAGAGTACGATGCAACTTCACGTTAGACTCTTCAGGTTATGGGCAAGTTCCTATGTACTCAGGCTCCAATCCATAATTGAGAGAGCCTGCACTTTGAACAAAGACAATAACCACAAACTCATAGTACAATGAACAGAAAAACTATGGGATGGAGGTTGTGACACTGATGGGTTGACGTTAAAGGATTAACATCTAAACCTATCATGATAAACCAGGGATACTTACCCATAGATCCAGGAACGGTGACTGTGGTCATCTTCTTTGTTATCATATTTGTTATCCATGGTCTCCTTCCTTAAACTTTTAAAAATAAAAATACATTTTAAAAATAAACTTTTAAAATAATGCAAATGAGCCAGAGGGCTCACCCCCTCTGATCTTGCTTTACAGACTGTTATACAATCTCAGCCTCTCCCTGCTCCCTCAACACTGGGATTACAGCAGGAAGAGGTCACTGCTTGTTGTTTTGAAATAATCACCCTCCCCCCTGCTCCCTCAGCACCTCCTGCTCAGTGCACAAGGGGAGGCGAGACAGATCACAAAAAGGGTAGCCCTTCAGGCTAACAAAGATACAACTGAAATTCACAAAAATTGTGAAAGGGCGGTCAATCAAGACAATGCCCTAGAAAATGTGTCAAAAGAATCCTTTTCATATAGCATCTCCATCTTCAAAGGCCATTGAATTGTCTTTCTTATATAGATGGTTTTGCTGTTTCCTGCCGGCCGTGGAGAATGACTTCAGGGCCCTTAGGGAGAATCCGTTTTGCAGATTAAATAAAACCAGGACTTGAGGTATATTAGACACTCTTATGCTGCTTACATGGCAACTCCCCTCCCCCAATGGTCTACCTTTGGTCCATTTCAACAGATATATAGCATAGCGTCAGCCTTATCACAATACCCTCACTGCATATTGATGGGGGAATGGAGTACAGATAATAGGGATATCTACCTGTGCAGCTCAGCCCGATGCTTTCAAAAGGGGTTGATGAATTGACAAGACATCACTGGCCTACAAGGGCTAGTCCGTACTGCCGCCCCTACTCCTCAGTCCCCTAGAACTCCTCTCTGGCGTAACCCGTGGTTGGTCAACTTTGTTTCTCTCCCTGGTTGGACTATGTGGGGGGGTGCAGGAATCAAATTTCTTGGTCAGCTCTTGTCTACAACCTCAGAATTCCTTTCCTACGCTGAATTAAGTGAGCGTTTTGACTTACCGGCAATAGCGTCTTTCCATTACCTTCAGCTACGCCATGCATTCCAAGCACAGTTTGGCTCTCTCAACTTATCAGTAGAGTTTACTTCCCTAGAAAAACTACTGAGTTCCCCGGAACTTTCTAGACCACTCACCCAATCTTACACCCTTCTTCAGTCCACGCGTAGAAGGCCCTTCGATAAGGCCCTTTTGCGTTGGAGGGAAGATATCCCAGACCTCTTAGATGAGGAATGGAAAGAAGTTGAATCATCCTTCTTTGAAAATATTGTAAGCGCTAGGGACTCTCTGGTCCAAACGAAGTTCCTCCATCGCATTTATTATACCCCTGAAAAACTATGTCGTATAGGCGTTATAGAGGAGGACACTTGTTTCCGATGTCAAGCTGCTAGTGGGTCCTTTCTACACTGTGTGTGGTCCTGCAGCAGGGTTCAGCCATTCTGGGCTGCAGTTATGGAATTTCTGCATACACACTTTGACATGCCCCGTGTCCTATCACCCAAAGTCTGCCTCCTGGGTATAATTAATGAATTAGTCCATGGGCATTATGATAAGATCTTCTGTAGATTTGCCCTTTATTATGCACGAAAGGTAGTCATAATGTCATGGAAAGATCCCGACATCCCCGCCTTAAAGCGTTGGATGCTACTGATAAATAAGTTTATACCCCACTATCGTACGGTATATCAACACAGAGGTTGTCCGCAAAAATTTGACCTGGTCTGGGGAAGGTGGTGTAACACCCCGCGTACTGCTGCGTAAGGGTACGGATTCTTGTTTCTAGCATCCTTAATCCCACCTGGTGTGTCAAGGGGGAAGGGGGAGGAAGTGTGTGAATGTAGTTGTTGTTGTTGTATGTGTGATGTGCGAGTGAGTTGGTAGCTTGGGCTGCGGTAACGCTTCATTTACATTATACTATACCTAACAGCAATGGCAATGTCAAATTATGTCTTATAAGGTCAAGACGCATCGTTACTGTCAAAATATTGTTGCCGCAATGTATGTATGACATTGTATTTCTGTACCAAGTTGTATTAATGTTGTTCCTACAAAAGTTCTAAAAAATTCCAAAAATAAACACTTTTAAAAAAAAAGACATCACTGGCCTGTGCAGTGTGAACTGTGCTCATAGTTTCACCACAACCACTTAATATTGCAGATATGTGGTTTTAAAAAATCTCTGCCCTCCTGTATCCTTTATTACGGCATTTTGTAATTTTTTCTGCTATAAAAACAATGCTTCATTCACTTCCATGGGTAAGTGCTCGTGGTTTATCATAAATCCAGACAAAGTGACTGTGGTAATCTTCTTATATTTTTTATTCATGGCCTCCTAAAATCAACTTTTAAAATTATCCTAATGAGATAGTAGCATCCTAGATGGTGTTACCAGAGCCCCTCTGTGCTGTAGGTTACACTGTGCAAGGAGAACTTCCCCCTCCTCCCAAGGTGTGCCGAGACATCCTTTACTGCCATGGAGCAGGCCTTTAGCAGCCCATGAAGCTACACTACGTTCATGTAACGCCCTTTAGGTGCGTTAGCATACAAATAAATTGATTTTAGAAGTAAGGAGGCCATGGATAACAAATATAAGATTACCATAGTGACGGTGCCTGGATCTATTAGTATGCGGCCCTGGTTTATCATGCTGGATTTTGATGATTTTCTTAAAGGAAATCTATGAATTGCTTAATTCTTCTGTATCTTCTCGTCAAAGGATACCTGACGATTATTTAAAATCCAGAATACCCCTTATTATATAGATGTTAAACCATACAAAATACTAACAGCAAATACGCCTCAGAATTTACATCTGTATTTTACATGAATATTCTGAAGCTTCTACACTCCACAACTTCTAAATAAACAGTCAAAACAAGAATCATAATTTATGGAAAAATGTGTCACTTGTGGCGTCCTATGTTACAACTTTCTTTCCATCATATGAAAAAAAAAAGTTGCATTCCCATTTATGGACTATATTTTATAATTAATAGCAAATATGGCCCAAGTACACTATACCAATACAGATGTCTGAATTAGGGGTAAAAATGATCAATTTAGTAATAAAAGGAATGTAATAATTTTTCATTGAAATACTTCGTTACGTTAAAAACTAAAAAAGTGTCCATTAAGTTCAACCAAGGAAGAGATGTAAGGGAAAGAATTCTATGTTATATATAACCATTAATGTTATTTTGATACAAAAAGGTATATAGACCATTCTTGAAGCTCTCTGTTGTCTCCGCTCTGACCAGCGCCTGAGGCAGGCTATTCCACAGATTCACAGTTCTATGGTTGGTTCAATAAGATTTTCCAAAACGTCATTTAAGCTTTTGGGAAAACCAAAAACTCTACTACTGCTAGGATTAAAGGGGTTGTCAAGGATATGCATTCACTTCCTACACATTACAGCCGTTGTACTTGCATTCAAGTGAATGCAACACAAAGCTGTTATGACTAATTACATGTGCAAGTTAGAAACATGTGAACATAACTGAACTATTGAAATTTTTTTATTTGAAGAAATAAAGAAGGAGTTTTTGCGGTTTTATTCAATGCAGCACGGACGCCATGTGACTGACGTCTCTGGCATTGTTAGGCTGTAATGTGGAAGTAGTAATCTATGACTGCTAAAAGCAGATTTTCAGTGGAGGTTAAGGGTGTTGAACCCCCACCTATCTAAAATTGATCACCTAAGATAGGTAATCATTTTACAAGAAAATTGGAAAGCCCTATAAAATAAAATGTATTTCAGCACAAGAAATAATTTGCAACCTTTTCACAACTTTGCCTCAATGCAAGCATTGATACATTAGTCATGAAGCCCATTAATATTACCCATGGTTCAGAGAAAAATTGGTGCATGCAAAGTTCTGTTCTCCATCTTGCTATTTCTATTTATTACAGGCAAATAAGCAAAGCCCTCCTGGGACACGCTGCGGCTTTAGGATCATGTGGTGTAACTCCTCTGCCGACCTCATTACATGAGCAGAGCTGAGGCAGATAAATGTAAGTTACTACCCTAAAAGCACTGAAATAATATAGTGTATCCCTAGGCTTCGATGTCCTAGAGCTGTTTTTATTGGATTACACCATAAATATAATAAGGACTATGTTGCTTTACCTGGAAAGAACAAAAGAAACCAAAATAAAACAGATTTGTTTTTTTATTAAAAAGAGTCAAGGGTAATCCCAAAATATAAATTCTCTCTTGACTCAATATTTCATTTACAATGTACAATTCCACATGGGGAAGGAAAAAAAAGAACTAATAAGAGCTTTTTACACCAAATAGCATCTCTATGCTCAATGTCCGAGTGCTTTTACATGCGTATCAAGTGTATTTCATGTAGTTTTCAAAGTACAAAGCAAGGAATGGATAGTAGGTAAAGATAATTCATTAGGAATGTTTTATTCTGCTCCTTAATTTGTGCTCAAAAACTGCATAAGGCTGTGGCCATACAGGACAATTGCTGGGAAATGCATTTGCCATTAACTACGATGTAATGACTTACAGCTATATGGTGCATTTAAAAAATCCACAGCGTTAAGTGCCAAATAATGCTGCAAATTTTATTGCAAATTTCCACCTTTTGCAGCAGGGGTTTCTGCAGCGGAACATCTGCTGCAGAAAAATGGCCTGTGTGTCCCAGTCTTAGGCTGGAACAACAAGGGCCTAGTAGATCTGTATTATTCAGTCCGTTTAACAGCTATAAATCCTGTCCCAACCACAGGTCTAATAATCCGTACATACAGCAGCATAGATCCCTATGATGCTGCTAGTTTGCGTTGTTAGATCTGTGGTCGCGACTAGATTTAGGCAATAATATGAACTGTATTCTGGGTAAATCCAACTTTAAAAATTGGGTTAAAAATGGCACATGTGAAAGCACCCTGACACAAAGAAAGGAGAAGCCTGGCAGTACTACAATTGGAGTTCTATGTGCCGAGAATAGGACAGGTTAAAAGGGAAAACATACACAATTGTACAATGAAAGTGTTCTTTTTAACTGTATATTTAACTAGAAACTGTCATCATGGTGTAATTTTTGGAGGGGCTGTGTCGCCCCATCCGAAGTGCATCTTTGCAGCTAGAGTGGGATTCTAAAGGCTTGCCCACTGCTGGTGGTCCCTCATACAATACACAGATAGATCCATCTTCTCCAATACGATAGGAAACTTCAAATGGGTCGACCCACAGTGTCAGCTCACTGGGAAGAAGCTGGAACAGTCTCTGGTGGCTGAGGCCAATATGTCCAGCTGCACGACCTATCAAGGGGTCCATTTTGTGGTTAATTCTTAAACAACGATACCCTGATCCTCTGCATGGAATCTGAGGAAACCAGTGATGTTTATAATGGTCTGTCGAAGACAAAGAGGAGAAGTGGGAGTGGGGAGGTGGAGGAGGAGAAAAGTGAGGGGGTTGGAGTTGAAAGGGGGTGGGAGAAATGAAAAAAAAAAACAACATTAGCAACTATTCATTACAATAAAACTATTCAATCCTTGGTCACATTCTAAAATACTATTGTACAATATGCATTCACATCAATAAGATTCTTTCTAAATTAACCCCTGTGCACTAAATCATGGGTTTTGTGAATTGCTGTAGGCCCAGGGCAGTTGTTGCAATTGTTTTGGTTGCTATAAACTGCATTGTTTTGTGCAATTCATCAATCCGTTCCCATCTACATTCACCTATCAATTTAGTTTAACAATGAAGCAGTTTGATGACAAAGAAATAATAAAAAGTTTATATTGAAATTAGGTTAATAACATAAACAATTACATATTAATTAACATAAAATATACAATGAAACGGAGGCGTATTCATTGAACCACAAAACTTAGGTAACAACTGCAAAATAGTTTGTGTCTTACTGAAATATAGCAATGCATTATAGCAGAAAAAACACAAGTCAACTAAAGTGCCCTAAAACACAAAGGATTCACTGTGTTTTCCCCTATTATCACTAGGTTCCCCTTAATGCACCATCTACCACCAATCCCTACATGCAAAAAAACATAAAATATACCTTATGTTTCACAGTGGCTCCTTACCTTTCATGGATTCTTGTAAGGATTGGCAGAACTGTTGCAACTGATTCTCCTCAATAAGCCCGCTTTGTTTTAGCAGCTTGGTGATGAAAGCAGCAGCTGTTGAGATTTCAGTCTTCATTGTGCCCCTTTAGGTTCCTGGTCGATTAACACAAGGATCCTATGAAGACCATACAATAAGTTTATTCTATCCTAGGAATGTTGAGTAAACTGATCATGGGATTTTGGGTGAAAATATTGCAGATTCAATAACAAGGTCTTGTTTTGTAGCAAAGGATTCAGAGTCACTAAATCCCCACAGACCCTCGATTGCTTCCCA
Organism: Engystomops pustulosus; assembly: GCA_019512145.1. Classification (NCBI taxonomy): domain Eukaryota; kingdom Metazoa; phylum Chordata; class Amphibia; order Anura; family Leptodactylidae; genus Engystomops; species Engystomops pustulosus. Next base: position 68,301,076 of record CM033649.1, read on the forward strand.
GTGGTCTGTTTAGGGTAGTAATGAGTGGGGTGAAAAGCACAACTGCCCCTAGTCTGGTCACAGCTGGATCCCCTGTTTTCCAGGAAGAGTAGAGGGCGGTCCTATACTCTTGATGATGTGTGGAAGTGGTCGGGTTACAAAGTGATTAAAATGTTTGTTCCTTTCCCTTCCCTCCCTGTAAGACCTGGACTTTAGGATTCTTGCCTTGTATTAGGAGACGTTTATGCAGCTTTTCTTCACGTTGAAGCTTTACCAAACCCGTCGGAACGACTAGAACAGCAGAGGAAGCTCATAGCATTCTTCACTGCACAGCCAAGGGTAAACAAGAGGGGGGAGGAGCCAGGGAGATTCCACCCATCTGTGACGTCACAATGGAATCGAATCAGCACGTCCGCACAGGTTTGCTACAATGTATAAATAAACAAACAGAACGTTCTGACACGTCACAGGCGAAGAATCTGCCTGGCAACAAGTGGGAGAAGGGGGGAGTCTGCTTAGCAACAGGTGAAAAGTAGGGGGCAACCAAGCAGCAACTTCCTCTGTAACTTGTACAACTAGGACCTAAACTAAAGCTGGGACACTGACACCAAGTAAATGTGTTTTGACCTGATACTTGAAGTGTCTAAAAAAAGTGAAGAATTCATTCATAACAATGCACCACTTAAGATGATCGTAGTGAGTGCATGACATTCAATGCTGCAGCTGGTATTAGAAATTAAAAAATAGAATATGTTCCTTCACTTATGTGAATGTATAGTTTCAAATGATAAAAAAATAAAACGTTTTACTGGGGCATATTTATCATTTCTCCAGTGTTTGAGAGTTTTCTATGAGATGTTTAGACATCTCAGTTTTCCATGTCAGATTCATCATAATCTTGACAACTGTGGCACAGGAGTTGTAAATATCTGCAGGGGACATACAATTTTTTTTAGATAAAGTTGCAAAGACCTAAACTTGCTGCAAAAAGAAATATGTGACAATTGTTAGCAACTGCAATAACTACAATTCCCCCCTGTGTCTCTGTTTTAAATACTTTTGTGAAGCAAGGTTACACATGGCGTTTGCGTTGCAATTCCAAATGCATTGCCCAGACTCCTGCTACGATCATTTATTGAAGAAAGATTGCGTTTTCATCACATATAGTAAACAACAAGTGTGAACGCGGCCTCAGAGGATGGGGGAGGAAAAAGATCCAAAACAATGCTAAGCTATAGGATAGGTATGAGGTTGGGAGGGCTGGTGGGCAGGGCCAGGTGGGGGCATATGCAGTGATGGCCCAAAAGGTACGGAAGCCATATTGGTCAATGGCAATTCATGTCCATTCAATGTATACTGAAATTGTGAAAAGTGGAGTTTTGCAAGAAGGGGCTGACATACTAGGGGGAAAGTGACAGTAGTGAGATTAGGTAGATAGATTGAAAGCCTAGTGCATAACACAGAAAGAACAAGATGGATAAAGCATGAAAGAATAAAAATACAATAAATCTAGGCTTATACAAAAAAGGCAACATTAAACAATAAAGGAAGGATACAATTCACTAGTGCATCTATCCATACATAATATACATGACATATAAACAAAATAAAAGAAAGAATGCAAATGTAAGTCATGTAAACAAATATTAAATACATGTCTGTACAGGAAAGAAAAACATATTTGACCTGGATTAAAGCAATATTAGCTTTAATCCAATTCTATCACATACTTAGGGCTAAAACTGTGCTTGGTCCATAATTCACAGACCATGTGGTGGTTCATGGACTGTATACTGTGTCTGGGACGGGACTCCAATCTTTATAGTTATACATGATGCATGGAGCTGCCACAAAACCTCTGAACAACATTCTTAATTATAATTAATAATTCCTTTATTTATATAACGCACACAGTTTATGCAGCGATGCACAGAGTTTGCCGATCCGTCCCTGTCCTCATGGGGCTCACAATCTAATCAATTTGCCATTGTGTTTTTGGAGTGTGGGAGGAAACAGGAGGACCTGGAGGAAACTCACGCAAACACGGAGAGAACATACAAATTCTTTGCAGATGTTGACCCTGGGACTTCAGCCCAGGTCCTCAGTGCTGCAAGACTGTAGTGTTAACCACTAAGCCACCGTGCTGCCCCTTTTATTATAATACATCGATGTTATTCAGTGGGAAAGCGGGGAATCCTTACATTATATTTAACTATGATGCTTGGAGTCTGGTCCCTGACACATTGGGGCAGATTTACTTACCAGTCCCTGCGCAATCCCCGAGGTGCGTTCCCCGGCGAGATTGCACAGCTGCTGCAATTCACTACCAGCGTGCGCCTAATATCCTGCATGTGTCGTTTCCCCGATCAGGTCCTTCGGAGTTCACCTTCTTCTTCCCCGTGCATCATCCGACGGCCCGCTCCGCGATTTCTGTTGCATGAAAGCGCCAAAATCCGGTCACGTGCGACACAATCCCCAGCGTGATCCCTGAAAAGTCAGGAAACCCGACAAAAATGCATCCATGTGACCCTTAGTAAATAAGCCCCATTGTTTGGTCCTTGAAATTCGTCAATGCACTCAACGTATAGTAACTTATAGTAAGATCTGGGAAATGGTGTGAATCACAAAAGAATATTTTTATATCAAAATTTTAATATTTTACTTTTTTGCTTACCCTGTGGTCTTTAATGCATTGGTAATGCCATGATTTTAAGTGGGGCCTGAGGCCGTGATCACATGAATTTGCATTTTGAAATGCATTGCAAATGGATTGTGGAAAACGCATCTGAAAGCAAATGTGTTTTGTAAATAGAAACATGTGTTTTGCCATTTAGAGGTCATGATAATGATAACAATACAAAACACATTTACAAAAAGGACATGCGAATTCAGATGCGGTTTTCTCCTTGTGTTTGCATTTCAAAATCTAGTGGGAAGTTGAGACAAATTGTATATGTCCTTTACCTTCTCTTGCACTATATTTATATACCAAGACCAATGGTATTTGCATTCTATAATTCATTATTGACCATGTTATTGCCATGGTATCCACTATGCAATCCATTTATTATTTGTTCAGTCACCTCTGTCCTATCTTTTCAGTCCTCCCCCCATGCTAGTCCATCACTACCTGCATGAAGTATCAACTCACTCTTTACTAATCCGTCCTATGTACTCCTCCAGTCGGTCATCCGGCAAACACAAGATAAAAGCTCCAGGCTTCTCTGCAATCATTTTCACCTTGGACCTTGTATATAAGATGGCGGCTGATGGCTGGTTCAAGCAGCAGAATTTTTAGTTATTAAATTATTTCATACTGTTCCCTTATAAAGAATGGCTGGACCATTATACAAGCTGTTTACCTCTTGTATCACTCCCTCATCCTCATAAACTGTAACCTCTTGTGTCACCCCGTCATCCTCATAGACTGTAAGCTCTTGTGTCACCCTGTCATCCTCATAGACTGTAAGCTCTTGTGTCACCCCGTCATCCTCATAGATTGTAAGCTCTTGTGTTACCTCCTCATACTCATAGACTGTAAGCTCTTGTGTCATCCTCTCATCCTCATATACTGTAAGCTCTTGTGTCACCCCCTCATCCTCATAGACTGTAAGCTCTTGTGTCATCCCCTCATCCTCATATACTGTAAGCTCTTGTGTCACCCCCTCCTCTCCTCTGCCTGTAAGTCCTTGTGTCACCCCCTCATCCTCAAGACTGTTAGCTCTTGTGTCACCTCCTCATCCTCATAGACTGTAGTCGTGTGTCTACCCTCAGCTCCCTCAGACTGTAAGCTGGTGTTACCACTCATCTCATACTGTAGCTCTTGTGTCACCACCCCTCATCCTCCATAGACTGTAAGCTCTGTGTCGCCACCTCATACCTAATAGACTGTAAGCTCTTGTGTCACCCTCATCCTCATAGACGTGAAGCTCTTGTGTCACCCCCTCATCCTCATAGACTGTAAGCTTTGTGTCACCCCGTCATCTCATAGCTGTAAGCTTGTGGACCTCCTCCTCATAGACTGTAAGCTCTTGTGTCACACCTCATCCTCATAGACTGTAAGCTCTTGTGTTTACCCTCATCTATATGACGTAAGCTCTTGTGTTCAAATCGGCATCTCATAGACTGTAAGCTCTGTGTACCCCTATCTCTATGTGTAGATCTGTGTCACCCCCTCATCCTCATAGACTGTAAGTCTTGTGTCCCCCCTCATCTCATGAGACTGTAAGCTCTTGTGTCGCCCCCTCATCCTCTAGACTGTAAGCTTTGTGTTACACCCCCCCTCCTAGATAGATTGGTAGCCCTCATCCTATAAGACGTAGCTCTTGTCACCCCCTCATCCTCATAGACTGTAAGCTCTTGTGTCACCCCCTCATCCTCAGAGACATGTAAGCTCTTGTGTTACCACCCCTCACCTCATAGACTGTAAGATCTGTGCTTACCCTTCTCATAGACTGTAGCTTTGTGTACCCTCATCCTCATTAGACTGTAAGCTCTTGTGTTACCCCCCATCACTCATAGACTGTAAGCTCTTTTGTTCACCCCCTCATCCTCTAGACTGTAGATCTTGTGTCACCCTCATCCTCATAGACTGGAAGCTCTTGTAGTCACTCCCTATCATCATAGAACTGTAAGCTCTTGTGTCACCCCCTATCCTCATAGACTGTAAGCTCTTGTGTCACCCCTTCATCCTCAAAGAATGTAAGCCTTGTGTCACATCCTCATCCTCCATAGACTGTAAGCTCTGTGTTCCCCCTCACCTCATAGACTGTAACCTTGTGTTACCCCTCATATAGACTGTAGCTCTGTGACCCCTCTCATCCTCATAGACTGTAAGCTCTTTGTGTCACCCCCCATCCTCATAGACTGTAAGCTCTTGTGTCACCCCCTCCTCCTCATGACTGTAAGCTCTTGTGTCACCCCCTCATCCTCATAGACTGTAATCTCTTGTTTCCCCCCTCATCCTATAGACTGTAAGCTCTGTGTCACCCCTCATCCTCATGACTGAAGCCTTGTGTCACCCTATTCACCTCATAGACTGTCAGATTCCGGTGTCACCCCATCATCCTCATAGACTGTAAGCTCTTGTGTCACCCCCTCATCCTTATAGAATGTAAGCTCTTGTGTCACCCCCTCATCCTCATAGACTGTAAGCTCTTGTGTCACCCCTCATTTTCATACACTGTAAGCTCTTGTGTCACCCCCTCATCCTCATAGACTGTAAGCTCTTGTGTCAGCCCCTCATCCTCATAGACTGTAAGCTCTTGTGTCACCTCCTCATCCTCAACGAGCAGTTTCGAGTACGCTAATGCTCGACCGAGCATCAAGCTCGGACGAGTATGTTCGCTCATCTCTAATAAAAACCTAAAAGTTTTCAGTAAGTCCCCCCTTTCCCTACCACTAATATCAAATAAAAAAAAAAAAAAAATCATAATCATGTTAGGTATTGTTGCATCAAAAAATTCTCAATTATAAAAACTATTATTTCCGGCGGTGAACCCCGTAACGGAATATAGCTCCCACATTGCAACATATTACGATTTGAATAAAATGTGATCAAAAGTAGCCAACACGACAACAATGTAAACGTCAGTAAATGACCATTTACATAGGAAAGTGCACTGTAGTATGAGAAAGTTATTGGCGTATAAAAAAATTATTGTACAAAAGTTTCTTAATAATGTAGTAAAACCCTAATAAATCCTAAAATTGGTATCTCTGTGATCACACCGAACCAAAGAACAAAGTTGTGCCATTTCCACCACACAGTGAAAACCTTAAAAAAAAGAGACCACAAGAAAATGTTGAGAATCTGTTTTTTTTTTATCAATTCCCTTGTATTTGGAATTTTTTTCCCAGCCTTTCAGTACATTGTATGGAATAATAAATATAATCATTATAATTTGCTTCGTACATTGGGGCAGATTTACTTACCCGGTCCATTCGCGATCCAGCGGCGCGTTCTCTGTGGTGGATTCGGGTCTTCCGGCTATTCACTAAGGTAGTTCCCCCGATGTCCACCAGATGTCAATGCTGCGCTGAAGTCCGTTGAAGTTCACTGGAGTTCACCAAGCTAGGCCGGGTGCAGGTAAGTGCGTGTCATGCGACACATTTTTTTTAAATACGGCGTTTTCTCCAAATCCGATGGGGTTTCCGGCGGCCACGCCCCCGATTTCCATCGCGTGCATGCCGGCGCAAATTGGCGCAAAACTGTAAAATTCGGGTAACCCGTCGTAAAAACGTGATTCGGGCCCTTAGTAAATGTCCCCCACTCTGTTACACAGGAAACAAGCCCTCGTACCACTCTGTACATGGAAAAATACAAGAGTTATTGACTTTTTAAGTTGGGAAGCAAAAAAATTAAACTCAAAATTGAAAAAGGGCATCAGCAGCAAGGGCAGGGATGAAACTATAAGGATAGCAGCCATATCGGCTTCTATGGGGCCTGCAGTGTCAGGGGGCCCTGTCATCCGACCTGACACACTAAAGAATGGAGGATATGCACCATTATATACATATCACACTGTACATTGCACTGTATAATAACAGGGCACATCCTCCACCGTACACAGCACTAATCTGAAGCTCAGATAAGAAATTCCGTGGGGAGAGGGAGGGGACAGTAACTAGTGCGACAGATCTGTGTAAGTGTATACATGGACCAATAGTGTATAAATATAGCAGAGCATAAATGTGTGCACATACAAATATGTATACTTTCTGAGGGTATGGGGACCCCATTCAGAAGTCTGCTATGGGGCCCTGCCATTCCTAGTTACGCCCCTGAGCAAGAAGTTAATGGGTTTTTTGTGGTTGCTTTTACCCACTCACCTAATAGACAGTGCCGACCACTAAGTGATGTGAAAAGCTACACTAGACTGCAGACTTACTGGAGGATATTACTGTAGACTTGTTTACACTAGATCTGTGATTCAGGGATATCGAAGAATATCATTAAAAATGTATTCATTGGGGGGGGCCTCCAGGAGATATTTTTATCCTGGGGCCTCTACTTACCTTAATCTGGCCCTGACAACTTTATACAGATGAACCGACTTGTATTAATGGCGATAAAGCACTTGGGGTGAGATAGAAACTTCCTATAATCTCCAGCAGTCTTTGTCCCAGTACAGGCAGTCACCGGGTTACGTAACAGGTTCTGTAGGTTTGTTCTTAAGTTGAATTTGTATGTAAGTCGGAACTGGATACTTTATAATTGTGACTCCAGTCAAAAGTTTTTTGTTCTCTGTGACAATTAGATTTTAAAAATGTTGGGTCATCATAAGAACCAGGATTAACAATAAAGCTTCATTACAGACACTGTTATATCTGTTTATTGTAGCCTAAGGCTAAAGTTAAGTAAATTACCAACATCCAGAGGTCCATTGGTAACTAGGGGTCGTCTTTAAGTCGGGTGTTCTTAAGTAGGGGACAGCCTGTATTTATCATAAATAGGGCTATATAAGACCATATAAAGAACTGACCTGTAGGGATGTGAAAAAAAGCTCTTGGGCTAAGATACAAACTTGATTTTATCCCCATCCCTCTCTGTAGACTTCTAGGTTGTCTTATTCCCGGTGGGTCCAGTCTGTCTTGGTCTATTGAGATGGATTCAGCTAAAATTTCAGTGTAAAGTCAGTTAAGAGTGGGGGTTACTGGGAATATAAAATAATCCGGTTCTAATCTGACGTTATGATATAATTAGATCAGATGTTCTCATAGGTAAGTGATGGCGAACCTTCTAACGGCCGAGTGCCCGAACTGCAACCCAAAACCCCCCTTATTTATCGGTGCCAACCAAAAATTAATGCAATAACCTATTGCTCCCTGTTGAACAACTTTCAATCATATTGGCCTCCCGAGGACAGCAACACAGTAGAAAGATGGAAAATTTTCAGCATTTTAGCTACTTTCCAGTGTCCCTCTGTACACAGAGAATCGTGGGGCCAGCGGGAGGTCCTCCAAAGATAATTCAATCCTGTCTACTCATTCTCCCTCTTCCTACAGTCCCAAGTAGCGAAGTCAGTATCAAAATATGACTTAAAGCAGCAAAGATTCTTTGAGTCCTGCCTGGTGTGCTGGGGAGATGGCCCGGGTGCCCACAGAAAGGGCTCTGAGCGCCGCCTCTGGCACCCGTGCCATAGGTTCGCCATCACTGTCATAGGATGACCCCTGTATTGCGGCATGTCCTGAATCTTCTATATTACAGCCTGATGTGTGCATTGTGCCTTCAACAGACAGGAATATATACAAATCTCAGTATATTCTCATCTCTGCACAGCACAATGTGATGAGTGATGCTATAATTATTGTCTTTGTTTCAACTCATTACACGGGGAGCTAATGAATCTCTCTATACAAGTGACACAGTGTGAACAGGGTCAGAGTGACCGCAGAGGGCTCCTGTGACTGACGGTGCGCGCTCTTACATGTGACTGTATTTTACCTCTCCTCAGACATCGCTGCTGTAATTAGAGTTTCTTTAAGGTTTCTCTGCCAAGAACAGACTGTGATTTACATAAGTGAATTTACAGGAAACATCTGAAAGATTTACAACTATTTATCCAAAGTTATATGAAAAAAAGTAAAGGTGTAGAAATGGAGTCGGATGCTCCAGAATTCTGATTCCATTTACAAAAAGAAAACGAGTACTCACTGTTTCGAGCCGTGGCCGCAAAAGAAAGAGAGCGTATCTATGGCCATAAGAACGACCATGTGGCTCTATTCTCTATGGAGAGGGGAGGGTTGAGCCATGATCACCTCTCCTCCACTCCAGCGCGCCAAACGTGTGTCTGCCACACTATAGCTGGGCGGGCACACTTTTATGCGAATGCAGTCTAAATATATATTTTTTTGGGGGGGAAGGGGGGCCCCATGTAGAAATTTGCTATGAGGCCCAGCCTCTCCTAGTTACGCCCCTGGCTGGAGACCTCTGATAAATCCAGTGAGGGGTAGGGGGGCGGAAGGAACATCATAACGATGAAGGATAGATGTGCCCCATTACTGAACTAAAATTGCAATTTTCCTGCAGTTTCTTCAAAAACTTCAGAAAACTCAATGGGCATGTCCAATAAGTCAAAAACTAACCGTGAGTTATTTGTGGGTTACTATTGGTTGGCATTACGTGGGGGGGATCCTTGAATTGAGAGCATCTTATAAGACCATCTTTTCTCTGGAGTCATCCAAACACCGTGTAATTATGTGTAATACTTCTTCTGCCCTGTAGGGGCGCTGAAGGAAAAGGAACTTCTACTTACTCATATCTGTAGATATTTTTACAAAGAAGGAAACCAAGTCCGCACAGTGGAGAGAAACCACAATAAAGGGGATCTAGAGCCTCCATCGATCCTGGCAAGATCCTGGCACCTCTCCAAAAAATCCAAATTTCCAAAGGGTGAAGTTTATTGAAATAGTGGCGACGTTTCGGTGTGAACCACCGAATTGTTAAATTGCTTGATGAAGGTGGTTCACACCGAAACGTTACCACTGCTTCAATAAACTTCACCCTTTAGAATTTTGGATTTTTTGGAGTTCTGCCTACACTTTTTTTCACTTTTACTTTTGTAGATATTTCTAATCATAATATCCTGTTTTCTGTGAACAAAAATCAAAACTAAATCTAAGAAATGATGTTCTGTCCTCTGAGAACATGAAGACACAAACCAGACCTGCTCCTTCTTCCCGTGCCATTAGCTGCCTCATAAAGTGCATCTGTTTATCCAAGCACGGAATGTTCTATGGAAGTCACAAGTTCATCGCTGCTATTATTAGTCATGCATCTGTGTTTCCATTATGAGAGATATGAAATTGCATAAATAGGTAGAAGAAGATATTGTATAACCTTCACCAATAATTATGGGGCACATTTACTTACCCGTCCCATCGCGATCCCTGAGGCGTTCCTTCTGTTGCACATGGAGATCTAGAGCTGAATTGTGCTTTCTTTTGGTGAGATAAGGCTGGAACATACATATTTTTATGGCCTGGCAGCACATACACACTTTTTTGCACAATTTTTTAAGTGGCAGTTGAAATTCTAGAGAAGCTGACTGCCACCACTCACTCACTTGGTGGTGATGTCGCCTGAGGCAAGAGGCTCAACACAATTTGTGGCAGAAAGATCCCTGAGATGATGGGACCTCTGCATGTATAACATTTCTTGATTCTACAATGTATACACTTCACATCGTACCTTGTCTATCACTTTTTATTGACAGCAGTTATATTTATTACTACAGGAAAAATATGCTGCTCCATCTATAAAAACATCCGACTCCCTCTGACACAGAGGAGCTGGACCATCTGGCCTAAGACGAATTTCTTAATTGAATGATCCAATAACTGTATTTAATTGCATCAATTAGTTGTAATGATAGCAGACATCGGAAATCTGCGAATGTGGATGGCAATAAAATAAATGCATGTGAATGGAGCAGTCATGTAAGATGCTACTCGGCTACGTCTAGGGACAACTCCACCGGTTTAATATTTGATGGTGAAGTAGATTAATGTTGACCCAAACATTTATTTCGCATATTTTCTTTTTATTCAAATTGACATAATTAAATATGCGTCTGGTCGCAGCTGCAAATGTGGGATGACGTCTTCAGCCGTACAAAGAAAGCTCCAAATAAAATCTTATGGAGTGTGACATTGGTGGAAATCTCTGGAAAGTTTTTTTTTGGCAGGGGCTGAATGATGTTAATTACTAAGTCACAGGGTCTCTGAACCAATTACTAAACCTTCATTTTTGGCGTGGCCTTGATCCGGAGCCCGTAAAAACGATGAATGGATAAGTGATAAATGTGCTGTGTCTGTCCAACTAATGAGTTACCATTGAAGATTGGCCGTCCAGCCATAGTTGGGTCCATGCCTTCTGCTATTGCTAGACACAAATCTGTACAGAAGTCTCTTCGTTCAATGCTGCCACAATCATGGAGGTGCAGTCTGAGCTTGAATGTGGAGGTCCCACCATCATATGTCTCTAAGTATAGTATCTAAACTTTAGAGTAGTAGGTTCTAGTCTTCCATCTAGTACAATGAGGGCAAAAGATTATCTCAAGCAGGATGACACCTTCTCTCCAAATGTCCAATCAGGACATATAGATGTTCCAATGGAAGCATGCCATTTCTTCACCCATCAAGAAAACAGGGTACTATTATCAAACACAAGTCTTAAAATCTGACCACACCTTCAGTGTCGCCTTCTCTAGATCTCTCTCTCCTCCTCTTCCTCTCAGTGTCGGGGATCCTCAGGGCTCAGTCCTGGGTCATCTTCTCTTCTCCCTCTATACTGCCCATGGGACAAACCATCAGCAGATTTGGTTTCCAGTATCATCTTTATGCTGATGACACCCAGCTATGTACTTCTGCACGTAACATCACCACTGCCTTACTCCACGACACTAGTGACTGTCTCTCTGCTGTCTCTAGCATCATGTCCTCTCTCTCTTCTTGAAACTTAATATTTCTAAGACTGAACTCTCCTCCTTGGTCTGTGGGATCACCATAACCTGGACTCTGACCTCTTCTTTACACCGTACATATTCAATCTCATCCTCATAGACTGTAAGCTCTTGTGTCATCCCCTCATCCTCATAGACTGTAAGCTCTTGTGCCCCCTCATCCTCATAGACTGTAAGCTCTTGTGTCACCCCTCATCCAAATAGACTGTAAGCTCTTGTGTCAACCATTCATCCTCATAGACAGTAAGCTCTGTTCACTACTCATCATCTAGACTGTAAGATCTTGTGTCACCCTCTTCATCCTCTAGATGTAAGCTCCTGTGTCAACCCCTCGATCCTCATAGACTGTAAGCTTTGTGTCACCCCTCATCCTCTTTCATAGACTGTCAGCTCTTGGGTCACCCCTCATCCTCATAGACTGTAAGCTCTTGTGTCCCCCTCATCCTATAGAAATGTAAGCTCTGTGTACCCCCTCATCTCAGAGACTTAAGCTCTGTGGGCCCCCTATCCCAAGACTGTAAGCTCTTGTGTCCCCTCTCATTCTCATAGACTGTAAGCTCTTGTGTCACCCCCTCATCCTCATAGACTGTAAGCTCTTGTGTTACCCCCTCATCCTCATAGACTGTAAGCTCTTGTGAGCAGGGCCCTCACTCCTATTTTTCCATATGGCTGTTTGTACTCTGTAATGTAGTATTATATTTGTATATGTCCCTTATGATTTGTAAAGTGCTGTGGAATTTGATGGTGCTATAAGTAAGTAAAGATTATTATTATCGTTCCCCCTTTCCCCCTGGAATGCCAGTTTCTTCTTTGCCAAGCTGCAATTCTCCAAAATTAGGCTACTTGCACAGGAATTTAGTAAAAATTGTCTGTAAACAGATTTGTCACACATTCCATTAAAATAACACCTGTGGGCACTGATCCATTAAAAGATATAGGGGAACATTTACTAAGAACAGTGCAAATTGCAGTCTGCCTGTGTATAGTGCAGAAGGTGCCAGATTCAGGATCTGGGACTTTGCATGTTAAATCTGGTGCACGGTGCGACAGAGCACCAAAACGCCCCCTTCAGTTCAGAAATTGGTGTCACATGTAGAATAGTGCAGCCGCGCCACAAAACGGTCGCGTACGACACAAATGTGGTGCAGACACTTCTTAAATACCTGTGCGAGCAGTTTGTACTGAAAAAACGTACAAAGTCCGACAGAAAACTGGCGCACGGCCCTTAGTAAATGCACCCCATTGCCTTTATTGCAGCTGTGTGCCAGTCATTCTAAAAACGTATGATGGAACACTGACTCATTCATTTTAATGGATCCTGCTAATGTACGTGTATTTCACGGATCCATGTGGAGGCTGTAAAACATTCTGAACTGGTTCTATGCCGCCCTGTGTTTGTGTCTTGGGCCTTCCCATAGATGTCTATAAGAATATGAAAAAATAGGGTTGCTACACATCTGTGTGCCATTCTTTATTGCAGATTGGTTGCAAATTGACACTGTCATGTGACACTTTAAGAGATTGAGACAAGTTAGTGACATCATTGGCCAGCATTCCAAGAGGAAAACCCATGTTCGTGTGCAAGTAGCCTGACATGTATACTTTATTCCCTTTAGTATACAATGAATGGGCAGTGCTGGCCAGTTACCAATATGGCTGCCATCATCACTGAACATAATCCTCCTCCTCTGCCTTCCACCCAGCTTTCCCTGTATCCCCAGAGGATAATTTTTAGCTTATAAGACTATACACCACTATAGGATTATCTACTGAGCTTTACCAAAGCAGCAAATAACATATTAAAATAACATTAAAATTTAAAAAGCTTTGCACTGTAACTTCTATACCCATCTATCCCATTGTGTGAACATGAAATCTGGTGGATGTCGTGTGTTTTGCTTGCATCCGTGTATTGACTTGAAAAAGGTGCTGTGACCCCAAAAGATAGGACTGTAGACATCTATAAAATTCTCAGCAGTGTCTGAGGGAAGAACTGTTCTAGTTGCCCATGGAAACCAATCATAGGTCAGCTTTCATTTTCCCACAGCTGTGTTTATAAAATTACAGCTGATTGGTTCCCATGGGCAACTGGAACGGTTTTACCTCACACACTTCGGATAAATCATGCCAATTTAATCTGTAATGATTCTATGGTAATTTTGTTCTCTGTGTTAGTTACCTGGTGCCGTAAATGCAGGATTTGCTCCCATTGAAGTGAATGAGATCTCAACCTGCAGTTTATGTCAGGCCCAAACAGATGATGGGGCACATTTACTTACCCATCCCTGTGCGTTCCCGATGAGGATTCGGAGCTGCCACAATTCACTTACATTGTGCGCCCGATATCCTGAATGTGTCGCTTCCCCGCTGAGGTCACCTTCTTCTTCCCGGTGTATGTAAGTGCTTGTATTTGCGACACAATTTAAATGTTAAATCCTGTGCTTAGTCAGTATCAGTCGAATCGTCCAACGGCCTGCCCCCCCGATTTGTGTCGCATGAAAGCCGGTGCCAATGCTAAATCGGAAATTGTTGGAATATCCGACGATAGTGCGGTCTTTGGACCCTTAGTAAATGAGTCCCGATAAGTGCAACTGTGGGGAGACTGATCAGGACAGGTCATGTACTGGACAATACTTTAAGTTACTTTTATTTGTAAACCTCCTCATTGTATTGTTTGACAAAGTGGCCCAAGTACATGATAACTTGTGCAATCTGCCTTTGTGCAGTTTGCCTCACTCATGTGCACTTTGCGCCAGATAATCCAATAGTGTTGCACACTCTTAGTTAATCTGGTCTGTTTTCAGTATGTGACAGAGTTGCACCTTTTTTTCTTGGTGCACTTGCTTCCTGCTGTTGAGACAGAATTGTGGCACAGCGCAGTAATAAATGTGGCGCAAAGTAAGAAGACACCACCCCGCCCCTTTGGGTGCACAGTCTTGTAAAGTGTCAGACAAAATGAGTCCGCGACACAAAGTTGGCGCAGACACAATAATATATCTGGGCTTGTGAGTGACTATATATTTCACACAGAAAGACTTTAAAGGGACAGGTCAAATCGTCTTTAGTTCTTTACTCTTTGCCCGCTAAAAAAACTTGTATACTTACATTGGTCCAGAGCTCCCAGTGCCTGCGTCGTTACACAGTAGAGAAGGTGCAGTACAAACAAGCTTTACTGTGCATGTGCATACCTCTTAACCTTCCCGGATTTGGTGGGACAGTCCCAGTTTTTGAGCACTACACGGGCGACTGGATGATTGTCCCGGTGTGTCCCTCTCTCCCCCGGTTTGTCTCGTCCCAAGAGGAGGCTGCCTCCTCACATGTTCCTCACATGACTCCTTCAGACATATGAGGAGGTAGGTCTGCCCCTCGGCCACCCCCACCCTCTGCCTGAATTACATTCTGAGCCTGGGAGTGACTGCAGCGGGGGGACAAGGGAAGGTAAGAATTTTTTTTGTTTGATACCAACAGGGGGCCACAGGAAGAGGAGGATAGAGGACAGGAGGCCACAGGAAAAGGTTTGAGGACAGGAGGCTACAGGAGTAGGCTGAAGGACAGGAGGCTACAGGAAGAGGCTGGAGGACAGAAGGCCACAATATAATGGAGGAGGCTGGAGGGCAGGAGGTCACAATTTGATGGAAGAGGCTGGATGACAGGAGGCTACAGGAAGAGGATGGAGGACAGGAGAAGTCGGGGGACAGGAGGAGGCAAGGGGGCCATAGGAGGCTGGAGGACAGGAGGAGGCTGGAGGCCACAGAAGGAGGCAGGAGGGCAGGGGGCTACAGGAGGGGGCTTGGGGACAGAAGGCCACAGGAGGAGGTTTGAGGACAGGAGGAGGCTGGAGAACATTATGCAACAGGAAGAGACCAGAGGACATGAGGCATCAGGAGGAGCAGGATGGAGGACAGGAGGCCACAGTATGAGGTGGATGGAGGACAGGAGGCCACAGTATGAGGTGGATGGAGGACAGGAGGCCACAGTATGAGGTGGATGGAGGACAGGGGCCACAGTATGAGGTGGATGGAGGACAGGAGGCCACAGTAGGAGGATGATTGAGGCCAGGAAGAGGCTGGAGGCCAGTAGGCTACAGGTAGAGAAGAATGGAGGCCAGGAGGCCACAGTATTAGTAGGATGGAGGACAGGCACCACACCATGTGAGGAGGGGTGGGGTAGGAGTACATATAGTATTATAAGATTAAGCAGATAAATAAAAGTGGTAAACTAAATGTAAAGGGAGGATAAAATTAAAAAGGGTTTTTATATGTTGCTGAGCTGCATTAGGGGGTATTATATGGGTCCATAGGGGGGTTGGCCACAGGAAGGGGCATTATACAATGTGGGGGCCATTAAGGCCAATATTACACTGTGCTTGTGGGTGGGACAATGGAAGTGGTTTATAAAAAAAGGGGGAGGGACTTTTTGTCCCCTTTTCTGTTGCCCAAAAGTTGGGAAATATCTAGTCGGTACAGCCGTTGCACAATAAAGCCTGGGTGTACTGCTCTGGCTTCATTGAATTACTTCAAACAAGGATCTATGGGTGGTTTTATGTCCAAAAACCTCTTAAGGGTATCTTATTTAGTGACAATATTTTTTTTTCTTCCGTAAAAGTTTATTAAATTGCATTATTATGTATTTTAGAGGTAATAATGGGGTTATATCTGGTCATGAACTGTAGCTGATCGATACCATAGTGACAACTGATCTACCCTGAGAATGAAAAAAGGACAACTCCCCTTTTCTTGAAATCTCCCATTGCAATAAGATCTTTACATCACTATGCAATACAGTAGGGCAGTGGTGGCGAACCTATGGCACGGGTGCCAGAGGTGGCACTCAGAGCCCTCTATATGGGCACCCTTGCCATTACCCCAGGGTAGAGTTCGCCAGACAGGACTCAAGGGCTCTTGCAGTCCCAGGCAGCCCAGGACCCCAGAAGGAAGCTACAATGATAATCCAAACTTCTTCTCCTTCTTTCTACTGTATTGGGGTCCTCAGGTACCTATACAATTTAAACCCGTGAAAGAGCAGGGAGTAATAAGTTCTTGCTTAAATTGTCGCATTGGCACGTTGCAAAAAATATGTAGGTGTTGGTTAAAGTTTGGGCACTCGGTGTCTAAAAGGTTTGCCATCACTGCAGTAGGGAGTTGGTCGGTCCTACTGAAATCATGTTCAGCCATTTCTTGTGGAGTGCCTATATCAGACATTCACAAGCGATTACAGACATGGGCAATAGCTGATATTCAGTAGATTTATTTTGCATGTTTATGAGGTTTGTATGACTAACATCCACTCTACTGTTCATGTGTCAGAGTCACGTGTACTTGTGCAGACATGGGATCCTTAATAGAGATGTATTCTTTATGTGATATTAATATCCACAGAACAGTGAGCAATATAGTGCACAGTATAGAAAATGAAGACAAAAGGCATATTTTATCTTCCCCATTACAGTATTTCAGTTGGATTTAGTATTTCAAGGACTCTTCACATAGCGAATTAGCTATAATTATTCTAAACAGCAATATATACTGACTACACAGCTTTCTTATAATGTGCTTTATAAAGAGCCCTAAATGAATAAACTGAATGAGAGTTTAACACCTACTCATAAGCCAATCCAAAGGGGCTTGTAAAGAATGAAAGCTCACATGCGGGAATCACAGACAAAACACAGCCAAGAAGAGATTACATTCTGCAGCTGTGACTCACATAAGGGCTGACCCTTCTATTCACCCCACACCATACTGAAATTACTCAATATATAATCACAACATTATTACAGAAAATAAGACAGATTCAGGAAGAATGTGAGATTGTATATGTGAAGACTCCAGCATGTCATTTACAGTAAATGTAGTATGGTCCACCCAGAAATGAGACAGTATTAGAGAAATTTGCAAATATGTTTTCCACGATGGGATAAGGAAAACAATGGCCCACATTTATTAAAGTCCCAGCACCAGGTTTCTGTCTGACTTTGCATGTTCTTTTCAATGAAAACTGCTTGCACGTGGGTTTGCAACACAGTTGTGTTGCAGCTGTTGTATCTGACGCGATACAAAATTCTGCACAGAAAGGGGCGTTCTGGTGCACCGGGCGACACATTTATCATCATCGACAGAGTTGTAAGTTAAAGGTGCACAAAAATAAGTTGGTGTACTCTGGCACAGCAGTGCAGGGATCCCTATGAAGCATGTGCAGCACAATTCATGAATCTAGCGCCCCCTGCACACTTCATAGGCAAACTGCACATAGTACACACTGCACTGTTTTTGATAAATGTGGCCATTGTGAAAGCACGACTTCCAGGAAGCCTTATGACATGATGAGGGGTTAAAGCCAAACCACTATATCTATTCTATAGAAACAAATGGAACAAATTCCAAACTGTAGACAGCGCTCTTTTGACGTGGTTGTGTCTCTTCAGTACAGCGTAGGAAACTGGTTTGGGTGAGTGAGAGGCTATTGGCTAGGGTGAGGATATTGAGTAGGTCTTGAAGGCAGATTTAATTGGTAAAATCTTTATAAGTCTCTTATTTCTTCCTGCCCATAGTATTAGGGAAAGAAAAGCACTTCCATAAGTAATTTCTAACGTGCATTTTTTGAAGGCCAGTGAGAGGTTTGAGAGCCAGTTATATTGTCCGGCGCAGCGCCTCATTCCTTGTGACCGGCCTCTCCTCACATGCTGCGGCTACTGAACGCTTAGGCTTTCAGATCAGAGCTCCATCTGAGCTCTCCTCATATTTCATACAACTTCTGATCCCCAGTACTTCTGGTTTGCGTTCCATCTGTGTTGCACCCCTCATTCTTGGAATGGAGTGCGTTTAGACCACATTTAAGTGCCGGACTGCAAACCTTTTTTACCTGAATACTCGAACAGAGATAGATCGAGCTATCTGGAGCTGACAAAGCACCTAATAGCGCAGGGTGAAACACGTTATCTTTTACCATTTTAACTTTAATAAAATAAACATTTTTTTGTACCAGCAAACCATCATTTTTTCAATGGCTAGGGGATTTTAGCAATAAAACAAGGCAGGCAACAGAGGAGCATAGTCAGGAATGGAACCAGGGTCACAACGGGAAATCACAATAACAGTGCAGCGCATGAGACAGAGCTTTCTCTAAGACACAAGGCACGAAGAGACGGCAGGATGTGCAGGGAGAGGCAGCTTTATATAGAGTTCTGGGAAATGGCCAGCACCAATTGATGGTGCACTGACCCTTAAAATTTTCTGACGCGCGAGCACCCTAGTAGACGGGGATGTTTTCGCACGTCCAGAAGACCCGGATCAGGAGCAGGGACTGGTAAGAAGCACGAGTGCCGCGCTAGCATGTTCAGAGGGGCACGGGTGAGCCCGCTACCCAAAATATGGGTAATGGGAGCACCCGTGACAGTGAAATCCCCTGGTCCCAGGAGGCTGAAGTTAGTCCATTGACTTTCTCCACCATCCGGGCCAGAAACAGGACCAAAAACCTGAAGTACTGAAGTGAGGTCAGTATGCATTCCTTCCCCAGAAATCTGGAAAACACTTTAATAACATGTTCATTCTAATAAAAGGGTTGTCCTGCAATTTCAATTGATGATCTTTACTCAGGATAGACTTTTATTCTTGTGAGCAAACAACGGGATTAGCTCTTCTGGCCCAACAAAATACAGAACATAGAGCTATAGTTTCAATCCAATTGTGCTCAGTATTTTGCCAGGACCTAAACAGCTGAAAATAGATTATTTTAGAGATCATCCTAGGATAGGCCATCAACCACATGTCTGTACAACAGCTGTAGGTTTCATATATGTAGAATATGAGTGCATAGGCTGTATATGGGGGAAGCAGGTTTCACAATTGAGATGGTTGTAGGTTTCATATTCAAAGGAAATTCAAAATACTGAGACTGTTCTAGACTAGTAGCACCCAGACTATCATATTGTAAATTTACAAATTTCACTCTGGAGGTGCACAGACTCTGATTGTACGAATAACTTGAAAAAAAGTGCTGAGCTCCCTTATAAATAACCCATGTTTCCTCCTTCAGAGTTCACATACAGCCTTATAACAACACATCCTTTTAGGGAATGCCAGACATATGGTTTGCGGATGTAGGGCTCATTGAGACGTATATCAAAGAAGAGTGGAAAAGTTGTACTTTTCAGTGCCAACATCCCCCACTGTCACTAATGGCCTGCCTCATATTTGGAACATTTGTGAACATTAGTCTGAGTAACGTATTTTCTGCTATTGGTAAGGAAATCCTTGATGTTCTGTATCAAAGGGAATTCTGATACTTTCTCCTAAGCTACTCAGCAGTTTAACATAAGAAATTTCAATATGACCAATGATTATTCTATGAAATATTTATAATCCTTTGATCACAGAAGGTTGTGAAAATTTAATAAAATTTACATGCACAACCAGCTGCTTGGTTATTTTGCTGGTACAAGAAACATCACTTCTGGGAATCGGTCAGGGGCTCAGTCTTAGGGCTCATTCACATGCGGTATGCCCGCCGTGCTGGCATTCCTCTGTGTGCTGGAGGTGAGGAGGTGACCCCTCCTCCCTCCATAGGAAACAGGGGCGCACGGCCGCAAACTCGCAGAAAGATAGAGCATGTGTGGCACCGTACCACCGCCGGGCCGCCATTGCCGTCTTTAGGGACGTATATGCGGCCGCAAATTTGCGGCCGCACGTACGTACCCATGAACGGCCGTGTGAATGAGCACTTAGGCAAAGTGGTTAAACCCCCACTGATCACCAAAGTTTCTATAAGGCTTAATGTAACCGGAACTTGTGCTTTTCTTGAGCCTCAAACAACGGATCCTTGGTCTGTTCTTGCGGATCATCAGTGTGCAATCCTTTACGGTATGCTACGAGAGCTTGTTTCTTGTAAAATGGGTAGCAGTTTTCATTAGTACAATTTGTGAGGGATTAAAAAAAAAACATTTTTTTATTGTGAAAAAAATATTATTGTAGTCTTTTTTTTAATACTTTTAAACTGGTATTGAAACTTGATATTATCTTGTCTTGGCTGTGTGTGTAGGAGTTAAACAACCCGCAGCCATGATCTGTACTGAAATTTGTAGAACTCCTAGTGAAGGTAACTGGATAATGTTACATTATAAGATTATATATTTTTTTCTTTCAGGTACTGTGTGTGCCTTCGATAGAGTATTTTTTATTTTACATTACATTTGTAATTTACTAGAGGGCACCTGGGATGCAAGTGGAAGATGGAACCATACGACATAGTAAAATGCGGCCTAAGGAGTCTTCTTACTTCCCGAAAACTTCTTTTAAGCAGGCTTTTATTACCAGTATACTGAAATAAAATTGTCAGACAAATTCAAGATTCTATGGACAGTTTCCCTTCTAATTTCTCATTCCATCATACTATTCCCGATTGTAAACCTAAGATAATTATTTCACTATGCAAATATGTCCATATTAATATCTGTACCCATTGTAATGGTTGTGCAACACCCCCCACTGGCCTGGAGGCAGCTGGGGCCCAGAATACCGGAGTGGCTGGCGAATGCGACCTAGGGCGCGCTGATGTCACAGTGCTTGGTATGGGGACCGGAGGGCTGGCCTACAGCCTGGCAGGTCTCTTGCAGGTGGTGTGTGAAGAAATATGAAGGGAGAGGCTGATGTACTGGTTCTCCCTGGGGCAACCCCTAAGTGTCTGTAAGATAGGTCATTGGGTAGCTCATTGGGTAATGGATGGGAAGCCCGTGGTGGTAGACAGCCATATACAGGGATCAGACGGAGGCAACATTGTGCAAATCAACTCACGGTTCTTTATTGAACAACAGGTAGCAGGCAACGGGCCTAAACGGTTAATGGGAGATTCTGGTACTGGAGTGCTTGTGGAGAGGGTCCTCACAAATAGTGCACCAGCCTGGTAGTAGATGCAGGCTGGGATGGAGCTGTGTCCAAGCTGTGGAAGCTGAAGCTCTGAATCTTAGACTCCTGACTCTGGTCCTGGGATTTGATAGTGTCAGTACTGATGGAGTACTGAACACTGAATCTCTTTTCACTCTGTCTCTGTAGACAGACCTTGTGGTAACGCATGCGCTCTCCAAGAGAGCTGGTGGTAAAAGAGCATGTGCTCAAAGCCCAGGCCTTGTGCTCCTCCCAGCCTAGGGGTTTTATCCTGGTCAGGTGGTAGCACCTCTCCAATCACACTCCAGATTATAATACAGCCAACTCATTGGTCAATAACTTACACCCACTTAACTATTGAATCTACAGCTGCTTATAACCTGAGACTTCCTTGCATTATCCCTTGGTGAGTTGATCAGACTCACTATATGGATCCTAACAGGTAGAGGGCCTTATTCGCAACAACTCCCTTACCTATACTTTGGCAGGGGTGTTGCAGTTGCTTATCAACTTCTGTATGCAATTTGAGCTCATCACCCTAATCCACAAACTCTCTTCTTAGCTGCCCATCTCCTCCCTCTCCTCAAGTTATTACTGGTGTCTTCCATCACTTTCTGACCACAGCAGCTTGCATTGCTATGCATACACTCTTGATGGTGCAGTGTAGTGGTTTTGCATATGTAGATACACAATGGACCTGTAGTTTGCTAAAGAACCTTCAATGAACATGAATTATTATTTTATTACATGGATACAAAAACAGAGCCAATGGTGCTCTACAACATCTACTGCTTTATTGGCACAGAATAAAATATGGAACATTAAAGGAGTCTACCTAAAGTAGTATCCCACCTAAGAGCTTACACACATCAAATGATTTGACAAATCAAACCCCTAATAAATTGTCCCACTTCGGTGTTTGAGGTGGATATGCGTGTCACTAAGAGCTAAACACAACGGTAGCAAGTCTCCCTGCAAATTACTCACAATATGGTACTAGCTGCACTACTAATGCCAGCAAGCCCAGCCACAGGCAAACCAAAAAAAAGTAAAATAAAATGTTATTGTAGCCCTAAGAAGGGCTGTTGGGTTCTTGTAGAATCACTCCTGCCTAATACTATTCTAATAGAACAGCCTAACGCTTTCCCTGACCAGCAGCAGCTCTCTCCCTAACGGCATCCAGACAGAGAATGACGCGAGCAGCGCGGGCAGGGGCTAGTCTATTCCAGGGTCACCTGATCTGGCCAGCCAACCACTGCTATCGACGTGTAAGGGTACCACGTCATGCTGGGTGGAGTGCAGAGTCTCCTGGCTTGTGATTGGCTCTGTTTCTGGCCGCCAAAAAGCAAAACGGCGGGAGATGCCATTTTCTCGAGCGGGCGAAGTATTCGTCCGAGCAACGAGCAGTTTCGAGTACGCTAATGCTCGAACGAGCATCAAGCTCGGACGAGTATGTTCGCTCATCTCTATTCATGATAGTTGTTATGTACTAAGCAATGGATGTTTGCGGATGTAGCCTGTATGTCAAGCTGACCAAGACTGACAGACTGGTTGAAAAATGCAAACTGGTCTGGTCCATGAGTGGACCCATAAGAAACCCATAAGAACCTGCGATCTGGAGATTTCATTGAGCTGTTAGCCACTGGTTTCTTTATCTTAGGCTACATTCACACTTACATATGGGGGACGTATATACGGCCGACGTATATACGGCCGATATACGGACCCCATACACTTCTATGGGCGCACGGCACCCTACGGGAGCGTACCGTTCCGTACCCGGGAAAAAGATAGGACCTGTCCTATCTTTTCCCGTAATACGGCGCCATGCGCCATAGGTTGCTATGGAGAGGGGCGGGGGTGAGCTGCGCTCACCTCCTCCTCCTCTCCCCGTACACTGCCGTTGCCCGCTACGGTACGGTACGGGCGGGCAACGGCAGTGTCAATATAGCCTTAATCTGTACAGGGCTTCAGCCTTGTTTCATACTGCTATATCTCAAGATTACCCTGGATTATTGCTAGAGGTTCTTGAGGCCCTTCAGGAGAGAAGAAAAGTAGCGGGAATGCTGGTATTTGGGAGCAGACTGGGAGAGTCTGCCAACCCATAACGCCCCTTCAGGTTTAGTTATCATGATTTGCAGGAATTGTTTCATTATGCTGGAAACTGAAACAATTACAGCTTGTCCCCCCAGAGGACTGGTAATCTGTGCCATTAAGAGATTTTGTAACAACCAAGCATTATACTTTTTTTTGTAAATGTAACTGTCAAGCGTAGTGCCTTGTAAGGTACCATAAAGGGGTATTCCCACAAAAACAAGATTCGTAACTATACCCAGGATAACAAAATAACACAGTCTCTAATTCAGTGTTATTAATAAAAATACAGCATTTCACAGCTATAATTCCAACTTGTCTCTATCAGTCCTGGTGTATACAATATAGGTTGCCTAGGGATCCAACATAAATCAGAAGTCTAGGGTCGGGCAGGACAGATTGTTCTCCTCTCTGACACTGCAGTGAGCTCCACTCTGCATTGGCCCATCGTCCCGACATTTCAAGATGAGCTCACACACACAGACTTCCTGCTGCTTAGGAACAACTGAGGAGACTTAATCTACAAGCTACAGGCAAGATAAGGTGTTTATCCAGGGGAGGGAGGCACAGCAGTGCTGACAGTGTATATTATGGCATTGAGTGTTATATGCCTCTCATGGAACCCATCCTCTCTCATTCATGATCTGTGTAATTTCTCTTTCTATGTGTCAGATACTAGTGAATGTTCAGAAGCTAAATGAAAGTGTATATAAACCTGGACCCTGATAATCTAAGCACATTGTCAGCACACAGCATCTCACAGCACTAGAGGCATCATGAAGTGCCTGCTCAGCTAGTGCCTGCTCACACTCTTGAATTTTACACTGATAGAAGATAATACAGCAATTAAAGTAATTGTAAAGTAAGGGGTTAAAAATTATCTTTATTGTATAAACCTCACTAGGGGATTAAAATTTGAGATTCTTCTTTCATGGGCACACCTCATTAACCATCAGGAAATGCATTCCCTGTTAGCAAAGAGCAAATTGATGTTTGCAGCTATGTTTGAGCTTCTGCACTGTGCCATCTTTCTGTGAGGCCCGTACAAGGGTTAAGGGACACAGTGTTTGCCTAAGGCCTCACTCAGACAGCCGTCTGTGGGGATGTATATGCAGCCGCAAATTGTACCTCTCATGTGTGGCACCGTTCCGCGCCGTACACGGGGAAAAGATAGCGGCCGCGCGCCACTGTTTTCTATGGAGGGGGGAGGGGTCACCTCCTCCTCCTCTCCAGTGCATACCGCCGTGTGACTGTTCCCTTATAGTTGCAAATCAGTAGCTTGATAAAAAGTATACCAGACAACATTTACACAAGGCAAAAAATATTGGGGGTCATTTACTAAGGGCCCGTTTCGAGTTTTTGAGACGGGTTAACCGTATATTTCCGTTTTGCGCCGATTTTCCCTGTATTGCCCCGGGATTTCGGCTCACGCGATCGGATTGTGGCGCATCGGCGCCGGCATGCACACGTTTAAGCATTCCTTTTTAAATAATCATGCTTGATGTTAAGGGGGCTTTTACAAGCTAGTCAAGAATCAATGTTTTCCTTGTCTCCTCCTGGAAAACACATTTGCTTGTTTCTCATAATCCTCCAGTAATGACTGTAAGTCTCAATACACCTGCAGAGGTGGCAGTAAATAGCAGAGTCCCCCTAAGAGTGCTTTCACACCTTACGTATGCTCGCCTGGCTGTAGCCGTGCGGGCATACAGCAGAGCGCTGGTGAGGAGGAGGGATAAGCGCTGCTCACTCCTCCCCTACCCATAGCGAAGCACGGCACCCAGCGGTAAACATGGGAAAAGATAAAGCATGCTCTGTTATTTGACCCCCTTGACAAAGTCCTGTGTGGACGAAACACGTGTCGGGGAGGTGCTGGGCAGCTCTCCCTCCATGCGCCTACTACGTTTTAACCTCCAGGTATTATATGTGATGTGTCTCCTAGTGCTTTAACCACCCTCCTTTTACCATTTCACTTAAGATGGATTGTATTTTGGGCTTTGCACTATGCACTTTATGATGTTATATAATATTATGCCTAATGTCCATTGAATATTGATGCTGCCCAGCACCCTGTTGGCCTCTTCCTTGTAACTACCCAGAATTATGCGATGTTCTATTTTTAATGCATATCAATAAACTTTATATATATTTTTTAGTAACGCATGCTCACTTTTTCTCCTTTGTTGGTTTTATGCTCTGTTATTTTCCTGGCAACGGTACCACTGCTTGGCACCTATTGCCGCCCACTGAAAACATGTGGCCGTCTATATGTCCCCACAACGGTTATGTGAATGTGGCCTTAGGAGTCCTGGGGCCTGGAGGCAGCCGGGGCCAAGGATACCGGAGTGGCTGGCGAATGCGGCCTAGGTCGCGCTGATGTCACGGTGCTTGGTATGGGGACCGGAGGGCTGTCCTACAGCCTGGCAGGTCTCCAGCAGGTGGTGTGTGCAAGAAATAAGGAGGGAGAGGCTGATGTACTGGTTCTCCCTGGGCAAACCCCTAAGTGTCTGTAAGATAGGTCCCTGGGTAATGGATGGGAAGCCCGTGGTGGTAGACAGCCATATACAGGGATCATACGGAGGCAACATTGTGGAAATCAACTCATGGTTCTTTATTGAACAGGTAGCAGGCAACGGGCCTAAACTGTTAAAGGCAGATTCTGGTACTGGAGTCTCTGTAGACAGACCTTGTGGTAACGCATGCGCTCTCCAAGAGAGCTGGTGGTAAAAGAGCATGTGCTCAAAGCCCAGACCTCGTGCTCCTCCCAGCCTAGGGGTTTTATCCTGGTCAGGTGGTAGCACCTCTCCAATCACACTCCAGATTATAATTCCGCTAACTCATTGGTCAATAACTTACACCCACTTAACTATTGAATCTACAGCTGCTTATTACCTGAGACTTCCCTGCATTATCCCTTGGTGAGTTGATCAGACTCACTATATATAGATCCTAACAGGTAGAGGGCCTTATTCGCAACTACTCCCTTGCCTATACTTTGGCAGGGGTGTTGCAGTTGCTTATCAACTTCTGTATGCAATTTGAGCCAGTGGCGTAACTACCGCCGAAGCAGCCGTAGCGGTTGCTACGGGGCCCGTGAGGTTCAGGGGCCCGGGGATGCACGCTCCCTGCAGTGCTTTGCCACGGCCTGGGGTAAGTGGTCCGGGGCTGCAGTGCCGGGTGCCTGCCGGATCGTGCCCCCGGGCCCCTCCCTCTCTGTGCATCTACACATGTCTCCTGAGCCCACCCACCTCTTTTCGGGATCCCTGCCTGCTCATCTCCTTGACCCGCCCCCCAGCCACCTCTCTGACCCGCCCCCCCATCTCCCTGACCTGCCCGCTCATCACCCTGCAGGGCGGCACAGTTGACACTCTGCCCCCCCTTCCCCCGCTCGTAAGAATGGCCATGCGGCTCTATTCTCTATGGAGAGGGGAGGGGTGAGCTACGCTCACCTCTCCTCCTCTCCAGCGCGCCCGACGTGTGCCTGCCATATATATATATTTTAAGGGGAAGGGGGCCCCATGCAGAAATCTGCTATGGGGCCCAGCCTCTCCTAGTTACGCCCCTGATTTGAGCTCATCACCCTAATCCGCAAACTCTCTTCTTTGCTGCCCATCTCCTCCCTCTCCTCAAGTTATTACTGGTGTCTTCCATCACTTTCTGACCACAGCAGCTTGCGTTGCTATGCATACACTCTTGATGGTGCAGTGTAGTGGTTTTGCATATGTAGATACACAATGGACCTGTAGTTTGCTAAATAACCCTCAATGAACATGAATTATTATTTTATTACTTGGATACAAAAACAGAGCCAATGGTGCTCTACAACATCTACTGCTTTATTGGCACAGAATAAAATATGGAACATTAAAGGAGTCTTCCAAAAGTAGTATCCCACCTAAGAGCTTACACACATCAAATGATTTGACATTCAGCCTACGCTGCTGCCACATAAACAAACAGTTTCCATTTGCTCAGACTTGTCTATATGTACGAGTATGTGAGGGCTCTGTGCTTTATGTACTGGAACAGCTTACATTTTTCTCTGCCACAAACCAGGTGCAGGAACCACGCAAGCAAGAAGAAGCAAACTTCCTCCCATTTATCTAGATATTAAAAATAGCTGCACACATGTCCTCTAATATCTGCAAGAGAGAGGGGGATCAAGAAGAGGACCTGTGTCCTTCAACGGTCAAATAATTATAGGTTTTTATCTAGGATGTGGTTGTTAAGTTGATTTTTTGTAGTAGTGCCCCATTTAGAGTGAAACTGAAGGGGATTCTTGTTACACCACACTACTTAACCAAAATTCCAAAATACTTGTATCTATAGACATAGTGATGGTGACTGATGGGAATTAGGAGCTTAGTCTTCTTTAAATATGCTGAATAGAGTTTTAGTTTCTCAAAAATTAGCAAGTTAGATGATTGATGCATTGGAGAAAAGACTTATTTGGGCAGATGTATCAGTTTTTTGCTTTGTTTTTTTCATGCGTTCTCTGAAGCTTGTGGCAACTAGTTTTCCTGCTTTGTGCTTAAATTTATCTATGGGGTATGTCTGGTGGCAGATGTTGATGTATGATTTATCACTGATTGGTGCAAAAAAAATGCACAAATCCACACCAGTCGTTGGAAACTGTTTTGAATAGGTTGTGCCAATTTCAGATATAGGTTGTGCAGATTTCAGAAATGTGTGCAAAAATTGGTACAAAAAAGCACAAATGGTAAGATTTTTTTTACATTATATAAAGCTGATAAAGGCTGTTTAAATTTATTTATCCCAACTTTTACCTAGACCACATATAAAAACAGACAAAAATATAATAAACATGTTATTCCTGCATCCAAATATGCCCGATCTACTAAAATCTAAAAATAATTACCTCGTACAATGAATGCGTTAACAGATAAAACATCCATATAACCCAAATTGCTGCTTTGATGCTATCTTGCCACGGATACAAATTTATATCAAAAGGCCGTTCAAATCCAAATATTGGGGCACATTACTAAGGGTCCGCGGACCACATTTCTGTTGGGGTTTCCCTACTATTTCCGTTTTGCCCCGCATTTAACGGGGGTTTTTGACGCGCGCGAACGGATTTTGGATCGCGCCGACTTTCATGCGACACAAATCGCAGGCGTGGCCGTCGGACAACCCGACTGATTCGGACGAAGCGCAGGATTTAAAATTCAAATTGTGTCGCAAGACATGCACTCACATACACCGGGAAGAAGAAGGTGAACTCCGGCGGACCTGAGCGGGGAAGCGACACACTAAGCACAATGTAAGTGAATCGCGGCAGCTGTGTGTTCTCGTCGGACAATGCACCTCGGGGGAACGCAAAGGGACAGGTAAGTAAATGTGCCCCATCATCTGTTTGGGCCTGACAAACGATCTTGTTGAATTGCGGCAGACTTCATTCTCATCAGACAACGCACCTCGGGGATCGCGCAGGGACCGGGTAAGTAAATGTGCCCCATTGTGTCAATGAGCATATTGAACATAAGCTGGTACTCCAAAATATTCAAATTATTCACACACAAATGACTTGCAGTGTACTGGTTATTTCTTCTGACTACAATCCCAAGAGGTGTTGTGAATCCAAAATATTTCAAGTTACATATGTGTGAATATGGTGATAGAGATCATTTTTTAAATAAGTTTGTTATCTCTTTGATAGTACTGACCCAAAGTATTAAGGAAATGGGGCACATTTACTTACCAGGCCGCTGGAGTTCACCGAAAGTGCATTGTCCAACGATAATGCGCTTCCCCGCACAGGTCCAACCAAGTTCACCATCTTTTTAGTGGTGCATGTTAGTGCTCGGGCTTGCGACACAATTTGAAAGTTAAATCCCGTGCTCGGCCCGAATCAGTCGTATCCTCTGACGGCGCGCCCACCGATTTGTGTCGCATGGAAGCCAGTGCAGCTGCGCCACAAAAAGGATCGCATGCTCCAAAATCCCAATGCAGACACTTCCTAAATAACTGTGAAATGATCTGATTGTCATAACTCATTTTACCTGTTAAAGTGTACTAAAAATAAAGGGTGCACAGTCTGACGAAAGTGAGCAATGCGACCATTAGTAAATGAGCCCCATTGTGTTATTTGGCCCATGTAGTGAAAGCTGTAAAAACAGAGCCTGGGATAATATGGCATAACTGTGTCACTTCCACTGCATATGCATTATTTTTCAGCTTCCAAGAATATTAACATATGCTACTAGGAAGTACAATTTGATACACTGGGAACAAACCCACCACTGTAAATGGAAAAATAAAAAAAATTATGGCTTTTAGAACACAGGTATTGAAAAACAGAAAGGCACAAATGGAAAAGGATTGAGGTGTTAAGGGGTTAAAAACCTAATGAGCTAAATATAATAAGCATATTGGAGGAGATTTATCAGATGTCTCTTAGAGCAGTACTGTTCTAGTTGCCCATGGCAACCAATCAGAGCTCAGCTTTCATTTTCCCACAGCTGTTTATAAAATAAAGCTGAGCTCTGATTGGTTTCCATGGGCAAGTAGAACAGTTTAACCTCTAAAACGTATGATAAATGTCCCCAATTGTATTTAACTGGAAGTGAAAATGTATCATATGTATCAGGTATAGGCTTGATTTTTCCTTACGCATAAACCTTGAATAAAACAGAAAAAAAATGTTGAAAAATTCTTGGGCAAGATTCACACACAACATTTGCAACATGGTTTTCATATGCATATTTTTCTTCTGAAGGAAGGACAGGGATCCAAGAGAGGGATGAAAGATGCGGGGAAACATTCCAGAAATATTCAAGTAAAATAAAAAACACATTGCAAACATGGATAAACAGATCCTTAAATGCTATACAGGCGGTCCCCTACTTAAGGACACCCGACTTACAGACGACCCCTAGTTAAAGACAGATTCCTCTGCTCACTGTGACCTCTGGTGAAGCTCTCTGGATGCTTTACTATAGTCCTAGATCGCAATAATCAGCTAATAATAATCAGGCGTCTGTAATGAAGCTTTATTAATAATACTTAGTCCCATTACAGCCAAAAATTTTGGAACTCCAATTGTCACTGGGGCAAAAAAAATTCGTCTGGATCTACAATTATAAAATGTACAGTTTCCACTTACATACAAATTCAACTTAAGAACAAACCTATGGACTGCCTGTAGCCCAGTAACTGCACACAGACTGCACATGCATGCTAATGGCTACAGGAATGACCAGCAACACAAGGGAATCGCTAGGGGATATTAAGCAGATATGTATTAAGTGTCTCTAACCGTCAGTAAAGCCGCCACGGTGTGAGCTGTCATATATTATCTCATTATTGTTTCAGAAAATTGTATAACTAAAGCCATGGGCGATTCTAAGAACCGGTTCGGCCATCAATTTAATAGCATTGCACAATGTTCAGTATACAGATTGTAATTCTTGGAAGAGTCATTACACAGAGGATAGGCTTTCTGTGGTATCATGTCAGTAGACTGCAGGACTACTAAGCTTGCTTTGTCTACCTAGATCTGGGCGTCTGCCAAAAAGCTCATATGAAAATTAACAGCTCTACACCCGGCACTGTAAATACCGGGATAAACCCAATTAAGGTTAATGGTTGGCCTAGTTCTTGGACTTTTTATCCTCGTAACTCCCACAAGAAATTCATTGGTCTGCTGTTGACGATTGAATTTTCATAGTTTGACCAAAGAACAGCAAATATCCACAATCTTATGAGGCTAAACCTAAAATAAACATGAAAAGACGATAAATATATAAAACTATTCCGAAAGATGTGCATAGGAATTTAAGCAAGCTACAAAAACAAGCAGTTTTGTTGAAATCTTAAAGAGACTCTGTCACCAGGTTTTACCCCACTAAACTACTGCCCCCATCAGGTAGGGTCTGAAATTTCGTCTTCTATGATGAATTCTCATCCGTTTACCTATAAAAAAAAATCTACCCCAAAGTCAAGCGAATGTGACTGTTTTCACTTCATTTTCACATAAGATGGGTCAAGTTTAGTGGTTGTGGTATAGGTGTCATTTGAGATGCCCCAAACTTTTGTTCTTTAGTAACTAGAAAAATGCTTTTTATGTCACATAAAAGATAAGAATCACAGCTTTCAGATCACACCAGCTTTCCGATAATTTTTTTTAACTGTCTGTATCTTTGGTTCTGTAGCTCACAGAACCGTAAACTTGGCAGTTCATATAAGACACAAAAAGCATATTTCTAGGTGTTATAGAGCAGAAGATCAGGGCCTCTGAACTGATACTATCTCTGCAACCACTAAACCTAACTCATCTCATGTGAAAAAGGGATAAGAATAGTCATAGTTGCACATACACTGGTGTCTATACAAACAGAGACTGGCAGTGTATCACAGAGGAAGTGAATTAAAGAGGTTTATTATTTTTATAGCCCCCCCCTCCATGTAACTTTACTTATAACTGTTTTGTTAAAAGGGGTTTTCCCACTAAAGAAAATTCTCAAATCTCAACCCCTCAGTGATGTTTACACAATATGTAAAATCCCAGGGTGTGGGCTGGGAGTCTCTAAGCAGACACATTGGGGCAGATTTACTTACCCGGTCCAGTTGCGATCCAGCGCTGATTCGGGTTCTGCCGGGATTCACTAAGGTCCTGCATCTGATGTACACTAGGTGTCACTGCTGTGCTGAAGTCCTCCGTAATTCACCTTCTTAGTCTCTGTGTATGTGAGTGCTATTTTTGCGACACAATTTTTTTAAAATTCTGCGGTTATTCCGAATCCGTTGGATTTCCCGACGACCACGCCCCAGGATTTCTGTCGCGTGAAAGCCACCGCCGATGTGCCACAATCCGATTGCGTGCGCCAAAATCCCGAGGCAATTCAGCGCAAATCGGAAAAATTTGGGAAACCCGGCAGAAAAACGTGATTCGGTCCCTTAGTAAATGTGCCCCACTATGATCCATCTAGTTCTTTGGGCTTACCGTGTGGTTAGATTATCAGGGTACAAGGTTTATATATACTTTAATTTACCTTCTGAACATTGTACTAGTATCTGACACATAGACAGAGATATGAGAAAGATCAGATTTGAGATGATGAGATGCCTATTACACACTGTCAGCTCTCCTACATATCTGTTCTCACACTATGAGATCTGTGCCTGCCTCCCCTTTCCCCTAGATAACTTATCTGCCTGTAGCTTGCAGCTTTTCTCTCCTCACGATGTTTTTGCCGGCAATAAATCAGTATCTGTGAGCTCCACCATGGACTGCAGGGGCGGGGCTAGACTGCAGGGAGCAAAAAGAGAGAAACTCAGCTGCACGGCATCACACAGAAATCTTAGATGGCTTCCCCACCTCAAGTCAGAAGTTACAGGGTCGTGTCTAGGGGCAACTGTCTACACCAAGACTGATAGAGGCAGGTTCGAATTATATTTATTAATAACATTGAATTAGAGAATTTTTCTGTTATTTTGCTGTCGTGAGTACATCTGAGAAACTTGTCTTTGCGGGAATGTAGTTGTTTGATCTCTGTAATATCTAACCAGAAGCCTTCTACTGCTTTTACTCAGGGGAAGGGCTGATCAGCAGTTTAGTGATATTGATGACCTATCCTAAAGAAAGGTAACCTAAAAAACAATTCAGAATCTTCTAAAAAATTTCTTTAAAACATCCCTTGCAATTGCCTCCTACATCTGTTTGCTTTTACATTGTGCTGAATTTCTTCAAATTTTCTGAGTTTAGATTATAAGTCGCTGTTGCGCACACCTGTTTTCGTGTCCGTCACCGCACAGATTTCTCTTTCTCCTGACCCAGTACAACGTGTACCTTGTGTGCATGATATAATTAACTCTGAATAAATAGCTTCTTTCTACATAGCCGCTCTCAAGAGGTTCATTTCCTTGTACCAAATGTATTCTCAGCTACTTCCGTCTTAACAGTTTAGCTCGTCTATTTTATTTACCGTGAACTTTGTCAGTTCTAGAGGTTTTTTAACACATTTATTTATTGCTTGCTTTTTCTCCGCGTACAGAGGTGGCAATCTGAAAAGAAGCATTATCTCATTACCCATCATATTATGTGAATAATGAAACGGAGCGGTGTTGGCTCAGAATAACAACATCTTTATTAAAGGACGCCTCTTGCACCATCAGCTATTTGCTACAGATCTGTCATCTGAAAGCACCAACAATTAGCTGATATAGCAAATGGGGACTGCAATAGCTGCGACCTGCTTTGGGGCCTGAGAAAATGACCCCCCGCCCCCCCCCTCCATTCAGTTCCCCCCTTTAGTGGAACAATAATTGTTCAGTCCATTAGGTGGGAGCACCGTGAGGATACAAACTGAGTACTGTATTTTGGCCTGTAACAGGTAGATTGTGTACAGTATTTTTCGGACTATAAGACGCACCGGATTATAAGGCGCACCATCAATAAATGCCGGCTAAAACGTCTAGGTTCATATATAAGGCGCACCGGATTATAAGGAGCACCTGATTATAAGGATGAATGACCAGCAGGTGGCAGACCAGTGCACAGTTCAAGGCAGCTGTTGTCTGTAAGTATGGTTTATATATATATGGCGCACTGGACTATAAGCGCACCTTTGATTTCTGAGAAAATCAAAGGATTTTTTGTGCACCTTATAGTCCGAAAAATACTGTATTTAGCTGTAGAATAATAAAATAAGTGACAGTACTGCTAACGCCACCCCTTCCAGCCACGATATCCTATGCCAACTATGGACTTCCCAACTAAGATCCCTGTATATTGCGTACAGTACTATATCTGTATGCTTAGTGTTCTATGCTGCCATCTTGTGGACGTTGTTATTTGTGGTAAATTATTATTTCTGGAGGTTATCTGCAACGGCTCCTCTCTTGTGAGCTCATATTTTATATGCTGGCATATATATATTCATTCCTCTATCCTCTGTTTCTATCCTCTATCCCCTTTTCCATAACACAATTTCTTAATTTTCATGAAAATTGTAAAAACCCACATTTTGAGGGTCAAGTCAGCTCTCAAGTGACTTTTAAGGCCTAAATATAAGTAAACCCCCATAAATTACTATAGAAACTACACAACTCCATGTATGTAAAACAACTTCTATTAAGTCTATTAACCCTTTAAGTGTTTCACAGGGGTTAAAACAAAATGGAAGTGCGATTTAGAAACTTTTTAATTTTTTTGGGAAAATACATTCATTTAGGCCAAAAATGACAGTTTCATAATAAATAAAATGATGAAATGATGGATGCCCAATTTCTCCCGAGTGTAGAGACACCCCTCATAAATGACACCCCTCGTTTATATAGTGTTTCTTATCTGTTCACCGTTTTACTGACCAAAACCAATATTAGAGAAAATCTAATTTTTTTTATCGTCAACTCATCAGGGCCATAACTTCTGTATTTTTCTGTTGACAGATCAGGTTGAGGGCTTATTTTTGGCGAAAAGAGTTGTTCTTTTCAGTTGTATCATATAAGGGCACATAACTTTTCTTGATCACTTTTTAGAGACGCATGCTCAGTTAGTTACAGCCGAGTCCAGCCAGGAGGCAGAACAAGGCGCAAAGAGGACCCGGCAGTCTCGGGGCACACACCAGACCCTGAGGCTGGAACCTCAGCCCGACACCAGAACCAGCGGGACCCGATGTCCCGTAATCTTCTTCTTAAGCGACGTAAAAACACGATATGGCGGTCATAAAGGGGTTATACACACCTCAGCTTCTGCAAAACATTACAATACACCTCAGCTGCTGCAGAACATCAAAATACACACCTCAGCTTCTGCAGAACATCATAAGACACACCCTAGTTGCTGCAGAACATCACAATACACACCTCAGCTGCTGAATAACATCACAATTCACACCTCATCTGCTGCAGAACCTCATAATGCACACTACAGCTACAGCGAAAAACCTCATAATACACACATCAGCTGCTACAGGACCTCATAATACAAGCTCAACTGTTACATAACTTTATATTACACACCCCAGCTGGTACAGAACCCCGTAATACACACCTCACCTGCTGCAGAACATCATAACACACACCTTATCTACAGCAAAACATCATAATACACACATCAGCTACTGCAGAATATCACTGTACACATCTCAGCTTTTGCAGAAAATCAGTGGGAAAAAAACTGGATCTGGAGTGGCCACCAGATTTGACGCAATTTTACACATGCTATAGAAATATTTTATTCCACACTAAGGCCACTAAGATACAATTTTTATTTGTTTTTTATGCCTTTTTTTATGTCATCATGAATAATGCATGGACCAAATTCTCAATAATATTAGTTTTATATAATCTACTCAATATTGGAGTTGAATCAGTTTTTTACTGATGTTGATACTCCTTTTTGGATCTGGACATTAACACCTCACGTAGTTTTTTCCAACTTTTTACTAAATTATTCCACACTAAGGCCTAGTTTACATGTTGCGTTTACATTTTACACACCCTTCAGTGCGCCACAAAACGGTGGCAGATAAGGTGCAGACACTTCTTAAATACCTGTGCAAGCAGTTTAGACTAGAAAGAATGTGCAAA
Organism: Engystomops pustulosus; assembly: GCA_019512145.1. NCBI lineage: Eukaryota > Metazoa > Chordata > Amphibia > Anura > Leptodactylidae > Engystomops > Engystomops pustulosus. The sequence goes on from CM033649.1 coordinate 68,337,044, forward strand.
GTCCATAAGAAAACTGGCGCACGACGCTTAGTTTCATAATGTGCAATGTAATTTGTAGTTACATGAAGGGGAGACCGAAGGTAGTGTAGACCAAGACTGGTTTAGATGGGGAAGGTAGCGGCTATCTTAAAGCAGGCCATACACATTATATGGCTGTTGGCCGCGGTGGTCATTGGTTTATCTCAGGGAGAACAAAAGAATCTCCGCCATCTTAAGAGTTAATAAAGTCAGACCCTATAATTGGTATCCAGTAGTGATGAGCGGACCCTGGGGGATTAGGGTCTGGCTGGTTTGGGCGAACCTGGACCAAAACACTAGGTTCGTGTAAGCAGACACGAATTATGTGATGATGTCATCCCTGCCTGCCGGCTTCACTGCTACATACAGCAGAAGGAGAGGAGATAGGAGCAGCAGTGGGAATTATTATATGTGTTTATTATTTTACTGTGGGGGCACAATAAGAGGGGGAGATGCTTGTGGGGGTAAAACAGAAGGGGGAGCTGCTGTTAGAGCACAATAAGAGGGGGAGCTGCTGGGGGCACTATAAGTGGGGGAGCTGCTGAAGGGGGCAATATAAGAAGGGGAGCTGCTGGGGGCTCTATAAGAAGGGGAGCTGCTGGGGGGCACTATAAGAGAAGGAGCTGCTAGGGGTGCTGTACAAAAATGGGGAGCTACTGGAGAGTGGGCACAATAAGAAGAGGAGCTGCTTGGGGGGCACAGTAAAAGGGGTGGCAATAAGTGGTGAGCTGCTCGGGGGCACAATATGAGGGGGAGCTACTGGCGGGAGTTTAATACTAGCTGTGGCCCAATATCTGAGGTCTACAATATGACAGGGAGCTGGGGACACAATGTGTGGGGAAGATGGAGGCACTAAGGAAGAAAGTAGACTGTGTGGGGGTGGAGTAAGAGACAGAGCAAAAAGTGTGGCTTAGGGCAAAAAAAAATGTTGTCTCTCAAAAATTGAGAGGTATTGACTAGCCTCCTTATCACACAATTAGCAGAGATTTAGATCAATGATATGCTGAATCTATTCTACCAAAACTATGCATAAATCTGTTCAGCCCCTCCTGCTCTATAACATATACCTCGGAAATGTGACAGATTCCCATGAAAGTAACCAGGTTCTTATTATCCACCTGCATGAGAGTGTCCATAAAGATTTGTAGGTAGACATTGGCTGCGCTATTATGCCACCTAGAGGTAAAACTAGGTTTTACAAGTGATGAAAAGTATAAAGACATCATTAACCTGAATATAATAATAATAATTATCTTTATTTATTTAGTGCCATCAAATTCCGTAGCGCTAAATATACCAAATGTTTTCCTTCTCTAGTAGTGATCACAGAGTGTGAAATGCCCTAAATGGAACAAGCAGTGGGATACATTTGTCATAGGATCATAATAGTCTTCCTATATAAAGGTGGCCTAAATGAATGACTATCATGAATGACTATGATAGGCCTATCTTGATCTTAGGTATTGGAAGTTATTGGGGCACATGTAGGGCTCATTCACACAGCCGTTCATGGGGACGTACATGTACATACATGTCCCCATAGACGGCCCGGTGGCAGTATGGTGCCACTCATGTGTGGCACCGGTCCGCGCTGCACACCGCAAAAAGATAGAGCATCCTCTATCTTTCTGCAAGTGTGCGGCCATACGCCGCTGTTTCCTATGGAGGGAGGAGGGGTCACCTCCTCCTCACCTCCAGCACACGACGGTATGCCAGCACGGCAGGCATACGGCGTGTGAATGAGCCCTTACTAAGGGTCCACGGACCGCATTTCCGTTGGGTTTCCTGACTATTTCCTTTTTGCGCTGCATTTAACAGGGATTTTTGGCGCAGCAGATCGGCTTTCATGCGACAAAAATCGGGGTGACCCTTGCTCTGAGTTTTTCCTCTACAAATCATTGGTTTGCTGTCAAAAGTTTTGTCTGCTCGAAGGAACCCATCCAGATGTCTACATTACTGAATCACAAAGGGTGTCATTTGCCTTCTATCCAGCGTCCGACTGGGTCGCCGGGGAATCCTCCGGTGGGCCCTAGTCCGAGACACAGGAGCCCGGCCTACACAAAGTTGCAGGGGCCTTCGTTCAGATCAGAGGCCCCTGACACTGGTATACAAATGCTGGCGCCGGTGGCACCTGCTGACAATCAGCCCCAGCCATTGTCATCTGCAATGTTTATAAAAGAACAGAGGGCAAAGGGGGCCCCCGGGGGGAGGTGGGTTAGAATTTATAAAAATAATGGGCAATGGTGGCCTAGGAGCAGAATATATAAAAAGAATTGAGGGGTTATATTACAGCAACCCCTTCCATTTCATGTATACAAGGGGGTGTATATACTGCCCCCTCCATCCTAAATATAGCATATATGCCAGCCCCCAGTAGTTTACAGCCAGCCTGCCCCCAGAAGTATACAGCCAGCCTACCCCTGTAGTATACAGCCAGCCTACCCCTGTAGTATACAGCCAGCCTGCCCCTGTCTCCCTAACAGCTCCTAACATGGAGAGGGTGCTATTCGCAACAACCACCTAGCCTACGCATTGGCAGGGGTGTTGCACTATCTACTACTGTCATTCAACCCACACCTTAGGGATGGGTGATGTCACTAACACATCCAATTCGATTTGTGCTCCACAAATCATTTATCTCTTCTGGACCAATTGAGTGATGCAAACTCTGGATAATCTCCGTTGTTGCCATCTCAAGGGAAGGGGAGGAAACCGTCTTTAAAGCCCTAAACATTTTGCACCAGCATTATCTATAGCCCATTTCCCCTGAGGAAGCAAGATAACTGGCGAAACATCATTGGGGGCTAATAGTGTATGAATTTCAAATGCAATGTGTGTGAGGAGCAGTGGCGTAACTATCGCCGTAGCAGCCATAGCGGCTGCTACAGGGGCCCATGAGGTTAAGGGGCCCGGAGATACACAGTCCCTGTGTCCCTGCAGTGCTTTTACACAGCCACGTGGTAAGTGGTCGGGGGACGCACTGCCGGATGCCTGCCGGATCGTGCCCCATGGGCCCCTCCCTCTGTGTCCACTCCTAAACCTGTCCCGCCCACCCGCCACCTCCTTGATATATTCTGTATGTATATGCAGCATGTGTGTATATGGGGTTTTTATACTGCATGTGTGTGTATATATGGTCAGTGTATATGTATATATATATATATTGTATATAATGTGTATGTGTGATGTGTATATACTTTATGAGTTTGTATATACTCTGTGTATTAGTGTATAAATGTATATGAGTGCATAAATGTGTGTGTACATGTGTATAAATGTGTGTAATTACATTCACAAGAAGGTATGGGGGACATATATCTGGCCGCAAATTTGCTGCCGGATATACTTCCCTCATAGGTGTCTACAGCGCCTTGGTGCAGTGAGCACAACGAGTGCTCACTGTTTTGAGCCGTGGCCACAAAAGAAGGAGCGTGCTCACCCCTCCACTCTCCATAGAGAATAGAGCCGCATGGTCGTAGATCATCTGATTGCTTGTTCTTGATAATACTCTAGAATATTAGCATTGTCAGCCTATGCACGAAAACGGCATGGGGGGGGGGGGGGGGTGATCGTGGGTGAAAGACCCCCCAGAGGCATGCTAGATGCCGCGGTCGTGCTGACCGCGGCATTTAACAGGTTACACACCCGCGATCGGAGCCCACTCCGATCGCAGGTGTTACACTGGGGTGCCAGCTATTTGTTACAGCCGGCACCCCGTGTTTGCCGATGCCGGTTCGGCTCCGATCCAGAGGTGGGTATATCCGCTGCTGAGCGCTAAGTCACTGCACTGAGCGGCGGAAGGGGTTAATAACCTGCAACAAAGTATCAGTTGTTATTACAAAGTGAGTGCCTGTTTACAGGAAGCATATTACATGTTGTGTACAACACTGACATCTAGTGTCAATATTTAGCTATTGTGCAAACAGTGTATACATCAGCTAATGAGCTTTACATTTATACCTCTCTAGTTCTACCAAAGAAAGAAATAGACACTTACACCGAAAGGTTATATATAAAAAATAATACATAATCACTTTATTAACAACTGTATTAACTCCACACAACACATTGGGGTTGCACTATCTACTACTGTCATTCAACCCACACCTTAGGGATGGGTAAGAGAAAAATAAAAGAAATGGTAATCAAACAATTGAGCCACTTTTGGCGTACTTCTGCACAGTATGTGTTGAGGCTCTTTCATTCACTTTCCAGTTGAATTTGTGTGTTTTTTTATGCATTTTTTTGCTGTGCTCTGCTGCGGCAAGAGGGTGGAGCTCTACTTTTGTGTTGTAATGGTTAAATTCTGCACAGGGATTTGCAGAATAATGAGATGCTGTGGATCATCAATCTGGGGCAGTACACCATTTCTGCTGCAAATCTTTCGTGCAAGCGTGGGTTTGGATAAATTGCCATTTGAGTACAGTGACATCATTGTCATGTTCAAGAAACCAGTCTGAGATGATTCCAGCTTTATGACATGGCGCATTATCCTGCTGAAAGTAGCCATCAGATGTTAAATCCATTCGGTTTTTGCTGTCAAATAGTTTTCGCCTGCTCGAAGGAACCCATCTCAGGTCTCATTACTGAATCACAAAGCGGTTCATTTGCCTTCTATCCAGCGTCCGCATCTGGGTCCCAGGCCGGGGAATCCTCCGGTGGGCCCTAGTCCAGAGACACAGAGCCCGGCCTACACAAAGTTGCAGGGGCCTTCGTTCAGAATCAGAGGCCCCTGACACTGGCTTATACAAATGCTGGCGGCGGTGGCAACCTGCTGACAATCAGCCAGCATTGTCATCTGCAATGTTTATAAAAGAACAGAGGGCAAAGGGGCCCCCGGGGGGAGGTGGGTTAGAATTTATAAAATAATGGGCAATGGTGGCCTAGGAGCAGAATATATAAAAGAATGAGGGGTTATTTCACAGCAACCCCTTCCATTTCATGTATCAAGGGGGTGCTAGATATACTGCCCCCTCCATCCTAATATAGCTATATGCCAGCCCCCAAGCTTTAATGTCCATGCCTGCCCCCAACCAGAAGTACTACAGCCGCCTAACCCCTGTAGTTATACCGTCTCAGTCCTACCCCTGTAGTCTCGCAGCCTGCCCTGTCTCCCCTAACAGCTCCTAAACAGGGGGGTGTCTATTCGCACAACACACCTAGCCTACGACATTGAGCAGGGTGTTGCACTATCTACTACTGTCATTCAACCCACACCTTAGGGAGTGGGTAGAGAAAAATAAAAGAAATGGTATCAAACATTGGCCACGTTTGCGTACCTCTGCACAGTATGTGTTGAGGCTCTTTGCATTCACCCTTCCAGTTGGATTTGTGTGTTTTTGATGAATTTTTTTGCTGTGCTCTGCTGCGGCAGAGGGTGAGCTCTACTTTGTGTTGTAATGGTTAAATTCTGAACAGGGATTTGCAGAATAATGAGATGCTGGTGGATCATCAATCTGGGGGCAGTACACCATTTCTGCTGCAAATCTTCGTGCAACGCGTGGGTTTGGTATCAATTCCATTGAGTACAGTGACATCATTGTCATGTTCAAGAACCCAAGTCTGATATTATTCCAGTCTTTATGACATGGCGCATTATCCTGCTGAAAGTAGCCATCAGATGTTGGGTACATTGTGGTCATAAAGGGATGGACATGGTCAGCAACAATACTCAGGTAGGCTGTGGCGTTGCTCAATTGGTACCAAGGGGCCCAAAGGGTGCCAAAAAAATATTCCCCACACCATGACACCACCACCACCAGCCTGAACCGTTGATACAAGGCAGGATGGATCCATGCTTTCATGTTGTTGACGCCAAATTCTGACCCTACCATCCGAATGTCGCAGCAGAAATCGAGACTCATCAGAGCAGGAAACGTTTTTCCAATCTTCTACTGTCCAATTTCAATGAGCTTGTGCAAATTGTAGCCTCAGTTTCCTGTTCTTAGCTGAAAGAAGTGGCACCCGGTGTGGTCTTCTGCTGCTGTAGCCCATCTGCCTCAAAGTTTGACGTACTGTGCGTTCAGAGATGCTCTTCTGCCTACCTTGGTTGTAACGGGTGGCGATTTGAGTCACTGTTGCCTTTCTATCAGCTCAAACCAGTCTGCCCATTCTCCTCTGACCTCTGGCATCAACAAGGCATTTCCGCCCACAGAACTGCCGCTCACTGGATGTTTTTTCTTTTTCGGACCATTCTCTGTAAACCCTAGAGATGGTTGTGCGTGAAAATCCCAGTAGATCAGCAGTTTCTGAAATACTCAGACCAGCCCTTCTGGCACCAACAACCATGCCACGTTCAAAGGCACTCAAATCACCTTTCTTCCCCATACTGATGCTCGGTTTGAACTGCAGGAGATTGTCTTGACCATGTCTACATGCCTAAATGCACTGAGTTGCCGCCATGTGATTGGCTGATTAGAAATTAAGTGTTAACGAGCAGTTGGACAGGTGTACCTAATAAAGTGGCTGGTGAGTGTATATATGTTTAGAGCTCTGCGAAAGCCAACTTGAACTTTTCTACCTTTTGCCACATTTCAGGCTTCAAACATAAAGATATAAAATTCTCATTTTTTGGTGAAGAATTGGGAGACAATTGAAATGGGAAAGAATTGTGAAGTGGAACTAAATCTATTGGTCATTTTAAACTTTTGTAAAAAATAATAAACGGAAAAGTGGGGCGTGTAATATTATTTAGCCCCTTTACATTCAGTCCAGCAAACTCATTCCAGAAGTTCAGTGAGGATCTCTGAATGATCCAATGTTGTCCTAAACGACTTATGATGATAAAAATAATCCACCTGTGTGTTATCAAGTCAGGAGGCTCCTGACGAAGCATTGTGCGAAACGCGCGTCGGGGTAATCCATCTGGCCTTCTCCTCTGACTGCCCCCGGTCCGCCAGTCATTATGCCTATGGTTAAAGTGTGTCCTGAAAAGACTTTTATTTGAACCCGTAATACCGGAAGGTACCTTTTACTTTAATTACTGGTTTCACTTTATCATTGTCACCTTACCTTTATTTGTCCCATTGTTGGACGCATAGGGAATCTTCTTATGGGTATTTGTTTGACCGTAGGACAGTCATTAAAAAGGAGGGGGCCATCAGTGCTCTGTGGATGTCCCATTCTCCATCTGGGACTACCTGTTTGCCCTATGTAAATTTAATTCTGGATTTTCCCATTGTGGGGTTTACATGTCTGCATTTGATTTGTGTGTAACATTAATAAAAGATATACCTTTTATACAAATACTTTTTGGCAGCTCTTTTCTTTCAATTACAGCATACGACAGCTGCGCTGAAATTACCTAGAGTTTCTTTCAATTACAGCATACGACAGCTGCGCTGAAATTACCTAGAGGATTGAACCAGTGCGCGGGTCTTAATAAATGTTCCCCACAGTCTTTTAAAGGAAACCTACCATTTCAAATGGCAGGTGTAAGCTGTAAACACCGAGCACCAGCTCACATCTCTTAAACATACAGTCCCATGTAAGAAATACATCTCGCTCCCAACATACAGTTAAAATATTAGTCTCTTCTCTTCACTCCCCTCCATTGTGCCTTGTAAAGACTCGTCCATCTGCATATTGTAAAATGTACCCCTTCCCTCGCTTTATCTAAGTCTTATGTAAAACTGTGAATCTCCTCGAAGAGTCCCATATACAGATATCGCACACCCTCCACTTTCCTTATCCATAGTGATTTGTATTCAGTCCCAATTAAGATTCAAATTTTTCCCCACTGTGCAGTCCCATGTAAATAACACGACTCTCCCTCACTTTCCGCCTTCTGCGCGCACACGTAGCCCCGCCCACTCCCTCTCTCTCGGCGACGCACATCACCATAATGAAGACATGACCCCGCCCCTTCCCGTGACGTCATACAGCAGCTCCGGTGCTCGGGACCCGGCATGACTGGAGGCTGTGGAGAAGAGGAGGCCGGGCTGTGAGCCCCGAGCCGGGAAGCTGCGGCAGGTACCGGGGAGGGGAGACGTGCTGCATGTTGTGTGCCGCTCATGGGGGGCATTTCCCATGTTGTGCCCATAGTGTACCCAGCACCTCACAGGATTTTGCACTTGGACTTTGACAAATTTTCAGCGCCAAACTTTTTAAAATGCCATTGACACAGGGTTTTTTTTCCCTCCCGCATTATTTGTGAAAAAAACCGCAGCAAGTTAAAAGTTTCATGTGAACATAGGACTAATAGACACAGGGAGCAAAAAGTTACCTGACATTATACAGAATGGGATATGAAGGGGTGTACCCCAGCTCAGCCATATGTGCCATATAATGTCAGGTACTTTTTTTGCTCCCTGTGTTATTAGTCCTATGTTCACATGAAACTTTTAACTTGCTGGTTTTTTTCACACAATAATGCGGGATGGAAAAAAAAACCCTGTGTCAATGGCATTTAAAAAGTTTGGCGCTGAAATTTGTCAAAGTCCAAATGCAAGTGCAAAATCCTGTGAGGTGCTGGGTACACTATGGGCACAACATGGGAATGTCCCCCATGGGGGGAGCGGCACACAACATGCAGTAGCGGCGGTCCCAGTCCTCCCCTCCCGGTACCTGCCGCAGCCGTCCGGCTCGGGGGCACAGCCCGGCCTCCTCCTCTCCACAGTCTCCAGTCATGCCGGGGTCCAGAACCCGGAGCTGCTGACTGACGTCACGGGAAGGGGCGGGGTCATGTCTTATTATGGTGTGATGCGGCCGCCGAGAGAGAGAGAGGGGCGGGTCTACGTGTGCGCGCAGAAGGCGGAAAGTGAGGGAGAGTCGTGTTATTTACATGGGACTGCACAGTGGGGAAAAATTTGAAGAAAGCCAATAATTTTTTTTCTTAATTGGGACTGAATACAAATCACTATGGATGAGGATAGTGGAGGGTGGTGCGATATCTGTACATGGGACTCTTCGAGGAGATTCACAGTTTTACATAAGACTTTGATAAAGCGAGGGAAGGGGTAAATTTTACAATATGCAGAAGGACGGGTCTTTACATGGCACAATGGAGGAGAGTGAAGAGAAGAGACTAATATTTTGATATGGGACTGTATGTTTAAGAGATGGGAGCGAGATGTATTTCTTACATGGGACTGTATGTTTAAGAGATGGGAGCGAGATTTATTTCTTACATGGGACGTGTATGTTTAAGAGATGGGAGCGAGATTTATTTCTTACATGGGACTGTATGTTTAAGAGATGGAGCGAGATTTATTTCTTACATGGGACTGTTGTTAGGGATTTTTGTGCAGGCCCAACAGCCCTCTTGCTTGTTAAGGTGAGTCAGTAATTAACCCATGATTGAAAAAACATAAGACCAAGACATAACGTCAATCTCTTAGTCAGTCTTCTCCTTTAATATCAAAATGCTAATATCTAACAGACAGAAGAGTATCAAAGGGTGTGAATAGTATACTGCAAGCTATTGGTCATCAGCCATTCTGGGAAAAAAAATAATTAATTGTGCTCAGTTCTCAGAGACCTTGTACACAGATAGTTTAACTAATGCTGAGAAGAATAAGATAAGTGGCTCCAGAATCATAATATAATCAAGGACAGATGGCTTCATAAAATGTCAAAAGGGTATAGATGACATGACAGTAAATGTACATAAATGAAGGGGAATGATGATGGAACTTGACAATGGTAGGGAACATGGCCGCTGATCTAAGATGGGCGACAGAGTCAAGAGTGGCGTCCGAACCAGTGCGACCTCCTTAACAGTTGTAAGGATGGAGCGAGATTTATCTTACAGGACTGATGTTTTAAGAGATGGGAGAGAGACTTTTTTCTTACATGGGAGTGAATGTTGGACAAGGTTGTGGAGTAAAGTATTTTAAAGGAAACCTACCATTTCAAATGGTAGGTTTAAGCTGTAAACACCCTATCGGGGGAGATGGTTCGGCGCGTAGTTTCGTTAGTGTTAAAACCGCGGTCTCCGGTTTAACATTTTTAAACGTTATAGCAGAAGCCACTTCGGCGTGCGCAGGGACCGTGCGCCAGCTGCAATCCTCGCATTTCCTAGTGAGCACGCTAGCACGCTGCGCGAACATATTTCTGCTATAAAGTATAAAGTGTTAATCGCGATACCGGCTGTTTTAACACTAACGAAACTAACGCACGAACAGCCACAACCTTAGCTGGCGCTCCAGAATGGGATATGAAGGGGTGTACCCCAGCTCAGCCATATGTGCCAATATCTAGTAAGGGGGGTCTCCAGCTGGTGGCATCCAAGAGAGACCCTAAAGTAACAGCGACAAAGGATATTGATCAGGTTTCGTGCATACATTTAATTTGTGAATATTCATCACCAGAAATGTTTGGGTTTTTTTGTCGTTGTTTTTTTCTATTCATATCGGAAAGAACTGAAGCATTACCCACATTCTACATAGTTTTTTTTCCCCAAAAAAAGCTTTTCCACCTCAAAAATTAGTAACGTAGTGAGAGTGTTTATATGTGAACAGTCAGGAAATATGGTTTCAGAATGTGATGACAAGACACTATATCATTTTAATATTAAATGGGGTTTATTTTCAGTATAAATAGTATTAAAAAAATATATATATTTTCTTACCCCTGCCCCCAACCACAAAAAAAAGTGTTAAAGTGGTTGAACATAGTTTGATAGTTAATATAGAACAATGTGCTCAGTAAGGGTCTGATTTTTCGGGACCAGTAATCACCATAACAAGGGTTTTGTTCTTACTAATATATGTCGTGGCAGGACAGGCATGTCTCTTTTTGGGTCCATTCAATCGTGTGTAAGTGTCAGCAGTAGGCAAGCACAGCGTTCAGGTATCTCCAGCACTCCCATTCATTGCGATAGTGTGTGAGAGATACCTGGGCGCTGTGCTCAGCAATTTCTGACACTCGTGTAGTCTTGAATGAAACAGACCATTCTCTGGATTTTGCAGAGTGGGTCTTGTGGGTCACAAGACCCACTTCAGCCAATAGGTGGTTTCCTGGGACTACGAGATTTCACATCCTCTGGCACAATTGCAGTGGTAATGGGCGCTAAATTTTTTTTTTTTTTTGTATCATTATGTATGTAAACTATGTGTAAGTTATCAATTAATAATATCAGTATACACAATTTTTTTGCCAAGTACACCTAACATTATTAATTTTTAGCTTTAATAGTTTCTTAACTTTAACTTATTTCTTACAGTGGAGCGGCCGGCACATTATGTCAATTAACCCCCTGTTTACTACAAAGAAAAGGGACCTTTCAGTGTTATACAATACAAATTGGGTTACTGCCACCTCCTCTTCTGCCGTACACCAAAGTGATCATTCTCCCTGCAATGATCAAGGAACATATCCTCCACCAAAGCGTCACCGATCAGCCTGCAATACTGAACACAAAGCCATGGAGGATGTGTTTGGTGACGGGGAAGACTTCACGGCTGATGATTTAGAGGAAATTGACATCATCGCCTCTCAGGCTTATACACAAGACTACAGAGCTGCAAATAATCGTACGAATCACGTGCAAGGCAATGTGATCTCACAGAGTCGTCAGGGGTCTACCTTTCAACAGCCACAAAGACCTGCGCCACCAAAACGTGGAAGAGATATCTTGAGTATGTATTTATGTGTATGTAGACATGTAAATCGGTACATTGTACAATGTTGTTCCCCCTTGTTGTGATCACTCAGTTTGTGGCACCATCTGACATAAGGACTTACTGTGTATGTGCTGGAATGCAAAAACATCGGGACGGCTGGTATTGAGATGCTGTCCTCATCTTTAAAGGGCAGGGAGCTGTAAAACTAAAGATTAGGAAGAAGAACAAAGGCACTAGATTCTCATAAGACCCCCTATTACCACTCAGGATTTCATATGCAAGTTTGACAATGTATGGACCAACCACATTGCAAAGAACGGCATCATAATGTAATTTTGAGTACAGGAGGGCGCTGCTAATTAGTGGGGAAGAAGGGATTCCTTGCATCATATATATCACTAGCTCAGATTTTCGTCCTCTTCGTTGTTGCAAGTCTAAGGTGAAGAATCTGGCACAGGTTTTCTATGGAATATGCTATGATGTCCAGATATTTCACATTGTAATAGATCAGCAGTAAATTAGTTAAGATCTTCTGGATTATAATTCGTGTGAGATTTGACGTATAGTCAGTACTTTTTGGTGCTCATCGTTTCTACACTTTTTTTTTTTTTTTTTGTATCATTATGTATGTAAACTATGTGTAAGTTATCAATTAATAATATCAGTATTCACAATTTTTTTGCCAAGTACACCTAACATTATTAATTTTTAGCTTTAATAGTTTCTTAACTTTATTTCTTACAGTGGAGCGGCCGGCACATTATGTCAATTAACCCCCTGTTTACTACAAAGAAAAGGGACCTTTCAGTGTTATACAATACAAATTGGGTTACTGCCACCTCCTCTTCTGCCGTACACAAAAGTGTTCATTCTCCCTGCAATGATCAAGGAACATATCCTCCACCAAAGCGTCACCGATCAGCCTGCAATACTGAACACAAAGCCATGGAGGATGTGTTTGGTGACGGGGAAGACTTCACGGCTGATGATTTAGAGGAAATTGACATCATCGCCTCTCAGGCTTATACACAAGACTACAGAGCTGCAAATAATCGTACGAATCACGTGCAAGGCAATGTGATCTCTCAGAGTCGTCAGGGGTCTACCTTTCAACAGCCACAAAGACCTGCGCCACCAAAACGTGGAAGAGATATCTTGAGTATGTATTTCTGTGTATATAGACATGTAAATCGGTACATTGTACAATGTTGTTCCCCCTTGTTGTGATCACTCAGTTTGTGGCACCATCTGACATAAGGACTTACTGTGTATGTGCTGGAATGCAAAAACATCGGGACGACTGGTATTGAGATGCCGTCCTCATCTTTAAAGGGCAGGGAGCTGTAAAACTAAAGATTAGGAAGAAGAACAAAGGCACTAGATTCTCATAAGACCCCCTATTACCACTCAGGATTTCATATGCAAGTTTGCAATGTGGTTGGTCCATACATTGTCAAAGAACGGCATCATAATGTAATTATGAGTACACGAGGGCGCTGCTAATTAGTGGGGAAGAAGGGATTCCTTGCATCATATATATCACTAGCTCAGATTTTCGTCCTCTTCGTTGTTGCAAGTCTAAGGTGAAGTATCTGGCACAGGTTTTCTATGGAATATGCTATGATGTCCAGATATTTCACATTGTAATAGATCAGCAGTAAATTAGTACATTGAGAAAGGAACCTGTTCTGACAAATCTTAGTGTTGCAAAAATTACTAAATGCTATTTGGTTGTGTCATTTTTAATGTAATTTTGGGTCCAGGGCATCCAAAAGTGATCTCCTATAGTACAAAGAACAAAATTTGAATAATAAGTAAGAAAATTTTTTTTTTTACTTTCACAGGCTCACGTAGTGACAAAGAGGCCTCTGTGATCGAAGGTTTTCGGTCCCAAGATGAAGAGCTAAAGCAAAAGGTTTGAGTTACTTGATCTACTTTTCCCTATCTGCTATAACTCTGTAAAATTCTTCTGGGGATCCATAAGTTCTGAAAATGTCAGCGTGTCCCCTTAGCTTTAATTTTTGTTATACTTTTAATGTGTAATCTATCCCCTATATGACGTTATGTTCATGGTGAGTCTACATCAAGCCTGCAATTCTTGCTTGCATATAGGGCAGTGATGGCGAACCTTTCAGCGGCCGAGTGCCCAAACTGCAAACCCAAATCGCCTTCATTTATTGCGAGGTGCCAAACAAAATTAGAGCAGTATCTTATTGCTCCCTGTTCTTCAACAATGTTCAATCATACTGGCCTCCTGAGGACACCAACACAGTAGAAAGGAGGAGGGAAAATTTGCATCATTGCAGCTTCTATCTAGTGTCCCTCTGTACACAAAGAATCATGGGGCCAGCAGGAAGTCTTTCAGAGATAATTAGGCCCTACACATTCTCCTTCTTCCTACAGTCCCAAGTAGCCAAGTAAGTCACTTTAAAATATCACTGAAAACAGCATCTTTGCTAGGAACTGCAGGAAAATTCTTTGAGTCCTGTCTGGTGTGCTGGGGTGATGGCCCGGTGCCCACAGAATGAGCTCGGAGTGCCGCCTCTGGCACCCGTGCCATAGGTTCGCCACCACTGATATAGGGGAACACATGGGGCGAGATATATTATACGCTGATAAAACCCTGCCCCCTCCATTACCATGCTGAAAATGATGTATCCACAGATGTTCTGCACTGGCGGACAAAACTACGCTAGGTCTGATCTGGTGTAGTTTTGAGTAAAAATCTGCAAACATTTAGCGGTGAATATTCACAGATTTTTAAAGTGTTCAGGCACAGAGCAGGAATGCCCCCTCCATGCCCACCTGGTGTGAAGGTGATGTAGTTGCCAAAATAACGGTAATTTGTTGCACTGCGCAAGAAATTGTGATTATTTCTGTGATTGTACGCCAGAAAACTGGCATTGAAACACTCTTACATCTCCCCCATGGTGTCTGTGCTGTCTTAGTGTCTAGATATCTACATGATTGTTAGAAGGTTAATGGCTGCCCAAAGCTTGGTGAGGGCACCCCAGGAATTCTATACATGCTGTGACCCCTTCAAATAGCTGAATGGTCAGGGAGTCGACAATTAAAACACCAGGGATTCTAAATAGAATGCTTGTTCATAGGTCAAAATGTACCTCATACAAATGGCGTTGGACCCACACAGTGATGAGATTCCATGAAATACATTTTGGAGAATATTAGAGGTGCAGGGTGCTGACCCACTTTCCCTCTTCAGCGTTCCTTAGGTCCCTTGCCCACAAACCATTTTTCTTCAATGAGTCTTGTCAAAGTCCACATCAGACAGCACTCAAACAGACTTAGTGGGGGTCATTTACTGAGGGCCCGATTCGCGCTTTCCCGACGTGTTACCCGAATATTTCCGATTTGCGCCGATTTCCCCTGTATTGCCCTGGGATTTTGGCGCACGCGATCGGATTGTGGCGCATCAGCGCCGGCATGCATGCGACGGAAATCGGGTGGCGTGGCCGAGCGAAAACCCGACGGATTCGGAAAAACCGCCGCATTTAAAACAATAAAAGTGTCGCTTGGGACGCGCTTACCTTCACCTGCTCCGGCCCGGTGAACTTGAGTGCGTTTAGATGCTTTCCAGCGCAGCAGCGCCACCTGGTGGACGTCGGAGGAACTACCTTGATGAATCCCGGCCGGACCCGAATCCACCGCAGAGAACGCGCCGCTGGATCGCGAACGGACCCGGTAAGTAAATCTGCCCCATTGATTGTCTATTGTGCTGTGCACACGCCAGATTTTTGTCCTTTCATCTGATACTATCCTAGAAAAACACAACATTCATTACTCTGATCCGAGCTGTGCATAAAACTCGCTTGTTGAAGTGAATCAGAAAAAAATGGATTGCACTCAGATGCCAACCTAATGTTATTTTTATACAGTACACAAGAAATTACAAATATGATTTAAAAATCTGATAAAACACAGATTACACTGGGACTATAAAAACATATGATTGTAATTTCACCCAAATCCTATGATTTGACACCCTGTGGGCAACTTACTTTAAACTTTATCAGTATCCTTAAGATGATGATAAAGTTTAAAGGGGTATTCCCATCAGGGCATTAACATTTAATTTAATTCATTTGCCATATGTAAACATTTCTTCAATTGGATGTTATTAAAAAAAATGTTCCTGTGTGAAGATAATTTCTCAGAATTGTAGCCATATTGTCCCTCAGAAACGATATAGCTTCCTCTGATACCATAGGACAGCTGGGGAACATGCAGTAACTCCCGGAGATTTCATATACAAACACCCTTTGTGTCTTTGTGCAATCCCTCCAAGGACACAGTCTTGTTTCTAAGGGACCATAAGACTACATTTATGAGAAATTATCATCACACAGGTACATTTTTTTTAATAACATCTAATTGAAGAAATGTATATACCGTATATACTCGTGTATAAGCCGAGTTTTTCAGCACAAAAAATGTGCTGAAAAACGTCCCCTCGGCTTATACACGAGTTATACAGTCATAAAAAAATCTTTAAAAAATAATAAACTTATATACTCACCCTCCGGTGGCCGTTTCTAAGGGACCATAAGACTACATTTATGAGAAATTATCATCACACAGGTACATTTTTTTTAATAACATCTAATTGAAGAAATGTATATACCGTATATACTCGTGTATAAGCCGAGTTTTTCAGCACAAAAAATGTGCTGAAAAACGTCCCCTCGGCTTATACACGAGTTATACAGTCATAAAAAAATCTTTAAAAAATAATAAACTTCTATACTCTCCCTCCGGTGACCCCGACCTGCAGCGCTGCTCCCCGATGTCCGCGCTGGTCCACTTCTGGCTTCGGCGCCCGTCTTCTGTCTTCAATAACTTCGTGCTGGGCGCCGCCATGTTTTTCCTCCAGGCGGCGCCTAGTATGACGTCAGCAGTGGCGCGTCATACTAGGCGCCGTCCAGGGGAGAGCAATGGCGGCGCCCGGCAGGAAGTTACTACTGGGGGCAGTGCTGTATACATACTGGGGGGGGGGTCTGTGACTAATGCATTTCCCACCCTCGGCTTATACTCGAGTCAATAGGTTTTCCCAGTTTTTGATGGTAAAATTAGGGGTCTCGGCTTATACTCGGGTCGGCTTATACTCGAGTATATATATCGCAAATTAAGGAAACTGAATTTGAATACCCCTTTAAACCTCTGGAAGAATAGGGATCAATGGACTTTTTGCTCTGACTTCTGTGCCAGTGCTGATATTTTTCTACATCTCTTATTTGCTTTTTGGAAAAATTTGCAATGACCGTTGACTAAAAAAATTTAAAAACCAAACAAAAAATTGTTAACCAAGATACAACATGATAAAAAAACGGAATATTTGTCCAGAAAAAGTGTGTTTTTGGAAAAACCTACCTTTTTCAAAAATTCTTTTTTTCTCGCCCTGCATTTGAGTCTTCTCTTTATCCAACATGACATGAGCAATTTTTTGCTCGCTCAAGTGGGGACTCTGCTTGATGCAAGGCTCTCGTAAAAAACTTTAATTTCACCATTCTTTATGATAACTTCATCCTGTAGCACCTTCAACTGCGAAAGAGAATAAAATAACAACAGAAAAGTCAACGGTCATTGCAAATTTTTCCAAAAAGCAAATAAGAGATGTAGAAAAACTATCAGCACTGGCACAGAAGTCAGAGCAAAAAGTCCATTGATCCATTCTTCCAGAGGTTTAAAGGGGTATTTAATTCAGTTTCCTTAATTTGCGATATATACTCGAGTATAAGCCGACCCGAGTATAAGCCGAGAACCCCTAATTACCATCAAAAAACTGGGAAAAACCTATGACTCGAGTATAAGCGAGGGTGGGAAATGACATATTAGTCACAGACACCCCCCCCAGTATGTATACAGCACTGCCCCAGTAGTAACTTCCTGCCGGGCGCCCGCATTGCTCTCCCTGGACGGCGCCTAGTATGACGCGCCACTGCTGACGTCATACTAGGCGCCGCCTGGAGGAAAAAGAGGCGGCGCGGCACGAAGTTATTGAAGACAGAAGAAGACGGGCGCCGAAGCCAGAAGTGGACCAGCGCGGACATCGGGGAGCAGCGCTGCAGGTCGGGGTCACGGAGGGAGAGTATAGAAGTTATTATTTTTTAAAGATTTTTTATGACTGTATAACTCGTGTATAACCGAGGGGGACGTTTTTCAGCACATTTTTTGTGCTGAAAACTCGGCTTATACACGAGTAATATACGGTATTTACATTTCTTCAATTAGATGTATTAAAAAAAAATGTACCTGTGTGATGATAATTTCTCATAAATGTAGTCTTATGGTCCTTAGAAACCAGCCTGTGTCCTGGAGGGATTGCACAAAGACACAAAGGGTGTTTGTATATGAAATCTCCGGAGTTACTGCATGTTCCCCAGCGTCCTATGGTATCCGAGGAAGCTATATCGTTTTCTGAGGGACACATGGCTACAATTCTGAGAAATTATCTTCACACAGGAGCATTTTTTTATAACATCCAATGAAGAAATGTTACATATGGCAAATGATTAAATTAAATGTAAGCCCAGATGGGAATACCCCTTTAAATTTATCATCATCTTAAGGATACTGTAAAGTTTAAAGTAAGTTCCCACAGGGTGTCAAATCATGGATTTGGGGTGAAAATTACAATCATAGGTTTTTATAGTCCAGTGTAATCTGGATTTTATCACATTTTTAAATCACATTTGTACAGCTATTCGCTACTTTCTTGTAACAAGTGTATAAAATAAAACATTAGGTTGGGCATGAGTGCAATCCATTTTTTTCTGATTCAATTCAACGCGCAAGTTTATGCACAGCTGGATCAGGAGATAAGAATGTTGTGTTTTTCTAGGATAGGATCAGATGAAAGACCAAAATATGGCATGTGCACAGCACAAATAGACAATCAATAGGGCAGATTACTTACCCGGTCCGTTCGCGATCCAGCGGCGCGTTCTCGCGGTGGATTCGGTCCGGCCGGGATTCATCAAGGTCGTTCCTCCGAACTGCGCTGGAAAGCATCTAAACGCACTCAAGTTCACCGGGGGCTGGACCAAGTGAAGGTAAGCGCGTCCAAGCGACACTTTCTTGTTTTAAATGTGGCGGTTTTCCGAATCCGTCAGGTTTTGCTCGGCCACCCCCCCATTCCGTCGCAGCATGCCGGCGGATGCGCCACAACTCCATCGCGTCCGCCAAAATCCCGGGGAATACAGGGGAAATCGGCCGCAAAATCGGAAGATCATCAGGTAAACGGTTGAGGAAAACGTAATCGGGCCCGTAGTAAATGACCCCCACTAAGCTGTTTGAGTGCTGTCTGATGTGGACTTTGACAAGTCTCATTAAAGAAAAATGGTTGTGGGCAAGGGACCAAGGAACGCTTGACAGAGGGAAAGTTGGTCAGCATCCTGCACCTCTAATTCTCCAAAATGTATTTCATGGAATCTCATCACTGTGTGGGTCCAACGGCCATTTGTATGAGGTACATTTTGACCTATGAACAAGCATCTATTTAGAATCCCTGGTGTTTTAATTGTCGACTCCCTGACCATCAGCTATTTGAAGGGGTCACAGCCAATCTGCATAGTCTTAATTCCTGGGGTGCCCCACCAAGCTTTGTGCAGCCATTAACCTTCTAACAATCGTGTAGAATCTAGACACTAAGACTGCACAGACACCATGGGGGATATGTACGAGTGTTTCAATGCCAGTTTTCTGGGTACAATCACAGAAAATAATCACAATTTCGCACAGTTGCAACAAATTACAGTATTTTGGCAACTACGTCACTTCACACCAGGTGGGCATGGAGGGGGCATTCCTGCTCTGTGCCTGACACTTTTAAAAATCTGAATATTCGCCACTAAAAGTTTGCAGATTTTTACTCAAAACTACACCAGATCAGACTGGCGTAGTTTGTGTCCGCCAGTTGCAGAAATCTGTGGATAACATCATTTCAGCATGGTAATGGAGGGGGCAGGGTTTTTATCATAAGCAAGCGCACAGCGTTTATAATATATCTCGCCCCATGTGTTCCCTATATCAGTGGTGGCGAACCTATGGCACGGGGCCAGAGGCGGCACTCCGAGCTCATTGTGTGGGCAACGGGCCATGCCCCAGCACACCAGACAGGACTCAAAGAATTTCCTGTAGTTTAGCAAAGATGCGTTTTCAGTGAATTTTAAAGTGGACTTACTTGGCTACTTGGGGACGTAGGAAGAAGGAGAATGTGTAGGCGCCTCTAATATCTCTGAAGGACTTCTGCTGGCCCCATGATTCTTTGTGTACAGAGGGACACTAGATAGAAGCTGCAATGATGCTGACAATGTTCCCATCCTCTTCAACTGTGTTGGTGTCCTCAGGAAGGCAGGAAGACTGAACATTGTTGAAGAACAGGGAGCAATAAGTACTGCTCTCATTTTGTTTGGCACCTCGCAATTAAAATACGGAGATGGGGGTTGCAGTTTGGGCACTCGTCCGCTGAAAAGGTTCGCCATCACTGCCCTATAGAAGCAAGAATTGCAGGCTGGATTGTTGACTCACCTGAACATAACGTCATAGAGGGCATAGATTACACATTAAAAGTACACAAAAAATTAAAGCTAAGGGGACATACTATGACATTTTCCGAATCTGGATCCCCAGAAGTATTTACAGAGTTATAGAAGATAAGGAAAAGAGAGATCAAGTAACTCAACCTTTTGCTTTAGCTCTTATGTTGGGACTGAAAACCTTCGATCACAGAGGCCTTTGTCACTACGTGAGCCTGTGAAAGTAAAACATTTTTTTCTTACTTATTTCAAATTTGTTGTTTGTACTATAGAGGATCACTTTTGGATGCCCTGGACCCAAAATACATTAAAAAATGACAACCAAATAGCATTAGTAATTTTTGCAACACTAAGATTGTCAGAAACAGGTTCCTTCAAAGTACTGAAAAACTACAGAAGAAATTAAAAAAAAAATAAAAAATCAAAGTTGTAGAAACGATTGAGCACCAAAAAGTGTATGGACTATACGTCAAATCTCACACGAATTATAATCCAGAAGATCTTAACTAATTAATGTGATCTATTACAATGTGAAATATTCTGGACATCATAGCGATTCCATAGAAAACCTGTGCCGATCTTCACCTAGACTGCAACAACACGAAGAGGACGAAAACTGAGCTTAGTGATATATATGATGCAAGGAATCCCTTCTTCCCACTAATTAGCAGAGCCCCCTGTACTCAAAATTACATTATGATGCCGTTCTTGCAATGTGGTGGTCCTACATGGCAAACTGGCATATGAAAGCATGAGGTGGTAATAGGGGACTCTTATGAGAATTCTAGTGCATTTGGTTCTCTTCTAATCTTTTAGTTTTACAGCTCCTGCCCTTTAAGAGAGGACAGAATCTCAATACCACCGGTTTTTCCCGATGTTTTGCTTCCAGACATTTACACAGTAAGTACCATTATGGTAAGATGGTGCCACAAACTGAGTGATCACAACAAGGGGAACAACATTGTACAATGTACCGATTTACATTGTCTACATACTACATAATACATAATAAAGATATCTCTTCCAAGTTTTGGTGGGCGGCCGCAGGTCGTTGTGGCTGTGAAAGGTAGACCCCTGACGACTCTGTGAGATCACATTGCCTTGCACGGATTCGTACGATTATTTGCAGCTCTGTACTGGTGTGTAAGCCGGAGAATGCGATTGATGTCAATTCCTCTAAATTCATCAGCCGGTGATGGAAGTATTCCCCGTCACAAACAAATCCTCATGGCTTTGTGTTCAGTTTGCAGGCTGATCGGTGACGCTTTGGTGGAGGATAGTGCCTTGATCATTGCAGGGAGAATGATAACTTTGGTGTACGGCAGGAAAGAGGACGGTGGCAGTACCCAATTGTATTGTATAACACTGAAAGGTCCCTTTTATGTGTAGTAAAACAGGGGGGTTAATTTGACATAATGTGCCGGCCGCCCACTGTAGAAATAAGTAAAAGTATAAGAAAAACTATGAAAGCTCCCCAAAAATTAATAATGTTAGGTGTGTAATTGGCAAAAAATTGTGTATAATGATATTATTAATTGATAACTTACACATAGTTTACAACAGAATGATACAAAAAAAAAAAAAAAATTTTAGCGCCCATACCACTGCAATTGTGCCAGAGGATGTGAAATCTCATAGTCCAAGGAAGCCACCTATTGGCTGAAGGGGTATGGGACCCACAAAGCCCACTCTGAAAAATCCAGAGAATGTATGTTCATTCAAGACTACACGAAGTGTCAGAAATGCTGAGCACAGCGCCCAGTATCTCTCACAACACGATCGCAATGAATGGAGGTGATGGAGGATACCTGACGCTTGTGCTTGCCTACTGCTGGAACATTACACACGATTGAAGGACCAAAAAGAGACATGCCTCCTGTCCTGCCACGACATTAGATTAGTAAGAACAAAAAACATTGTTCTGGAGATACTGGTCCGAAAAATCAGGGACCCTTACTGAGCACATTGTTCTATATTAACTATAATCAAAAACTATGTTCAACCACTTTAACACACTTTTTTTTGTGGTTGGGGGGCAGGGTAAGAAAATATATATACTTTTTTAATAAATTGATACTGAAAATAAACCCCCATTTAATATTAAAATGATTATAGTGTCTTGTCATCACATTCTGAAAACAAGATTTCCTGACTGTTCACATAAAACACTCTCACTACGTTACAATTTTTGAGGTGGAAAAGCTTTTTTTTGTGGGGAAAAAAAAAACTATGTTTAGAATGTCGATGTGGTGGTATGCTTCAGTTCTTCCGATATGAATAGAGGCGGAAAAACAACGACCAAAAAAAACCCAAAAAACATTCTGGTGATGAATATTCACAAATTAAATGTATGCACGGGAAACCTGATCAAGATCCTTGTCGCTGTTACTTTAGGGTCTCTCTTGGATGCCACAAGCTGGGGACCCCCATTACTAGATATTGGCACATATGGCTTGAGCTGGGGTGGGGGGTTTTGACACCCCTTCATATCCATTCTGTATAATGTCAGGTAAACTTTTTGCTCCCTGTGTTATTGTCCTATGTTCACATGAAACTTTTAAACTTGCTGAGTTTTTTTTTCACACATAATGCGGGATGGAAAAAAAAAAACCCTGTGTCAATGGATTTAAAAAGTTTGGCGCTGAAATTGTCAAAGTCCAAATGCAAGTGCAAAATCCTGGGGGGGCTGGGTACACTATGGCCACAACATGGCGAAATGTCCCCCATGGGGGGGGAGCGGCCACACAACATGCAGTAGCGGCGGTCCCAGTCCTACCCTCCCGGTACCTGCCGCAGCCCCGGCTCGGGGAGCACAGCCCGGCATCCTCCTCTCCACAGTCTCCAGTCATGCCGGGGTCCGAGAACCGGAGCTGCTGACTGAGTCGTCACGGGAAGGGGCGGGGTCATGTCTTATTATGGTGTGATGCGGCCGCCGAGAGAGAGAGAGGGGGGCGGGTCTACGTGGCGCGCAGAAGGGCGGAAAGTGAGGGAGAGTAGTGTTTGTTATTTACATGGGCTGCACAGTGGGGAAAAATAAAAATTTGAAGAAGCCAATAATTTTGTTCTTAATTGGAATGATACAAAATCAAATGGAGAGGATAGGTGGAGGGTGGTGCGATCGATGATATCTGTACCATGGGACTCGTCGAGGAAGATTCACAGTTTTACATAAGACTTTGATAAAGCGAGGGAAGGGGTAAATTTGACAATTATGCAGAAGGACGGGTCTTTAACATGGGACCAAGGGAGGAGAGTGAAGAGAAGAGGACGAAGTATTTTGATATGGACTGTATGTTTAAGAGAGTGGGAGGAGATTTATTCTACATGGGACCTGGCATGTTAAGAGATGGGAAGCGAGATTTATTTATTAAATGGGACGGTAGGTTTAAGAGATGGGAGCGAGATTTATTTTTACATGGGACTGTTATGTTTAAGAGATGGGAGCGAGATTTATTTCCTTACATGGGACGGATTGTTAGGGATTTTGTCAGGCCCAACAGCCCTCTTGACGGTTGTTAAGGTGAGTCAGAATTAACCCATGATTGAAAAAAAACATTAAAAAGACAAAGACATTAAACGTCAATCTCTAGTCAGCTCATTCTAGCCTTTAATAATCAAAATGCATAATATCTAACAGACAGCAGAGTTATCAAAAGGGGGTGAATAGTATACTGCAAAGCATTGGTCATCAGCCATTCTGGGAAAAAAAACTAATTAATGTGCTCAGTCTCAGAGACACTGTACACAGAGAGTTTAGACTAATGCTGAGAAGAATAAGATAAGTGGCTCCAGAATCATAATATAATCAAGGAAGATGGCTTATCATCAAAAGTCAAAAAGGGTAATAGATGACATGACAGTAAAATGGTACATTAAAATGACAGGGGGAATGATGATGGAATTGGACAATGGTAAGGGAACCATGGACCCGCTGAATCTAAGATGGGCGACAGCAGGTAAAGCTGGCGTCCGAACCAGTGCGACCTCCTTAACAGTTGTAAGCGATGGTATGCGAGATTTAGTCTACAGGACTGCATGTTTAAGAGACGGGAGAGAGACTTTTTCTTAAAAGCGGATTTGAAGTTGGAAAGGTGATGGGAGTAAGTATGTAAGGAAAAACATTACCATCTCAAATGGTAGGTTTTAAGATGTAAACACCCTTCGGGGGAGATGGTTCGGCGCGTAGTTTGTAGTGTTAAAACCGCGGTCTCCGGTTTAACATTTTTAAACCTTATAGCAGAAGCCACTTCGGCGTGCGCAGGGATCCGTGCGAGCGCACCGCGTGCATTCCTTAGTGGCAACGCGCAGCAGTCGCGAAAGCAGTACTGCTATAAAGTAAAAAGTGTTAAATCGCGATACCCGGTTTTTTACCACTAACGAAACTAACGCCCGGAACAGCGCACAATAGCTGGCGCTCATTTCCAGATCCAGTCTTTGCAATCTGAGTTACAGTTTAAAGATGCTGAGATGATTGAATTGAAGACAAAACTGCAGAGCTCTGAGCGGAGAACTATGGTGCCGCAGGTTAGGTATGTAGAATTATCGTATTCTAATAGAAAGCTATAATACTTTCATTAAAAGTCCTTAGAAATAAAAATGACCATTTTCATCATAGAATAATATAAGTTTTATAACATTTGTATTTCAACAGTTTTTTCACAGTAAACAGAAATGACAAATCTTAAATAAAACTCACGCCCTCCCTTTCTTCCCACCCTTTCTGATGAGGGGGGAGCTGAGCTGCACACCAAAAGGGAAATAAAAACTTATCCAAACCCAGCTAGCATACGTCAGCAAATATTCCATTTCCTTTAAACATTTTCTTTCTGCCCTCCAGCTCCATACCAGACTTTTTCCATATTAAGAACCTATATCATGTATCCTAATTATTGTGTTAAAAATCCATTACAAATACCTATGGAGTTTCGGGCATCTCCAAAACATAATCAACACATTTCAAACTTTTTTCATCCTCACTAAAATATATAATACTTTATTGACTCAGTTTGTCATTTGCATTGTGCAGAGGTAACCCATAGACCTATTAATGAAATATGGTGGCATTTGTTATTGGGTATTACAGGGATGATGGCATAAGGCAAATATTTTAAAATTTTTGTTCCTATTTATATATATAAAAATTAACATATACTGATTCTGCTTTGATACCAAATTAAAGCCCCCAAAAAAGAGTCAATTGAGGATTCTTGCACACCACCATATATGCGCCCGGGCCATACCAGGGCGAAACACATATTACAGAATTACAGTTATTACAGAATAAAGTGTGAAGCTGGGTTTGCTGTCTTTTCTCATGTGTGTCGCTGGTATGGCCCGGGCGCATATAGGTGGTGTTGCAAGAATCCTCAATATGACTCTTTTTTGGGGGCTTTAATTTGGTATCAAGCAGAATCAGTATATGTTAATTTTTATAATATATAGGAACAAAATTTAAAAATATTTGCCTTATGCCATCATCCCTGTAATACCCAATAACAAATGCCCACCATATTTCATTAATAGGTCTATGGGTTACCTCTGCACAATGCAAATGGACAAAACTGAGTCAATAAGTATTATATATTTTTTAGTGAGGAATGAAAAAGTTTGAAATGTGTTGATTATGGTTTGGAGATGCCCGAAACTCCATAGGTATTTGTAATGGATTTTTAACACAATAATTAGGATACAGGATATAGGTTCTTAATATGGAAAAAGTCTGGTATGGGAGCTGGGGGAAAGAAAGAAATGTTTAAGGGAAATGCGAATATTTGCTGACGTTGCTAGTGGGTTTGGATAAGTTGTTATTTCCTTTGGTGTGCAGGCTCAGCTCCCCCTCATCAGAAAGGGGGGAAGAAAGGAGGGCGTGAGTTTATTTAAGATTGTTCATCTGTTTACTTTTGTGAAAAAAATGTTTGAAATAACTACAATGTTATAAAAACTATATATTCTATGAGTCGAAAATGGTCATTTTATTCTAAGACTTTTAATGAAAGTATTATGAGCTTTCTATTAGAATACGATAAGTTACTACATTAACCTGCGGCACCATAGGTTCTCAGCTCAGCATCAGAGCTCTGCAGTTTTGTCTTCAATTCAATCCTCTCAGCATCTTAAACTGTAACTCAGGATTGCAAAGACTGGATCTGGAAATAAAAATTAAAAACCAAACAAAAAAAAATTGTTAACCAAGATACAACATGATAAAAAAACGGAATATTTGTCCAGAAAAAGTGTGTTTTTGGAAAAACCTACCTTTTTCAAAATTCTGTTATTTTCTCGCCCTGCATTTGAGTCTTCTTTATCCAACATGACATGAGCAATTTTTTGGCTCGCTTCAGTGGGGACTTGTCTGATGCAAGGCTCTCGTAAAACTTAATTATCACCGTTCTAGATAACTTCATCCTGTAGCACCTTCAACTGCAGAAAGAGAATAAAATAAAACAGAAAAGTCAACGGTCTCATTGCAAATTTTTTCCAAAAAGCAAATAAGAGATGTAGAAAAATATCAGCCACTGCACAGAAGTCAGAGCAAAAAGTCCATTGATCATATTCTTCCAGAGGTTTAAAGGGGTTTCAATTCAGTCCTTAATTTGCGATATATACTCGAGTATAAGCCGACCCGAGTAGAGTATGCCGAGACCCCTAATTACCATCAAAAACCTGGGAAAAACCTTGACTCGAGTATAAGCGAGGGTGGGAAATGGACATATTAGTCACAGACCCCCCCCAGTATGTATACAGCACTGCCCAGTAGTAACTTCCTGCCGGGCGCCGCCATTGCTCTCCTGGACGGCGCCTAGTATGACGCGCCACTAGCTGACGTACATACTAGGCGACCGCCTGGAGGAAAACATGGCGGCGCCGGCACGAAGTTATTGACAGAAGAAGGGCGCCGAAGCCAGAAGTGGACCAGCGGGACATCGGGGAGCAGCGCTGCAGGTCGGGGTCAACGGAGGGAGAGTATAGAAGTTTATTATTTTTTAAGATTTTTTATGACTGTAAACTCGTGATAGAACCGAGGGGGACGTTTTTCAGCACATTTTTTGTGCTGAAAACTCGGCTTATACACGAGTATATACGGTATTATACATTTCTTCAATTAGATGTTATTAAAAAAAATGTACCTGTGTGATGATAATTTCTCATAAATGTAGTCTTATGGTCCCTTAGAAACCAGCCTGTGTCCTGGAGGGATTGCACAAAGACACAAAGGGTGTTTGTATATGAAATCTCCGGGAGTTACTGCATGTTCCCCAGCGTCCTATGGTATCCGAGGAAGCTATATCGTTTCTGAGGGACAACATGGCTACAATTTGAGAAATTATCTTCACACAGGAGCTTTTTTTATAACTCAATGAAGAAAGTTTACATATGGCAATGAATAAATTAAATGTAATGCCCAGATGGGAATACCCCTTAAAATTTATCATCTCTTAAGGTACTGTAAAGTTTAAGTAAGGCCCACAGGGTGTAAAATCATCGGATTTGGGGTGAAATTACAATCATAGGTTTTATAGTCCAGTGTTAATCTGGATTTTATCACATTTTTAAATCACATTGTACAGCTATTCGCTACTTTCTTGTAACAAGTGTATAAAATAACATGTGGTTGGCATGAGTGCAATCTTTTTCTGATTCATTCAACGCGCAAGTTTATGCACGCTGGATCAGAGTAAGATGTTGTGTTTTTCTAGGATAGGATCAGAATGACGACAAAAATGGCATGTGCACAGCACAATAGACAATCAATAGGGCAGATTACTTACCCGGTCCGTTCGCGATCCAGCGGCGCGTTCTCGCGGTGGATGCGGTCCGGCCGGGATTCATCAAGGTCGTTCCTCGAACTGCGCTGGAAAGCATCTAAACGCACTAAGTTCACCGGGCTGGACCAAGTGAAGGTAAGCGCGGTCCAAGCGACACTTTCTTGTTTTAAATGTGGCGGTTTTCCCGAATCCGTCAGGTTTTGCTCGGCCACCCCCCCATTCCGTCGCATGCATGCCGGCGATGATGCGCCACAATCCGATCGGTGTCCGCCAAAATCCCGGGGCAATACAGGGGAAATCGGCGCGCAAATCGGATCTTAGGTAAACGTTGGGGAGGAAAACGTAATCGGGCCCTAGTAAATGACCCCCACTAAGCTGTTTGAGTGCGTGTTGATTGGACTTGACAAGTCTCATTCAGAAAAATGGTTTGTGGGCAGGGACTAAGGAACGCTGATGACGGGGAAAGTTGGTCAGCATCCTGCACCTCTAATTCTCAAAATGTTATTTCATGGAATCTATCACTGTGTGGGTCAACGCCATTTGTATGAGGTACATTTGACCTATGAACAAGCATTCTATTTAGAATCCCTGGTTTTTACTTGTCGACTCCCTGACCATCAGCTATTGAAGGGGTCACAGCCATCTGCCGTATGAATCTTAATTCCGGGTGCCCCACCAAGCTTTGTGAGCCATTAACCTTCTAACAATCGTGTAGAATCTAGACACTAAGACTGCACAGACACCATGGGGGATATGTACGAGTGTTTTCAATGCCAGTTTTCTGGGTACAATCACAAGAATAATCACAATTCTTGCACAGTTGCAACAAATTACAGTATTTTGGCAACTTACGTCACTTCACACCAGGTGGGCATGGAGGGGGCATTCCTGCTCTGTGCCGCACACTTTTAAAAATCTGAATATTCGCCACTAAAAGTTTGCAGATTTTTACTCCAAAATACACCAGATCAGACTGGCGTAGTTTGGTCCGCCAGTTGCAGAAATCTGTGGAACATCATTTCAGCATGGTAATGGAGGGGGCAGGGTTTTTTCATAAGCAAGCGCACAGCGTTTTATAATATATCTCGCCCCATGTGTTCCCTATATCAGTTGGTGGCGAACCTATGGCAGGGGCCGAGGCGGCACTCCGAGCTCACTTTGTGGGCAACGGGCCATCGCCCAGCACACCAGACAGGATCAAAGAATTTCCTGTAGTTCAGCAAAGATGGTTTTCAGTGATATTTTAAAGTGACTTACTTGGCTACTTGGGACGTAGGAAGAAGGAGAATGTGTAGGGCTCTCATAATATCTGATGACGTACTGCCTGTGGCCCCATGATTCTTTGTGTACAGGGGACACTAGATAGAAGCTGCAATGATGACGCAACTGTTCCCCCCTTTCAACTGTGTTGGTGTCCTCAGGAGGCAGGAAGATGAACATTGTTGAAGAACAGGGAGCAATAAGAACTGCTCTCATTTTGTTTGGCACCTCGCAATATAAAATACAGGAGATGTGGGTTGCAGTTTGGGCACTCGTCCGCTGAAAGGTTCGCCATCACTGCCCTATAGGAAGCAAGAATTGCAGGCTGGATTGTGACTCACCAGAACATAACGTCATAGAGGGCATAGATCACATAAAAGATACAACAAAAAATTAAAGCTAAGGGGACATTATGACATTTTCCAATTTGGATCCCCAGAAGTATTTACAGGTTATAGAAGTATAAGGAAAAGGAGATCAAGTAACTCAAACCTTTTGCTTTAGCTTTCTATGTTGGGACTGAAAACCTTCGATCACCAGAGGCTCTTTGTCACTGTGAGCCTGTGAAAGTAAAACATTTTTTTCTACTATATTATTCAAATTTTGTTGTTTGTACTACAGGAGTCACTTTTGGATGCCCTGGACCCAAAATTACATTAAAATGAACAACCAAATAGCAGTTAGTAATTTTTGCAACACTAAGATTGTCAGAAACAGGTTCCTTTCAAGTACTGAAAAATACAGAAGAAATTAAAAAAAAATAAAAAAACAAAGTTGTAGAAACGATTGAGCACCAAAGTATGACTATACGTCAAATCTCACACGAAATTATAATCCAGAAGATCTTAACTAATTTAATTGTGGATCTATTACAATGTGAAAATTCTGGACATCATAGCAGATTCCATAGAAAACCGTGCCGATTATTCAACCTTAAGACTGAACACGCAAGTTATTACAGAATAAAGTGTGAAGCTGGGTTTGCTGTCTTTTCTCAAAAACAGATACTTGTTACCTATTCACAGGACAGCAATAAGGAAAGTAGGTGACTGAAAAGCCACTGGGTGCCTACTGTGTGTCTCGCTACTCGTCGAACACAGATAAATGTCACTACCTGAGAATAGGTCATCAGTCACAATGGCTGGCAAAAGGCCTTTCAAAATATTTTATCAAGAAATTGGCTAACGTTCCTGTAGGCTCGTCCAGCTACAACATGACGGATTAGTAGAAGTTTTTCTAATGTGTGAAAATCAGCTTTTTTTTTCTGTTTGCAATTCAGCCCCAAGAAAAGTCCTTCTTTGAAGCTTGAATCGTGTTCTTCACCACAACCAGGAAAATCAGGCTTCCCAACCAAGGAGTCTTTTAGAGCAAATACTAGTCTTAAGCCTCATATGCCTGTATCTCCTCTGCACACACATCTTCCTGGTAAATCAGGTAAGTTCATAGTTCTGTAATCTATTGCCATTATTTCAATATTTATTATTTAAAATTAACTATTCAAATTCATAAGTGACAGGTTTTCTTTATTATCACCAGCTTTTACCCCATTAAACTACTAGTCCCCTTAGGTAGGGTATGAACTGTCCTTTGTAGAATTCCCTCTTTTATGTGCAATGGCGCCTATAAAAAGTCTCCTCCTAAAGTCATATAAAAATCAGAGAAGAGTCATATTTCTAGGTACTATAGGACCGAAGACCTCTAAACCAGCAGTCTTTTAAAGGGAACCTACCACCACAAATCTACCTATAAAGGTAGATCGGGTGGTAGGTGGATCAATGGGACGTGAGGATAGCCATTTTAAGGGCTAATCCTCACGTCTCTGCACTCTTTTAGTAACTTTTATTAGACTTTTATGCAAATGTTATTATGTGGCTACTGGGGCGTGGAGTAGCCGCATCTGAGGTTACATGGCGCGGCTACTCCACGCCCTGGTAGCCTCTTTTCTCCTCCTACTCACCATCTTCGGCGCGCAGCTGCTCATAGCTGCGCGCCCTCGTCCGACGATCCTGCAGTCTGTGCATGCGCAGAACAGCAGGCCCGCGCCTGTGCAGCCCTGGTTTCGGAGCAGTGACCGCGCAGCTGCAGCTCAGATGCGGCTACTCAACGCCCCAGTAGCCGCATAATAAAATTTGCATTAAAGTCTAATAAAAGTTACTAAAGTGCGGGGACATGAGGATTAGCCCTTAAAAGGGCTATCCTCACGTCCCATTGATCCACCTACCACCCGATCTACCTTTATAGGTAGATTTGTGGTGGTAGGTTCCATTTAAACTTGACTTATCTCAGGCAAATGTGACTCTTCTCTGCTCATTTTAACATGACTTGGAGGAGTTTTTTTTTTTCTTTTATAGGTACATGGGGCAGATTTCACATAAGAGGCGATTCTTGAAAGGACATATTATTCCCTACAGAAGGATGCGTTTCTTGGCAGTGGAGTGAATTCCTCATTGGAAGTGATATTTTTGTGGAACTTTGTGGAACCAATATAATGGCCCACTTATGTTTAAGAAAGTTGCATGACCTGTTCAGTTTTAGTTATTCAATGGGGTGCAGAGTCGCCCACCAGTGGTTTCAGATTAATAAAAAATGGGTTTCCTCCACCACTCTTAATTGTAATTTCCTGACTCACGTGAATAGTGTATGGGTTCAATTGTTTGTTATGAATAAACAATTCTACCTATACTGTAGTGTTGCCCTTGAGGTCAACTCCGCTGATGATTTCTATTGTCACCATATGTCTTTGCAGTCCAGATTGAAGGACTTATCAATTGTCTTTGCAGTGAGATGAGATGTCTGGCCTTTGGTCATTTCTCTGATGTACATATTTTTTTTCGGACGATAAGGTGCACATAACCGGATTATAAGTCGCCCATCAATAAAAACTCTGCTAAACGTAAGGTTTCATAATTAAGGCCGCACCGATTATAAGGCGCACCTATTATAAGGAGATGAACCGCAAGTGCAGACCTGTGCACAGTTCAATGCAGCTGTTGCTGTAAGACGGTCAATATAAGCGCCACTTTTGAATTTCTGTAAAATTGCACATGATTTTTCCGTTGTGCCCTATATTCCGAAAAATACGGTAATGCTACGGTCTAACATGTATCAATGCTTCTGGACGCTCACGGTCCATTATAAGCCACAAGGGCTTAATTCTCAAAATAAGAAAGAAAATATCTTCAAATGTTTAGGTTACCTTAACACAATATCTATATACAGAAATGTTTTGAAACCGTATTCCCCAAAAATCTTAACCCGTCTATTTAGAGGGCATAATATTTTAGGGGTGCATTTAATCCAGTTCTATCTGCACAATTTTTTGTAATATACTGTAATTGTTGTTTTTCTTTGTAACCCTGAAGGTTTAAATGTCTACAATGAAACAAGCAAGGGTATTCTCTATTCATCAAGCAGATATGACAGACAAGGTTTTTAATACATAGAAACTTCTTTCCCCTGTGTGTACAATGTTTCTAACACGTTGCAGCACAGGAGCTGCAAACAATTTTTGTTGCCTTTGCCAACATATCCGTTTCTTATGAAATCTAATGCTTCTTTGCATACAAAACATCCAACAATGAATGCCAAAAAGAAAACAAACCTATACACTTGCTCACAAAAATATGAAATAATCCTCATTGAATATTTTGTTCTCTGCAAAGTTGAATGTGCTGAAAACAATGTCACAAAAATCAATGGAATCAGTTTATAACCAATGGGAGCCGCTGGATTTGATCGCGCCCAAAATTAAGTGGAAAAACACACTGCAGGCGGATCCATCTTTGATGTACTGTCCGTAAAGCAGACTAAATGAGGCTCAGTATTGTGTGTGGCCTCCACGTGTCCTGTGATGACCCTCCCTACAACGCCTCAGCATGCTCTGATGAAGGTTGTGGATTTCTCTCCTGAAGATCTCTTCCCAGACCTGGACTAAAACATCCAACTCCTGAACTTCTGTGTTGCAACGTGACTGTGGTGGATGGAGCGAGATATGATGTCCCCAGATGTTTTCATCGGAGTTTAGGTCTGGGGAACGAAGCGCCAGTCATAGCTTCAAGGCTTTCATCTTGCAGGAACTGCTGACGCTCAGCAAATTGCTCTCCACGCGTCTCCGCTACTATATCAAATCTGTCCGTCTCATGTGTTTACGTACCTGCTTTCATTCTTGAAGTGCACAGGGGCCTGGTGGGGAATTAAGCCAATCCTAAGTGGTCTTTGGCAAATCAAAGCGTCCTTTGGCTGTTTTCGGCGGTGAGCATCTGTAGACTTTTGTGTCCTCATACCATCTTCAAGGAGTCGGTTGTCTAACCGTTTGTGCGTACCGTGCACATTTGTGGCTGCTGGAGATATTTTGCAGCGCTCTGGCAGTGCTCCTTCTGCCTTTCCCTACACATAGTGGAGGACAGCGGTCTTGCTGCTGGGTTGTTGGCCCTCCTAGGCCCCAGTTGTACTGGCCGCCTCCTGGTACGGCCTCTGAACATTATGCGGCGATCCTTTCTTGCCACAGCTGGCTGCATTGATGTGTATCGCATGAGCTGCACTGACCTGATTACCAGTGTGTGTTACCAAAGCGTTGTAGAGGTCATCAGGCACTTGGAGGCCACCATAATTCTTAGCCTCATTTTTCTTGTTTTTACGGACATTACATCAAAGTTGGATCAGCGCTGTAGTGTGTTTTTCCACTTTTGTTTTACTTCCAACCAGCGCTCATTAAACATTAGTAATTCATGATTGTGTTGTTTTTGTGAATAAAGACAGACAAGAAGGGGGACAGTCACGGTTACTTAGATAGTATTGTTATTGATACTTAAGGTGTGAAATAATATATCGGAATTACGAAAATAAGGGAATTGTTACGGTCTGTACATTGTTTAAAATGTTGGATGTCAAGAACCCAGGATTAACAATGCAAGTCTTCCGTTTCAGACAGTGAGTAACCGTTGCAGAAACGTGTTTTGTAGGTTTGGCTCTAAATGTGACTAAATATTCGATTGTAACTGGACCGGGACTTGAAATTCTAACATAAATTATGGTCCGTGGTTACAAGGGGTCGTGTAAAGTGGGGACGTGTATCATTTGAAAGATAGTTTCATACTCATGTGGATCTTTGGGTCATGAGTGTTTTTCCCTTAAGTATTTAGTCATCTTTTTTAGTAATTCGTTTACTATCCAAATTTAACAGGTCTGATATGGGGACCATGTAATCAAGAGATTTCATATTCATTGGATGGCATTGAGTTTCTTAGTTTTTAGTTATGTGCTAATAACATTACACTAAGCAATTATAGACATTGAGATAAATAAAGCTATAGCGATTAACATCTGTTGCATCATAATGCTAACAACTAACCAATCGTAACAACGATAATACCCTATCTGTGTACGAACTTACTATTGTTTTTTTATACCCACCATGCCTTTTGGCATACAATACTCTATTGATCTATTTAGCCAAAGTGAATTGTAGAATTGTAAAGGCCTCTTTCTAGCAAATCTGTCTGTAGTCTATCGTTCTAACTATCTCGCTTGAATAAAGTACAACCATTTGGGTTGTAAAAATAGTTATAAATGTTTTTTTTTATAGTTCGCTTTTACTAGCACTAATATATATGCAGCAGAGACGGAACCTCGTGTCTATACTACCGTCTTCAATACTAATCTAAGTGGTCCTCCGTGTCTTCCAAACTTGGACCCCACCTTCTCACAATTAAGTGCATAGATCGTTTGTGTTGCTGTTGATTCTATAATCCCCAAGCAATCAAGAGCAGTGCTCTGCTGGGTCATTTGTCTACAATGGTTTGAACGTGACTGGTTTTAAGAGCAATCGGTAGCTTGCTCAGTCAGTTGCGATGCTTACTGATATCATCCACGCGAGCTAGACATGATCTACTAAAGGCCAGTTCACACTTGTGTGTCCTCTTTGGGTGTAGTCAGCCAGTGGAGAAGGGCGGGGGGTAGCGCTCTTCCCACCGCTCTCCCTGGGAGCTGGACACGCCCCACTGAAAATCTGGGCAGTAATATGAATACCTCTATCCTTTCAGTACGGCTTGCCATGTGAATCACCTCATAGCAACCATGAACTTAGCTTTGTCTTTTTTCAATGGCTCATGATTGCATTTTGCACCATTTTGAGACATGACTGCGAGACCAGCGTTGGCTGCAACAGCCTTGCACCTTTTTATAACAAAGCCCACACAGGGGATCACAATCCTGGGAAATGTCTCCATCCACTTTGTAGTGGTCCTGAGCCCTTACTGCAGGCTTATCTCAGCTGAGGTGTAATGTAAAGGCAGCTTTTTCAACAGAATGTAGCTGTACATGACGTAGAAACCTGCTTCCCCGCGTCCACAGTTCTCAAATAGCGATGGGTGCAGGAACACACTTGCAGATATTTGATGACTTTATCCTAGAATATAGTGTCATAATAAAGTTGCAAGCAATCCACCTTAAAGTGGACCTGTAATCAGACAGACAGAATACAACCTTTAACCATTTAATCTCTTCATAAATCTTGTGAAGCCGAATGTTGTCATAAAACTCTGTTTTCTATATTAACGTGAGTTTGTTTTATAGCACTGCAGGGGCTCAGGTTTCCAGTGGTTATGTTCTCCGTCACAATGTGCTCCTCGTAAAACTGTCAAAAGCTGGCTTTTCTGGATTAAACTCCATTTGGCTTGGGTGAACGACAAAACAGGAAAGAAAGTCCAGAGGACCAAGGCGGAAATGTGCATCATGCCAAAATTGCCGACTTCCCGGGGCTCTGCGGCATCTTGCCCCTAGTTAGCTTCCATATTAACAACTACTATCAAGCCCTGCAGTCCCTGGAGAAATCTGAAGTGGTTTCATCTGATTCCAGTCCATGTCTTCCTCCAGCACAGACAGTGGTACCATGGCCAGCGCTGAGGACACCATCTCAAAATTTACATAGTCCCGCACTGGCCTCACTAAGATCCTCTATCACCTGTGTTTTATAGCCTTGATTGCGTTGTAGCGACTTTATTGCAGAGGAGTCCAGTCAGACTGACAACCTCAGTGGCAGAACTATAAGCTAGTACTGTGATAAATAGAGATCTGGACATGAAGAGCACAGATTCATCCTCTATTTGGGGCCAATGACACTGCTGCTAAATCTGGTGTTGTCACAAATAAGATAGAATATCCGAGAGCAGGTGCTCCGTGTTCTGTGGCAAATTGTGCATAAAATTCTAAATTCTCCAAAGAGCAGCTGTCAGGGTAATTTTTTATTGCTGGATGCACCTTCGCGGCAGAATACCTGTATAACATATGTTTTTTTTTCTATTTTATTGATGTATGAATTCTAATTACTGCTCTTGAGATGAGTTCTGCGTAGTCTCGAGAAATTGGGTCACAAGTAACAGATTTCAACATGCTTTTGCATTATTGACATGATCCTCAGCTAACAGTGTTGAAATACGTATATACTCGAGTATAACCAGTTTTTTTTAGTCACACTTTTTGTGATAAAAATTCACTCGGCTTATATCGGTATAACAAAATAATAAAACTTCTACTCACCATTCCGATGCCCGGACAGCTTCCCTCATGCCGCGGTCCGCGGCACGCTCCGTTGCCGTGCCTCGTTCTGTCTTCTGCCGGCTGGGGGCCCGCGACATGCTCATATGCCCAGCACTCAACTTGTGATGTCAGCCCAGCCATGTTTGACGTCACAGAGTGCGCCGGTTTGACCGTGCGCATTGATTGTACGCCCGCGCCCGAGCCGCATGAGACAGAAGAGGCGCGGATCTGCGGCATGAAGGAGCTGTCCGGGCCGTCGGATGGTGGAGTAGCACAGTTTATTATGTTTTTTTAACCCGGCACGGGGCTGGCAGGCTATATATACTGAAGATAAAGGGCTGGCATGCTGATATATACACGAAGATAACGGGCTGGCAGGCTATATATACGTGAATATAAAGTGGCTGCAGGCTATATACTGGGAGCCTGTGACAATGCATTTCCCACCCCGCTTATACTCGAGTCAATAGTTTTTCCAGTTTTTGGTGTAAAACTAGTACCTCAGCTCATACTTCGGGTCGGCTTATACTCGAGTTGTAATCGGTAAATCTTGTTTTGCTTCTCTACCACTGGATAGGTCATGATTGTTCTTTTAAGGCTACAATTCCCAGGGATTACAAAAACGTCCTAAACTCTCAATGATGGACAGTGTGAATATGTTGACCACTGCCCCATTTACTATTATAAACTGTTTTGGGAGTCCTTTGATCAAACCCCATGCAAGGCATACATTTAAGAAGGCGCACCTCATAAATGCATGCTAAAATGTCTAGGTTCATTTCATAAGGTCACCTTGATTATAAGGATGAATGGCCAGCATGTGGAAGACCGTTCTGAATAAATCAAAAGGATTTTTGTGCACCTTATAGTTCCAAAAATACGGTATCTAAAAGTTTTTTAAGTTGTGCCTTTGTTTAGAGCGCTTTCTTTCAGGTTTCATGTTTTCTCCCTCCCCGTGCTGCTCCGTGCTTATCTGTAAATGCTCCCCTTACTGTGGCCCTTCAAGACTTGCGATTGCTGCTTTCTTGTAGATGATGAGCGCTAGGTGGTTCTCCTTGCTCACTGCTCAGGTTAGTGAGAACATCATTTCAATGAAGTATTAATCACATTTTTATTTCTTTTTAGGTCCCTATCAGTTCATGAGTAGAAGGGTTTCCATGCTGTAATATACGGGGACAAAATTATGACCATTACACTAATGGGATAAAAAGAGGGGAAAAATAGGTTCCTTACATTGTTCTTAAAGAGTTAATTTGTATGCAAGTCGAAACTTATATTTTATAATTCTAGATCCAGACAAATATTTTTTTTTTCCAAACCATTGACAATTGTAGTTTCAAATTTATTTATTTTTTTTTTTGCGTAATTGGACCAGCTTCATCACAGACACCTTACGCGGATCATTGCAAAGCATCTAGAGCAGGGTTCTCAACCTTGGGTTCCGCACCAAAACACAGGGGTCCACTAAAGCCACTCGGAGCCTACGATTTTTCACGTTTTGGGGCAAATAATACAACATTCTTGTAGCAATGGTTTTGGGGTCACCCGAACATGGGACTTATTGCAGGGGTCACACCATTAGAAGGTTGAAACCACTGAGCTAGAGACTTCCCAGGGGGCAGTAGGGTCCGCTTTAACTAGGGGGTCGGGTGTATCAGTCACGGGATTATAGAACATGATTTCAATTATTTCCTTTCAGTTCATTCCTTTTTTTCATTTGCGTAGGAAAAACCTGTGTTTAAGTTTCTTGTAGTAATTTGACTTTGACCATCTAAAGTTTTTTTCATTTTATTTTAATGTAGTAAACTTGCTGCTGCTGCCTCTTGTACACTTAATCATCTCCAGGCCGATAAACAAGCGTCGGAGAGCCTCTGGCTTCAATTGATAGCACGAGGTAGTTGAAATTTATGTAATAATTTTGTAGTCTAAATTGAAAACTAACCATAGTCCAGACCCTGACAAGGTCCTGCTTCTTAGGTGCCCGCAGTGGAACACTTTAGGGCTTTAGTTATTAGATCCCATAAGCATGATGGGCCTGTACACCAG
Source organism: Engystomops pustulosus (assembly GCA_019512145.1). Classification (NCBI taxonomy): domain Eukaryota; kingdom Metazoa; phylum Chordata; class Amphibia; order Anura; family Leptodactylidae; genus Engystomops; species Engystomops pustulosus. The sequence continues at coordinate 68,375,789 of CM033649.1, forward strand.
AACGGTTGCAGTTCTTCCCATTATAACCTCACATCTGTGTTAGTCAGTGAAGAACTTGTACCTGTACAAGTTTGGCCTCAATTTACTTATAACAAAATACTGCATAGAAATTATTTCCAACACTATATTAGTTTGGATAAACTGTGAGTATTTAAAGACATCAGGCGGTCTCCATAGCAAGTCTATATCAGCCACTATGGAAATGTGTAGTCTAAAAGTAAGTCGTGTAAAAGTAAAATGTCTTAAAGTCCATGTAGATCCGCAAAGTGTTTATTAGATTAATTTGGCACAGACTGTGTGGTCTGCTTTTGTACCACATATTTATTGTCGAGTGTTAACCAGACAAATGTGCCCAATTGTTTGTCCATTTGCAATATTTTTCTGCTACTACCCCCCTTGGATGAAGCCACATGCCTTGCCATATCATTTATCAAGGTTTTACAACCATTTTATGGAGCAGTTAAGACAGACCTTGGAATATGATGGCACTATATGAATAAAGTTATTATTGATAAATCTGTCCTATAATTAAAACCCCTTCCCACTTCCTAATAGTACCACAGGAACCTTATGCTGGTTCACTCTTCACCAGAGCTTACCGGCTCAGGAACCATGGTTTAGGAACAGCCGATGCTAAGCACGCTCAGATTTGGGTTTTGACCTTTTTAAATCCACTGTCATGCGACTTAGCTGCATTTAATGCCTGCAGGGATAGCCCTGCCCCTGCCCGATCAGCTTGAAAATGTGAAGTTTCAACAGGGTGATAAAACATCTCTGAAATCACTTCTGGTAAGTTAAAGTGCCAAAAATATTATAAACCATATAAAAGCGACGCATGTCAGATTACAATTCATGTGGCTGAGCCTTAATTACAGAATGGTCCTAAAGGGTTAAAGAACAATGAATACATGTTAATTATGTTTCTTCTTTAAGTGTGATATTTTTTATGGACAACCTTGTTAAAGGAAATATACCATTTTGTTTTTATGAATTATGAACCAAACATACCTTGAGAATTGTGTAGCTACACTGATGTCAGAGACATCTTGTGTTAATCACTGAACCAAGTGGTTTCTGTGTTCTTGATGCGGGACTAGGCACGAACCGTAAATTTGAGTTGCCGCTATATTGAAACGATTTCTGTGATGATTTAATGATAAATATCTTAAATTGACTACATTATTTATTTGCAGAACTTGTAGAATAAGTTTCTTATTTGTTCTCTATTTAATCTAATTACCCCTTTCTTATATTACTCTGGTTTTTCCGATGGTACGGTTCCTAACAAACGATCGTCCAAGGCTGGAGTTCCCCTCTATCCGATCTGGAGTCGTTGTCTGTGTAACGAGAGGTATGACGTCAACATATTTATATTTTTGATTGGAAACTCTCAAGTCCCAGGACTTGCGTCAAGCAGTGGGTGATGTAGCTATGGGAGGTCAATAAGGAGGAAGACACGGGTGATTTACTATGGACACGCATAAGAGAGCAGTGGGGTGATGTAGCTATGGGGCAGGTAGTCCAGGAGGGAAGCATTGGGGGTGATGTAGCTTGAGTAGGCAATCAGAGGAAGCAGCGGGGTTATTAGCAGTGTTAGGCAGTCAGGAGGAGCATGTGGGGGATTGTACTATGGCAGGTAGTCAGGAGGAAGCAGTGGGGTGATGTAGCTATGGGCGGTAGTCAGTAGGACAGCGTGGGTGTTGTAGTATGGCAGGCATCAGGGGAAAGGGGGTGATTAGCTATGGCAGGTCTCGGAGGAAGCATGGGGTTGATGAAGCTAATGGACAGGTCAATAAGGAGCAGCAGTGTGGGTGATTAGCATTGGCAGTAGTCAGGAGGAAGCATGGGGTTGATGTAGCTATGGGCAGGTGTCAGAGGAAAGCATGGGTGATGTAGCTTATGGCAGGCCATCAGAGGAAGCGGTGGGTGATGTAGCTATGGGCAGGTAGTCAGGAGCGAGCTTGGGGTTTGATGTAGCTATTGGCCGAGTGTCAGGAGGAAGCGGGGGTGATGTAGATATGGTTGGCGCTCATGGAAAGGAAGCGTGGGGTGATGTAGCTATGTTTAGGCGGCTCCTGTAGCACCCGGGGGATCTCACAGATTACCGAAAGTGTCCTCTGAGCGTCCAGCGGCTCGACTCTTTAGTGATATTTTTTTCCTTGGCGCACGCGGGAATCGGTAGGCAGGACAACGTGAGAGTGGGAGCACTGTAAGATTGCCGGTCCCAGGGGTCATGTGGGGCTGCTGCTCCTCGTCCTGCTCCAGCTCTCTCTGCCCGCACTGCATTTATATGATCCTGGAGGGACCCGAGAGCAGAGCCAGGTGAGTGCAAGCCCTGATCTCGCTGCACTCTGTGTATATTGTATGTGCTGTGTGTTGCGTGTAGTGAATGTATATATATATCTATGTATATATGGGGTCGCAGTGAGGTAGTAGGTATATGGAGGCCCCGATTCTAAGTTTGCATTGGGGCCCACCGGAGTCTGGTTATGCCACTGGGTACAAATCTACACTACTGGCACAGAGAGGGCTTTGAGTGCCACCTATGGCATCCGTACCATAGGTCTGCCACCACTGCCTTAGGTCCACTTTCCGGAGTTTCCCTGCAGTTCCAATATGGAAGTTTTTAAGTTTGTTTTTTTATATGCTCTTATGCTCACCGTTCTAGTAGTAAACATAAATTATACACCTCTGTTTACCTTCTGATTAAACTCACGTGGATTTTCTTGCGTACACGTTACATGTGATCATGTTTTAAGAGTTTCTGTCAGCTGTACTAACTGCAATTATGCGTATCTACCTTTTTTTCGGAATGGAACAGGTAATAGTTAAAAACTTAATGTCCATTAGTACTACACATTTCATTTCAAAAAAATGTCCTCCCACTAATGGTCTTGGGGTCACAAATTCTCAACAAGTGACTATTTTCTTTCTACTACTATTGGCCCCCACTATACCTAACGTGGAATTTGTCGGAGTACTCACCATGATAAGGGGAACTGAACACCCCTGTACGGCCTCATGCACACAGCATTGTCTTTGCCACAGAATCTGGGAAGAATCTCCAGTTGGAGAGGGGTGGAGGATGTGACCTCTCCTAACCCCTCTCCATAGGGATCCAGGAGGCTAAGAACTAGAACTTGCTCTATATATCTACTGTAGTGTACTTTAAATGGTGGCATATATCAAAACTTTTTTTTTTGTTTTTTGTCAGGGTGAAGGCCTGGTTCACGCTCTCTCAGGAATGGCTCGGTTGCGGCGTTTAAGCCTCCTTTTGCCCTGACCCAAACCAAACAAATCTGTCTGTTTTCGATAAGGAGCGCTCAGGTACTGCATAGCCTGCTACCAGAAGGAAAGAGCTTCAGTCGAACAGTTTGACGTTTTCACACCAGTACGACCAGCGGTGGCCCGGAGTCCGTGCATTATTGCCGAAATTCACACCACATTGAATGAGAAGGACGGTCAAAATCTGGAATAGCACAATATATGATGAATGATTACATAACTCACTTGTAGGCCACCTGTCTCCACTCAGACCTAATCTATTGTAAGGAGGCTAAAGCTATATACAGGCGGTCCCTCTACTTAAGAACACAATTGACTTACTACGACCCATAGTTCAAACGGACCTCTGGATATGGGTAATTTATTGTACTGTAGTCCTAGGCTACAATGATCAGCACGGTAACAGTAATCAAGGTGTCTATAATTAAGCTTTATGTTTAATACTGATTCTTATGACAACCCCAACATTTTTAAAATCCAATTGTCACAGAGACAAGTTTCTGGCTGGATTGACAATGATAAAATATACCAGTTCCCGACTTACATACATTCAACTTAAATTCATACTTAAATCAACAACCTGACAGACCCTATCTTGTATGTAACCCGGGACTGCCTGATATAATCTATATATATCATGCAGGTCAAATGTCACCCGATCCCTTCCATTCCTAGTGACCATTAATTTTCTTGGTTGTCTCGGAGTTTTCACAGGACTTGAAAATTGTTATTTTATGCACCAAGGAAATTAGATTTGGCAGAATACATTTAGTACACATTTCTAATTCCTTTTCTTTTGTTTGTCTTTTTTTGAGTTGCACTTGATGAATTGTGTCCACAGAAGTATAGACAGAAGATGAAGGCATTGACTGGCATCAATACCCCACAATAATTTGTGATAGGTTGCGTAGACTTTAGTCTTGCTATTTTTAAGTATGTGGTAGTTCATTATCAATTTTCTGAGAGATTGGACCAGATGTCTTTACAGTAAGATTTTTTTTGTCACATTTTAGATCTTTCCTTTGATCATAAATAGCACTTTGGATGAAAATCCTGTATTTTTAAAACCAGAAATTTCATTTCAAATACAAGTCTTGTAATATGGGTGGGTTTTTTGTGTATATTCCTGCAGTGCATATTTCATATTTTAACTACTTGTGCACTATTTTATTTTTAAAACTGTGTCATGGAGACAATATTGTGAAATTTGTTAAAGTGTACTGTAAAGCCTATAGTGAGTTTATACCAAAATTATTATATCCGATTCCTCTTCCCCTTTGAAAACAAACAGAACGCACCTACTTGTGCTGCTCTCTTTTTTCTTTCCAAAGGTTTATGGCATTTTTCGGTTCTGAAAGTGTTTGAACAAAATCCTTTCTCACCTACGGGTGAAGTGAGTGGAGACTTATGTCTGTCTGTCCTAGGCCCTCAAAGCTGAAGGCCAGTTATCTTGCGCCACAGATCCACGATGGCTTGTTTCCTCTAGTGATTTAGTATTAATCCATTTATTTCCCACATTCAGTCCACTGAACACTGCACAAGAGGACACAAACAGTATGTAATATGGTGACACCCTGGCAGCTTTCATCACATGGAGGATCAGGGAACAGTACAATACATACAGGATATACCACTCACCGCCACTTTATTAGGTAGCCACCTGTCCACACTGCTCGTTCAACAACATTACTTCATGCTTTAGGCATGTAGAATTGCAGACATCGTCCGCAGTTAATACAAACCGAGCATCAATATGGGGAAGAAAGGGATTTGAGTGGCCTTTTGAATGTGGCTGGTTTTATTCGCCAGAAGGGATGGTCCTGAGTATTTCAGAACTGCTGATCTACTGGGATTTCAACGCAAACCATCTCTAGGGTTTACAGATACTGGTCCCGAAAAGAAGAAAACTTCCAGTGGTGCAGTTCAGCTGTAAAATAGAAATCAACAGTGACTCAAATCGCCACCACGTTACAACCAGGTAGCAGTAAGAGCATCTCGGTAACGCACGTACGTCGAACTTTGAGGCAGTGCTACAGGCAGAAGACACACCGGTGCCACTCCTGTTCATCTAAGAAACAGAAACGAGGCTACAATTTGCACAAGCTCATCGAAATTGCACAGTAAAGATTGGAAAAACGTTGTCCTGTCTGATGAGTCTCGATTTCTGCTGCGACATTCGGATGTGTAGGAGTCAGAATTTTGTCGTCAACAACTGAAAGGGCATGGATCCATCCTGCCTTGTAATCAACAGGTTCAGGCTGGTGGTGGTGGTGTCATGGTGTGGGTGAAGATTGGTTTCTTGGCACTCTTTGGCCCATGTACCAATTGATGCATCGTTGCAACTCCACAGCCTACCGTGAATATTGTTGCTGACCAGTCCTCCCTTTATGCCACAAGTACGCCATACATCTGATGGCTACTTTTCAGCAGGAATCATGCGCCATGTCATAAGCTTGGAATCATCTCAGACTGGTTTCTTGAACATGACAATGATTTTCACTAGTACTCAAAATGGCCTCCACAGTCACCAGATCTCAATCCATAGAGCATCTTTGGGATGTGGGTGGAACTGGAGATTCAACATCATGATGTGCAGCCGAAAAATTGCGGGACTGTGTGATGCCATCATGTCATATGAACCAAAATCCTCTGAGGAATGCTTCCAGCACCTTGTTGATCTTGCCACGAAGATTGGAGGCAGTTCTGAATGCAAAAGGGGGCCAACCTTTACTATTATGGTGTACCTATAAATGGCCGGAGTGTATTTGCTGGCGCCTGGCTCCTTCCATGGAATAGTGCAGGGGACATGTAATAAGTGGTAGAAATCATAAGTTATAGCCTGTTCAGTACCCTAAGGTTAATAGCCTTATCTGCACAGAGATGATACTGGCCAATGCAAGGTGGGGGAAGGGAGCAGGACAGAAAAAGGTTCTGTAGAATCAGACTGGGATGGAGGGAGGGACAGGGGAGACTTGCACCTCACTAATCATGTGCAGGAACCTCTGATTTCACTGGTCTGTAAGCCAGGAATCGCAGCCAGCTTCCCTCCCATGAATCTTCTGAGAAAGTGTAAACAACATATGGACTCAGGCTTATAAATCACATGGATTGGAAGCAACTATTGTCAAGCACTGAGATAATCTGAATGGGATAGCAAAGAAACTGCTGCATGTAGGCACAAAGTAATATACCGTTTTACATCCAAAACTTTGATTTGTGAAAAAAAACTTAGTTAATTTTAAGCTTTATGTATGTATACCCATTCTTCTATGACTTTAGACCAATCGTGGCCTCACTCCTTCAGGGAACCAATATCCTAAATTATATCTTCTTGCCCTATCTGCTAGTCAAATCACTTTCTCAGAATGGCTGTGTTCTTTTTTTTCCCCCCTACTCCTAGTAATTTTTATATATTTGTTGTTTGATCTATTTGTTTCCCTATCCTCTCTCTCAACCTTCCCGCAACTACTTTAGATCGGTCCTCAGAGATTAACTTCCTCCTTCAGTGTTTCTTACGTTTTTTTCTACTGATGAGGACGTCATTATTTATTATAGCCTTCAAAACATTCTCCAGTTTTTCCTTCTGCTGTTTGGTACATTTTTCCTTGCCCTTTACCATTCAATATCTATGTCACTATAGCCCTCCCATTGAAATCCTCCTCTCAGTCCCTCCTCCAGGTAATCATGTTTTCATCTCTTTTTTTCTTCGCTATATATCTATTCCTTCTTCTTTCCATAGTTACCACCTTTCCCCTGTACCCCACCTCTCCATCTGGACCCCCACCTGATGTCCTCTCTTGGCCTCCTGAACAGATTTAACCTCCTCTTTAGTTTTTTAGCCCTGCTGACCATTTTTAGATATCATAAGATGATTGGGTTGATATGTAAATGTTAATCAGCCTTTTACCACAGTGTTTAAACCCTTACTCCTCAGACAATACCAATACACTTCTTTCATTTCAGTTTGTATTAACCAGCAATCTCTAGGGTTTTATATAACAGTCCCGTATCTATATCACATGTAAGGTGAATAGCGGTACCTTGTAGAGTTCACTTCTCACTCCAAATACAAAATAGTCAGAGTTCATAGTTAAACACCTAATATAATCACACCGGCACAGAAACTCTCCTAACAGGCTACAGCGCGTTGCAATGTCTTCATCATCAAATGTTCTCACGATTGCTTCCAGGGTTGGATTCTCACCTACTAAGGTGCTTGTGTTCGTGAGCACCCAAAAATGCTCTAGATGTACCCCATGGGGGGAGGACCTTTATCCGCCCCTTTTGAGCCAGAAAAACTCCAACCCTAGGAGCTCACAGTGCAGCTCACCTTTCGGTGCTGATCTCCCCTCCGGCTGCACCGTGTCATCAGAGGGAAAAGCTTCTCATGGGGGATCGGCAGTAGGGAGGCTCAGTGCCTAAAATGGCGACACCCACAATTCACGGTATTTTATTGTTGGATTTAAATAACCATATGCAACACACTGGCCAGGTTTAGTAGGGAGGTCTTTCTCCAGGGTTGCATCAGTGTAGACGTTGTTATTCTTGCAGATTCACATAGTTCTCTTAATTAGTGATCTCCCATCGCTCTTTTATGTGTGTGCTCCAACTCCAGCAAGCGTTGCTCCCTTTCCATTTTCCCCAGAAGGGCATCATTTGAATGTACTTATCATCATCGGCTCTACATAAATCCGAGCAGTCTCATAGTTTTGCCGCATTGGGTTGATTAATCCTGTGATCGCAGCAAACATTACACTCCGGAACTCATATTTGCTGGCTGTAATCACTAGGAGATGCCACACCGGTAATCACTCCTACTCACATTCTCTCCCCCCATGTAGTAGAATTTACCAAGATTTGAGGGTAGATTTTACTGTTCTTCGGTTCCGCCATTCTCTAGCCGGAAAACACTTTTTTGCGGCAGGTTTATCACTGTGATGAAATTTTGGTTTCAGAATAAGACTGTTGGGATCCTCCTTTATATCAGTGGGCGTCCAAAAACTGTGCCCGTATTTTAGGAACTTAGGGGTGGGGGAGATCTCCTCTATATCCTTAATCTTGTCCTGTGCATAACGCAAAAAAAGTAAAGTAATGATTAACTTCACACATGCTCTTATACCCATCTATTTTAGGAAAGCGACAGTGCAGGTGATGTGGATGCTACCCCTGCTGGCCCGGCCTCTGTGCTTACCGCTGAACGCCCCCTCATACGTCATACTTGTGTATAAGCCAAGCTTCTAAGTTACTTTTATTTTTAGGTTATATTTCAACAAACTTCTTTATTTATAAAAGTGGTATCCAAACTATTACTTGTTAAAAAACATATTCCAATAGAGAGCGTTAAAATTAAAGCCGATTAGAGGACTGATGCAAAGTATCTTCATAGAGGCCGTTTCCTTGCATATAAGGTCTACACAGAAATGGAAATTTGCTCTGATGGCAATACAATCAAAGGTTATGGGCCCATGGCCAAAAAGTACCATATTTTTTCGGACATAGGACGCTAATTACTATAGGAACGCACCCCAGATTTTAGGCTTCCAAAAAGAAAAAATATATTTTAACTTCAATTAGAATATCCCTGTTTGGTTTGCACTACGCACAAAACACACATCTGGCTACATCCTCATTTACACACACGGCTTCTGCTAATCCATACATTTCCACACGGCTCTGCTTCATCCATACAGTTAACACACACAGCTTGGCATCATCCCTACCAGTTACACGCACAACCTGCATCTCCATTCAGTTCACCAAGCTCGCATCATCCATACAGTTACACACACAGCTTTGCATCATCCATACGTTACACGCACAGCGCTCATCATCATGCAGTTACACGCACAACTCTGCATCATCCATTCAGTTACACGCACATCTCTGCATCATCCTACAGTTACACGCACAGCACTGCTTCTCCATACATTTTACAAGCAGCTTCTGCTGTCATCCATACAGTTACAAACTCAGCCCTGCCATCATCCTACCTCACACAGCTCTGCATCATGTCTCTGCACTTTTTTAGTAACTTTTATTCGACTTTTATGCAAATTTTATTATGCGACTACTGGGGCGTGGAGTAGCCACATCTGAGGTTACATGGCGCGGCTACTCCACGCCCCGGTAGCCTCTTTTCTCCTCCTACTCACCATCTTCGGCACGCAGCTGCTCATAGCTGCGCGCCCTCGTCCGACGATCCTGCAGTCTGTGCATGCGCAGAACAGCAGGTCCGCTCCTGTGCAGCCCCGGTTTCGGATCAGTGACCGTGCAGATCCGGCTCAGATGCGGCTACTCCACGCCCCAGTAGCCGCATAATAAAATTTGCATAAATGTTACTAAAAAAGTGCGGGGGCGTGAGGATTAGCCCTTAAAAGGGCTATCCTCACGTCCCATTGATCCACCTACCACCCGATCTACCTTTATAGGTAGATTTGTGGTGGTAGATTCCCTTTAAACTTGAGTTATCTCAGGCAAATGTGCCTCTTCTCTGCTCATTTTAACATGACAGGAGATTTTTTTATAGGTACATGGGGCAGATTTCACATACGAGGCGATTCTTGAAAGGACATATTATTCCCTACAGAAGGATGCGTTTCTTGGCAGTTGGAGTATAATTCTCATTGGAAGTGATATTTTGTGGATACTTTGTGGAACCAATATAATGGACCAACTTAATGTTTAAAGAAAGTTGCATGACACTGTTCAGTTTAGTTATTAATGGGTGTGCAGACCCCTACCAGTGGTTCAGTATTATAAAAATGGGTTTCCACCACCTTTAATCTAATTCCTGACTCACAGTGAATAGTGTAATGGTTAATTGTTCGTTATGAATAAACAATTCTACTAATTACTGTAAGTGTTGCCCTTTGAGGCAACTCCGCTGATATTTCTATTGCACCATATGTCTTTGCAGTCCAGATTGAGGACTTATCAATTGTCTTTACAGTGAGATGAGATGTTCTGGCCTTTGGTCATTTCTCTGATTGTACAGTATTTTTCGGACTATAAGGTGCACCGGATTATAAGGCGCACCATCAATAAAAGCCTGCTAAAACGTAGAGGTTCATATATAAGGCGCACCGTATTATAAGGCGCACCTGATTATAAGGATGAATGACCAGCAAGTGGCAGACCTGTGCACAGTTCAATGCAGCTGTTGTCTGTAAGTACGGTTCATATATAAGGTAAATAGTGTAATGGTTAATTGTTCATTATGAATAAACAATTCTACTATTTACTGTAAGTGTTGCCCTTTGAGGCAACTCCGCTGATTTTTCTATTGCACCATATGTCTTTGCAGTTCAGATTGAGGACTTATCAATTGTCTTTACAGTGAGATGAGATGTTCTGGCCTTTGGTCATTTCTCTGATTGTACAGTATTTTTCGGACTATAAGGTGCACCGGATTATAAGGCGCACCATTAATAAATGTCTGTTGTCTGTAAGTACGGTTCATATATAAGGCGCACCTTTGATTTCTGAAAAAATCTAATGATTTTTCATGTGCCTTTATAGTCCGAAAAATACGGTAGATGCTACTGGATCTAACATGTATCAATGTATTCTGCACTCTTACAGGTCACATTAAGCCAGCAAGGGTGCTTAATTTCTCAAAAGAAGAAAGAAAAATACCTTCAAATGTTTAGTTACACTTAAACAAATATCTATATACAGAAATGTTTTGAAACCTATTCCCAAAAATCTTAACCCAGTCATATTTTAGGGGCATAATATTTAGGGGTGCATTTATCCAGTTCTATCTGCACATTGTAATATACTTCGTTATGTTTTTCTTTGTAGACCCTGAAGGTTTAAATGCAACAGTGAAACAAGCAAGGGTATTCTCTACTTCATACAAGCAGAATATAGACAGACAAGGTTTGTAACTAACATAGAAATGGCTTTCCCTGTGTTTACAGTGTTTCTAAACTACGTTCAGCACAGGAGCTGCAAAAAATTTTGTTGCATTTGCCAAACATATCCGTAGGTTCTTATGAAATCTACATACTCCTTGCATACAAAAACCAATACACAATTAATGGCAAAAAAGAAAAACCTATAAACTCAAAAAAATTATTG